>OZ005742.1:19623171-20318971 GCA_963930735.1 Dioctria linearis | reverse complement strand
GCAAATTGAAAACGGGCTCCCTTCACCGAACTTTTGACTTTCGAGAATAGAAAGAATAAGAGTCAAAAATATTTTGGCTTTAAATTATATTACTATCCACATGAGAAACTTCAACGCCGACCAGCTGACTGGTTCTTCGCGACGCGCAGACTCGTTTTCAAAAAGCCACAACTCATCTTATTAAACTGCGTACAGCTTAGAAAATGAGAAAGAGATGTTTTCCAAACGTGTACAATAAGCAAATTCCAAAAACAATTGTTTGGCAACAAATTTGTTAAAATGTTTTCAACAGATAGTACGGAGATTAGGATAGTTACCATATTTGTTGTAAAGTTTGACAATTTAAAAAGAGTTTTCCTCTCGGCGTTTCTTGTAGCTCCTTAAGCATATTTTGAACACAATATTTCGTATTAGATGGGGCATTGTCATAATCTACGCATAGTTGCAGATATCGTTTAATCACATCGTCTAAAGGTAGCATTCCTGTAAAGTCAATTATTTAAACTTAAGAAAACAGAAACATTTCAAATGTTTAAAGCATCATACCTTGTTTCCGAAAAATCGAAACATTTCCTTGGGCTGCTCGCGCTATCATAACACTATCTGTACCACATTCATTTTTAAATTTGATTATATCGGAAAATCTATCGATTTCTCTTGAACCACCATTGGCTATAACAGGAATGTCCACGGATTTTACAACTTTTCTGAGAACATCTAGAATTTATCTTTTGATAATCGAAGATTTATCAAATATAATTGGTGTAGGATTTACCAGGATGAGGGCTATGACGTGGTCGTTCATCACGAGTTCGTGCATGTATAGCAACAGCACTAATGCCCACTGAAGCAAAGTCTTGAACTAATTTTACAGTACTTTCAACTGTTGGAAGAATTCTATAAGTAAAAAATATTTGTGGAAATGAATCGTCCTGTGAAGAAGAAAAGTAATGTTTACCTTATTTTGCATGTTATAGGTATATTTAAATTATCAACTAAAATTTTAAGAATGGCTTTGGCTTTTTCTGGATTAGCGAGCAGCGCAGCACCCATCCCACCTTTAATAGAAAACTCCTTCGGGCATCCCATGTTAATGTCAATAGCAGCAATATCATTTTGAACCTGTAACGAGAGAATTAATTTTAACCTGGACTGTCGATTTATTTTGGTGTTCTCAATCATTTTTTTTTTAATTTCAGTCAAAATTTGTTGCACCATAGTTCGTTTGATACACAGGCAAGCTACTGTTAGTATTATGGTAAGCCTCTTAAGAGATGTAAGCCATAAACATAAACATTTATTTATTTGAGTACCCATACCAAAGGCACGCAGAGTGCTAGGCACATCATAGCGAGTTACATATTAGATACACATTATAGCAAAACGAAACATAAACAAGTAAGAGTAGTGGGGGCTTAGAGCGTCCGTAGTAGCCAGTTCATTAAGAATAAAACAATAGTAAAAATTACAGCAAATTAAGAACATACAGTTTATATTCCAATCCAGTTTAGGTTCAATGGTGAAGGGGGTACCATAGCTTATTATAACATAAACATAAACATAAACATCCATTTATTTGAGCACCCATGCCAAAGGCACGCAGAGCGCCGGGCACATCATAGCAAGTTACATTAGTAGATACACATTACAGCAAAACGAAACATAAACAAGTAAGAGCAGTGGAGGCTAGAGCGTCCATAGTAGCCAATTCATTAAGAATAAACAATAAACAACACTAAAAATTACAGCAAAATACAATATTTGTAGTGTGATTTATAGTTTGATATAACAAGATTACAATATAATAGCAAAATAGAAAGACTGAACAGACCAGCTACAAGTAGTAGGGGATTATAGCATCTAAGCAATACCTATAGTAAAGGTAACTAATGACTACTTAATGCTGAACTTAAAATAAGCTTAACTATATACATCAGATGACATGAATCATCTCTTATTAGAGGTAAACACAGCACATTTAGCTTGAATTAGCATTTAGAGGATATCAGCAACTAGGTTATACCTATAGTATAGGTAGCTAATGCTGAACTTAAAATAAGCTTAACTATATACATCAGATGACATGAATCATCTCTTATTAGAGGTAAACACAGCACATTTAGCTTGAATTAGCATTTAGAGGATATTAGCAACTATGTTATACCTATAGTATAGATAGCTAATGACAACTTAAGGTTGAACTTAAAAGTAATACTAACTATATACACCAAATGACAGGAATCATCCCTTGGTAGAGGTAACACCTGAACATTTAACTTTAGCTTCAGATTCAGATTTAACTCAAATATGTACATCGACTTTATATATAGAACGAATTGACAAAATGAACCATCCCCAAGGCTTTTGCTGCTTTACATTAGTTGTGAGACTGACTTGTCTTTATTTGACTTGATTTGATTTGATTTAGTTTGGTTATGCAGTTAAACATATCGGGCAAAGACAATAAACAATATAGGGAGAGGCCCTTCGGAGTAAATTTAGTTTATACGGTTCTGATGAATCAAATAGTATTAGTACTAAAGGGGGGTTGGTTGATGAGTGACGTGAGGGAGATGGCGTTATAGAAGGTATTATAGGAGTTTGCAAATTCTAACCTGCATTTAGAAAGTCGATAGCCGCTGACCTAAATGAGTTTAGTGAGTCACTGCCCCTGGCTTCATCAGTCATCTGATTCCAGATGGTCACCCCACGCAGAAAAATGTTTCTACCACCATACTGCGACAGCACTCTTGGGAGTACAACTCTCAAGCCGTTCAAAGTGCTCCATTTTATCCGACGCATCAGGTAACCAGGCAATAGACCATGTCTAGCCTTGAAAATCAATTTCAAGACACTGAGCTCGTACATCTTGGCAAGCTGGCATGGGATGAGCATTTCAAGGAGACAAGCAGGCACACGTGAGCCACGCTTAAAGCCGAAAACATATCTGGCGCAAGCCATGAAAGCACGGCCCAGTTTATCGAGGTTGCCGCAGGAGATAGGAAACAGTACCACGTCTGCATAGAAGAAATGTGGTAGGATCAGAGCAGAGAAGAGTCTAGTACGAGTGGCCCCGTCAAGGTGTTGTGACGCTGCATAAAGTGAGCGCAAACCGTAATACACTCTAGCACAGATTTTATTAATCTGTGGTTCCCATGTCAGACCAGGATCCATGAGCAGGCCCAGGTTGATCACCGCATTTGCAGATAGCTCGATATTGTGTCCTAATAAATTCAATGCTGGAAAGCCTGAAGAATTGGACCCATTCGAGGGACGAATGGAGTAGATAATAGCTTGTGTTTTGGTGGGATTAAGAGATAGTCTGTTATTAGCTGACCATTCAGCTATCCCCGCTAGAGTCCTATTAATGACCATTGCTGCCTCACTTAGGTTGTCTCTAGGAGCACCACAATAGATTTGAAGATCGTCTGCATAGATGTGGAAGTGTACATCACTCAACACAGTGGTGATATCATCCATGAAGAGTGTAAACAGGAGCGGTGCCAAAACAGCCCCCTGAGGGACTCCTTCCACCACCGGCCTCATGGACGAGTATGTGCCATTGCTATTCACCATAAAATATCGGTTGCTTAGGTAGCGGTCAATCAGTCTGCATGCAGTGGCGGAGAACCCAAAATAGGAACGCAGCCTAGCAAGCAGCATAGAGTGAGGGACCGAGTCGAAGGCCTTGCTGAAGTCTAGTAGCACATGAACTACGCCTTTGCCACTATCACACAGTTCGCGAATGCCCGCCGTCACCTCAAGAAGAGCTGTGCCCGTAGAGTGAAGCCTCCTGAAGCCTGATTGGAATTTTGATAGTAGATTATGAGAGCCTACATGTTCTGTGATCTGATCAGCAATGATAATCTCCAGGACCTTGGAGATCGTTGGCAATATGGAAATTGGTCTCCATTCAGAAATATGAGATGGGGAATTTACTTTGGGGATGGGAGTGATTAGACCCATCTTCCAGTGATCAGGAAAGTGTGAGGATGAAATTAATCTGTTAAGCAGATGCGTGATTATAGGTAGGATGAAGGGAAGAACTATTTTGTAAAACTTGAGAGGCACGTCATTGTATCCAGTAGCATTCGATTTAAGTCTGCGGAAGGCATTCACAACCTCAACCTCAGACACATTTGAGAAGCTGAAGGCATCATCAGCAACAGTAGAGCGTGGATTAGTGAGAATATGTTGAACATTATCTAGTCTGTCGCTTGTAGTGTTTGGCAGCAGTAAGGGGCTGGGACAGAGAAAGTCAGCATATTCTTCAGGGTCTATAGTCGATTGAGCTCTAGATTTCGAACCCAAGCCAAGATCGTTGACCTTATTCCAATTTATGACACTGCCCTCTTTAACGCCTCTCAATGTGTCTTCTCTCATCTTTGCTCTGATTAGATAGTCAGCCTGGCTACGCAAGCTACGAAATTCTACCAGATTTTGCGCTGTTTTGTCATTTTATTATAATCTTACCAGTTTTCCAACAGCCAAAGCCCTTTCTGGATCGGCTGTTCCCAGTTGAAGAATGACTTTTTCTTTCTCTTTATCACATGTTCTAAAAATTATACTTCCATCTGAGGGATCCACAAAATCAACTGTACCCAGAACTGCTATAAATGTAATAAAAACAGTTACTAACAAGAAGATATTTCTATGTACCTCACCTACAATTTGCTCGTCTTTTAGCCTTGATAAGTTTCAGGTCAATAAGTTCTTCTGTGTATACAAGATCTGCTCCATTTTCTAAAGCCAATAGCCTCATTGGCAATGTTCCTACCCTGACCATAGGAGCTAAAATCACTTTATTGCGATAATTAATACTAGTTTTTCCAATTTTCTTCACTGTCATATCCATAGAATTCTATAATATCCTGTACCCGTCTATGAATGAATTGTTGCTACAACTGCTACAATTAACTACAAGTGTCACTTGGCAGAAAAGTGACCCCTTCCCTTGACCAAGCATCCCTTCTTAATACTCGTAAGAGCACGTGCAGCGATTGTGTGAGATACTTGCCATTGTAAATTGCGTTATTATTGTGAATTATTAACTGAAGCTATCTTCAGGTTTATTACGGAATCAGAAATGTCAATCGAAATGACATCGTTCTTGCATCTAAAGGTGAAAGAAGAGGTGCTCATATAATAAAATTTTGGAAAATTGTAAACAAAGTGTTATTTTTGTAGCCAGATCTAATATATATGATGAAAAATATGAGTTACTAAAATAAATTGTGACAATTATAATGCAATCATTGTCAGTTAAAAGTCAAAGAAGCGAATTAGATCATCGACAATTACTTATTAACTTGAAGAAATCTGTAGAATTATGGTGCCTAGTGAGAAGGGATTGCTCTAAAGAAAGTGTAAATACAACTGAAGCTATCATTCAAATTCAACTATCAATTAAATCAATTTTAAATGATGGGCTTCTTTTACATGGGGTAAATAAATATTTATATATGCTATTTCCAATTGTTTATTATTCTGTTATAGAATGTGAATAATTACCGAAAGCTAGTAACTGATCTGAATTGGTTGAATTCATCTGATTTAATAACATCACAGCAATCGGAAAGTTATGTTATCACCACTCCATTGGAGAAACCACCAGATGATCTTTCGTTTTGGATATCTTTTTGCTTAAAGAACGGAGGACTTTGTGAAAGCCTACAGCATTTCGCAACCGATCAAGAATTATTAGAAAGTTATTATACCGAGAGTGCATTTTTGCGCAACGAAAAATATGCCACTGCTCTATTTATATGCCTTTCGGCATTTGAGCTTAATCAATCAAGTCTTATCAGTCAAATTGACTCATCTCTCTATACGGAAAATATTGATCGAACAAAACACAAAAGGTCGAGCTCTCATCCACATTTCTCGATATCACCAAAGAAGTATTCACTTTGCAAAAGTGAAATGAGTAAATCAGCTAAGTTTATGCATGAAAATTCTTCCGGAAGTCTTAATAAATTTGGAGCAGATGGTACACATTTAAAATCTTCTAAATTACATAAATCCATCACGTATAGACGGTGTAAAAGTATGCCAAGTATTACACAATACAGATTTAATACACGGCAAAGAAGTAAGACAATATCACAGCCTATTAGCATACCAGGAAATGATACACGTTATCTCTTGGTACAAAGCTTTGAAGGAGCTAATCATCAAATAGTACCAAACTTTGTATATGGCCAGTTTGGTAGAGAACCCAGCGAAGCAAATATCGAAGCTAGTTCATCTGGCAGATCTCCAGATTTAACCGATTTGATCCCGATACAATTGGTAAAATGTGACGATATCAAGATATATTTTGATCAAACACAGACTCCAAGTGAATTGAATTATCGAAGCTCTCTAAGCGAAGGAACTACTATTAACTATGATTCCCCGCCAGAATCGAGAGTAGTTAGTTCGATAAATTTATTATCATGTATTTCATCTAATAATATGTTCTCACCACCGTCTTATGATGAGAACTTATCAAAAGAACAAAATATTTTACATTCAGCTTTCTCGACGTCTGCACCCAGTGACTTTGTAAGTGCATTTCTACCGCAAGATGGTGAAAAGCTAAAATCTCGATTTTCGAAAAATCTTTTTGAGGACGTAGGTGAGCAGGAGCTAGACGCAAACGTGTCACAAGCATCAACACCTCTTGCCAGTCAAAGCTTAACATCTTTTTTGCAATCAGCTTCTTTTTCTCGAAATAATACCGATTTGGAAAGGGAAAATGCACACTTTAAAATCTCAGAGGCGATAATCTCAATAATTGAACAAATAAAATTTACGAAAATTGAACAAAACAAATTGGAAATTGATCCTTGTACTGAAGTTATACGACATGAAGGAAAGGAGGATTTATTACATAGTGGTAATAAATTTATCTAAAAAATTGTGATTTTAAATTGAATATGTTTTTCAAGGTTCGCATGCTAAAATAAGCTCCTCAAAATTAGAGACGCGGCCAGACCTTCAATCGGAAAATCTCGATTATGTAAGTTTCCTTGGTTATATACGAGAATCAAACATTAATGGTTAAGATTTTGTAGAAATCTTCGCAGAATATAAATGATTATGTTGCATATGCTGAGTGGGGGGAAAATAATCTTGATGCTTTGTCAGCCGAAGGTGTAGCCTTGTCTCTTATATCAAAATTTAGAGACAGACAGCTGCCACGTGCGTCAGATATTACCTGGCTTGTTTCAGAAGAGGTTAATTTCAAATCAACGTTCTCCTGTCTTCTGCCCTACCTTCTGCCCTACCTTACTTCCCAACGGCTTATCCAACATATCCTTACCCTGTCCTCTCCTATGTGATAGGTTAACTAGAATCACAGGTAAGCTAAATTAACATATGATGCATCTGGTGTTCTGTAGCATTGCATTCTTTAGTTTGCAAGGACATGGTTTTAATATTGCATGTGAATAAAAGTACATATAACATGACGCTTTCTTTGGAAGCCTTGTGTGATTGGAAATTATCACGTTTCAATGCTCTATGTCCTGTACTTTATACTGCGCTCTTAAGAAAAATTGCATATAAACTGTTTCCAACTCACTGTGAATTAAGAACAAAGTGATCGACTAAAAATTTTAATTTTACACGCGTTTGAATCGTTTTCCACAAAAATTTGGCATTATACTCGTATAGACAGACGAAGATATTTTTACCCTAGTAAACATTCTTGTCATTAAATATTTTCTAAATATAAGATGCCTTTCCAGAAAATTTATACAATATCATCATCTAAGTCTCTAGAATATGGGAGTCACTGACATATATAAAATGAACCGGTGATACTCACTGACATGTATATAAATGGACTGCTCGTTGAACCAAAAATGCATGAAAGCAAATGGCACCACTTTCATGTTCCTGTCTCTTTCCGTGAGAGTATACTTACCCACTGAACTGAAACGATTAAGCGGTATTTCCAATCAAAACAGCCTTGTAAAAAACACTTCTTTCGCCTTAAAATTAAAATTTAACAATAGTCCCAAATACTTTTGTTGTAAATTCGGTAAATCCCACTGACATGCATTTCAGTAAACTCCCAAATAATTTAAATATAGCGCCAGCGAGAGCATACTTTCGAAATCAAAACTGGTGCCACATGAAACAGGAGATCAGTCAGTCCATTTATATACATGTCAGTGCTGATACTACTGAAATTGCTTACATTATTTGACATTATTATGGGATCACTTTCCTATAATTGTCTCTTTTTTGTTTAACTACTTTATTCCGAAGAACTACAAATAATAAGTTCTATACAAAATACACCATAGTCCAGTTTCAGTTCAGTGGTTTTCCAAATGAATATATAGAATAGAAAATGATGGCAATACAATATTTGTAATCTTTTCTCTGTCCCCCATACCTACTTTTAGGGACAGGTAGACAAAAATTGCTTGATTTTATTTCTTTAAAAATCAAGTTTAAAAAATATTTGATGTTGTAGGTCTGTAGGAGATAAGCTTCCAAGAATAGAAATAATTTCGAGTGCTTGTGTAATTTTTTGAACTTTTAATATGAATGTTAAAGCAAAAGTAAAACTTGGAATTAAGATAATTGTCACACCCTGCCAAAAAAGTTGAGCCATATGAAATAGAAAATCAGGCAGTCCATGTTATGTAAGTGATGGGAGTATGAAATATTTTTTATGATATTTGTGCACAGCAAACTGATTCTGTTCAGAAAAAGTTTAACCCAGTTGTTTCATAAAAAAACATATACCCTTCACTACCAACTTTTTGGACTGTTTGTATGCCTGGTGTCGATTTTTCAGCGGGAGTTGACAGGTGTTTAAAACGAAACCGATCGATTACACTGGCACATAATATCACATTATATTTATTTATTACATTATCAATTTTTTCGTTTTATTGCGATAAATAATCCTTGCCTGGAAAAGGGTCGCTTTTTATTTAATGAAATATTTTTTATTTAAAATAATACACAACATAAACTGCACTGGTTGGATTTAACTTGGATGTCTTATCTACACCTTCAGCTTTCATTCCGCAGGGTAAATTGCCCAGCAAACAATAATCGACAGCGGTGCTTCTATGTACTAAATAATAATAATAATAATAATAATAATAATAATAAATAAATAATAGTGGAATTATTGAGCAAGTAGCTGTGTCCCTTTATGATTTAGCATCCAATAATTCATTTTACATTTGTGCTAGTTACATTCCGCCAGCATCTGATTTCAATATCTATAATTCACATATGGACAACATTCGTGCTCTATCTGAAATGCTATCTGTTCATGACAATCTATGCGTTTTAGGTGATTTTAATCTGTCTGATATCATGTGGTCGATTATGGGTGATGAAGATTCGTTAATTCCATCAAATGTTACCTCCGACATAGAATGTTTAGTGATTGATACATTAAGTAGCCTGAACCTTGTTCAAATTAATGATATATGTAATCTTCTTGGTAAATTTTTAGACTTTTTTGTTTAAGTGACAACTGCTCGGCTATATTAGTTGAATCAAGTTTTCCATTAGTGAAGTGTGATATCCACCATAAAGCTTTGATTATGTATATAAAAATTTATAATTTTGACAAAATAATTAGTAACAATTCTGTAGTAGAGTATAACTATAGGAAAGCTGATTTCGTAGCTATAAATGAATATTTAGATATTTTTAATTGGCTTGATATCTTTTGTGATTCTTCTGTAGAGGAAGCATACAGTAAATTTTTAAATATTGTTCAAAAGGGTGTGCATAGATATGTTCCTCTTAGATATAGATATAAATCTTCACACCCAGCATGGTTTCATAAGTCGCTATTACGTTTAAAAAACGCCAAAAATAAATCACATAAACAATTTAGATTGTCTGGTGATCGGGTTTATTTTGAAAAGTTCAAAAGATTAAGTAAGGAATTTGCTTTTCTAAATAGATTTCTTTACAATCAATATCTTTGGTCAATGGAATCTAATATTAAAAAGAACAGCCGTGCATTTTGGTCATACATTAATGATAGAAAAAATGCATCATTCTTTCCAAATGTAATGGAATATGATGGTATTAAAGCTTACAATATCCAAAGTACCTGTAATCTGTTTGCAGACTACTTCGAATCTGTGTATATCAATAATGCAGATATAAATAACATTATTCTCCCGGTTACACTTTATTCTCAACTAAACCTAGGCTCAATATGCTTAGAGGAGGATGACTTGAATAAAGCTATTATGGAAATGAAGCCAGATTATAACCATGACTCAGATCTTATTTCAGCCATTTTAATTAAATCATGCATGAAAGCACTAGTGCCTGGTCTAACTTATTTGTTCAATTTATCTTTAAATACTGGAGTATTTACAGACTCATGGAAAACCTCAATTATTAAGCCCATTTTTAAAAGTGGTGCTAAACACAACATTGAAAATTATAGACCTGTAGCTCTTATGAATATCATTCCAAAGTTATTGGATAGCATTATAGCTGTAAAAATTACCTTTTTATGCAAGGAGCTCGTTTGTGCAGAACAGCATGGTTTTCAAAAAGGAAAATCTACAGTAACAAATCTGTCATTGTTTTCTAATTTTTGCATTAATACCATTGAGGAAGGGTGTCAGGTTGACTGTATGTACACAGACTTTTCTAAAGCCTTTGATCGGGTCTGCATTCAGACCTTAATAATGAAACTAAGTGCCTTAGGTTTTCACTCAAACTTTCTGAAGTGGATAGTATCTTACTTGTCGAACCGTAAGCAAATAGTAAAAATGGAAAACACTTTATCTAGAGTGATCAATGCATCCTCGGGTGTTCCACAAGGAAGTCACTGTGGTCCAATTTTCTTTATTCTATTTGTGAACGATGTAACGTTGAATTTTTCATTTGCTCGTTGTCTTATATATGCGGATGATTTGAAATTATTCTTGAAAGTTTCGGGTATAAGCTCTTGTGCCCAACTACAAAACGATATTGATAAGCTAATAATTTGGTGCTCCACAAACAACATAATTTTAAATTCAGCTAAGTGCTAAGTTATGTCTTTTTCTAGGTCTGTTAACCACATTCTCTTCAATTACTCAATTAATAATGTCAGTTTAGTTCGAGTCGATGAAATTACTGATTTGGGAGTAATTTTTGATAGCAAATTAGCATTTATCAGACATATTGAATATACTTGCCATAAAGCCTTTAAGTTAATGGGTTTTATTAAAAGAAATTCGAAAGAATTTAGGGACACAAGCACACTTAAACTCTTATTTACAAGTTTTGTTAGACCTGTTTTAGAGTATGCATGTGTAATTTGGTCTCCTTATTATAAAAGCCATATTAATAGGCTTGAGTCAATTCAAAGAGCATTTACTCGCTTTGTATGTTATAAGATTAATATCTGGGGTATTAATATACCTAGTTATGAGTCAAGACGTTTATTGATAGGTTTGCCTAAACTTTGCTACAGGCGTGACGTTCAATGTGCTTTATTCATTAAAGATATTCTCTCTTCATCTATAAATTGTCCCAACCTTCTCTTACTGTTGAACATATATGCCACACCAAGGTCCTTAAGATCACGTGATTTACTTTATGCTTCCTCTCATAGAACTAACTATGGTTCAAATGAATGTATTAATAAATGTGTACGAATTTTTAATATATTTAACAAACATGTAGATTTTTCATTGCCTCGTCAAGAATTCAAAGCATCATTATTTATGATTGAAAATAGTATAGATCATTCCTAACTTATATTAAGCTTAATTAAATTTAAATCTGTATATCTAAGTCATCCTTACTAGTCTGTTGGATATCATTCTGTAGACTGAAATGAAATAAATAAATAAATAAATAAATGGAGTTCGGCACGACAGTCAGGGTTCACCACCTGAACCAATTAACAACGTTATTAATTATACCTTGAATTATCTCGCATATCGCCTTATTTATTTAGTTCAGATTTATCCGGTCTCCGTTAAGTTTCGAAAGATTTTATTTTATATGATTCTCGCAATACTAAAAAAGAAGCTCCCATTTTTGAAGCATCTACAAATGTACGTCTTAATATCGTAAAATTATATATGACTTTACGAGAATGACAAATTGCTAATATTTCTAATCTCTTATCACTTCGATTTACGCACATTGTGAAGTGAAAAGTATGTCGTTCATGCAAAGGAATACAAGGCTTAGTTCGTTTTTTTTCTAAACAATTATCAATTTATAGGAAAGTTTTGGAAAATTGTAGAGAAAAAATGAAGCGACCATGGTGCAAAAAAGAAAGGTGATATTCATTTGTTTCAGTGTTATGTCAATGCTTATTTGGGTAGGAGTTGGTGAGCCTGTAGCTCTGTCTGCGGGTCAAAGTCAGGAGCTCACTAAAACTAAACCTTAGAAACCAGTTTGTTAGAGATTATGGCGGGAAGTTCGGTAGACATCTGCCTCCTATACCCGCCACAATAAAAAATTATGCAATGTGTAAGGAATGGAAGAAAAGGGGATCAACATGGACTTATCCAATTGTTAGGAGGACCCATGATGGCCAGTGCCCATTTATCCCGTGATATGATATCCTTGGCACATAATGGTTTGAAGCAACCATCATTACCAACTTAAAATTATTCTTGTTACCTATTTTAGAAAAATTTCTACTTTTAATGTTTGTTAGTATAATGCCTGTTATTATAGTTATGTCAGTGTCTTGTATTTATTGGCATAATTCTATCTAGAAATGAGATGGAAGTGTGAAAATAAATAGATTTTATAAAAGAAGATGACAACTTACCCATTCGACGCTGCTACTTGTTTTCACCGTCAATGTAACTAGACTTGGCGGCCATAACAGTATTACCTGCAGTCTGCAGTATATGTTAATTTAGCTCGTTTCTATTGCAATGGCCATAACTTCTCGGAATTTGGTCTACTAAAAATGATCAGATCTTCTATTATATGTATATATATATATAATTTATAGGATGCGCCGCAAAAATTACTACCAATGCCAACAAATATTTCATCTGATCCTGATGACAATTTCGTTCATTCTTTTACTCGTGGCACTCGAGATTGGGCACCACCGAGACAACAAGTGATATTTACTGACCATCCATTTCCCAAGTAAGAAAATACCCATCATCTAAATAGGTTTATTTATCCAATTCAATAATGTTGTCATTTTTACATAATTGTAGTAGAAAAGCGCAGATGCAGAAACAAAATTATCGATGTGCTGGATGTGGAATGAGAGTAGCAGATTTGTATATTAATCGATACAGGTATTGTACGTATTTTGGTAAATATCACTGTAGTGGCTGTCACCGTAATCAGATATCATTAATACCAGCGAAAGTATTAGAGAAGTAAGTATTCTACTGTATTGTTGCTTTATAACGATTCTATATTTTTGTTTTTAGATGGGATTTTACTTACTATCCAGTAAGCGTTTTTGCTTATCGTTTATTAGAACAGATCTGGACTTATCCGCTTTTCTACATTCCTGATCTAAATCCGTCCTTGTATAGTAAAATAAAAAGCTTGCACATGGCTAAATTGAGAAGAATTCAATTGAAATATATTCAAGACTTTATTAAAACATGCAGATTTGCAGAGAAGTACTTTTTCCGAACTTATCATATCCCTTTTTAGGTGTGTGTTTTTTATATCAATTTAAAACTTTTCAGAGAAAAACAATTTTTCGACAGTATACCATCCTATTGGTGCTTAGATTGTGACAAATGGGCCATGTCGGATTTTGTAGCTGCAAAAAATGGATCCTTTCAAAAAAATTTGATAAATCTAATAGAAAGATGTGAAGAACATGTTTTCAATTGTGTGGTAAGTGTTGAAAATAATTTTCATGTCAACAATAAAAATTTAAATATCTTCAGCTATGCACTGCTCGTGGATTTATATGTGAACTTTGTCCAAGAAAACAAATTATTTACCCATGGCAACCTAAGATTAAACGATGTGAAAACTGTGGATCATGCTTTCACCAGAGCTGTTGGAAAGATATTCCTGCTTGCGTTAAATGCCAAAGACTGAGAATGCGTGAGCAAAGGATACTTTGATGAGAAATAAATTTAGCTCTTTATGACTTGTGATAATTGTTTCAACGTTAGTTAATCGACGACTGTTCAATTGTAGTGGTGAAATTATATTTTGGGGCACTATTTATAATATTCTATTGGTACTTTGGATGCAGTTATTTCAAGTACATACCTTAACTCTTTACTTCGTTGTTTACGTTATTTTTTGTATATAAGAACAAAATAATTTATAATAGGGAATAAATGAAGTATTTTTTAATAATTAGTAATTTTCAATTATTTCCCAAGTATAGAATTACCTACCATGACTACCAAATTAGTAGATAACACTAAAAAAAAGTACGTATCAAAGAAAAGTGCACAAGTGGTACTAAGCAGCGACGAAGCGCAGCTGTAGAGGTGATAGAAATCCTTCCTTAATGTTTGTAAGAATATACGTTTTCGGAAGAGTATAGCTATGTATACGAAAATGTACATTTGCAGATAAGGACCTTTTATCCAGGATAGAATATATAAAAAAATATAAAAGCATCATCGCAAAGCTTCAAAAAAGGACACCTAAACTAACTGGTTACTATCAACCACATGGAAAATCCTACCACATTTAGCTCTGGAAAACGTACAAAGCAAAATCAATCGTATTTTCTATGATTATTATTTAAAATTTGGAGCTTTGGTCTATAGACTCCCTCCCTTCGCCCAACCATTCTATAGAAACTACTCAACAAAATCAAAATTTTCGGATTTTAATGCAATTGTTTTCTATTCTTATCAAAAAAAAATATATAGAATTTAAAAGAGGCTTTCAGTTTAAAATTACTCTGCCCAAAATTTGCCCTTTTTTCGGTTTTGCACATTTTAAGCCCATATCCTGCGAAAGTGACAAGCTCATTCAGAAATGAAAATTGCTTACCGTTAGGTTGAGATTTTTCGGTGAAAGCTCCTGATTATGTGAATATAGATTATTTATATATAGATATGCCCAGAATCATTTACGCCTTAGAAAGATGTCGCTAGCAAAAATTTGAATTCATCATCATAGGGTATAACGTTTAGAAGTTACAGGGTGACCTATAGAAACATATTTCCAAATATCTTCAAGTCCCGTTATTTAAGCATGCATCCATAGTGTTCGGGTGCAAGACCACATACGGGACACCCTATATATTCAATTCAGTACAATTATTTAATTTAATGTACATGGGTGCGTTTCGGTAAGCATTGCATCAGTGATACAGTTAAATTAAAACAACAGTATTTATGTTATTTCAGTTAAAATAAATCAGATGCTTTCGACATTTCCTAAATGTTCTGCAAAGAAGCCAATAAATATCACAATCGCTTGCACGTTTGTTCTAATGGGGCTCACAGTTACTTACTACTGGATATTTAAAATAAGGAGAGTTTAGGAGAGTTTAACACAATCTTATCAAAAAATGTAAAATTTAATTATTAATGCATTTAAAATAATATTTCAAATTTATCCAACTTATTTTACGTACTTGGTACGATTCATAAAATTGATTTAAGAATTTCCTGGTGGCTCATGGTAATGTGGCCATGTTTTTAGTTCATCAAAAAGTCTTCTACCTGGACTCTCTGTTGGACTACATTGGCAGTGAGCCATTAGATTGTAATTTTTCGCTATATGACCCAATTCCATTCCCCTGTAAAATTAAATAGAAATTAATTTACATATTCCATCTAGAGAGAAATCTTTTAGTATTTTGGGAAGAAATGTTTTAAGATTATTTGTTGTATGTAGTTAATAAGAAATTTAGTTGGTTTGATAATTTTATGTTACAACAATATTTATATTGTAAATCATATAAAATGTAGAAGTGCAATAATTACATTCAAATTTATTTTTTTATGTTGAATTGTAACTCTTTGAAATGTTGTGTACGTTTTAAAAATTTCCTACCATTGTAATATTTCCTCGTTTTATTTTGAGTTATTTGAATGTCAAATTAAATAAATAAATAAATAAAAAAATAGGCAAGATTATAGGTATACATATACACTTACCTGAGCAAGATACTATTCTATAAGGAATAACAGAAAAAGCACATTCCTGTCATCCAGAAAGATATATATCTAATAAGAAGATTGTTAAAATGCGTTGATGAAGAATCAATTCTCAACAAAATATAAATTTAATTTGCACTTAAGCCATTTAATTTAATAATATTTAAAAATTATCATCCAACACCATTTACCCTTACATTTTTGTCAATTCGATAAGTAGCCAATTATATAGACGGCTAAAAAAAGTATTTCTCCGGTAGGACCTTAGATCATAAAACGTTATATGATCTAAGGGTAGGACCTTTGTGAATATTTTGAAATTAGAATTCTAGAACTGTCACTTTAGCTAACCGGTAAATCATTTAACAAATACGACAAACACAGCTCTTATTACTAAAAATCTGATGTTCGGAATATAAATAAATCTATATTTGTGTTTCTATATTTAAGAATAAGCTAAGAGGAACAAATTTGCAAAATTCAGAAGCGTAAGTCAAATCCAGCTCAAATTCATGAAGATTTAGAAAGTGCAGATATTAGATTCAAATTTCTCTTAATTTTCGAAAATGGATTCCGAGATCGCCGAATTCCTTCCGAAAACGGATCTTTCTTTGATTTTTTGAGAAAAACAACCTCAAACTCTGGCGTGAGAGAGCGGATGTTTCAGATTCGAATTTCGTCTAAATCAAATCATCCCTTCTCTTTATTCTTGTCTACGTTGATAGTTGTTTTCTTGAAATTAAATTTTGTAGAACAAATTTAACTCCTCAAAATTTGATGTAAAAATTGTTTTCTATGGAGGGATTGTCAAATCAACTATAACGAAGATTGGAATACATGATCATGGGCAAAATGTACGATAGATAATGCCACCGAAAATCTGGATTCCTGTAAAAGGAAAACTGTACAGTTTCACGAATTCAAATGAAGATTTTCTCAAATTATACTTGACGGGAAAATACCGGAGTGTGGGTAGGAAAGAATGCATTGAGTTATGATCAGGGTCATTAGTCATTATAAAGCGTTATAAGTTCAAAATTGAGCACCTCAACTGATTATCTATGTGGTAAGTACACTTTTGGTGCATTTTACCAATTTGATATCAAAATCTATTCACAAAGAGGAATGGCCACTTTTCATTCAACTTTAGGCCCGATATCAACAGACGTGAGAGATGTCTTGAACGATGCGTTATGATACTCTGAACATATTTTGTTAACAATGTTTATTTCAATTAAGCGGGGCAAGCGTATGTAGCGACTTTCTTGGGTGAAAAAAGTGGACTTTTCTACTTCTCGTAATTGTGCGGAATTGGTACAGCGAGCAAAAGGACATTTAATAGGCAACATGCCGTATTGGATCCACCCCCCCCCCCCCCCCCCCCCCCACCGCTGAGGCGAACAATGAATGCCGTTTAATGATCGGACATAACCTTACCGAGTTAGAGCCGATCTAAGATACGAAAAATCTAGTACCAGTTCGAATAAAAAAGAAATACCAAAAAAGTGAGTATGGGGATAAATAGCTATTTAATCCTCCGAATATAGGAGTATGGGTACTCAAATTTGTTATCAGGACCTAAGGAATTCGATTCTGTACTAGATCAAACTTTGATATCCCCCAAACCTTCCTCCGCTTAATTTAAATAAAAATTGTTAATAAAATATGTTGAGAGTATCATAATGCATCGTTTAAGACATCTCTCATGTCTCTTGATGTCGGGCCTAAAATGGGGATCTGCTTTTGGGTACGCTGCTTATCGCCAATTGGCTAAACCACACGATGCAGTATACTTCACTTTTAGTGGATGAGAGTCATTCGGGGTGAAGTAAAATCCCTTCCCCCATCGACGAAAGTGAAGTAAACAGCAACGTGTGGTTTCGTCGTTGATAATCCGCCAAGTTTTAATAATTCAATCCTGTGTATATTATATTATTTTTGTTGTATTATATCTGATAACTTGGGAGTCTTGTTCATATATGAAGTAAAATCGAAAACGACTATTCTATGAAATAAAGAAATTACTTTGATGTCAAAATAATGCGAAGAATATTAAAAAACTTTTAATTATGTATACAACTTAAATTACTTAATAGGTAAAACCAATCACATATCGAATTATATTCATAAATACATATTTACAAGATATTAAGAAAATCATTTTCAGATAATAAATAAGTATTTGCAAAACACAAAACTGATTTACATTTGGTGCATTATGGTTGTTCTACAAAATGTGACCAAGTCTTTAAATGTTCGTAGAGTTTTCTACCTGGACTTTCAGTTGGATAACACTGACATTGGGCAAGAAGTTTATAGTTTGGGGCTATATGCCCGAGTTCAATTCCTCTGAAAATATATGAATAATTTTGTTTTTTTAACTGTAAAATTTAAAACAAATTTATATTTTATTAGTAAATGTTTTTTAGTAAAATTTTGTTTTGCTAATGGATACAAAAATCTTTCATTAGCTGGTTAGTAGAGATAGAGAAAAAGTGAATATGTTAAATATTAACTAGCAAATTTTTGTGAAGATTCATATAAAACTGCTCAAAAGTATTTTGTTTTAATTAAAAATTACAACTGTACAGTACAGTCGCGAAATAATTTCCAGCGTGCTTTGGTCCAAGAGACGAAAATATTTTCAAAAACTTTCACACTCTGAAGTAAAGTTTTTTGTTATTACTTACTATTATTTTTATCACAAAAATATTCAAACACTTCTCCTAAAGGTATGTTAACTTCTGATACACATTTACACAATGGTAGAGAGTAAGTGTTTACATGTTTGATAGTAGATGGTAGCATACATATTCCAAATATTTATTTAATATTTGTTTTTGAATTGAATGAAATAGTATATTATTCTTTACTATTTCATTAATTATATTATTCTTTACTATTTCATTAAATTTCGCAAAATATTAAAAGCAGTCACATTTGATATATGCTGCGTTGCCATCTACCATCAAACATGTAAAACACTGTTAGGAGATGAACCTTAAGAGAGAAGAGAAAGTTGATAGAATAATTTCCAATTATTTCGTTGTTGCAAAATGCAAACATCGGATAATACCAATGGGTTTGTAGTACTGTAGTGCTGGAACAATAGAATAAAAGTGAAGTGCCACTGCCAGCATCTGTAGAAGTTTAAGAAAAACGTTCTTTTTTTCTTTATTTGTAGTTTTTATGATTTTTATACCATAGATGAAAGCTATAGGGTATACTAAGTTTGTCATTCCGTTTGTAACACCTAGAAATAATGATGGTAGAGCAAAATGGATTGGACATCCACGCATAATATTAAAAGTTATTTTGATTTTTGCATGTCCGTTCGTCTGTCCGTGTTTCTGTCCGTCTGTCCGTCCGTGTGCACGATAACACTGCCTGAGAACGCGTTGACATAGAGAGCTGAAATTTGGTATATAGTATGGTGTTTTTATAGTAATAACAAAAAATATCAAAAATGGACTAAATCGGGCAATCCCTTCTTGGTGTTGCCATATAAAAATTTAGGTTTTTTTCTTCAGAATACGAAATCCTATAAAATTTGTTATAATCATTTTTTCTGTCCGACGAACCGTTCTAGAAATATATGCGAAAAACCACTTAAAAATCAAACTTGCATAGATCGGTGATCATACGAAATTTTATACGGGCATTCATCTAGGGTATCATAAGAATTGGTCTTAGACCAATTCTAGATTTTTTACTTGTTTTTTTTTTCATATAAGCAAGATTTGGCTTCTCTATTAAAATTTCCTCAAAATTACTCATTTTAGTTTTTTATTTGTAGGTTATGTATTATCTGGAGTTCCTCAGGGATCCATACTTGGCCCCCCTTGCTGTTCAGCCTATACGTGAATGACATTACTGACGTAATATCAAATGCTTTCATCCATCTATATGCTGACGATGTGCAAATGTATCTGAACAGGCCGATTGGCTTGACGGAGGACTGTGTATGCCGTTTCAATGATGACCTGCAACGTGTATATGATTGGTCACTACAAAATAACCTGAAGTTGAATCACAGTAAGTCAAAATGCTTAGCGATTTATAGGAATGGAATTGATCCTAATACCGTCCCACCAATACTCATTAACAACACCGTACTACCATATGTTGATCAGCTAGGGCTCTTGGCTTTGAGCTTAACTCTAAGTTCACCTGCTGTAAACATATTGGTGTTACGAAGACCTACATGTACTATGCTAATGTAGAAGTAAACAAGATACACTAAGTAAAAAAATTAAACCCTTGAGAAATACTACTTCATAACTGCGATTCTCCAAAATGTTTTATATTGTATTTGTGATTTTGTATATGGTATAGAGCCTAAACTACTATCCATAGAGGAAAATAGTTTTCCCCTAATGTTAAGCTTGGTTCATTGCCTTCTCAAAGGCAGCACTTACTATATGCATTACTTAACATTTTACGCTCAATAACTGTCACCTGAGTAATATTTGCATGTGTGTTTGTGCGGCCATATAGTCCGAATCTGCAGGCAAATTCATTCGATTTTATGATCGGACCATGTCACATTTACATATGCAATTACTACTCAGCTGAGTTTTTTTTGGGTAATCGGAGTCATTCGGTTAAATAATTTTTTTTTGAAAAAAATTATTTAAAAAGGTATAAAAATTTGATTATGGTTGGGAGGATAAGAAATCAAGCTTAAAATTATCACAAAAGAAATTTTCTGTATGAGGGCACAGGGTCCATTCAAATCAATCTTTTGTCGATTTTGCATAAGAAATTGCAAATATTTTAGAACATTAGGACTAAGTTAGGCCTATAATGTACTTATTAGTGAGAAAGTCTGTTTTATGGCTTGGGAAGTATTTCGCGAGGGTCTTGGCCCATCAAAATCCAAAAGGATTGGTGTGAAAAGAGTGAAGAAGGACAGATCTTTTAAGAAATGAGGGCCTATCGAGTGATAAAATAAGTATTTATCCATACATGTCATATCTAGTTCAAAATAATTTTATATGATCTTAAAGTAAAATAATTCGGTATTAATATTGTTTAGTGTTGGGCCATATACTAAAGTTCGAACTGCTTTACCTTATGATCGACCAACAAAAACTTGACCGCGCTGCCTATTTTGTTAGCCGCCAACTACCTGTTTGTCAAGTAAATGAAAATTTTACCATACATTTTAATTGGATTTTGAAAAATTGATGGGAAATTTTTTGTTAGGCGATTCTCCTTCTGAGATAATAAAATCGTTTGCGCTAGCTATAAAAATGCAGAAATAAAATAGAGATCGAACGATTTTTATCGAAAAGATCTTCCAAGCTTCAATCTTCACTGATATTTTTTTAACAGCACTTGCCTACAAAACATAGCTTTTTATTATTATGAAATTTTCTTTTCTTTGTGCACTATTTATCTAAAAAAATGTTAGTTATTAATTTGTTAATATGTTAAATAATAATGGAGTTCAATCGAAATAAAACTTGCCATACAATATTTTATCTATTACGGATTATTGATGAAAATATTTTGAATTTATCCCCAATAAATTACGAAAAATATTTCTAAAAATGTAATTTCACCCAAACTAATGGTAGGACATAAGGCTAAATTAAGAATGATAATCTAATCTAAGACAAGTAAACTACATATATGAAACAAACATTACCTTTTAATTAAAAGCTTGCAAGCCGCTAAGCTTTCCGGTGGTGGTAATTCCCTCATAAAACATCCAACAAATGAGATTCCTATGGCATTCCGATTGTAACCAAGTGTGTGAGCTCCAACAACACCCCAGCCTATAAAAAATTATAATTCTCATTAGAGTTCGATTAACTTTAATTTTAAAACTGTTAGGTACCTCTGCCTTCATAGATATTGCCATCTCCACCAACTAAAAAACTATAGCCAATATCATTCCATCGACAGGATTCTATGTGGAAGCACTGTAAATAAATAAAGAGATAATTCAGCATACTTTGTAAACCAGTAAAGATAAATAAAAGCAATGCCAGTTTTCCGACTTAGAACACATAAGAAATAAGGAAAGGATCTTATTATTAATGGCGATGGTAAAGAGAGAAAAAAAGGTTTCGGGGAGGTCACCCTGTTTAGAAAGCCTGTAGTCGAAAAGCCTTGTTTGATGAAATATTTCACCATTGTAGTTGAACAAATTATGTATTAATCTAAACATTTTGGTATGTTTTATACTTATATGCAAAATAACAGAAAAGTCACTCACCGATCAAAGAAAATTTCATTCTTTCATATTTTATCATTCGAGAATCGAATTTTATTTTGATTATTAAATTTATGCGAAGAGTCTTCATAGACACTTTTTTTTTCATTTTCTCCGGGTTTGATATTCCATCTTTATTAATATATGTAGAATGAAATGGAACGTCAATAATTCAATTTACCGCGCAGTTACAATTGTTTATTTTTAAAATAATAATAAAATTATTGTTTACATTTCGCCTTTTTGTTAAAGTTGAGCTTTGTTTTGAGCCAATCATGGTAGAATTCTTCTATGTGTCTATTTCTTTCATCCATTTACTGATTTAAATTTAATTTTTTAGTCAGCTTCTAGCTAATATTTTGAATAATAATATTGCACCTTACCCGGCATAATAAGAATTTTTCGTAAACTCAGAAATTACGTCAAACATTGCTCTAAATCGCTTTTGCATATTTTATTTTTTAATTGGCATACATGAGGCTGTAATTTCATGAAAACAATATGGAACGAAGTTTTTCCAAGATTGATTAAGAATGACTTTCTCCACAGTTAATTTACATTGTGAACTGATCAAGATTTTTTAACGAAACCTATGAAAAAACAATCCGGCTCGAAGGACCATGTATGAGTTGAATTCAATAATATTATTAATAAGATCAAATTTATACAAGTTAAATCCGGTGGAAAATTGAAAAACGCGATATGAGATTTATTGAAAAAATTATATAATATGATTTGAAAATTTTAAATGCTTACTTATTACAAAGTTAGAGATAGAGAGGGGGCTTTAAGGCTTACGCAGATGGCATATGCATCCTGGTAACTAGCAAATTTCTCTCTACTATTAGTGAAAGGCTCGAGTATGCGCTGCTTAAGCAGGGTAACTGGGCCAATAATAGTGGATTGAGGGTAAAACACTCGAAGACGAAGTTGGTAATTTTTACAAGAAGGAGGTGGGTGCAAAGTTTCAGGCTTCCAATGTTGGAGGGAGAGGATCTCACTCTCTCCAGCGAAGCAAAGTATCTGGGAATCATCCTCGATTCCAAGCTGAACTAGAAGGTTAATCTAGATGAACGCATGAAGAATGCCAGTGCGGTCTTCTACACATGCAAGAGAATATTTGTTGGAAACTGGGGATTAAAACCAAGTATGGTACGTTGGATGTACATAGCCATAGTTTGGCCCATCCTCTGCTACGGCTTCACGGTCTAGTGGATGGCGCTGACGAGGAAATGCAACCTGGATGTGCTGTCAAAAATTGAATGGGAATAACTGGGTGCGTGCGTACCACGCCTACGGCGGCACTAGAGGTCATGCTTAACATACTGCCGCTGGACCTCTATTGCAGAGGTGTAGCGGCAATTAGTAGTTTAAGGTTGAGGGCGGGGGTTGGTGAAAGGAGAGGGGTTTTGGGCATTCCGATATAATCCAGAAGATAGACCGTAGTTATTGCAGGGAAGAAACAGCCTACAAAATACCAGTCTTGACTTTTGGTGGGGGTATCAATGCAATGATGCTCACCAGGAGTGACTGGGATGGGAAAGAGTTGGTCGTAGCATTCGATCTTTCTATTTTTATGGATGGTTCCAAGACAAGTGCGGGCACAGGGGCTGGAGTGTACTCCAGAGATCTACTGTGGCACAGTGCAATATTTTTCAGGCAGAGCTCGCAGAGATTTATCAGTTGGCAACAGTGGTATCCATGTGCAGAGAGTTCCCGCGGCACATTTGCATATATACTGATATCCAGGCTGCCTTTAAGGCGCTGGATGCTGTTTTGGTAAAATCTTGAGGAATTGATTATAAGATACAAGGTAACCCAATGCTTACAATTTACTCTTATTACAATTATACAATTACGGAGCTGTTGACTTTGATGCTCTGTGAAGTGATGCGGAAACTTGGATATGGGATAAGGTAATTTTTGTGCATTGTTTGGATGATAAAGTGAATTTCCTTAAAAACTTCCTTCATCTCTTAAATGAAATTCATGTTCCTTTGATCACGAGAACTATCACTAATCCTCTGTGCCTTTGGTTTTCCCCTCGAATCAGGGATATAATATATCCGATCGTGATATTGCATATCGTAAATAGAAGAGGTTATTGTTTTTCTTGAGGAATATAAGACCTTACGCAATGGTACCGTTGCAGCTATTCGTAAAGCTAAAAGCAGCTTACGAATCTAAACTTAATTCTAAACTTCCTTCAAAGATCCTATGGAAAAACTTGAGGATGAGTGGCATCTCATAAAACTAATTATTCTATTGATCCTGATTCAGTTAACAATGAATTTCTTCTATCCTGTGTAGATAATACAGTTGATGCGTCTATATCTTAATCTTACGAAGCTGAGAATTATTTTTCTTCAGCCCCAATTTTCGATTGCGCTTGAGTCACAACTGAAGATATTTTTGCTATAACAAATAGCATCTAGTTCTTTGCGATTGGAGCTGATAATCTCAACCCTCGATTCATTAAGATGTGTTTGCCCTATATTTTTCCCACACTTACACATATTTGCAATTCTTGTTTTACTACTTGTAGCTATCCTATGCCATGGAAGGCCGCTAAATTAATTCCAGTACCTAAAAACACTAGCTCACATTGTAGTGAGTTTCCGTTTCTAAGTATATTATCATTTCTCTCTAAACTAACTGAGAAAATTATGCATTTACAGAATTCTTATTATTTATTTTTGAATGGTCTTATGCACAAGTATCAATCAGACTTTCGACCAGGGCATAGCTGTACACCTGCTCTCCTTAAAGTGAGCAATGATATCGCGCTTGCTGTCGACAAAGAAGATGAAATAACGGTACTAGTTCTTTTAGATTACTCAAGGCCTTTGATACCGTTAATAACAGACTTCTAAACACGAAGATTAAAAGGAACTTTAACTTCTCTCCTCATTCTGCAAAATTTATTTATGACTACTTGAGCAACAGATAACAAGTAGTTTTTGAAAATAGTTCTGAATCCTCCTTTCTATCAGTTTTATTTGCTGTACCTCAGGGATCCATTCTTGGGCCCCTGTTATTTTCTATGTTTATATGATATATTACCTCAAGTTAAGTTTTCTAATCTGCATCTTTATATAGATGATATTCAATTGTATAGATTTAGTTTATTGGTCTCATTCCTCATCTAGTAATAACAAACTAAGGCTTAATCCCTCTAAATCTAAGCATTTGCTTATCTATAGGCCTGAGCTTAATACAGATGGTTTTTCGTCAGTTTGCTTTAACAACACTGTTATTTCTACTTTTGACTTAGCTAAAATTCTTGGGGTAATTTTTAATAAGACGCTTACGTGATCTCCATAACAATTCCGTTGTGAGTAGAGTTTATGCAGGACTTCGATATCTATGGGTGTCAAGCCATTTTACATCCATGCTTACGTGATTATTTATAGTGCGTACATTGCTAATATCTATTATGACCAATGCATGTGAAATATTTGGAAAGCTAGATTACGATAATAGAAGAAAAGTTGAGATTGGCTTTAATTCTATCATCCGATATGTTCACAGTCTCAGTAGATTTGATCTTGGTTCTGAATTTAAGAATTCAATTTTTGGGGTGCTACATTTCTGTTTATCTTGATTATTGCTCAGTAATTTATTTAATTAAAATTATTAAGTTTAAATTTCTTCGGTATCTTTAAGACCTCTTGGTATTCTCTATGTTCAACAGAAAACACCATTTATTTATTCCGTCTACCGATATACAATCTCTTACTCTGTAAGAGCAAAAATGATCCTTATATATATTATGTGCAAAAGAAAAATATACAAAAATAAAAAATATATGCATTACGTGAAAAGTGAATATAAAAGAAAAAAGATAGAATTTAGTATATAAGATTAGCATAAATTTAATGGTGATCTAAAGTAAAAATGAAAGAAAATACTAAAAAAGTTACAGATAAATACAATATATGTCAATGATATTAATCCCAACTTAGGATGAAATTAGAATACATCAAAGAATAGAACAAAGTATTTAAAATAGCTATAGTGCAATGTATAAACTAGAGCAAAATATAAAATTATTTACTTGATATAATACATGTAATAGAATAATAAAATAATAAAAATTGAACAATATCTATTGTCAACAAAGTCAATCATGCCACTACATAGATTAAATAGCCGAAGATAGTGACTAATTGGACAATTAAGGCAGTAATTTGTTCTGTGAAGCGATTCATACAGAATGCAGAAGAATCTGAAATTCCTCGAGCAGGGAAGGAGAAAGAATTTTGTAATCCAACAGATCTCTTATGGAAATAACATTGCGGGTCTTCCGTCTGGTAAACAATTTTTGTATGTCAATTAATTGACATCTTGCATCATACGGAGGTAGATCAGCACTCCAGTTAAGCTTCCTCAGGGCGAACTTGGTGAATTTCCGCTGAACACCTTCGACTCTATTGCAATGAACAGCATAGTAAGGATCCCACAGAACAGAACAATACTCAAGAATTGGTCTGACCAAAGAAATGTATAGACTTTTGAATGTATAAGGGTCCGAAAATTTTGCAACCCGACGGCTGACGAAGCCAAGAAGAGAGTTAGCCTTACTCACAATGAAACATATCTGCTGAGAGAATGACATCTGGGAATCAAGCAAGACCCCAAGATCAGATGAAAGAGTACATTTGGCAACTGGAGATCCATTATTGGATAAACCAAACAGTACCGGTGCGGATAGATTGATAGATTTAAAGATAAATGATTTAGGCAGCACCATCGAGCAAAACTAACAAGGTCCTTTTAATGTTAGCTACATCTTAAGTACTAACAATCTTCATGAAAATCTTTAAATCATCAGCAAAACCAAGATACGAAGCAAAACTGAAAATCGTGAAAACATCGTTAAGAAATATTATAAAAAGAATAGGATCCAAATTACTGTCCTGAGGTACACCAGAGGGTACGCGAATAGAACAAGATGTTATATCATTGATAACAACCATTTGCCTCCGGTCCGAAAGATAGGAAGAGATCCATTTGAGCAAAGAAGAATGAAGGCCGAAGACACTCAGCTTCGCAAGTAGCAGGCGAATGTTTACCCTATCGAAAACATTACTGAAATAAGTGTAAAGAGTGTCAACTTGACCAGAATCCTCCATAACCATCAGTGAGAAATTAGCAAATGTTACACTAAGGTAAATAAAGTAGCTAAGTAATTAAGAATTATTCTGGGCGAGGGTAGCAAATATCGTATTCTAGCAGCTGGCGGCCGGCTACTCTTCAAAGAAAGAATAACCAGAGCCACTGCAATAAAAAAAGGTAAGAATTGTTCTAGGAAAATGGGCAAGGGTAATAAAAGTAGGATTTCAGCAGTTGGTGGGCGGCTATTTTTCAAAGGAAGAATAGCCAGAGCTGGCTAGAGGCTAGAGCCATCATATTAAAAAGGTGAGGCAAAATGGCAATAGAGGATATTTCTAAGAGGTAGGACAAAGCCTGGTAGGGAAAACCTAAAATAAAACTGAGAAGCGGTGTCAGTCGAATAGTGTTAGCGCAAACAGAGTGATACAGTGAAGTGAGAGCTCCCATAGTTTAAAGGGAAAAGAGTTAGAGTGTGACTACATAAATGCTTTATGTGTATGTGAAATGTGAAAGAGTGAAGAAATGTGTGTGGGGCAAATGTTGCTCAGATCGGCGAATGTCGCCAAGTTTGGATGTGGGCGTATGTCGCCGAAAAGGGTGTATGTCACCCTAGCTGTGTGTGGAGTGTATGTATTTCAAGGGGACGAATGTCGTCCAGTCCTTGGAGGCAGTACGTGCGTCCCAAAGCTAAGTAGAATGTCGACTTAACTACGGGAGTGTTGGGCGGACTGTGTGTATGAAAGAATTATCAGCATCCATTGAGTATTCTCAATATACTCACAGGGCATCTTTTTATTCTTTCCAGCTCCGATTGACAGCAGCGAAGGGTGGCCAAGGCAACGTAAATTATAGTTAAATCATAATCTTGAATAAAAGTGAATATACACACATCATTGGTCTTTCAATTAAAAAGCAAAAAAAGAAATTCCTATATTAAACTAGTTGTTTTTTTTTTATCTAGTTTATTACAAAGAATACAAGATTGGTCTCACAAGATCTACCTTTAATGAAGCCATGTTGATGTGAAATGTGCTCCTTAACAAGGAAAGAAATTTTGTTAGTTACAATACTTTCGAACAGCTTAGGAGAGCTTACAGATTGGACGATAGTTAAAAACATCATTTTTAGCGCCAGATTTATGGATAGTACGCAGCAGGGAAAGCTTCCACTGGTCGAGAAAAACACCTGAATATAAAGAAATATTGAAGATACGGTATAATGGTTGAGATAAAGCCTCACGACAGCTAAAGACAAAGGCAGCCGGAATACCATCAGGACCTGAAGAAGAAGATATGCTAAGCTTGTTTAGGGCATCAATAACATCATCAACCGATATATTCAATGATCCTAAATCAGCAAAGGAGGGTATATTCTCCGTGAGGTCACTATCAACTGGTTGACCAGTATCCATGGCATAAACAGATTCAAAGTAGTCCGCAAAGACATTACAAGTATCAGTGATGTTATCTACTATCTCATCATTATAATGGACGCATGAGGGGATTCCATAATATTAGTCAAATTGTTTTGTTTTAATTTTCTTGTGCAAATAAAAAAGATTTGTGTCTTAATTGTACAATAGTTCTCTTAAGAAATTTAAATTTATTTTGAAAACAAACACAAAAAAAAAATTGTTTTACCAAGATGAAGGAAATATTGAAATTTTTTTAAGCTATGGTCCACATCTTATTTCTTTATCCTCTTATCTTTTAAGCTTGCTAAAAAACAAAATTATTTTTCTTACCTGTATGTGTCGAACTAGGTAAACTGTTTCAGCTTGTGTCCTTGTCATTTCTGTAGCGGTATGTGCTGAAAAGAAAGAAAAAAGGAAAGTATTGTCATGAAGAGGATGGTTATAATTAATTTCAATAAAGACTTAATAAAATAGATGTTTCTAATGTATCCAAACAATACTTTCATTTATCTGAATAACTATTCATTATTTTACTGTATCAGAATTGATGTGATGTGCAATTCTAAATGAGTATACTTAGTTACCAGATTTTGATCGGTGGTTCTTATTTAGACTATTCACCCAAAGAGCTAATGATCCATTCCAAGTCTTTTTCAGATAACTTCTCCTCTCACCTCCATCACATTCCACTCACAAACCAAATTCGCCAAATTCGACATTGGAAGAAAAATGAAATGAGGATTATTGTACAGAATCTCTTCGTATCCATATAATGAAATTTCATCTTTTAACATTTTCCACAACAAAAGCACATATGCTCTATAACGAGAGGGCTAAAATTCCATTTGTACTGTAACCTTGGTTACATCTATAGAAAATGGAAATCATTTTCTCGACACTTGCCTCTTGGTCCTTGAAAGCAGTGGATTAGTCACCAACACGGAGGTTGAGGTAGGTAACGCAGTTTAATTACAAATTGTAACGCCGAACATGGTGACAAGAACAGCAGATTTTGTGGAGAGCAAATGTGCACTTTTGATTCCATGTACTCTCATTAACTTTAACAAATTGTTAATAAAAACAACAAAGGTCAAAACAACATTGGACAAAGCCAATTTTATTCGCAAGCTCCTCCTGCTTCACCTATATGCAATCACAGTCAAAGACCGTTTCATTTTCGCACAAGGGAAGTCTTCAAAGTGCTGGTAAGTTTCAATGTGTCTAAGGCTGCTGGGCTTGATGGAAATTAGAAAACAAGATGATGTATATTTTTAAATATATTCACTTGCCTGAAAAATGATTCTCTGCCTGAATTTCGGCGATTGTTTCTGCAACATTACAGCTGTAATTTCACAAAACACTGAATTCAATCACAATATACACTTCAAGCTTCCGAAATAACACAATTTCAATTATGCAATATTTATTAAAACAATTAAATTTAAAAAAGTTTCACTGAATTCCCTGGTACTCTGAAATATTTACTTTCAGAAACGTCAAAGCAAGTTCAATCAAGTCCAATTGAACTGTCATTGAATGGCTTACTCACGTGCACAGTAGTGGTAGTCAAATGCTGCGCCTATAATTTAGCTAAACATCTACACGAACTATTTCACCTGCTCTATTCGACAGGTCTGTTTCTTTTGGGATGGAAACTTGCACATGTTCAGCCAATACCCAAACTCTAGACCAATTATCCTCATGTCCATTCTTTCCAAGGTTTTCGAAATACTCATCAACACCCAATTCATGAAATATCTAGAGACTAATAATCTTATTAGGGATCGCTTATACGGCTTTGTGTTGACCGCTTTACTGGAGAGTTACTAAGATTCCTTACTGAGCGTTGTCTCCGTAATTTTGGTGAATCCGAAATCATCGCAGTAGATATCTGGAAGGCCATCGATAAAGTTTGGCATCCTGCTCTTTTAGCTAAACTTCAGGCATTAGATCTAGACCCTTTCTTCTTAGAATGGATTGAAAGTTTTCGCTACCGCTGTTGAATTCTAGTTATATTGGACGGAGTTACTTCTTACCGTTTTGTAATCTATGTCGGTGTACCGCAAGGGTCTGCTTTCTCTTGTATTTTCTTTCTCATTTTTATTAATAATCTGCTAGCTCTCACTTTCAATCGTATTCATAGTTTTGCACACAACAACACCTTTGATTTCGAGTAATCCTTCGATTCTATAGCTGATTCCCGTGGGAGTGTTATAGTTGACAAACGAAGCCATATGTTTGGCTCACCAATTCACTAAACTATGACCTTACAACAATACTCGCTTGTGGCAGAGCGAATCCGGGTCTTGTTTAATCCTTCCAAGCGTAATGTTGTCGGTTATCACTCAAACGTACACCAACACTCGCAACTCGCTTAACCCATTTCCGGTAGATGGAGAAGATATCTCGAACTCGACATCTCTAAACATCTTAGGCACTGAAATATCCAACAATCTGGTCCGATCAATTTTTGGTATTTCCAAAAACGTAATGTAATGTAAAGATGCAGCCTAGATAAGAATATAATTCCCATACTTGCTCAAGCTTGGTGCAAGCCTACACGTCTAATATCAGTCCTAGATTAGAATACAATTGCCCTATTTGGGCAGGAGCTGGACGCACTACATTGTCCCCGTTAGACAAAGTCTAAAATTAGGCCTTCCGGCTTATTAGCGATGACATATCAATAGCAACTATTGATTCCCCAGAGCACCGACTTAATGTCGGATGTCTATTTCTTTTTTATCGCTACTTCTATGGCTATTGGTCTGACGAAATTTCTAGGCTAATCCCTTGTAGAATTCTTCATATGCACACTACACGAGCTGTAAGCAGAGCTCACCCTCACACAGTTGACGTAAAATTCGGCTGTACTGTGAATTTCGGCAAATAAACAGAATAGTACGAATATGGAACAGTTTGCCATCACTCTCAGCTATGAACCGAATATAACCAAGCAATGCACACCATTATTTCCTTGGCTCAACCCAATAATCCTCTACCTTCCCTACCTTTCTTCCTTTCCTGCCAAGAATGCGGTACGGCGTCACAGGGTATCCTCTGAACTTCTTATTTTATTGACAAGCTCTGCGGTAACATATGTCTCTCTCCTAGTTTAGTACCTACATATGCACTACCTGATTTGTTTGGTTTATTGGAGCCTCCTGCATACCTACTTACACAAATTTATGAAATAAAAAAATTCCAAAATACTTACAAATTATTACATATGGTACGGGACCTTCAATGTATGAATATGGTTCAAGTGGTACCTGGGCTAACCAAGTTCTTCGTTTGATAATTTTTAAAACACTTCCAACAATATTCCTCCCTGCAAGTATGTATACATACGATATATGCTTAAACAAAAAAAAAACAACAATTTTCAAATCTGAAAAGCTTACTAATTTGTCCCACAAATGCGTCATTTCGATTGACTTCTTCTCTCTCCTCTTCCTCCTCTGGTTGAGCGTCTAAATCTAATCTACTGGCTTCTGGAATTCTATCATCTTCTGATAGATTGTAAGGAGAAATATGGATTTCTTGGCTTATATTGCTATTGGTAGGTACTTGACTAGTTTCTGAGGTAAGTCTAATGCCTCCATTACTACTAGTATGAATGACTCCAATGTTTCCACCATTTGTCTCAGTTATATGAATTGGTCCTGTAATATATGTTACATTTCCGAATTGAACCCCTGTGGAGTTTTCAACGTTTACAGTTCCGAAAGTTTGAACGTTGTTTCTTGTATTAAAAACTTGTTGTAGTACATCCAATCTTTGAGCTAATTCCAATTTCTGGGTAGAGTTACTTAAAGCTGTGTTACCTTTAAAAGCAGGCAAAGTATAATGTTAGTGTGTATTTAAATTTATTTAAACAGAATAATCAGTTTCACCTCTTTGCTCATCTAAGCTTACAGATGCCATGTCATTCAAGTAATCCTCACTTTCAACAACAGACGATGAGTAAACTGCACTGCTAGTCTCTGATGATGTTTCATCAAATTCTGCTTGTGACATCCACTGGGTTACATACTCGGATCTATTTACTGGAGGTTTCTTACCTATTTCCGTCTCCTCAAAATTCTCCGTTACCAGTTGTTCCATTCTGGTTGTATCAATTCAAGTCTGAAATCAATGTTATAAAATATATCAATTTTTTAGGTATTAATATTGCTTCGTGCAATGAAATAAGGAGATTCTTAACTCACAAAAAATAAGAGGAGGAACAGTAAGAGAAAATGTCAATCTTAACTATACTAAACTTTTTTAGGTAGAATTTTCCAGAATCGAATGTACAAGAGAGTTATGAAAAATTTTAGGGTGTGAATTTAGTTTTTGTAGGCTACAGATAGAGAGAAATAGAAATAGATATAGATATAGAGAGAGAAAGAGAAAGAAAGAGGGGGGGGGGGGGAAAGAGAACGGGAGAGAAAATTTAGATTTAGATAATGAAGTCAAAGTATTAAGGTAAGCGACTATATTTTATTGGGATTTTGTTATGTTAATAGAAGGCTTTTATTAATAAGCGAAAATTATAGTAAAAGTGCTTGTTGGAGTAAAAGGCTTATTTTATATATTATGTTTTTGAATAACAAACGTAAGAAACGCATGGAAAACTATGATCAGCTAAATATAACGATACAGGTTCCCTATCACCATGAAAACATAAAATCAAATCATCATATATCTCTCTTCCTTCCCCCAAATAATCTCCAATAATGTTTTGCTTATCTCGGAAAAGGGTATTTCATTTTTAAATGACTTCAAGACTTCAAATGATATTCAGTAGTTCAACGGTAGATATAAATTTGAACATCCATAGGAGTTGGAAGATCGTTAATTAGCAAACTAAAAAGTAGTGGCCCAAGTACGCAGCTTTGAGGTACACTCTCAAAAAAAATATAAATACATTAAAGAAAAATTGAATTTTTTTTTTCGTCTCCACTCTCTGAATTCTTCTACTATATGGAATGGACGCCAAGAATGATAATTTTTATATACAGAAATGTTAATAATTATGCCATACAAATAGTCTAACAATACACACATTTCACCCAGATTATATCTTGACCGATTTCCCTTATCTAAAAGTAGGTAGGTACGTCAATTCTTGGTAGGCTATCATAGTACACAAAACAAAGTGTGCGAATAAATTTTGAAATTTACAACCATTAAATTTCATATAAAAATATTAAGATCGTAATTCGAAAGGAACAACAGCTCTTCATTATTTACTTACGTACCAGTTGACCTCAATTAATTGTTTATACACTTTTAATTAAAATATTTTCTTGATTACGTATTTTTAGAGCATTTCACAATAAACTTTTACTTTTTTCTTACATATAACGTATATTGAAACAGATACATTTATTAAATTTAATATTAAGTGTTACACTTTCAATTAATTAGTTTATCAATAATTTAAATATTTACACAAAACTTGTAATTACTTTTTACTTTTAATCGAATAAATTTCTTGGCAGCATATCACACAAATGGATAAAATATCCTATACTAAAAATAATAGCTAAAATCTCAATGATTAATGAGGCTGTCACCTTTAATTGAATTTGATTGTTTGTCTTTTTTGTTTGTTCATATAAGTATGTTCAAAGTATGAATTGTATCCGGTATATTGACGTATTGCGAAGTGAACAAAATTCGTCGATTGAGCTTGGATAATAAAACTTGGATAACATTTGCACCTTCACATCTCTCTTATCGCACACAAAACAAAAATTTTAACAATTCTACACAGTCTTTTTTGCATAATTTACGAATTTAGTCAATTATCAAAAAAAATATTGTTTAAACAAAAGTTCGACAACAATTTATATCGGTAAAAAATTCAATGTTATCCAAAATATAGACTCAAACGCAAAAAAACTTTACCACCATGCGTGACCATGTAGTCAATACGTCTGGTGAGTATCTGACTTTTGCGGCAGCGGGTGCAAAGATACTTAACTTTATAAAATGGTAAATAAAGATAAAGAGATAAGATAAAATATTTCAATTGGTTTTTTGTTGTAAGTACATCAAAATAGAGTGACAGAAAAAAAGAACAATTCTTGTATTTTTTTTTAGTTATATTTAAAAGCTCGTGGGGAATATAAAGTAACCCCCAAAAATTGCGCTTCTTTATTCTAACGAATCTTTCTCGCGACTGGAACTGGGAATGGAAACGGAAAGTGAAATCAATTTTTAATTCTTTGGTCGAGCGAGACTCGAGAATGTAGGAAGGTTGTTAGCATCATTATATGTTGATTTTTGGTTTTAAATATAATCTTAGAAAAATCATGGCTATACATTATCGATGCTAATATTTTCCCCAGTTTTGTTTTTTTTTTAAATAAAATTTTGAACTAAGCAATGTGCATAAGAAAAAGTCTACAACTCTCTTTATCACGAGTTAAAGTTTAAAAATAAAATTTCTGCGAACGGACGGCAATTTCGACGAAGATAAAAAATCGAGTAAATGATCGTTTAAGTGGTGCGATAAATTATTATTATCAAAATCCATTTTATATAATGTGTTGGTTGTGAGTAATGCTTAGATGTGTATGATGCAATGCTGTGGGCAAACTACCCAGAAATTAAATTGAACTTACTGAAGGCAAGCTTTATCCTTGAAACTGATATTGCCAAATGATTGATTTTAATTAAACTATTTAAATTGAAAAAATGAAGTTATATATACATATTAAATTTCAGAAACATTTCACTTAAGGTAAAAAAAATCATAAAAACACCTTATTTAATTTACTACAATTTACTTTATTAGGGTGCTAAATTGGTCTAAGTTCATTTATTAATAGGTTCTCTGAATAACTACATTAGGCGTGTTTTCTGACATATTTTGTCGTACTTTTTCTTATAACACAGTTAATTTTGTATCCTCACTATTATCTACCACAAAATGAGCTTAAATGAATTTTCGGTGAACAAACGTCAAAAAACACGCCTAAATACGCGACAAATTAGTAAATGGTAATGGATATTCTACACCTAATTAGAGCAATAAAAGTGCTTAAATTCAATAATTTTTTTGAATTTGTGATAATGATTTTTGTAAAAACGGATTAAATGTATTTTACAGCAAAAATGAGAGAACGTAAATAACTGTTAATTTTGGCAGTCCCATAAAGACTGAATTGGCTCGTATAGATGCCTCCTTTTTAATTTTATTTGTAATTCCGGTAAATGTAATGGAAAATAGCACAATTTCTTTGCTTAAAAGGAAAAGAATTTAATTGAGAGACTATTTATAGCTCTAATTATGTTGGGAAACATTGATATGAATAATAGGCCAGTCAAACAATTCACATTACTTCCAACAGTTATTAAATTTTGACGGAATGTTGGGTGAGGTAAAATAATAATAAATTTAATTTTGCAACCATCACTGAGGTTCAGAACATATAAAAACTTAAGTTTTTATAACTTTTATAAAGAATGTAAACTGTTACCATTTCTTATGTACATTTTATGTGCATGTATGTACCTATGTGTGTATGTTCAATACGCAATAGAATTCGAGATGCCTTGGCAGTACATCATCTGTGCTGGACCTTATTACTGAAGTTGAGTTGATCAGAATACATAAATTCAAGAAATCAAATGGCTGAAATCCACAAAACAGTGGACGAATCAACTTCTTAATAAAGTTTTTAACTACATATACTCGTATTTGACTGGCTAAGAATTGAGAAGGCATTGGATTTCAGTAACTGAAATTTTGTGTACAGTTGCTAGGTTAGAATATTGAGAACAAATTCATGTATAATTATGATACGAGGACTTTTTTGAGTTGCCTTTATTCACTTTATTGTCAAAGTGATGAACTTGTGTCATTTTCTGTTCATTTTTAGTTCACCACAACCTGAATGAGTTGAATAACAATAAAAAGGAAAAAGAAAAGCGAATTCATTCCTTAGGCGTAGGCGTATATTCTGACATTTAAGTACGACAAAAGATCAGAATCACCCTCGTCAGAAATTGGATTTATATTATCAGGTTTACATTTGCTAAGTTGTGTAGCGATATGCTAGAGAAATGCCAAGGCAGGCTTAGCATTGTTTTTAATATTTTATTTTGGGAAATGACTCATTGCGCACTTACCCCAAACAGGGACCCCGTAAAGTTGGGCTGCTTGAAGGATAACTTTAAAAATAATAAGCTTGTTTTTGATATTCAAAGGAGATTTTCGATTTATAAAAGGATAGAGAACTCGAGTCAGAATATTAATTTTATGTACAGTAATTGAAATACGTCTTTGGCATGTAAGGGTTTTATTTATTGTAATTCCAAGGTATTTTACATTCTCTGTAGAAAGAATATCATGTCCGTTTAGATTCAAGTTGTTTGCAGGAAGATTTGTGTTTTTACGTTTCCGCGTAAAGAACATCCTTGCGTTTTAATAGGATTTATTTTTATTTTGCATTTGTAAAAATAGCGATAACTAGTATCTAAAGCAATCTGAAGATTGCTGGTTATTACTGTTGGTATAGCAGATAATGAATATATCCCCGTATAATCGACGAAGATAGTAATATTACAGTTATTTAAGGCTGGAATATCAGCCGTAGGGAAATTATAAGTAATTTTTCTATTTCTTATCAAAGCAACTACTCGTATATGTACATTGCACATATATATGTAATTGTATGTTATATGTTTATTGCCTATTCTAAAGGTTGAGTAAATTATATTTAATTTATCAATTTAAATTTCTTTTATAATGATGGAAAGGTGCATAGTTATTTTCTATTGGAAAAACGTGAAAGCAGTCACAATATTCATTAGCAATTGTATAATAAACTATAAAAAAATATACTTGAAATATTTAACAAGAATGTCTTTATGTTTTTCAATTTAAAAATATCAAGCATTATTGCCGTCTAATTGTAAACCTGGAAAATGTTGAATTAACTTATAGTGCTAGCATTTTACGTGCGCTTGTCTGGCCTTTGTCCGGCGCATGCTGGATACTATTGAGTCTATCCCTTCTATCTGGGCATTATGCTTCTTTAAAAGAACAGGAAGGTTTTGGTGAGCGATGATGAAATCATAGGGTATGCTAAGTTTGTCATTTCGTTTATAATGCACAGAAATAATGTTAGTAGAGCAAAATGGGTTGGACATCCACGTGTAATCTTGACAGTTATTTTGATTTTTGTGTGTTCTAAATCGTCAATCTTGGTACTTAGTTTTCTTCATCAGGTATTATTATCGCCTTATTCGGTTGCAACGCTGCCTGATGGTGAACCCCTTTTCTACTAACCAGTATGGAACGTTTCTTTGAATTTTTGCCTTTAAATCTTGCAGTTGATCATAGTGTCGATCGGCATTTAAAGTTTCATCAGGCTTAAGAAACTTGTGGTGTACATTAATCCTTTGCCATACCACCAAGAACACAAGATTTTACTTTTATTTGGTGCAAGTTCGCTTTTGGTGCCCATAACCGCCTATGTTCTCCGGTCTTGATGCATGTGTTTAATGCATGTTTAACTACTGCACAGTATCCATTAATGTGGAAGAAGGCAGTTATCGCTCCTGTTCTCAACTGTCACAGAAGTGCTCTAAAAATGCGGATTTTCCTTTGATCAGTTTACTCTGTTTTTTGAGTACAGTACTAGAAAAACTGATGCATTCTCAAATCGACACCTATTTAAACCAAAAACGTAAGCTGTCCTATTGGCAGTCTGGTTTTAGGGCACGACACAGCTGTGTATCAGCCTTGCTTAAAGTTGTATAGATACAGTTGACAGAGATCGAATGTCCATTCTGGTCCTCCTCGATTTAAGCAAGGCGTTCAATTCGATCCACCATGACCGAATTTTCCTTAAGCTATATCGATTTCGAATACAGAATATAACTCTCAGTCGTGGTATACCACGGGGTTCTATACTTGGTCCGTTGCTCTTCTCTGAATATATACATAAATGATTTACCGATGTCCGTGAAGGATACTTTCATCCATATCTATGCGAATAATGTCCAGATTTATTTGGATAGACCAATTGGTTTGATTGAGGATTGTATTGTTTGGATCAAAGACGACTTCAATAGAATTAGCATATTGGCCAAATATAGTTATCTAATACTTTATGCCCAAAAATGTGAGCAAGCTTACCGATATACAGAGGGAATTACGATATAGAAGAGCTACCGCCGGTCATGATTAATAGTACAGTCATTCCTTATTTTTCTTCCATGCGGCATCTAGGCGTTGAGCTGAATGGGAATTAAGTTCTTGTAATCATGTCTACAATTCGATTGGGAAGTTGTATGCCTGCCTGAGCAGCTGAAATTACGCCAACTTGTTGTCTTATCACATGTTTGGGAGCTTAGTTTTCTTTAAACTTGATTCACACTGTCAGCGGAAACATACTGTCGCTTTCAATGATACAGTCCGATTTAACCATGGTTTGTAAAGATCTTTTCATGTTTTACTGTATATTGACTTTTTGCTTGGATGCACGTTAGAAACGTATCTATTGCAAAGATGGATAAACTTTTTACATAATCTATTCTACTCTAAAGAACCGACGTACCTTAATGATTACTTTCGATCCCTCAAATTTGCTCATCATCCCAACCTCTTAGTATCTAATTACCAAGGTAAAATTGGAGAGCTATCTTACTTTGTGCACGTCATTGGAATTATGGAGTAGTCTACCAATCAGTGCTCAAAGAGGTTGTGTCGTTGGGGCACTTAAAAACAGGTGCGATAACGCATCACTTTTCTTTATTACTCAATCGCTTGATTTATTTCTACTTTCATTTTTTATATTTTGTTCTTTTTTCTTTTTATTGTCATTTTGACTTTTATATTATACTAAATTTTATTATTATTAAGATAAAATCTTTTACGTATACGGACCATATTACGGTTCAGCAGCCAAATCTACTTCATCTCCAGAACGAAATGTTTAAGAAAACTTTCAAACTGTTGTCGGCGGAGAAGTAAATGTAAATTGATTCTTAGATTTTTTCATTTAACTCTGAATAAAGGAAGTTTAGGGAAGTTTAACAACCAAACAAAGATAGGGATTTGGATTTGAATAATTCCTTTGCTGAAACTATTTTGTTGATTTTGATGGTTGACAATGAGTTTTAACTAGTTAGTGAAAATTATGATGATGAAATAGTATAAACAAACAGAAGCAATATAAAGCATAATAAGGGTATTCTCTCATTTAAGCCTTTAATACAAATTATTTTTCCCTCTTAAATACCAACAACCGAAATGATATACTTATCTGAGTGAGTGAACGTGAAGCCGCCTGAGCTTAATATCTTTTCTTATCTCTTTTATTTACATAATAACAATTGATTTCTATATTTAGTCGTCAATTCAGTCAATTTTTGTAAATATTGTCCTTCATTTTTACTCAGAATTCAATTATTGGAATCACTTGGGTATCAGATAAGATCATTTCATCGAGTCGTTCTGAGAATTTACAGAATTCTACTTGGTAAGTAGGTAGTACAACTTTATTTCGATTTTACGAGTTTTTCTCTTATTTTTATTAGATTTAATTATTATTGTCTTTAATTTAATATTAGGCATTTATATAAATGGAAAATACTTTATGAAATAATTTATTTACAAGTGAAATTATTTATAATATTATTTAATCAAATATGACGATAAAATCTGGTTGGACAAGAGCGTATAAGGGCCGCGTGGTTTTTACCTTGTATTTTGTTGGTTTGTTGTTGTTAATTAAAACAAATTCCAGCATTGTTGACACTTTATATATTCACATCAGTTAACTAAAAACGTTGAACTAAAACAAAATTTGAACTCTTTTCAACTCTCCAAGTCCCAGTATTCTCTTACGGGGTTAATTCACATCATGACTGTTAATCACCAACTGTGTGGGTAGGAGGAATCATAATTTCATATTCATATTTTATATTTAAAAGTTTTATTTATTTTGTCGGACAATATTATGTGCAATAATATACAGATAACATTTATTCCTAAATTATAAATTACGTAAAAAAACTGTGCATCTGGGAGGGGAGTCGCGAATGCCCCCCCCCCCCCCCCCCCCCCCCCCCCCCCCCCCCCCCCCAGTCAGTTCACCACTGGAGTGGTGTATTAACTAATATCATAGATGGCAACAAGAACTAGATGTCGCATGCAGTACCAAAATAGTATACAAAATTTATATGGCTGCGTGGTCCATTCCGGTATGGATCAAAACATTTGAAATTATGTATACGTCGAGTGCTTCACATTTTTTCGTATGTGAAGTGTTGAGGAATTCCATCAAATGTATACAAAACTGCTATTATAAAAATATCTGCTTTCGACACACGCTCTAAAACATGTTATGGTCCATTCAGGAATGCACTACCAATTTCACAATATGTATACTCTGCTCTAGTATAGCTTGCGATATCTAGTTCTTGTGTCATCTATGGTGGAAGTCAATCTGTTCGAGTTTTTCTGTTATTCAATGTGATATATTCAAGAAATCTGAGCAATTTTCCGACTTCATCTATTTACAATTACATCCTCGTATTAGGTAAAAAGAAACACATCGGAAAATTATTTTTTCATAATATATGGGTGCATTTAGTGAATGGAAATAATTTTATTTTTAATAAATTTACTATCAAAATCATCTCTGTATGCATCTGTGAGATGTCACCCGCTGAAATGACTTCGGGATCTATAATTCATTTTCGTAATTTTTGTATGCTGTATGCTTCTACTTGCAGTAAGAAATTTCATGAAATACTGGAACTACTTGATCAGCTTCAACGATACCTCTGTCGTGATTATATATGTATGTATTTCCTCCAGAAGATGGTGAAGGTCACTATGTAAACCTATTGTGATTGCTTACAAATTATTACTTCCATAAATGATGAATCAGAATTTTCCCAGATCAAACAGTATTTCGGAATGTTAGAAAAAAGTTTTCTGATGACCTTTGAAATGTTGCTCTATTCTCAAATATCTGTATGAAACTATATGATCGCATCGACAAATATAGCTCAAATCAGCATATTCTTTGCGTTATTTGATAAGCAAATTCAGATCACCTACCTACATGAACAATACCAAATTTGTACCTAAAAATTTGGATTATAAAATTTTTATTTTGATAACTTTTTCACCAATTTATCTCTCTTTTGAAAATTAAAAAACGGGATTCAAAAATTCGTTTTGGATTAGAGTAAGACCATGAAGAAAAAACCGAAAAAGTAGACTGAGTTAGCATTGTAAGTGCAAAATTCCTTCGAATTCAAATATATACATAATTTCCAACTAATTATAAGTACAAGAAACACCCACCCTCCTCCTCTCCCAAGTTTTTACATCAAAATTACATGAGTTTCCTCCTAAATCGACTCTCATATAAGTTGCTTGTTGTACTCAAAATGGGTGGTTTCATATCATTTAATCAATTAGCCCCTAATTATCTACTAAATATGAGTTTTTCACCCCTAATTCTCCTGTACCGCCTAAATGAGTACACCTGATAATTACCTGACAAATACTCCGTAAATGAGTTTTCACAAGGGTGAAACTTAGATAAATGACATTCCCGCACTCGAGAATATTATATTCATCCCACTTCATAAAAACTACGTCTTATACCCTCTTTTACCCCATATTTACCAGCAAATGAGTTTTATCAAAGTTAAGACATGGCTAAATTGCTTAGTACCGTTATCATGATAAAATTTACACAGTGGGTGTAGTTCAGTCAATAGGGGCTTTTGTCCTACAAAAGGTGGGGTAGTTGTGATTTTTATATATGTTATTTAGTTCCGGGCTCCGATGAAAACTCAAATTGTCACCTTTGGAGGGTCTGCACAACCGCCATCTTGGATTGAAGGTACAAAAAATAGTTTTTATTCTTTCAAAATAATTCCTCAACTATTGGTCCTACGACGAAAATTGACAAATTTGAAGAAGACTAAATTCTCTAAATTTTTTGTATAAACACTTTTTTTTAAGTCTAATGTGTAACGAGTTACAGCGGCGGAAACGTAAATATTTTTCAAGAAAAAAAAATTATAAGTTTATAAGTTACCTACCCCTTATATAGGGTGTTTCGCCCATGGTGGTCCATAGGACAGGAGGTGATAAAAATCACCTACTTAAACAAAACGTTTTATGGGGGAAGGGGGCGGCATCTCAACCGTTTCGGAGTTACATGGTGATTAAGAGAATATGATAGTCTTAGACCTATTCAGGTCATACCGAACTTAGACGATATTTTTTTAAAATGACGTAATTTCAGTCATAAAGGGAACAAATTATCTTTCGTTTAGACTAACATAAATCCTGAGGGGAGAGGAGTACGAGGCTGGTCGAGCAGTTGTTGGAAAGGCTATGAAGCTCTGCATTTAATGAGCTCTGTAAGTGACCGTACACCTTGTACTTTTAAAGATACAGGTACAGCATATTTTCTTAATCACCCTGTAACTCCGAAACGGTTGTGATGCTGCCGACCCCTTGCCATACAATTTTTTGTTTGACAAGGTGACTACTATTACTTTCTGAATTAGTTTGGAAACACAACAATTCTTTGTACTTTTAATTCAAGATGGCTAACCGGCGCAGATTCCCTCCAAGGGTGAAAACGTGGATTTTTCATCGATGCCAGGAACTATGGAACTGAATAACATATATAAGAATCACAGCTACCCCAACTTGTGTAGGCCAAAGGCCCTATTTGGTCTCTATTGACTGGACTAGTGTAATATAACCGATGAAACTTTTGCATATAAAAACTTTGGCGCAGTCAGTAGATACACCCACGCTATCTGGAATGCGACATCTACCGCCATGTAGGACAAACTCATTTTGTTAACGGTATCCAAGTACAATATTAAGAACACTCAGTTGACCAACCAGATCTAATATGATTAAAAATACTTGATTCTTTGCAGCCTACAATAGCACTTCAAATTGTCTCCTTCTTCACTTGTATAGTAATCTGATGCTTACCACAACTGATGATTGAATATTTATACCATACACTTCTCGATCTGTCTTAGAAAGTTCTCTCTATATTCTAAGGTTTTAGACCAAGTAGGATTTTCTACTGAAGTTGATAAACCTTTTATAGTTTGGTCATTACTTGTCCTGTTAACTGCGTCTTCGTTAGCTCACAATCAGATTTCCGTTCAACAGCCTGAGCATTCTTTCTTTACCAAGCTGTCATCTTCTTGCCGCTTATGTCCCGTAATCTATTGGGTTTAGTTTTTTAAAGGGGCCTGGCTTTTGTTTCAATGGCATTGTTTGCTATATCAAAAACGGTTTGTAAGGTCATAGAAACTTATGTATACTGTGTACTATACTGTATAACCCATGATAAGTGTTGGTTATGTCGTAGATGATGCAATCATAGGGAATACTAAAGTTTCTAATTCCGTTTGTAATGCATAGAAGTAATGTTGGTAGAGCAAAATGGATTAAATACCTATTAAAAGATTTCTACATGTCTATCTGGCCGTCCGTCTCTCTGTCTATCTGTCCATCTGTCAGCTTGTCAGTCTGTCCGTCTGACTGTTCATCCGCCTTTACTTACATATCTAAAAATTTGCACACGGCCTTTTTTAAAAAATTGTAAATTAAAGTTCGAAAATGGGACAAATCGCTTTGACGTAGAAGGCTGAAATTGTACATGGCTTTCCCATAAAAATTGTAAATACAAGTTTAAGAATGGACTAAATCGGGCAATCTTTTCTTGTTGTTACAATACAAAACTTTGATTTTTCATTTTATTTAACTTTTTTTTTCATCTAAGGTATAATATTATTGATCTTAGGCCAATTATAACTGTTTTTCTTGTTTAAAATCAATTTCAGGTGAAAGATAATCCTTAGAAATGCAACCTCTTTGGAGAGTCGTATGATTGTTACATTCAAAGAGTGTTCCTTTCACTCAAGTTCACTTCTTGATGCGAATGAGACGATAGTAGTTTTGTTAGCGATTGATGTTACAATATGACAATATCATCAGGATTTTCTTGAACAGAAAGAAACTTTAGGGGTTTGATAGCTCGGCGGTATCATAGAATGGCGGAGAGATTACCTCATCTTGCAAGTACCGTTCCGGAACTAGAGTTACTGCTCTTTTCGTTACACAAATTTGTCTTTTACAAATTATGAGAATCAAATCAATCGACTCTGATTGAAAATAGCGCAGAGTCGGACGGTGTTTATCAAAAACATATCGGCCGATCATCTGTTGTTTGCCATACTATTCAATTATTTCTTCAGGTTGTGAAATACTAGTGTGCTTAGAATTTCTGGTGTAGCAATGCATGAGATGCTAGTAATAAAGGAGCGATGGTTTCAAATCTTACATCTTATCCAGGCTCCTTCAAAGACTTTTTGTATTTATTTTTATCTTCTCAGCGGTAAAAAGATGGCAAATTGGTGGAATATCTTCTTGCCAATTTAGATAACTCTCATTAATCTCAATTTACGTCTCAATTAACCCCAGAATTCCTTTGCTCCAGTCCGCTTCATGAACTTCAAGAGTGGGGCTCTCGTGCAATACAAAAATCAAAAATGCTGATTATATAGGTCTCAAGCAGTATCTTAGAGATTGATTACCCGATCTATCTTAATTCGGGCAGTGTCGATCAATACACAGCAACGGTTTACAGTATATTTTGACTTGCCATGTATGACAACATACTATATTCCAAAAAAGCACACAACAAAAAAACAACCACACTTGATTTAATTATAAGTACAATGATGAGTGTCCCAAAGTCATAAGAGTTAAAGGGGCTGCTATTCGTACCATTCAACTGCATCTCAAGTCTGGAATCGAAACAAATCTATAAGACTGTACGGGGCATCTATGAGTTCATTATCTAGAAAGAAAAATTCCTTTTTGACCAGAACCTTTAGACAAAGGAGCAAGTCGTAAAGTCAGTAAAGACTTAAGGTGTCTCATCCAATTATCAGGAACAACTGCAACAGATCTTCTATTCCTTAAATACTTCATACTCCCTGTATTATAAAGCTAATATGCATTTTGGCTGCAAAATTCACTGCAAATTCACATCTTAGGTGAGATACCTGATTTGCGTGCCCATATACGAATGTGTACAAGAGGCAATGCACATTCGTTTATATCAGGTCCTTAAAAGGCTCAATGTCTCCATAGGTGTTGATGACATCTTACTCACTCATTAAAATCAGCAAAATTGTAATATTTGCTTTAGATATGTATTTCTAAGGTCTTTTGATAGTGAAAGACAACCTACTCCTTTAACCCAACTAAAAGTACTTGGTCTCTCTCCTTCTTTTCTAGTTTGCATTTAAAGTTTTTATCCAGATGCGTAATATGAATTGTACTAGATGACGTCTCTTCCCCACCTTATTCTATAAACGCCGGTATACATCAAGGCTCATTTGTTTCTAGTCTCTTTTCCTGACTTTCATTAAACATCTATTCTCCGTTTCCTACAATCGCATCCATGGTCTTGCAGACTCGATTCGAGATCAAGTCGCGACGACTTCAATGCATTTCCAAAACTGTTTGATTTCTTTAAAACAAGTCATCATTCCAGTTTCTTTCGATGAGGAACATTAAGTGATATACACCGCCATATGGGATTGATATTTTCGTTACCAAGGATAATTCCCATATTAAACCAGTGCTAATTCCTGTACTATTAGTTGCGACATTATGCAAAGAGAGCCTTTAAGCACATATATTTTTTATCGTTATTTTCATGCCCATTGTTCTGATGATTTATCTAGTCTGGTCTATTGTAGCTTGCACGTATTGTAAAGAGCATCCATTCCTTGATCCTTCAAAATATTGTAATTTCGACCATATAGTGAAGTTTCGAGATTTCTACTATCTTATACTAATCTGTGTGAATGTGGAACAGTTTTCATCTTCTGCTTTTCTCGTACTTAAAATTTGCAATTACTAGACGTTCGGCATTTCTGCCACTCTGTTTATATTCCCTAATATTATACTGCATTACTGCGTTTTACATTGTACTATGTATGGAGTATTCTCTAAGCTTAACACACTTACATATTTAAAAAAAAGCTCCTTCAACCTTTGAAAACAAATTTAAGCTAATGTTCCAAGTGCTTTATCCCTCGCATAGTCCTTACGTCCTTGTTTGAGTAGAAAAACTGTTTTAATAGGTTTCCAAACTGTAAGTATTGTGGAAAACTTATTGTATGCGTAAAATACATAAAGAAGCATCTAGAAGCAACATTTTTGATAGTTCTTCTTCTTGAATACCTAGTGCGGCTATCACAGAGAAATTCTTACTGGAATAGACAAATGTTCCATTTTTTCCTCTTATTTTTTATTATATAATTGGGGACAGGAAGGACATTATATTCAAGGAGCACATCGATTCTTTGAAGTAGAAATTTCTTATGAGATTCATATTATTCAAGAAGAAGACATATATGATTTCGTCGAACATTTTTTCATCTAGACGGGACCTGAATGTACTTTTTTACTTGACATCAAGTTATAACAAGCACTTGCTTTTGCTCCATTAAATAGTTTTTTACAACAAAAAAGCGAAATATTATAGGAGCATGAGAAATACTAAAGAAATGGTCCAACTTACCACTACAAACATATTTCACCATTTATATCATTATAAAAACAAATCACTCGCGTTTTAAATTGAATTAAAATATATATATATATTTTTTTAACATTACTACTTAAAATAATTCTCATTGAAATAAATTTATGTTGAACAATTAATATACACACAATCATCGCTCCACGAACTGGAACAATAGGTCGCTAATTTGTAAAAAATAAGTGCTATTCACATTTGACTTCAAATATGAGGTCTGTACTTATTTATAGTATAATAATACTGAGCAATATGTAACATAAATAATAGGATAACTTCCACCGACCTGGGGGAGTCGACGAAATGAAGATATATAGAAAAGTGTGCAAAGAGGATGTCAGGCTTTACGATGATATTGTAAAAAATATCGACTACAAATGAGCATAACCGTTGCAAGAGTACACTTGCATGAAAACAACTAAAATATGATTACTTTATAAAAATGAATAATTCTTGAATGGAAAATTTATGAAGATTAGCATAGCTGGATGTAATTTTTTTATTTAATTTTTGCTGTCCTCTGTTTTTTTATAGATGTGTAATGACAATATCTTCCTCGAGATCATCGTTTTCATCGTCTGTTTCCTCCACAATAGGAACGGTCTTTGTCTCATCGATTTTCTTTGGACTATCTTCCAATGCTTTCAGTCGTAGTTGCTATAAGTAAGATAGAAAAGATTTTTATTAGTGTTATGTTTGTTTGGGAGGGGAAAGACAGGTTTATACCTGCATCTCAGTACTTACCTTTCTTCTATATCTAATTTCAACAATCACATAGCCTAAGACGCCCAATACAAGGACAGAGATTAAAATGTAAAGCTTCATTCTTGCACAAAGAGTCGTTGCATATGCATAGGCAATAACAAATCCTGCAGATTCCCACAGACGGTAATTGGAAAAGGCGGCTTCTTTGTTTCGCCTGAAGAGTAACCCGTAAAGTCCTGTAAAGAAAGTAAATTTATTTAGTTGTAGTAAGTTTAAAAAATAAAATGTTTGAAATAATTTTATTAAAAGTTTTAAATTGAAAAGAAGACGATAAAAAAAAAATGAGATAACAATTTGTTGTAAATTTAAAATTTTGCATAATATTGCATATCTTTAGGCACTCAGTTTAAAATGTTAAGATGTTAAGAGAAATTATACACTACGGGCCGAAACTATCAACCAATTTATTAGAAAGTGAACATTTTGTATTATTATGTGCGAGCAGTAAAAGTACGAAAATATAATTTTTTTTTTAAATGACTGCAATATTTTTATAGCAGACAGGAGAATACATTCGTCAACATATGGTTGGTCTACGTACTTTCTCATGCATTTTACGCTGAGGTTTATTTTTGTATAATTTTCGATTGCTTACAAAAGAACAGCATTTTTATTTTATAACTTATTGAATTGCATAACTACGGGCGCAAATGCAGTCCTAATTTCATATTGAACAAAGATAAGAATTGTTCAATTTTTACGGTAAATGAAAAAAATCAGATCCCGAGGAAACAAATTGAAGTTGAAAATAATATACATATTAAAAAACAAGGAAAAGGTGCTTCAAGTTCGTCATCAAATAAAAAAAAAAAACAAAAAACTAAGAAGTGTCAAGAATGTGCCTTAAAATATTTGGTACCGAAGAAGAAATAGATGATAACGTAATATAATTTAACATGTTGCATAAAACTGAATGATTTTATAAAGTTATCATTTGAGTTGAGAATTGGAAATGGATAGCGATGCAACAGCCATACGGCGACAGAGTTTGCTTGTCCAACCAAGATTAAATTAGATTTGTGGAGAAGTGTTCAGGCGATGGCCTCGCATTCACTGCGACCCAAAAGATGTATTATTAGTCCTTGTTCAATTTACTCTCTCTCTAGGTTTAGGCCGTTTACACATCGAAAAACGAAAAGGAAAACACTAAACTGAAAAACACACATATTGTCCTAAACTAACACATATTTGCCGCAAACATGCAATAGAATATTGGATATTTATTCTAATTGCAGTTTCAATAAAAAATATCCATATTTAAAGCTTTATTTCAATTAAAACACATTTTTATGTTTATTCGTACGAAAAACAAATTTTCGTTCCGAACTGTCAAGTATATTTTCGTTCCATACTACGTTCCACACACGAACGAATAAACTTTTCGGTCATACATAACCTCATTTCCGTTTATTTACATTTGATACAAACCCAACCCAACTTTTATTCATTCATTTTTGATATGTAAGCATAAACGAATTTTCGGCGTGGAACCGTTTATTCGTTCGTTTTCGTTTTTCGACGTGTAAGCGGCCTTAGAATGTCAATAAAGTCTAGAGCTATTCTGGGACTTAGGTTCCACACTTAGTTTGGTGGAGGAAAAACATGTTCGAGGTGGAGTAATCTTCACCTAGCCAATGCTTCGAAGTTACAGAGCAGGTGCTCCGAGGTTTCATAAGCATCCTGACAGAAGCGGCAAGTGGAAGAAGTCTCAACCAAGCGCATCTTGTATAGGTAATACCTCAATGGCCAATGACCTGAGAAGAGCTCTGTAATCATTTTGAGCTCTGTTCTTCAAAGAAGTAGGAGTTCATTTGTTTTCCACCAGAGGGGTCGATTTTTTTTTGCCTTACGAAGTCCTTGTAGTCTTTCCTAATAAAGGGACTTTTGGTTGTATGTTTGTAACACTTTTAAGTGCCACAAAATGGCTCTGGTCCGATAAAGGGAGCTTCCGTTCCCCTTTTGGCTAAGTCCGTCAGCACAATTTCATTGGCTTTATTGCCGTCATGTCCAGGTAAACACATGAAGATAAATTTATTTCGCCTTGATAAGCTTTTAAGGGTTTGCAGACACTCCCAAACTATCTTTAACTTGATAGTAAAGGACTTTAAGGCCTTAAGAACGGCTTGAATGTCCGGGAGGATATTGATGGTTGAATCATTTATGGCTCTTTTAATACAGCTATTGACGCATTCTTCTATGGCTAATACCTCGGCTGGAATATGGCAGGGTAGAGCGCAGGGCGTTAGATATATGTCATCTGGGGCCGTATACGCTCAGTCCGACTCCACTGTTCGTTTTTGAACCGGCTGTGTACTAAACTATCGATCCATGTTGGGAGGACGGTTTAGTGAAACGCCATTATTGTCGGTCTCCCAAAACCACGTGGAATATTCTTACATAATCCACTTTGGGTGTGATTATATCAGATATTGCTATCATATGCTCGACGCATATCTGTTTTAAGATCACCAACCAGATTATCTGGCTTTAACTGTTTCTTATTTTTCAACCTTATAGCACTGGAGATCGCTGCATTTTTCCACTTGCCAATGCAGGGATGGAGCCTAATAAGATGATTTCCATAACTGCCGTAGTATAGATCCTCATGGCACCAGTTATTCTTATAGATAGGCAAGCCGCCGGCCGGCTGAACCAAGCTTTTGCGTACATATAATTGAAATTAAATACTAGAATCAGATTGCAATGAACATTTTGATGAACTAAGTAAGTTACTTAAGCGAAAAAAGTGAGATCTGAATCGGGGATACTATTGATCTACCACAAATCAGAAGCTGTAGCATGAAGCATGTACTTTAGAACCAGAAATGGTAAAAATGTCCTAAAAATATCACGGCGCGATCTTGGAGCAGGAAATATATTGGATGAAAGCGCAAGGAGAACTCTATGAAAAGTCTTAACGTATAAATGAACTTTTATATATAACGGGTGGTGCAAAAGTAATGACCTTCTTTGGTTCAGGTGCAACTTATTTTCTAAATTAGAAAAATTAAATTAGAATTAGTTTTTTATATATGTATATTTGTGCCATGAAATTTCGTCGCTTTAGGATTTGAAGATGATGCCTCTTAAATGGTGACCTCCAGAGTTGATGCACATTTCAGCCCTATTTATGACATTTTCCATAACTAGCCGTAACACTTCCTGCGATATGTTCCTTATTTCTTTTAGGGCTGCGAGGTCTGTGGCTTGTTCTTGGGGAGTATAACAGACCATGTTTATTTTTACTAATTTTACATTTGTTTACTACACAATATTCAATATCAGAATGACAGGAGATGTCATATAAAAAAAATATAAGTAATTTCTATAGTGCCAGTACTTTTGCGCCAACCGTTTATAAAAAAAAAAATAAATAAGAGAGCTTGGACGCTGTAGAGTACACTTCTGATGCTTATTGTTTATAACTATGGGCACTGTCAACATAATGTGCAAGTTTGGTTGTATGTAGTTATTGGTAGATCGATGCATTGCACTGTGTGATACATAATGATTAGCGGTTAAGAAACACGAGTCCACGAGTGTTTTGTAGCAATCTTATAGAAGCATCGCAAAAATGTACGAGGTCACCAAGTTTATCAAGTTATCAATTAAATACATCAAAAATAAAAAAAAAGACTTACCATTAATTTGTGTTTGCCATACAGCATCTCCAACACCCCATAGTCCAGACATAGCAAAGAATATCACAGGACTACTTGGATGTGGCATCCAGAATAGCATAACGATCACAATAGTTCCATGTACAATGGCTCCCAATGCAAGAATCGGGATTCTTCCAATATATTTCATCACAGATCCAAATAGAATTGAGCAAATAGCGTTAACAACACCAAAGCAAATCATCACATAGCCAATGTGATGAATGCCTAATGCACAAGATACATATGCCTGGGTAAAATCAGCTCCAATAAATGCTTGCTCCATTCCGATAAATACTGTTAACGGAATTAGAAGTTGCTGATTTGGTTTTTTCATTTGATGAAAAGTAGCTGCCAATAGTTCAATTCCAGACAGTTCTTGTGCAGATTGTGAACCTTTTCTCTTTTCTCCGTATCTATATATTTGTGTGAAAATAGTAAATCCCTTGAGTTAGACATACATACATGAAAAAGTATTATATATATTTACCTTGAGAGAGGATCTAAGAATATTGCTATAATTAAAACAGCTCCAATAATACATGCCAGGTAAATCATTGAGATCTCAAAAATTTCGGATTCTGGTGGTCTTTCTAAATTTGCATGACCAGTTGCACCCACAACACAGAAATTAGCTCCACAACGTTCTAGTGCTGTATCAAGTGAAGCATTTGATGCACCTCCACCATGAGTTTCACTAGAGATTACTACAATAAGAGAGAAAAAAAGAAAAAAAATGGTAAATTCCTTAATTCTTTATTTTTATTGTTAATTTACAAACCTAAGCTGGAAATGAGATTTCCCCAAAGCTCAGCTGTTTGCCATGCAAGAAAGAAGAATCCGAAAAATCGTACAATTATAGCATCTACGGCTTGTTCAGTAATTTTAGCATAAACTTGTCCAACCTGAGTGAGATAAGTGGCTTTTGAGGCCCACATAGGGGCTGCGCCTAAACCGACTAGAATACCTGCAGGCACTAATGTGAAAAATCTGAAATAACAGAGATTGATTAAAATCAAGCTTTCTATTAATAATGGTGATGATCTCTTACTTTGGATATAGTTGGAATGCTATATATGGTGCATAGCACATCATACTGAAAACCAACGTCCATTTTACTGTCAATCGTCTAATTATCAGTGTTGGAAGGAATATGCAAGACACAACTAAAGCAGCATAAATTGCACTAAGAGATACTGTACCCAATCCATCTTGAGCGTTTATTGATGACTGTAAGTTTGCGGTGCCCTAGAATTATATAAAATGAATTTTACATATTTTTTGGTGAAGATAGAATTTTTTTTCTTAATTACCTGAAACGCAGTGAATTGTACCATAAAAGCTAAAGAAATAATAAGAATATTCTTGAGAATTCGCCATTTTTCATTTCGTGATAATTTCACTTTTTCCCTAATGGATGCTGTATCTTCGGATATTTTTGGCGGCTGTAAAGAATAAAGAAAAACTATATTTAAATAAAGTTGTATGTGTTTGTGTGAGAACGTAAAATTTTAATAATTAATTTAAAGTAGAAAGAAACAAAGTCACAAACGAATCAAATTTAGTCAATTGGTCAGAAAGTCTACTAGATTACGGTAAAGAACTTTCTACGCCACTGGCATTGATATTACTTATATTTTTGAAAGAAGAATTTTCTTTAATTTTTACTGTTCAATTTGTTGCACCCGTTTTCTCTACATACATTTGGTCTTGATCATATATTACCATAGGATAAGAAAATATAAAAAAAAAAAAAAGTAAAAAATATGCAAACATTTGCCGACAGAGGAGCTGGTGCCAGGGAGCGGATTAACGGAAATTAAAAAAAAATTGAAGTTCCAATAAGTCACAGAGGTAAGTACAGGATTTGTAAGCCCAATGAAAAAACTAAGAGATCACTTTGGTAACTTTTTTTCGATTAACGATAAGTTGCAGATTTGAAGGGCATCGGTGATAAATTTCAATATTGACGGACCTCTAGCTCTGTGTGTGAGGGCTGCAGAGAATGAAGGGGTTTTTCGATGGATTTAGGGTTTAGAGTACAAAAATATAGGAGAACAATTTTTGGAGAGAGATTTTTGGGATTGGGGGTCGTACCACCTTCCATAGAAGGTTGTCCAAAATACATCATATTTGGTATCAAATTAAAGGGGGAGGAGAGGGTAAATGAGTGGTTAGTTTGTTTTTGATCATCTTAACGTCATAGCTGATTTTTTACTGGCGGAAACGGATTTTTTGCACTTAGGTAATATGCACCTCAGCTTTTATATTTTCCACAAATTTCTTCCGTTCTTCTTTTGACATCCATTAGTACTTTGTTGTGAATATTTTTCTAATGGGGAGTAAGTTTCAACATTTGTACCAAAAAACGATAATGTTTCTACCATAAAAAGGGACTGATTCATTTCTTTTGAAGTTATCTCCAAAACATATTTATCAAATTCAAAAATTAATTACATATTTCATTAGGGGACAAAACGTAAATGCATTTTCATTCTATATACAAGCTTTATCTAGCATATATTTGCATTTTTATAGCATCTCTTTTGTACCTGAAGGCGACCAAATTGACCATTTTCGCATGATTTAAAATTTTTAATGGGTACCTTGAGACACCAAAATCTATGTTTCTCTATAAGATTTGCATGGATTTCTATAAATTGTTTTATTAAATATATAATAGATATCCTGGCGGCGAATCCATAAATTAATTTGAAAGTTCCTAGGTATCTAGATATCTACGCAAAGCACAAAAAAAAAAACGATAATACTCCTTAGTTGATAATTAGGTATTGGTAGTCCTCATGAACAGTCCCGACATCCCCTTGAATACTCGGGCCATATTTTAAATATTCCCTGTAGTTTGAAATAAGGAGGAGCGAGCAAAGAGGGCCCAGAGAGAGAAAAATTATTCTTACTTCTCCGGAATTAAAATAGCCGAGAGTTTTGCGAAAGGAATGGACCCGTTACTAATTCTAAATATAAACCCGGGTTACAGAATTCCCAGTGGAGAGTTAAATGTTCAAAGAACTCTGATCTCCCCAACTCCACAGCTCTCCATGATACAGAATCTGGGCTCTGGTATATAGAAGATGTAGAGTAATTGCAGAGACGGTGTTACATTGTTTTGTTGTAATTCACCTACGTATTAGTAAAATTATTTAATTTTTCAATTTTTTTTAAATGCTGATGTGTGAAACTTCATCAAAGCTTGTTTCAAATTTAATAACATTGTTATTACTATATATAAATAATTTTTAAGAAAAATGAAAAATATTATAAAATCTTTCATATACTGCCATCTATTTGCCAAAACAAGGAAACATCCTATCGTAACCATTATATATTGTATTTCTATACGCAAACCTATTAGAAAAAGTTTCAATTTTTATAACAGTTCTTTTACCAATAATCGATAATACTTCCGATTATTTCAAGACAAATTTTCATTTCACACTCATTTTAACATTTTTCATGTTTACATAATTTTTCATCTTCAAAATTTATAGCACTTTTCAAATTTAAATATGAAAATGAATTTTAGATGGCGCGATATGTATACATAAATAAACTCTTAACTCATTAGCAATTCGGAAATTCAAGAAATTTAAAATCTCAACACATTGTTGATATTTAGTTGCATGTTTGATATGATTTACGATTTTTATACCATATAAAAGGCCTCCAATGGATAAACAGCTAGAGAATATTTTTATCAGCCGCATACAATTTCACCTTCGTTCATCAAGAGTCGCACTAAAATCGCCATTGAAGTACGCTAACCAAACATCGATGAGGCACTAAAACGGAATAATAAAATTGGAAATAGCCTTCCAATAACTAGTTATTGCTAGCATACTAACTGGATATTACTGACTTTATTTGACTGCATCCAGTTAAATCTATTTATAAAAAGATAGGTAGCTCCTCATCGAATCAACTTAAAAATTAATTCGATTTTAAGCCTAATAAAAAGTTTTCTTCGACCTATGTAGGTCTGTATATATGTATGTATGTATATGCATGCGAAAACGGAACTTTTTCAACAACTCTCACCGTTACTGGTTATGATAGCTACCTACGCAGAAGATAATCTCAAATCGAATTAATAGTGTAAAAAAAAGTAAAGCAAAATCATCGTATTGTTATTGCATATTATTTATGGGATAATTGAAGAAAGTCCCCCGAGAAGAGATCATCAACCCTTGCAAACAAGTAGGGATATAGGGCACTTTTGGTTGCCTTTCTTTCTAGAGTTTCTAAAGATGATGAGACTTTAAGACTGGCAAGATAAGATAGAAGGATGGGAGAGTTATTGCATGCCATAGCAAAAATAAGGGCCGCAAATTTCTTAGCCAGTCTTTTAAAATAATTTCAAAAATTTCCAAAAATTTCCTTCAACAGATGTATTCTTTTACATGAAATGATACCGTAGCGCACTTGCTAATATTTAATCTAAAAATGAATTGAATAGAGCACAATTACAAAAAAAAAGCTTGTTGCTTAATAGACTGTCGTCAAGTTCACATTTGTTTAAACACAGCTGTCCACCGTGCGTAGATTTTTCCCACTACTTTCTAAGTTCACGTTAACAGACTGGCATGAAATGTGAATCGGCAGTTATGCTTCTATGACCGCAGTACAGTATATGTACATAAAGTTCATTGACATCGAGAGGAAAGAACCACAACCCCTAGACAACTTCAATGATAATCGACGCGATTTACCAAGGTATGCCCGATGTGACTCGATATAATATCATGACGTTAAAAAAACTCAACATATCCAATTTCACAATATAAAGTAACAAAAAAAAATCACAAATAAAAATTCGGATTCGGATTCAATATGGCAGATCGTGGTTCATATTAGCTCTACCTTGTTAGCTTGTATACAGTGATCCATTAGATTAGAAGCTAACAGAAGCTTCGGATATGGCTCGGAACATATCAGAGGAAGCTCAATTTTATTGAACACTTACACAATTTTGAAGTTTGTACAAGGAAACTTAAAGCAAAATTATGCGTATTGAGATGTAGATGGCGTAAATAACGTAAAGTTTGTTGAAGAGCTATCAGGAAATCTTAATTGCGTATTTTTTTTTAATTCGCCGGACCAAATAATGCTTATGACGGACATGGGGTATCGATATCTAGATACTAATATCTAGATTTTTCGAATATTTAGATATTAAAGTACCCCTGACAGACATAAAACAGGATATTGATGTAACAAGCCGTACCTATTTTGACATTTTAATTCAGTCGACAGATTTTTAAGCGTAACCAATTTGGAAATGGAAGTGGAATCTTTAATGCAAGCGAAGCCGCAAAAATTAATTGTAAATATGCGACAAATTAAATATTTGAAGCGAAAAAAGAACAAATTACGTTCGTTATCTTGCAATAAGATCCTGGTTGAGGTGCAAAACGTATCAGCGGATGTGGTGTCTCAATTCAAGATTTTGTGTGAAACGAAGAAAAGTGTGATCAAAGGTTTGTTTAAAAATAACAAAATCGTAATGGAATAATAATATAAATAATTATCGTAGTTTGTCCATACTTCAGTGTTGACAAAAACTGTTTTTCACATTCTCTTTGCTTAATTTGACACATTATCATATTTTTATAAACAACTGGATGGCGCTGCGAACGTAAGAAGTGCCGATGATCAGGCTATACCCAGTAGCTTTTGAGGATATTGATATCTGGATAGCTAGTCTATACCCACTAAGTTTTCTGGGTATATTGGGAGTATTTGATGACACACATGGTGTACAAACGGAATATTTCGAATATCTAGATATCGATATCTAATATTTGTCATAAGCATAAGATTAAGACGACATAATATCTTAAGAGAACAAGGCATTTATTTCGAGTAATTTGTAATACTACTAATAATATTGCTGTTGTTTACGAAATGGAAATATTATTAAAACATTATATGGTATTTTGTATCGATATGGAAAGCTTTATTAAAGGTTTTTCTTAAATAAAATCCATCTGGTTTTCTAACCATACTTCTAAGTAGAAAATTGTATGCATATACTACAGTTCAGACTATAGTGCCATCTAGTTGTATATAAAAACATTTAAGACAAAAATATATGGGTGTTCGAGTACATTAAAATAAAGCTATTATTTTTGCTCTAAAATTTGCAATAATATTTTTCCTGCAGTTGTTAAATCAATCAAAGAATGAATTTAAAATCTTCAGATGAAATTTTTTATTCCTTAAACATGCAACATAACATCTTTGATTTTTGAAATTTAACATAGCTGAAAAAATGAAAATACTTCATGGGCATCGGAAACTAAAATTGAATTTTTTTTTAGAATTGGGTATGTTCTTTATTCACTGCCCTAAACTGTTTTAGTTTAAGTCCAGATACGTTTACAAAAAAAAAAAAAACATTCGTAAGAATTTTCACTTCTGATTTCAGTTTGTCATAATGTCATAATGGAGATAAAGATGATGTCACACATTTATTTGCCACCAGAAATTTTGACATTTCGTCATAAACTAAAATTTTTGAATATTTTCGGAAGAATTGATTTGGTTTATTATTTTAAGTGGAAAATGTTTGTCTAGCAATTAAGTCAGTCTCTACATAAGCAGCAGCCATAAAATAATAACGATTCAGTTCTCTTCGTTCTATTACCATGGAATCGTCAACACATCTTTGAAATGGAAGCTTAAAACTACTATTTTCTAAGGTTTTCTAAGATTATTAGAATTTATTTCATGTTCAATGGAAGTCATCATCTTAATAATAATTAAAAAGTTTTTCAATAAAATTAGAAACAAAAAACTAAAAAAAGAGGTATCTATACTTGAGTTATCATATTAAAATGCAGTTTACTTGCCATAAAGTTACTAGGAAAATTTTACTAAGATGATCTCTTGCTTATTTTCTCTAGCGTATTCCATTCCAATCAAAATTCTATCAAATAAGTATATTGACAGCAAGTTTAAATTTGAAATTTCTTGTGATGTACAGTTCTCTTGATTAAAAGAAATTTGAGTGATCACAGAGCGCCATAAGAGTGATGACGCTGCTCGAACCTCTCTTTTTTTCTTATTAATTGTGGTATACCACAAGGATCCTTTGTTTGACCAAAATTTTTCAATTTATATATAAATACTATTCCGTGATTTATTCATGATGTAAGTATTCATCTCTAGGTAGATGGTGATATTTTGTGATATCTTAACTCAACGCTCTATAATTCCTTATGTAAGTTATGTAATTAATGTACATATGTGTTATCTTGAATTCTAATACAATCTGAAAGCTTTCGTCTTTTCCTGTTATCTAGTATACTACACTTCTAGATGCGTCATTTGTCACTTAAAAATCCATTTCGTATATCTAGTCTAAATTAGATAACAGGTTCATCCTAGATTACCATTTTTCTCTATCTATAACTGCATTATATGATAAACACTTGTCAATTTGAAAGGACTATACAAGTTTACTTGTTATAAATTGACTTCATTTCTATTATTTATTCCCTGAAGAACTAAAATAGAATTTATTTCTGTTTTTTTTTTATAAATTATAGGCATGACAAAATTAAATGGCAAAATATGGTCTCGTCCTCTATGTACAAGTGTATCTAGTTGTTATAGAACAATAGTTATACAAAGGCCCGGAGTACGCATCTAAACAAAAAGAAAAAAATCATCTATACGCGAAGAAGTAGAGTGGAAAGTTTCTGCGTTACTTTGATCATAAGTATGTAACTATAACTATGTGTCATTGATTCCTGTTTATGTTTGAAACTATGTAGACCGGTTTTCATTATACTGACGCAATGCTAAGTGAGATTTCCTCATGAATATATTAATTTGAATAAATTTACTCCGGATAAGTCCGCATTATACTGCATACAACAAGTCCCTCAGATTTTCTTATAATTTTTATTAGGACACTCCTAAAAGTGAATGGAATTTTATCATGTTATAAATTATGAAAATTCGCTACTTCTTTTACATGACACTTAAATGTACTTATTATGTATATATGTATGTTGGGGTTATCCCGTTATAAAACAACCATGCTGATATTAAGAAGTAGAATGAATAAGCTGTATAGCTTTTTATTTTGGAGTGCTAAAATTACTCTGTTAGAAGAAGATTATGTATGTATATCATCTAATAATCTGGACTACGAAAAGGTACATAGTTAATGTTTGAAGACATTGTTTTTTTAAATTTTAGGTAACGCTTGTAAAAAAATTACGCTCTTTGCACAAGTTTTCAGTAGTATAATCAATCAAATTCAACACTAATCGAATAATTAGCTAAAATTTCATTAAAAATCAAACTTAAACTTAGAATTTCGAAAACTTTTCGAAAATGAAAAATTATACTATCATGTGTGAAAATTTCAGTACTATTATCATACTGAATCATACTGAAACTAAAAGAGAAATATGATAAAAGGGTATAATTTACCCTTCTATTGCAGTTTGGTCTTATATACAGCAGTTGTCATTTACGTGGTAATTTTGTGAACAGGTAAAAAAATGTATATTTGTCAGTTAACAGGTTCCATATTTCCCGAATAAATTATATGTATGATATTTATTACGCATTTAAAAGTTTACATACTCTCTTAATTACCAAAAGTCATTTAAATCTTTTAGAGGAAAAATCTAATTTAACGCATGAGTATAAACCGAAAATCTTATATTGCATAACTCACTTATGCAGCATACGACCTAAACGTGGCTATTGAGAAAAAAAGTAGTTTTTTTTCCAACACAATTACCTTTCATTTAAGATCCATAATTCGAAAAATGCACCACATTCACTTTAGAATAAACATTTTCGAAAATTGAGTTCGAAAAAGTTCCATTTCGAATAAGCACTTTGAAAGAATTCATGGATTTATAGAATAATTTTTTTTTTCATAAACATCAATTTTTTAGAAGTCATTTTAAGTTTTCACCTACCGATTTCACGTGCAGAAGTTGTTTACTTCAACAGTTGCTATCTGAAAAACTTGTTTTCGCACGGTAGCTACATTTTTATACCCTAGATGAAATCTATAGAGTATATTAAGTTTGTCATTCCGTTTGCAACACCTCGTAATAATGATGGTAGAGCAAAATGGATTGGACACCCACGCATAATATTAAAAGTTATTTTGATTTTTGCATGTCCGTCCGTCCGTCCGTGCGCACGATAACTCGAGAACGCGTATACTTAGAGAGCTGAAATTTTTTACACGGACTTTAAAAAAAAAAAGGTAAAATTAAGTTAAATGAGACAAATCGGGCAACTTCTTCGTTTGATTGCCATACAAAACTTTCGTTTTGCACTCGATGTAGAGAGCTGAAATTTGGTACATGGGGTTTTCATTGTACTAGCAAATAAAATTTTAAAAATGGACTAAATCGGGCAACTCCTTCTTGGTGCTGCCATACAAAAATTTATGATTTTTACGTATTCTGTGAAAACGATCAGTCCAAGAAATCTTTATTGTACTTAAATCTTCTTCAGAATAAAAAATCCTATAAAATTGGTTATAACCATTTTTTCTGTCCGACAAACCGTTCTAGAAATATATGCGAAAAACCACTTCAAAAATCAAACTTGCACAGCAGGGTGACAATACGAAATTTCATACGGGCATTCATCTAGGGTATCATAAGAATTGGTCTTAGATCAATTCTAGCTTTTTTACTTGTTGTAGTCTATTTTACATATATTTATCTAGATTCGTCTATCTAGAACTTAATAGTTTCTATTTTTACCCATTGAGATCTTTTCCCGCCCCAAGTTTGTCTCACTGTTCAAATGAATTTATTTGTTATATTATAACTATAGTACAAGAGCAGTCACGGGTGATCAAAATGTTTCAAAAAATAGTACTACGAAATTGTATTAATTACCAGAGGCGTAGAGGGTCATATACTTGGATGAGTAACCAATAGCAATAAAGTCAATCTAACAGAATTGACAGATTCCTAATAAGAACAGAAACTATATTTTTAGAAAGACTAAGGTACATTCCAAATTCGTTAGTGCAAGAAATTAACAAAATTAAATAACCTTTACACTAAAATTAAATACTACCCTCCTTCCATCTAAAGTAAAGTATCGAGGATTTTTATTTTATGCCTTCGTTTTCTGCGGATTTTTGTGGCCGCGAAAGCGTATATACTTTTGACATATTGATGCTGGGCATACAGAGGCTTATACCCTCGACAGATGATAGCCATAATTCTAAATTACCTTCATTAACAAGATAATCTCTGTCGTGTGTCACCCCTGAGCTTTTAATTATCCCACAAAGTATTACATAATTGCCACATCTTGACATTGACATAATTGAGTTTGGTTTTTGAGGTTATCTCGAAGGCCCCAATAAAAACACGTACTAGTGATGCTGTAAACTAACAGTTAAAGCTTTTAGATGCAGCTGTTTGTGGCGTTTAAGACAAATTGCATTGTTTAAGAACAAGTTTTTTGAAGAAAAGGAAAACGGTGATAAAACTTCTCCTTTTAATAACCAATGCCGCACACTGCTGCAATTAGTAACATAGGTCATTTATTTGCTTTAAATTTTCTTGCACTATTATGAATACCTCTATTTACAAGAACTGTTAGATCATGTGGTAAATCATTGCAGTTGGTTGCTGTCTACTAATACTTTGGCTATTGCAAAATTTGATTTAATGTCAAATTCGTCTGTCACCATATATTTAATTGGAAATTAGAAATAATTTTCAATTACATAATTGGAAATTATTTTTGGTCGTCTGTCGACGGTATTGGGCCTTCTGTTCCTTATAGTTTGACATTTGCAAAAAACATCAAAAAGAAAAATATTCAGCAACTAATGATTTAACAAAGGAAAATATTTCAACGCGCTATATTATCTGTTCTTCTGTTTTAATAAAGAGTGGAAATGAATGAAAATCTTCCAGAAATCGGGTCCATAACATGTTAGCAGTGCCTTGTAATCTGAATAATAATAGTTTGTTACATCGCAAACAAATAATGCATGGTCCTCTAGTTTCGTGAACGCCATTTAATAGCCGAGAATCTCATTAAGCCATCAAATATAGTTTTCTCATCGAAATTATTAATTACCATCAATGTTTTTTTTTTTATAAAAATTGCTCAATCATTTTTCTTTTTTCTCAATTAAAATTATTTCGAGAATTTTTAAAATGCTACTTTCCATCATTAGCTAACGATGGCATGGGGATAGAATTATACAGGGTGATTCTGATCAAGATACCTTTCCGTATACCACGCGATTCCTTGAGGTAAGTTGATCAAAAAATTGTTCCACATACCATTCAATCCATGTATTTCTTTTTTTTTGGGCCGAACGATTTAGTTTCATTCTGTGGTCACCTATTTCGGATTCCAAATGGTTCTGAATACATTCGAGTATTTTTCCGTCAAGTCAAGTGTGTTTTGCGCCTTTTTTTTACCGTTATCGTAGTTTGCTTTGATGCTCTCTTTATTGTCTTCATTTGTTCGTTGGGGGTCATCTTTAGCCCTCAGTTCGGTTAAATGTCGTTTTTTGTCCTCTTGTTGACAGGTGTCCTTTGTGACTTTCCGTTTCACTGACGTCTTTTGATTTACAGCTGATGTGCCATATCAGCCGTACGTCATGTCGTTCTCCTTTTGGAGTTAGTTGTTAGTTGAAGGGCGGGGGAAGGAGATATGAGAGGATAGGATGTGGATTTTTTGGGAGTGTTTAGGAATCGATGGTTTCGAAAGCAGAGTTTTTCCCGAATCAAATAGAACGATTTTAAAGGCTGGAACAGAATGTGGTGCTGGCGCTTGGAGCTGGCGCATAGTCTGCCGCTTTCCTTGTAGCTTGGTATGAATACAATGCTGCAGCTTAGTTCTATCAAAACTAATTTGATATTTTATATTTCATTTCCGCTTTTCTTTTTAAATTTTATATAGGGGATCCCACAATATATCTTTTCTTTTTATTATTTCCATGAACTTTACTATATCAAACTTTTCCATGTTGATTCATTCCAACAAACCGTTTCGCAATTACAAATGTCAATCTTGGCGCGCGCCAAAAATTAAAATTTGCCAGAAGTGTGCTACAGCACTAGCGCCAGCTACGCATTGTATCGCTATCATACGAAAATCGTACTGTTTTATTTTGATACTTTGCTCTACAGCGCCTTCTGTTTCCCACTTACTTTAGCTTCATGAATTGTTTACATTTTGGTCGTGGTGGTAATAATTGAGTTTAAGTCCTCTTTGTTGAAAAAAATTTTTTGTTTGAATTTAGAACAATTTATACGAATTTATTCTTCCTTTTATCAAATGGAAGAAGTATCAAACACTTGAAATGATTCTGTTTCGTTCCTTTTCTATGTGGACAGAATTAAATTAAGGCGTCGTTCTGTCGATTCATAAAGATTCTTTATTCTTTCTATTGCAGCAATATTTTATAATTATCATCTAGATAATTGAAAAATTTATTATGTAAAACAATTACACAGTTTGTACATATTATACAGACTGTAGAATGCGTAAGAGTTGATTTTTTTTCTTGCAATAAAAAAACCGAATTTAATTCTGAACGACTCAAAGTGTCCATCCGTTGGTGACTTTCCAAGCATATATCGTCTTAAATGTATTCTGGACTTTGGATTTCTTTCCAAAAATCTAATTTTGGTTTCTACTTTTCATAATATAGGTACATACGTATATCCAATACTTTGAAATTTCTATCAAGCTGGGCTTTAATTTATTTTTTTTACTTTTATTTTTTATGGGCGAAATACCTCAAGTTTAAAAATATTGACAGCACTGCTTCATATTTGTCAGAGAAAGCTAGCATTATTAGCGTAGATTATCGCCAATTTAATGTTATTATGCTTCAGAAAGCTTTCAGTGTTTAACAAAAAACATGTTTTTAAAAGTTTTATTTAAATTTTTGATTTATTTAGGATATGTAGATGTTTTTATTGTTAAAAAGTATTCCAAATTTCATTTGGTCTAACTTATGTGGGATTTTTCATGTGGATAGTAGAAATATAATATATATAATATAATATTGAATATTTCATGAAAATATAAACATAAAAAATAAACTCGAAATTTATTTACCGTAAAACTGAAAAAAAAAATTTCCCAACTTCAGGTGTAAATGGTGAAAAATTGTGCGCACGTCACTTTATGCTACCTTGTAAGTACTTTATATTTCGCCTTGATATTAGCGAAATATATTTCAAGAACGTAAATTGCTTCTACTTAGTCGTAATTGCAGGTATAAAAACTTTTCACAAAAAATATCAATTGTAATCCGTTATAATATAATTAATTTAGTTACTTAATAATTAATTAACTATGGAGAAATATCCATTGAAGGTCGCAAAATCAATTCGCACGTGAATTTTTTCATTCTGTCGAAGGGAAAAAAACCGTTGCAACACTTTCCTATTAAATAATTACTTGTTTAATTGGACGTCAGATGTTGTTTTAAAATGCGGATAATGTTAACGCAGACTTGAAATCAATGAATTTTTTATAGATAGATATATTAACTAGGTACCTATACATAATAGGTACTAAATAGAGAAAGATTCTCAATGCATATGAAGGTCAAGATGTGTTAGGAAATCATACGTAGGGTGATTTGCATAACATAGGGTGATTGATAAGAATATTTATGAGAAGATAAGATATTATCTTTGTGGTAGTAGAGAATATGTGTTCGCTAATATTTTAATAAAACGCTATAAATCTTAAGAATAATTTGAAAAAGGGCACATCTATGCAAATTGAAAATTTTCAGTAATGAAAAAAGAAAACTGAAACGTATTCAGGCATGTACTGCTGATTTTAGCTGCTCTCTCTTATTTTCGTGCATTCAAAGTGCATGAAAAGCTTGTTTAATTGATTTTTGACAATGTTTGAGTTCAAAGTAGAGACAAGAGCAACTCTTCGAGTTGATATATTTGTCTTTGAGTGAGTGAAAAAATCAAGTGTAATTACAATCTTATTAGTGTTTGAAGCTGTAACTCAAGATGGATTCTGCCATGTTATTGTTAGTAATGTAAATTAATTGTCAATTGAAAAATTCTTTAGCTATGATTACAGCGGTGTGAGTAAATTTAATTAAAACTTAAATGGACTCTATATTTATTCATGGGCATAGAATAGATTAATTCCTTGGATGATGATTGTGATGAAAATGACAACGAGGAGAACGGTAAATTTAGAAATTCAAGTTCACACAAGTAGAACACCCTGTGTTCAAGAAGACCAGCACTTTTGTGTACAGTATTCTGAGTACGTATTATTGGCTCCCTTCTGGTTTGGCGATTTTGACAGATTTGCTTTGCTTTGCTTCTGAAGCAGCTTGTTTAAAAATCTTGAACACATGCCTTATCAATGCCTTAAAAGTAAAAATTTTGGAATTTTTATAATTGTTATCTAACTTAACCTCAATTTTTTCTTCAAAACGTTTATTTGATAGTCAGCACAGATTAAAAAAAAAAAGATTTATTAGCTTATGCCTGAAAACAGGAAAAGTGCTTGCTCTGAAAGGTTATATAACCGTATACCAAGTTCGGTTTGATGACAAAAAAAAACCTCCATAAACGATTTTGTTGTTGCTATTTTTAACAATAGGTGAAGAAAAACAGGATTGCTGAAAAGTAGGACTCATTGCTAATATTTCTGGTTTCTACAAATGGGTAGAACACAAGGACATACAAAATCCTGTAACCTTTTTTACTGACGGACACAAGACACATATGACGTTAGAATTGAGCGAATAAAATTAACACTTCTCCGGGAAGTATTCGAAGCGGTTTTTTATAATTTAAACTTGTCGTTGCTTTAAGTTAGGCTAACATTTTTTATAAAATATTATAAAAAAATAAAAATAAAATTCTAGTATACTGTTATTCGCTTAACTGGAACTCACAATCTTACATACTAATTGTTAGAGGCAGATATGGATGAGCTTTTGTCCTTCTCCAACTCATGAAAATCATGAAATAAAATCACTTCCCGAATTTATTAAGGCTTAGGGCCGTATTCACCAAACAAAATTAAATAAAGTTTCAATTAAATTTATTCACTGACGTCACCTGCCGAGTCGATTTGTTGAAAATTTAATTTTAATATAATTTTAAGGGTCGTATTCATCAAGGTATTTATATCAAATTTAATTTTAATTTAATTATTATTGAGGAATCGAAATTAAAATTTTGTAGCTATTCATCAATCCCAATGTCGAAAATTTCGAACTGTGAGCTTCGAATTTGGCAAGTGACATTTCTTGTGACAGTTGATGAAACTTAATTATTATTGAAAAAGTTGGAAAGGGTTTTTATGAACTATTATCTTTTTATTTTTTATTTGCCATCAAAGATATTCTATTTACCGTTATCGTTATTAAAATAAACAGTTAAGTTCTCACTTTTTCAATTTTTTAACAGCATAACACATCAATCAGCGGGTAAGGTCCCTCTCAAGATTGCATTAAAATCAAATTTTCATTAAATCGACTCGGTAAATGACGTTGGTGAATAGATTTAATTGAAAATTTATTTAATTAGGTATGTTTGGTGGCACTACGGCACTAAGTGAGATCTTAATCGCTCTCAAATACATTTAATTTCGATATCAGCTGGTTGAAGTGTCATACTGTCAAAAAATTGAACAAGTGATAGTTTAACTGCTTAGATAAATAATGATTTGTGTAAATAGAATATATTTGATGTCCAACAAAAAATCAAAAGAAAGTACTTACATAAAACTTTTTTCCAACTTTTTCAATAATAATTAAATTTCATCAACTCTCACGAGAATTGTCACTTGCCAAATTCGTAGCTCACAGTTCGAAATTTTCGAAATTGCTTATTTTATTGAGGTTGGTGAATATCCTTAAAGTCGTAATTTCTACCCAGTTTTCTTAATTTGCGAAGTTTAAAAACGCTGCACGCAAAGCGTAATATATTTTTCATTTTTTCCACCTTATTCGGACGCACTTTAGCACGAATTCAAATTCGGGTCGCTATGACCGCTACATAGTGGGCACATGTACCCTAAGTCAACAGACTCTTAATATTTTTTCGCAAAAAACATAAAAAAATCAATATGTTAATATCACAGCACTGCGATGGTAATTTCCCAATCTTGCAGATTCTGTGTGATTTATTTTTACAAAATTGATTATTATGTCGAAAATTTCAGGTCGTTTCGGTAACGTGTTCTGAAGTTAAAGTTATTATGCCGACACACCACGATCGTACAGACGGACGGACTACTTGCATAAATTCAAATGTCTCATGATCCTCTTATGAAAGTTAATTCAATCCATTTTGTCGTAACATTATTATTTTCATTTACATTTGCATGTGCGTCATGAATTTACAAAAATATAGCAAATTACATAACCTCAATTAAAAATAAAAAAGATTTCAGATCGGATGGGGACGGCCGAGATATTCAAGCTAAAAACAAGAAATCCTACCAATATTAAAGTCGACTTTCCAAACTGTGATCTTGTTAGCAGCTTCAACTTAAATCAATTTTTGGCACGTTTCCATGCCATGGTAGCGTACATATTGAATATGAAACTATTAACAAAAAATATTTCACAAATTTTGGTATGCCACTGCAAATGCCAAACATTTTTGTCATCCATTTCAATTATAAATATTAATTAAAGTTTAATTAAGTTTTTTCAATTGAGTGCTTATTTGATATACTTAAAAATTCAAATTCAAATTTATAACGAACTTTCAAATTTAATGACTGCGATAGAGAAAATTCAATGCAAAATTAATTTTATTTTTTTTTAAATTAAATTAAAAATAATTTTGTTTTTACATTTATTTCATAAAATATATGATTTTATTAATCACAGTGCGACATCTGTTAGAAACTATAGCATATCAAAATTTTGAAAGATTTCGGAACTACCAACATAAAAGATTAAGAATTGCTCCAATCTGTCAATCTAACGCTATACTCTTGTAAAATGTCCGTGATAAACTATGGGCTAAAATTATGTAGCAGGGTATTCTCAAAAAATTGAGAATTTACAACATCTTCACTTATAATATAAACCCATATATGATTGTATATACATTATTCAATACACATACAGGAATCTAAATAAAAACAATAAAAAGTTAAAAATTCACCTATCAGTTGTCTTACCATTTTCCACCTTGATATACTAACTTGGTTGCGCGCACGCTTAATATGCTTTTTTCCATAACCATTCAGAGCAGTAGGCTGCTGAGATAAAAATAGCCTCAGTGCGCTTCAATTAAAGACATTCAACAAATCGAGATTTTATAGTGCAAACAAACAGGTCCCTGTATGTTATAAAAAAAAAATATATAAAAAAAGATACTGCAGAGGAGAGCATACAAAATTATGCCATGCCATGCTATACCATGCTATGCTACCACTAATCTTCGCGCGATATAAGAGCACAGAGTTGTACACCTAACAAGGTGCGACACGTTACAAAATTCCAACAGAGTTTCAGATTCAACTGGTTTTAGCTGGTCAAAACTTCAAGGTAGATCACAAAGTATCTTAGGAGGTTATAGTATAAGAAGACAAAATTTGCAATGGAATTTGCGCGATGGTTTAACTTCTTTCAATGTAAAAATTATAAAGAAAAAAAAATTACAACAACAAAAACAGCAACAACAGCAGCAATCAAATGATACGAAACATGCGACAGGTAGTTAAGTACAAGACCTTCCATGGCGCCAACCCAGCCGCCCAGTACAAGAAACTCATTGGACTTAACGCCGTTTTTCACAAATTGAATAAAAAATGAGAGTCTCTCGCATGTAGGTTACCACGAAACTTTCCACTGTGAAGTGAATTGCTAATAGTTTGCATGAAAATTGATTGTGTGCCTTTATTCACTTTTTTAGTTGTTTTGTTTTTAGTTTATGATATTCCAGTTGTATGCCTTGGGTAATAAATTTGTCAATAAACATTGCAGCAAATAATGAACGTTTAACAACCAGGTGGTAACTTGTTATTCTGTGTCAACTCGACAAATGACAAATGGTGGACAGAAAATATTTTATCTCAAATTTTAATATTTTTTTTTTTTTCAAAATAATTTGTTAATACAAGTTAGAAGTTCTGTGGTTGAAAAAAAATTGTTGATAGTTTTTTTTTTTTTTAATATTTAAAAATAAATTTTAATAACTGATTCAGTTCTATTAACACAACACTTGAAGTGGGTTCCCTATTCAGATTTTGCTCCAATAGAACTGAATTTTAATTTCATGCGTCACGTACAGATGTCTCTTTTCTTTTATTTTTGTATAATTTGTTTTCTTTTTATTTTAAAAGTTGCACAATTTGGCAAATAAATTCCAATTATTTTGGAAAATATTAATACTTATTAAAATTTTTGAAATTTCCAATCTCAAGAATGTTGTGATGTTTCTCTTCTGATAGAATCAGAAGCATCGTCAGTTAGAAGTTGAGCTAAAACGAGTTCAGGTGAATGAATAAAACATGCAGCTAATATAGTTTTTAGCTCAAATTATGTATGTATTAAGTACTCAGAAAGAATTCCAAAACTACATTTCTGAAATCTGAGCAAAATATAAACTCATTAAGGTAGATATTTCCCACTAGATGGCATTAGTTTTCAATTTTCGAAATGGACAGCTTGAACGAAAATACATCAATAAATGATTGTAATTTTGTTGCAGTTGCGTTTTATTAATAATACGGATATTTATGTAATTAAAAAATATGTAACCTGGTGGAGTCCGTATGCACACTTAGCCTTGAGTATATACTGTTTTTTAGTCAATAAGTTTCGGTGCCTTCTATATCTACGCATGATCTGATTTCTTTAACCTATGTATGACGCGCAGATTGAAACCTTTGACTATGTTTTGTATTGTTTTTCCAGTTAACCCCTTCTCACTATATTTCCTCAACTGTATAGCTATAATTTTTTAAAGAAAACTTTTAGGACGCGGCTATATACCACTTAGCACTTCGACGGATTAACTGCTATCGGGAATTGATAAAAAGGAAAAAACAAATACATTGGAGTTTTTTGCGGTGAATGCTTTAACACAAAACTACAAAATTGGTTTCGTAACATAACTACAAGTACATTAGCGATGAACTTTATAGGTGAATTCGAAAAATGAGAAAGGTTTAATTAAAAGACTCTAAAAATAAGAAAATCTTGAAAACCTAACATTCATTATATGTAGTAGCCTTAAATGGATATTGAAGAATCAACAAACATCTGGATCTCGATAGGCATAACACCCATTATTATGTAGACCATTTCTCAAAGAAGATGAAACATCGGGGGCTAAAAAAATTCCAGCTGACATTTTTTTTTAGATAGTATGCCCTTCCTGACAGGAGTGCAACTCTGGAAGTAGATACTTTAAAGAAGGCGGTACAAAATAAATCGAAGCAAGCCAATCATCCAAAAGTAACTACTAGTTTAGGTAACAAGTATACACCAAGATATTTTACCTTACTAGTTTTTTAAAATGTCTGACGAGAATTTACGAATTTCGAAAAAAATTAAGTAAATTTACGAATTTTGGAAAAATTTGAAGAAAATTTACGAATTTCGAAAAACAAAATTGAATTTTTTTCGAATTTCGAAAAAAATGAAGAAAATTTGCAAATTTCTAGAAAAAATCGAAGAAAATTTTCGAATTTCGAAAAAGATAGTTTATCATTTTCCGAGTCATTATGCACATAATTATGTTTCGGGAGGATTGTGTGGATCTACGTGTAAATAATGCAATGCTTTGGCCAAATCTTAATGATTTGTTTTGTAAAAATGGGTTTAAAATGAAATTTGGATTCCCCATCATCCCACCTTCCTCCCCGAAACCTTTCAAACTTCAAACCGTTTATATTTAAATTAATCCAAAAACTACCAATCACGTTATATTTGCCTCCGAAAAAGATTAAACTGAAACGGAACCAGAGGTCTTATTATCCTCCTATCGAACGAACATTTAAGGATATTCCATATATACTACAAAGAATATTAATTACCTTGACAGGATTGTCTCCATCATATCCTTCATTTTTGTATCCTGCTCCAGCTGTCATAGTTATCTCTGAAAGGAGAAAAGAGTTCTTAATTAGTAACTAGCTCGCTAAATTTATGTAAATTTCCTTAAAGTGAAACAAAAAAACATTTATTTAAAAAAATCACAGAACATAACATTGAAATGTCGGAATCTGCATTATTATCTTGCTAATAACTGTTAATTTTCTTGACATAGATAAAAAAAAAATTATAATAAAAGAAACAATGAAATTGCTAGGCAATACGGTGGGAAAACCCCTCAGAGAGGGGCCTGACATGGGAACGTTTATTCAAATAAACTTCGAATAGGAATCCGTTGACACTAGCTACGTTTTGTATCATTTCTGCGATAGACGTGTAATTATTACAGAGATTGATTGCGTAATACACTTACTTATACTTAGCATGCTGCTAAGAAAGAGTTTTGAAGTTAATACTAAAGTGATTTTCATTGCTACTTTAATTACAAGGTTTTAAGTAGACATTGGAAAAAGTGTGAATTATGAGCATTTTGTTTTTATTTAATTTTTTTTTATGTAACTAGCCTATGGGCTAGTAGACAGCGTGGTGCAAGATTTAATATATTCTTTGAATACGTCAATTCAACAGAATCAATCAAGGCAAGATTAGAAAGTAACAGAAGGGGTAGAGTTTCCAAATATACATATTTGTTTATAGAATTTTGCACATTAGACTGAAAACTGTGAGGTATATTCTAAAAGATACCATTTTCATTAAAAAAACAAAAGGATTACAAAACATCTTAACCTTGAAGATCATTAAAGGTATCCAAGGAGACCAACTTCGTCCACTACAAGCTCGACAATAGATGTCAACCTCCTATCCATTACCATTTCGAAAACATCAACTGTACATTTTTATATGTAGACTCAGCTGGTACAAGTTAGTAGTGAACGAGCAGATAACTGTTAGTCACACTTCGAGGTTATGTTTACATACAAAAATCAATATTTATATTTGATGTATGTAGATCAACAAAACGAAGAATTCGAAAAAAATTCATATGCTATCACCACCCACTAGCAGGGGTCGATGAATCGGGGTAAGTTACCCTAAGTGGGGTAAAAATGAAATTTTTTGGTCGTACTTAAGACTCAAGAGATAATAAATAAACTTATATAAAAAGAGTGTTCCTTGTTATGATAGAAATTTTCTGGGAGCAATATCATCACTAAACACGTCTATATAGAAAACCAACCCAACATGCTCAAAAACTTCGAGGATCTAGGTAAGATAGTGTTTTCTTGACAAGATTTTACAAATAACAAATTCAAAAGTCCTAATTTAAAAATTTAACGAGGGTGCCATTAAATTCTCAAACACATGCATAGACGGAGGAATCCTCCTCACTTTTCAAATATTATAGTAGGTGTTCCTATTTTAAATATTTACCGAAAGTAACAATTAAATAAATATCTCGTCTTATCGATAGGAAAAAAAACGCCCAACTTCAAAAACCATAAACATATTACCCAAAAAATCTGGCCTGAAAATGGCCTCAGTGGAGAGCCAAAGTAATTTTCAGTTATTTTTTATATCGAAAAATTATTTTTTTTGTATCATTTTCAATCACTGTATTTTTTACATCAACTAGAATAAGAATATACCAGGAAGAGTTCTTCAATTATGGGTCTACACACCGCAGTGTGTTGTCTGTTTGAAATTTCAGACGGCAGAATCTTTCAAAAAGAGTCAATTGAAGAGAGACTTGCACAATTTCTACCCACATCTATCTTCCAAACTGCGGAAATGGTTTGTAAATTTGGAAATGAAATGTCCGTTAAAAAAAAACCAAAGATTGAACGACACTTTGAGTTGAGAGATGTAAATTTGATGAACAACGTTCAGCTTTATTTGATTGCCTGAAACAATTGGTTAAACAAGCAGCGTTCAAAATGTGTGGTGATTAATGTATTGAGAAGAGTAAGGTCCAGTCTTACACCGATCCTGGTTTACGGCCGGGCTCTGCCAACACTAAACACATAAGGAAATAGGTATTTGGAATTAGCTGGGCGTTTATCTACAACAGCTGCTCATATCGTAGACTACTTACTACATAAAAGGACAACACATAAAAATAAAATAAAAATAATAAAATAATGTGGATAGGAATAACTGGGTAAGAAGGATTTCAATTTATGCATAATAAAGTCTTTCCCTATATTTTAGGTGTACTTAAAGAAATCTTCTAGATAAAGCTTTTTTCTTATTAAAAGGCAGGGGGACGAGTGATCCCAAGCAGGGAGGCCAGAGCAGCCCATTGTGCTATCCTGCTAGAAATCCCATCACCAAAACCTTCTTGTCCTCTTAATGAAGCGCATCAGGTTTTCGTGAGAAAGCTTTTTCAGTTCATCTACATATTATAGGAGGCGCAGACCCTAGAGTATCCAGCCTGCTCCGAGCGAAGGCTGGACAAGCGCACGAAGTGTTTGGTTGTTTCAGGCTCTCCTTTCCTTTCCAGGCATGACAAACACTTAACAACTTCCATTCTTGTTAGGCCTGACTTACTAGGACTTTGCCCAAATGGTAAATTCATGTGGCAAGATACAATTGTAACCTCAACGTGAAACTGCGACTGAAACTAAACTTTGCTCAAAGTGCAAACTTGGTGTTGGCTGCGGCTAACTTCAGTTCAATTACAGAAGTCGGTTTGTTCAACTAGTTGAAGTTTTTATTTAATTACAAATCAAGTCGCAGTCGACAGATCAGTCGTAATTGTAATTCAGGCCTTCGATGAGCGTGATGCAAGTTGTGGCCGGTTATGATGATAACCACAGTTTTACATTGACTACGGTTAAACCGGAGCTATTTAGGACTATTTTACGTAAGTCGACTTATGTAGTACTAATCCGGCTGCCGTTTAGTCCGCTCGTATTAAAGCTTTGACAGTTGTAAAATTTTACAGATCTGCCTACTTGTTCAGGAGAAAAATGAGAAATAATATTTTAATTATGTTTGTACAGCGCATGCACAAGAGAATAGAGCATAAAAGAAAATTTAAATTTTCCAAATTTCTAAATTTTTTACCCATTATTATTTTTTAGGTCAATACCGCATCAGATACCGGATTTAAGTAGGACTAGTTTTTCGTAATACGGCATGTTTAGACGGATGCATATTAGTTCTACGTAAGTCGACTTACGTAAAACTAGTCCTAAATGGCATGATCTAAACAGGCTCATTGTTTCCATCCGAGCTCCAAAAAAAAATCAGAGACCCATCAAGAAAAAGTTGTGTGTATCTGCAAGTACTCAGGTTCTCCTATCTCTGCTGATGCTTTCTACGGATATCCGCTTTGATGAGAGACCCGATACCCGCGATAGCCTACGGCGGGTTCCGGTCCGAGGAACGGAGAAATAGAGCCAGTCCTCGCTGGAAAGTCAGCCTTTTCATTCCCCATGATCTCCATGTGACCAGAAACTCACTGAAAGGACACCTTGTTGTGGACACGGATAGAATTTAAGAAAAAAAAATGGAAATTATCCCGTTCTTCGATTTGTCGCGATTTTATGTATGTTTGTACTATCACCTATCTTTTGGTAGTAGTGGTGGTACTGGATACGATTTGTGAGGATACTAGTGCTGCCACCTCTTCGAAAATTAAGGCATATTTGCAGTTTTCGGGTTGCTCAATTTTGGTAGTTCTCTCAGAAGACTCGAGATCCTATTAATTTTATATTCTGAATTTGAAACCTTATTAAGTATTTTGAATTGGCCCAATAAAGACTAGGGCCAATAAGGGCTTTTTTGGCGACCGCGTGTTTTCACGCGTGCCACGTGGTTTTGGAATCCCTTCTGCCTGCAATTAGTTTTTTTTTTTTTAGAATTTATAATAAATAAACTCATTGCCTGTGTAGATGTTTTTTGCACTCACTAACAATTATTAGAAGAACTGCACTTGTTTAGAAAAACTAAATAAAATAACGAACACTTTTTCTCCTTCTGATCTGATTGGCTGACCTTCAACTACTCTGTGGTCAGAAAGATGCCATGAAACTAAATTCAGTGCCTTTCTTTGCAAAGGAAAGAAGAAGTTAGAAAGAAGAGTTAGTAATAAATGCTTTGCTATTCAACTTGATGAGACTACAAAAAAAAATATAAGAAACAACATCATTCATGAGATACAACCTAGTGACGGACGGACAGCGAAGTCTTAGTAATAGGGTTCCTGTTGTTACCCTTTGGGTACAGAATCCTAAAAATGGACAAAACCGGGCAAATTTTTCGCAATATTTTTGTTCTATACAAATTTCGGTGTGAGTTGAGTAAGCGCTGTCACAGAGACCTAAAATGTTGATTAGATTAGAATTTGAGGTGGAGTTTGACAAATATTCGTACGTTTACCACACATAAATTCCGATTTTTGACGAGCATTGGAGAAATGTAACAGGCGTTTTCAATGACCTCAAGAGTACTGTGATTAATGTTATAATTTTTGAAATTATATTTATGCAATTCGCATTTTAAAAGTAAATGCAAAAAAGAACTTTATCGATCTAAAGGGTACATTTGCAAAGCTTAGAGGGGCTATATAAAGTTGTTCCAGGAACAATAGGCAAAATTCATAAATAAAAATCTAAAGCACATTTGCAATCGTAAACCTTGCTTTCTGTAGGTTGATGCTGCAATTTCGGTAAATTTGAGGATGATATATGGACAAAATTCTTTAATCCTATAAATTGGAAAACTTGGTCGACATTTTGTGTATTAGGAAAATAAAATTCGTCTGATATTATTCATTTTGTTTGCTTGGATGTCCTCACCTTTAATCTCACACCATAAAGACCTATGCGATATTTTCTTGATAATTTTCAGAGATATTTGAAATAAACAAAACTATTACTATTATTTCATTATGAGTAATGAAAAGGAGATGAATCACCAGTAGCATTAATATTAATGATAAATCAAAATATTGTGGTTACCATTACAAATAATGATAAAGGTTATTCAAAATTATACTGTACCCTAGTTAGCATTACTTTGTATTACACAGCATTAGTCCGTATTACTCCATAATATTACGCATTACTTATTTAATTGTTAATTTGGTTTTAATAAAAGACAATTAAACGTCTTAAAAATATTTAATTTTCGTTCTTTGCAAAATTTCTTTAAAAAAAACTGCTAACATGTAATTTAATTGTGGAATAATTCTAAGAAGTACTTGTATGAAAACAATAATAATGAATTACCAGTATCATTTTTTCAATTACAATTCCTATTAATGGTGCTGGTAATTCATTTTACTTGTGTTACTTATAATGGTACATGCCTGCTAGTTTTAAAGCAACCCATTTTATCCCAGTGTTGCAAAAACGCAACATAAGACACGTGTAAATAAAAGTATTTTTCCTTTCTCTTCTACGAACCCAATCAACTCCCAGTTTTGCGTTTTCCCAACAAATAATTTCTCTACTATTAGTAAATAATAAAAAAAAAACAAATGAATTTCTTAGTTTTATACTTAAAGCTTTATAATAATTGCAGCTGAAGTAAAATTTTGAAAAAGAAAATAATTCGGGTTGAAATGGGTTAAAGTTATTCAGATCTTTGATGTTCTTTGTTGGTAGCTTTTGTTATTAGTGTTACATGCTGCATCTTGTTATACTGATTATTGAATTGGCAAAATTTATGCTTATATCCATTGTAATAAAAAAATGTAACAGCAGACTAAGTCGAGTCCAATGGAACCGTATGATAATTAGTTGCAAGAGTATTGTGCTCGTCCGTTGAGGAAACCAAGTCCAAAGGACTTTGGGAAGAGTTGAGAATGAATTCTTACTAGAATGAAATTTTTACACACAAAACATTTGATTATGTATTTTAGTAGAACCATCGGTAACTTTTTTCTGTTGAATAGACAGACAAAATGTAGCAAAGTCGTGATATTGAAAATTTAAAGCAGGAAAAGTGGAAGCCATCTTGTATTTATCTATCACTTCTTGTAATACTATAACTGTTGACCTTGAAATAACTGAGTGGACGATACAAAAGAAAAAGACGAGGAATGTTGACGTTGACACGAGTATAGTCTACCTATTACAAGATAATGTCCGTTCACATACTACTGGCATCTCAGAAGAGCTATTGAAGAATTTCAACTAAGAAGTTTTGACTTATTCGCCATAAAGCCCAAATCTTGCACTAAGTGGAAGTACGATCACATGTTTACGAAGTTGAAAGAACGAACATCTGATGGAAAAGAAGTTTTCAATAATGATTACGACATGACTTCTATGACATCAGAATGAAGAAACTTGTCCGTGACGACTATGTTGAAAGATAGTTAAAGGTATGCTCTGAAGGTATTATGAGTCAGTCTAAAAATAAAATGCATTACAAAAATTGCCTGAACTATATACCATTACTTTCCGAATATTTCTTGTTAATCATCTTTTCCTAAAAAAAAACGAACAAAAAACAGAACAAATCCAACATATATTTCTTCCAAATTTCTGTTAATTATAGTATTTAATAATGAAATTGCAGCGGAATATCACATATCAATTTCGTGAAAATGGTACCTACATATCTGCTTGCAAAAAAAAAAAAAATGTTATTCTAACCTTGAATGAATATTCGCGGGAACTGGGAAGCCCAGTTCCAGTCAGTTTTATATTCATTAACAAAAGCTCATCTCTGTTGTAAACGTCACACTACTGTCATGCATGGATAGAGTCACGTGTAATTTTTATAAATTAATTGGCATTTAATTTGGCGAAACTTTTAATGGAACAAATGGGAGGAGACAGACCAAGCCAGAAAAAAATAAATTCTTTTCAAATTATATTGACACCTACATGAAATTTTGTTTTCATTGTGTAATGCTTCTTTGTCGGTTTTGATTCGCAAATTTATACAAAAAAAAAGCATTTTCAAACAGATTATAAAGTTTCTATAGACTTAAGTATACTACACACCCCCATCTACATACATACATTATTATTTGGTATGGAACACACAGTGCATAAGTACATGATTTGCAAGTATTCTTCATATGCTTTGAAGCTATAATACTCACCTGTTTATTTGGGATGTATATTATACTCGCCATAACCATGACCAGACCTCGATATAATATTTGCTTTTGCTGCAAAAACTTATCCGGTTTGGGATTTTTCGGGGTCTCCGAAATTTCTTTTCACAAATCAAATTTATTACCAAATTGAGTACATTTTGTTTGCGCACGCATATTACCTATAGCTGTTCGATACAACACCGTACAGATTGGCGGATTTCTTGTACAAAATTCTTCTCAGACAGATTATGAAAATCAGGAAAAAATCTCTTTAAGTATAAATTCGGGTTATGTGTAAAATTCATCAAAAATATAAACACAACGAATCAGGCATTTATATCAATACGCAAACGCATTGACCTTAAGTTTAAGCAAGTCACAGTGAAAAGTGCATATGTACACATGCGCAATTTTATAAAAATCTGCTTCCTAAATCAGGTGAAGCGCGCACCCAGGAATGTCTTGGCTTGTTTACTACAGATACGTCATTATACCCCTACTATACAAAATTCCAGTTTTGGGCTGTGCGTGCATGCTAATTGCAGAAAGGTTAAACAACTCCTACGGTTACCCGCATCATATTGTGATTGTCCGTATACTACCTGGGCTTTTAACGATTGTATAATTTGCAATAAAAGTACATATCCACATATATACATATATATAAATATATTTACATATGTAGCTGCGTAAAATGGAATTAATGCGGCGCCAATGACGTGCAACAAACCTTTCAAAACGGTCGTGATCGTCTGAACCAAAACATTATAAACTTTTTATAGCCCGCCATTAAAGTAATGAATAGCTTCAATCATTTATCATATAATAATCATTTTATGTAGATTCAAGATGTAAAGGTCACAATGACACTTTTCTTTATACTTAATACCGGAACGATAATATAAAGATGTCACTGGCCGGGGCTGTACAAATAAAATTTTTCCTGGGATTCAGTGACATCTGTAGGTAGTAAAGTTTTCAAATCTGTCCAAAATAGTTAGCTGATATGGGAATTCCCCATATTAAAAAGTAATTGAACAAGTTGCCAAAAATCACCTACTAGTTGCTGAACAAAACTGATTTAAATAAGATAAAAATATTTTCTACAGAATCATGATCAGGTTATACATACATAGATTTATATATCGAGTTTTCCAAATTTTTAAATATTCGCAAAATTTCAGAATTATGGGCCCGCGCTATTTTAACAAACCATGACCATAACCTCAAAAACTCAATCTAAAATGTTGCCTAAATTAAAACATCAATCATCAATTTCAAAATGTGTAGTGAAAAATGAAATTTATGTATGGCAACCCTACGAATGAGTTACCTGATTTTGGTTAATTTCGAACTTAAATTAACGTTTTAGAAATACTTTCTCGACCGTTAAAAATCCTTCGGTTGCAATTCTGGTACCTGTGCTTGTACTTAAGTACTTTTTCTTTGATACTTACCCAACTCTGTTTGCCTATCAAGCTGACAGGTAATCTGAGATTGTTATTCAAAAATTGATCATAAACCTCCGAAAAGCACCGAGAAGCAAAAGATATAATAAGCACTGAAGCCAAATTCGCGCTCCTGTGGTCGAACGTACTTAATAGACCACCTCGTAGTGAAAGTGATCAGTTCGGGCTTTAATGTACAAAGCTATGAGAATGACCTACATAGTAGTCAGAATATGTGGCAACCAGGTACCAGTCGACCTCATTCAAAAAATTTTAACATTGGATGTCTAGGCATAAAATCTATCAAAACGGCTCAATTTTTTCTTAATACGGAATTAAGATTTTTAGACTAGACCTATTGATAAAAAACTTATCTAGAATTTGCATCTGCCTAGGGTGATGAAAAGAGCCTTGGGATCGTTTTATACGTGTCGTCGCTTTGTTTGCAAAATATGAGGTCTGAAATCAAAAATGATAAATCACTGTTGTTAGACTCGTGGTCATTTATGTGGTAGACAAAAATCAAGGAAAAAAAACAAGGTTTAAAACCTGGTATTGTGTACATTTAGCGGCTAAATTATATATACAAATTCAGCGGTGAAATTTAGTTGCTAGCTAAATCGCTGGGAAAATTTTGTATTGTGTTTTATCAGCTAAAAATGTGTTTGATTTTGATAAGTAGATGGCAGTAATAACCGCAATCATATGTTTAAACGACAGATTTATCAGCTCAATACATTTTTTCACACTAAAAAAAACCGTCTTCATCTTAAAACTACAATTCTTTTGAAATTAAAAAAGTAAGTAGGTACCTAAGTATTAAATTTATACTATAAATATGACTTTCCTTATTATTTTTATATAGGGTAATTGCGAGTTAATAATGCCAGATGAGGAGTATATAGTATTAGAAAAGAGGCGGATATAGTATTAGAAAAGGAGAGCTATACATAAAAACACTGTATTTACCAAATAGTGCGGCATCCAAATGCTCTAACCGCTAACCGAAGAACGCGAAAAAAAATCAGAAATGTATGACAGCTAATTGTCAAAAGCAGCCACCTACAGTTCAAAACAATGAATTTAGTTGTGAAAATTTTAACCGTTAAAAAGTTCTTTGCGAAATGAATACATTACTAGGCGTAATTTTAAAAAAATTAACGGTTAGCTTTTGTAGTACTCACTATGCTCTCATAAGTACCTGACGCCTTACTAGATCTTCTATCTCTTCATTTGTAAAAAGTGTAAAGAGAGGCGATCTCTAGTGTTATTAGGCTACAAAAATAGAATTTGTTTAAAACAAAAGTCCTAGTTGGTAATTTAAGTATTGCAAATCAGATACATTTGCAGAAAATGATAAAGCATTTTTTTTATCATTTCACGTGGTACTAAGGCACCGACATCAATAGCAATCCAACAAACCATCCTCTCAGCAAGAATCACTAGTATGGTGTACAGATGGATCTAAAACAAACAGTGGAGTTGGACTAGGTTTATGTGGCCTCAAATGTCACATTCCAAAGGCCCTGCGCTCTAACTCAACTGTATTCCGTATATTAAAAGCAGAAGTAATGGCTGAAGAAGAATACATAAATTCAAGTATTGGGCACCTTTTCCGCAAACTGGCGCCCCCGAAAACACCCACCTTCTGATCCAACCAAGAGTTTAAATGTGTGCGGTTGTCATTTATAATGGTCATATGTATCCTGGAAACGTCACCGATCTAGACGGTTTAAACTTCAAAATATCTTTCTCGATGTATAAAAATGACCACTGCGAAAAAAATAAAATTTATTACTAATAACCAAGGTGCTACATAGAGAAAATGGCGCCATCAAAACTAGCACCTTCAAGCAGGTTGACAGATATTTTGAAGGCAATTTTGTTGCTATTTTCATTGTTTGCTATAATTTTCTTTTTTCTTTCTATCTATCTAATTAATTTGTCCGTAAAGTGAAAAAACCATTTAATTTTTTTCTTCCCGCATGATCCGTTCACAAAAGTTTACCCACAGCTAAGCCAAGACTAAAATTTTTCTATTCTTTCACACTCAAGGCTTAAACTACATGTCTAGCGCTTAAGCCAAGCTTTAACTTAATCCTTTCATCTTGGGGGCTTAAATTTCAGTTTTCTAGTAACTGGTTGTTGATATTACATATGTCAATTGTTGCCATCTTCCAGCAGCAACATTTTGTTTTTAATTCCAAGGAGAAAAGTGACATAAAATGGAATATGTATCTGATACAGAAGACGACATGAGTGACAAGGAAATGCACAATTTAATATCCCAAAATTCGAGGTGAGAAAAAATTATAAGACGTCCACAAAATTTCGATGCATGGGATGACGTCAATTTTTATACTCGGTTTAGGTTGTCGAAACATTCTGCAATAATGATTTTGAATTTGATATCTTCTCAGAAAAACCACGACAAAATGGTGAATAAACAAACCTCTTCGGTTTTTCGCAACGGAAATTTTCCTTTAAAAAATTCACAATTACTGCAATGCTGACAACTTAAAATTTGTCTAAGCTTAAGCTAAGTTTAACTAAGCCTCAGTCTCACAGAGTACTGGGAACGGATAAGGCTAAAGCCACAACCGTAGCTTAGCTGAGCTCTTTCTTAAGCCTGGACTATGAAACCGGCCATAGGCTAGCCGTACACACAGCAACAACTTTCAAGCTGTTTTATGAAATACTGGTAATGTTCTTCCTCTTCTTTCGTTATAGGGAGCTACATAGTAAAACTCAGGGCGTTTAAACTATACTCTATAAATTCCGTTGTATGATCATGTAATTGTTTAAAAAAGATACAAAGAAGTTTGGTTCTAAGGCTAATATTATCCAGCCGCCAAATATTTTTCATACAAATTGCTTTGATAGTTGGTATGTCCGATTGGAACACGGGTTTCACCCCTGGCGGAAGGAGGGGCTGGTTCCAATACGGCTATTTTCATTTCAAATGTAAGGTCTCGCCAAGTACTAAGGGGGGGGGGGGGTGTACTTTTTTCCCGATTCAGAAAACTCTCTCGGGACGTTTTTGCTGCCGAAAAATCCATTTCCATGCACTTGGGTCACATACACCCCACGGCCATTAGTGCACTGTTGTAATCATTTTTCTCATAGCAAGTCATTTTCAACGATGCATCAATTCCGCACAATCACGAGAACTAGAAATGTCCACTTTTTCACCCAAGAAAGTCACTCAAGCTACATCCGATCGCAAAAACTTTCTCCCGCTTAGTTGAATTAAACATTGTTAATAAAATATGCTCAGAGTATCATAATGCATCGTTTAAGATATCTCTCATGTCTGTTGATTGCGGGCTTAAAGCTGTATGAAAAGTGCGCATTCCCCTTTCATAGTTCATACAAAATTAAAGGATGTTCGTTAAACCTATTAATTTTTCTAAACAGGAGTTTACACACTAATTAACATTGTAATTAATAAGAATTTCCGGTTCAGTTTCTAATAAAATTTCTAACATTATCTTAATAATTTACATACATACATACATAGATACTACCAGTGTAGCTTAAAATCCGATTTCGAAATTGTCTACATACAAAAAAAGTGTTAATTTGATCGCTATATCCGTAAATTATTATTCTTTGGAGTATATACGCATTCAAAAATTGTGCCAGCATTTTTGTAATTAATTAATCGGAACGTAAAAAAAAAACAAAAAACAATATCAGCACGCTAGCTGTTGTGGTGCGGTGAAGTGAGGTATAGTATGAAAGGCGTGTGAAGCTGTCATTAGTTTATTATAATCAAAATAAAAAAAAAAATTATCAAAATCGCGCACAAAAGGTGTTACGTCTCCGAAACTATAGTAAATGAGATCATAACGATAAAATAGCGTTTGTTGGACCACGTACCTACCTGTGAGGTGTATGAGTAATACGAGTAGATAAAGTTTGTAAAATAAAATATAATGGGAAACGAGAACGCCGACTTTGTTGTAGTGATTACTCGTATATTGGTTTTTTGGCTGTGATGTTTTGAAAATTGTTTGTGTTTACAGTTGTTTTTAGTTTTTAACGTTTTCAGTTGTAATTTGGTATATTTGCATTTTTAATTTTTGATTGGCGCACGAGCAGATTATTTGCATTAATTTATTATTTTTATCGATTATTCTCATATTATTATTATTATTTTTGTTGTTGTTGTTGTTATTATCGCAAAAATTGACGTACTTTGATACATTTTCGAGTAGACGTTATTAGAGTATAAAAACCAACCAACCAACCGTTTTGCAGATTTTTGTAATTTGTTCAACAGATCTTCGCTAATCAATTTTTCATTAGATTGAATATAGAAAACATTGTAGTTAAAATTCTTTCCAAGAAGGATTTTGATAAACTTTGGTAATAAACTAGAAATCTACTTACTAATTTCAGTGCTGAATAGGAAACTGTTAGTTGGGATTTAAATATAAGTTGATCACACCAACTCCTATGGAGGATACAGGGAAGAGTGTCGATCTTCTCTTTAACTCCTACTTAGCTTTCATGAATTACGTAAAGTTCTTCGGCTCAGTTGTCAGAAATTACAATTGAAATAACATTTAAATGCCGTAAATCAATAATCGAATAAAAGCTCATCACAACATAATAGTGTCTACACTTCAACATCATTTTTTTTCAAATATTAACGAAGCTTTCCTGAATGCATTCGAATACAACCTGCGCAGAATATAAGGGGAGAAATATGTTGTCTCACCGGTTTAGATTATGCTGACTTTAACACGAACACAGAAAAGATTTCACATCAGTAGGAAGCTGTTTGAGATTTAATCAAGGCAGTAAATTAATTGCCCCACATATCTAGGTATATATTTACAGTGAAAAACGTGAAGAGCTTCTGTTTAATACTCTGCCATCATTACTATAACTGGCGATATTAAAAGATATGCCAATATCCGGGTAAACATCTCAAAGGGGTTGCTGCGCACCTTCCAGCCACCAGTTCTGAAATTCTAGTATCTTAAAAAAAAAACTTCCCGCGCCGGTTAAGTCCAATTAAAGATCAAATAAAACTTAATTCATGACGATTAGTTTTTTTCTTAAAAATTGCTTAAACAAGTATTTGCATACCATTTGTGGTTGCTATTGGCAATAGTGGTTTTTATTGATATAAAGAGAATTCTGAAGAAAAACATTTTGAGAAGAAGTGTTCTGGGTGAAACAACCAGACGATGCCCTCAGGATATGTTCTCTTTTTATCAGGGACCGAAAATAACTGGTATTTTGAAAACTTTAAACAAAAAAAGCTGGGATAAATCATGATCGTGGAATTTTGTGGAATATACCAAAAGATGTCTGATGAAACCCGTTTCGATTCCTGCAAAAGTTTTTATTCCTATTTAGTGCGTTGTAGTTGACGAGCTCTTGAGCGTATGTTAAGTCAAATTAGCATGGCAACTGTAGGCCAAAAAATTACTAACCCTATATTGACCTTTAGATAGTAAGTTGTGATAATATATCAAATTTGAACTGATTTTGACTGGATTCGTCTATTGGTTTATTGACAAATGGCGCCCTAGTGTTGAGAAAAGATTCGAGGACCAGCTGCAACTATTTATGAATCTAAAAAGTAGGTTGAGTCTTAAGTTCATGATTTCCCTTCGACCAAGGAAGAAAAATTCACCTATAGTGCATTACCCGTTTTTTTGCCTTTTCGCTAATAGTACCAACAGAAGTCGTTGTACTGTGCGAAACATACTCGTATGTATAACAGTTCAGTACGTTTGCTAAAAAGATCATGTCCGGTAATTACCACAGTTATATTTCGTAGGTCACTGGGAATTATTTTTAGAAAGGTTATTTTTAGGATTTATTTCAAGCCGTAGATATCTTGTGATTATGCTGATAGCACGATTACCCCATCTATGGTTGACAAGGAGAATGACATTCAAACCCATTTTTAATTTAGCTAATTTTATTGCCGTTCTGACCAATTTATCCTCTTTTAGAGACATCTTCACTGAAACCTTCTTTCTTGTTCATCTGTAGCCTCCTTGCCAGAAGGAAGTTGCTTTGTAAATGATAGTATCAGAGTTTGCCACGATTCGATTGTATAAGAGTTCAGTGTTTTAATTACAAATTTCTGGATGTATTAGTTAGTGATGTGGTGATGTTGTGGATCTCAATGTCGACCCCGCCTAGGGTTTTGGTACCATTTACCACGAAAAGATGTACTTATAACCGAATTAGTAGACTTTATCTGTCAGGGTCAGAAACGACTAACAGTCTTCAGTAATCGGGTGAAATATCTAGGGTTAAAGCTAGATTTTAATTTATACGGACCTAGACATAGTTGTCATAATTGTAGAAAGATCAAAAAATCATTCTGGTCTTCCGCAGAACAAGAATGGAGCTAAAACCTAAGATAATGATGTTTTATATTGAACAAATTGCAATGAGGAAGGCACCAAAAGTAGCACTGGAAACCTTGCTGAAACTTACACCTCTGTAACCGGAGGTAGAGAAGCCGACAGCCAGGTAAGAACCTTGGAAAAAGTCATGCTACAATTGAAGACGTTCTCAAGGTAATTCCTAAACTGGTATTATCACTAGACCGTTTGCCAGTAAAACTTTCATTGTTCCACATATCTAATATAGGGATTGAGAACTGAAAGAGTTCAAATTTCTCAACTTCTTCTAGCGGACTAGACTGGCATATGGATGGGTTCAAAAATGGGACAGTTGTAAGCACTGGAATTTATAGTGGTAATATGGAGGCATGCTACAGTATTTTAGTAAAATATTTATGACGTATACACAGACCTGTCTTACAAGAATATAAGGAGAATTCTTTAACCAACAAAAGAATCTTTATATGCTCCAAAGATTAGGAAGCAATTAAAGCTATCACGTATCTTGTGCCGTAGTTGAAGGTCATGTGAAATGCCCACACATCCTAGATGAACTGAGTACATTGAAAAGGTAAAACTGATCTGAATACCGGAATATTAAGGATTTGTTGGCAAGGAAAACAGATGACTTATGGAAAAGTAGTCCAATTATGGCGGGTTACAAATATATCATCTAAGTCGTGGGTACATTGCTATATAGTTGTGATAAGATTTCGTAGCATAATGGTAGCATTTCTAAATAGATGGATTGTGCATATCAAGTTTAACACAAAAAACTTAAAAACAAAGAGAAAATCTCTTAACTGGAAAGATGCTTATTTACCAAACCCAACTAAAATAGTTGTTTTTATTCTACTTATTTTTTTGATATTTATTAAGGGCATGGGAACGAAAGATCTCAATCCCAGAGGCAAAGGTAGCCCACTGTGCGCTAGCCTGTTAAAAGTACCACGAACTCTCACCAAAACCTACCAGTCCTCTTAATGAGGCGCATCAAGTCTAGCTGAGGTAAATTTTTGAGCTTATCCACAGATAGATGGGCAAAGCCAAGCTCCAGGCTAAGGCCGGACAAGCACACAGAACGTATTCGGTTGTCTCAGGCTCTCCTTCCAGGCCGGACAGATACTCAGAGCTGTCACCAACTTCCATCCTTGTTAGATGAGCATGAAGCGATCTGTGGCCGGTGATAATGCCAACCACAGTTCTCCATTGTTTCCTTCCGAGCACCAAGAAAAAGTCAGAGAAATTCCTTTTAATTCCATTAAGAAAACGTTTTGTACACCTGGAAGTATATTTAGTAACCATCGCTGCTGATATTTCATACGAACTTTCACTTTGATGAGAAACCTGATCACCGAGGTGGCAACTCATATAGCTCGTTCCGATTCAAGGAAGGGAAAACCAGAGCCGGACCTCTCTAGCAGGTTAACATCCTCATTCTCCATGATCTTCATGTGCCCGGGAAACCACTGAAGGAACATTTTGAATCTTTCGTTCTTATATACAGATTTCATCCTACACGATATCCAAATTTTATTATCCCCTGATATTATTTCTACCGTAAGGCATCCTGTTCTTCAAGGGAAAACAAGGAAAACAATTGATAATCACGAAAAAGGTTAAATAAAAAAAATAAAAAATAAGTTGAATGAACGACAATTTTAATTGTTTTATTAATTGAATTGAATTGAATTGAATAAATCTTTGCTGCTATATTCGTGATCAATCAATATTTACTCGCCACTCTGTTATTAGATTCGCTACTCGAAAGCCAGACAAAACAATAAAGACATAAACGCAAGGTGAAGGTTCTTCCAAATTCGGAGATAGTCTTTAGACAATTACTCAATAAAAGCAGCATAAGCGGCAAATAGTTGCGGACACAGTGACAACTAATCTTCTCTGTAATCAAAATGATATCATTTTAGCTGTAACGTGATGTTAATAATTTTTTTTTATGTTATCAATGGAATCACAGGTAGGTATTTGTTTTGTTTTGACGCTTATTGAGGTAGGCACTTAGAGTATTCATTATACGCAACAATTTTGCTGACTTGCAAAAACGTGCAACGAACATATATTATGACCTTTGATAATTTATATATACGAAAAAAGATGAAGAAAAAATTAATTAACAATGAATAAGATTGAAAAAAAAGTTAAATAGTAAAATCACCAGCAACGAACTTCCTTGGCACAAAGCGCAATTTCAATATTATTCGACGACCGCGAATATTACAGCAGCGCCAACTTTGAAATTCATTCTCTTCTTAGCTGCTATATTTATGGATTGCATAAGAGATTGCAACAATAGCGCATGCAAAATGCTACTGTGCTGCTGCTGCTGCTATCTAGAGAGGATAACCAGAGTTGCATTGTTATTTAGTGGTAAAGGCGTAATACCCACCTACCTACTGCGAAAGTGACATCGAAAAGCACCTGAACTTATGATTACTTCCGAATCATATTATTGCATGATCAAAACTCTTGTGCAGTTGAAACTGCAATTCTAGGTAATTTACATAGAGGCGTCCATTACGAGAATTCATAAATTTCCAACTGTTCGTTTTTAATTGCAATATTGCATGACATATGTCAGTTAGATCGGCGCATGCGTTTCTTTATTACTTTTTGAATATAACTACAGGTAGATATACAATCCACTACAACAGTAATGCCCGAGTAATGACACACATTTAAATTCCGTATTGGAAAAAAAAAGAATTGAAAAAATGTAAATAAAACTAGACGACAAGTTATAGACCCAAGACTGAAAGATCAATTAATGCCGATAACGATAAATGCACGGCGGTAAACACCTGAAATGCACGGTAAAATAAAACACGCCGCTATTTTCAAGACATGTTCAAAACATCGTCGATTGTTTTTTGTTTTCATTGTTTTTTGTTTTATTTTTATTTTTTGAAAGTTATAGGCCAGCAGAAAAAAATGGTTATAAGTAATTTTATGGATTTTTTTTTATTCTAAATAAATTTGCATTAAACATTGAAAACGTATCTGACTGATCCTTTTCATTGGCGGCAGAAAGGGAGTCTGTGACGCGAAATCTTGCCATATAGAAAGATATATAAAGGGAAATCATGCATACATAACGACTAAAATCCATTTAGTACTGTTGGAACTTTGTTGATACCGAGAAGCGTTTTGGTTCTTATAACGTGGGCACTGTATATGCTATAATATATAACGGAAGCTATGTATTCAAATGCGGGATCCATTGCGAGACAAATATGATATTTTTGAGTGGATACACTAGTAGGGTACCTCCTATGATAGAGAAAGAATTTGTGTGCTCACAAGAATCGAATATAAATAACATCTCAAACAAAAGCCCTAAGGCAAAGGGCAAGGTTGTTGAAGGTTGATAGATTTTGACAAGTTAAGCATGATAGTAGTTTTTATATGTCTAATACTCATGGTAGCTATAAGAATACAGGCCGTAATCTCAAAACTCTCCAGACTCGAAGAGCGTATCTCAATCTTCACGTGGTCCTCGCTCTGTATGAAAATTCCAATAAGCCTAGATTACGAAGCCATATCAATTAGGTTGATATGTATGTCTAATTTGGTGCCACGGGGTCGAAGAGCCCTGGAAAGCTTATGTTTTCCTCCTCGACATGGTGAGACCCCTTGAGGGAAGCAACGTAGCAGTTTGTGGTTGCCCATATCGTGGGCAGAGAGAGTTTGTTTTCGAGTTTAGCAAGTATGCATTCTCAGATATTTGCTCTCAGCGTGGAGTTGCGCTGAAACAAGCTGGAACCTCCGTGCACGAAGAATGCCGTAGGATTAAGCCATACTTAGCAGGTGGTCACGTAAAACCACATGGACTATCTGATCCTTTTCTTTGTATTAAAGACTATAATTGCAAAAAAAAGAAATTAAATTATATATGAACCAGGCGCTACGATTAACAATGTAAAGCAGATCCTAGATCAGAACTGTGACTAAACTGGGAGCGGGGTTCTAATCGACAAATAATGACAATGCCCACACGCAGCAGGATCCTACACTTTTTTTGTTGATGAGACAGATTTGGGGAGAGGGCAAATTACATGCTACAATTTTCTAAGCTGCAGCATGGGTGGAACTTAAATACTACTGGAAGCAAATAGTTGATGTTGTACATTCATACACATGATTTCGAACTGATCTGTTTTTTTTTTTTTTTAGTTTTATCGACTCTTTCATGAATGACATCGATTTTAAAATTCTTGCAATAGTAGTATGAATTTGAAGTTTTTACCATGTAATTAGCCCTGCTTTTAAAATTGCGTGCACGTTTTGGCCAGTGCAGTTTTTTCGCTATACGTCTTTGAAAATTGAACATTTTGTTCCGAACTGATTTCTATATGTAAAATATGTTTTTAACTGTATTTATATTAGATTCATATAAAACTAAAAATTTCCTCCTTGATCCGGTAGCTATATTAGCAATAATTTTAGAACAGTGGTGATTTTTGTAAGTGAAAGTAGAAAATATCTCAAAATCATAAAATGTGAAATAATTTCTAAATTGTAAGCCCGTGTGTAATTAACTTTGTATAATATTCAGAGGGTAGATAGTGATGTTACCTATGTATATTGAAAACTTTAAGGGTAATGACGAGATAATCTAATGGATAATTTTACAGAGCTAATTTTAGGAGAAAGAGGTAAATACACATATTATACGTGTTTAAATGTATTTTTTTCATATGCATATACATATTATATTTTGCCTACCTATGATTTGTCAGTTTGAATTCAATACTGTTGTTGTACTATGTTTTTATTTTCTACCATCAGATGGTATTTCTGCTATAGGAATGTTTCCAGTCCTACTACTGAATACAGCCAGTAGCATTTCTTCCTGACTTTTTCTTCCCTATCTATCTTGTACAGAATTTCTACATATATTTTTTTGGATCTTATAAAAACTAAAATCAATATATTACTTAAAAAAAAAATATTCCTGAGAAAATAATGCAAAAGTATCGCCTTCTTCTAGACAATAATCCTGAACTTCCATAACAAAGATGGCGCTCAACAACAAAAAATTTCAAAAATTTAAAATGGCGGATGATTTTTATGTATGTCGAGTGTTTTGTGTCTGTCGAAATATTTAAATGATCTTTTCAAGCAATAGATTTCGGGAATATTCTTCAAAAATCACTCGAGATACAATTGTATCCCACGCAAGCACTGGCGGGCTAATAACATTTAGCTTAAACTTTACAAAAAATTATCATGTAATCATGGAAAGGGTTAGACAAGAAAATTCTCCAATTTTAGCATATAAATATGTCAAGTTGAAAAGAAAATTTCAAAGCTGAGCAACTTGGAGACTATATATGGCTTTTTATTTTCTTAATTCTTTACCTGATGCTTCAGGTAGCACTACCGCCTGTATGCAATAGATAAATATTTCGTATCACCTGTTTGCGCCTCTGCCTGATGAAGTAGCTTATCATGACATTGAAATAAATTTTCATGAACACACTTAAACTCTTCAAGTACTTTTCCACAAAACTAAGTGTAGTAGGAATGATCTCCTGTGACACTTTATTATTATCACGTTTTCTGGCTTTAATGGAAAAATTTTGGCGTTAATTTGTTTAAACTTGGAAAGTTTTTTGTTTATTCATTATAACAAATAAAAGCATTGCGTAATTTGGAGACTTCCTCAAATGATTAAATTGTTACAGAAAATGCTTTAAGATTATTCTGATCGATATTGGTGTTGTTTAACTAACTAACTATTCGAATGTTGTGTTTATCTATGACGATTTTTAGGTCAGGTCTTGTTATTATTGTTAAATTTATCGAAACTTATTTTTAATTCGACTAAATATAAAATTTGATATCTACATATAGAAATACAATCTTGTAAAGCACGTGCCTAGTTGATGATTGGGTAACATCCTTAAATTGTTTAGCTCCTTTTGACGTTTTTCTGAATAGTTTTGCGACATTGGGATAATTGATGTGGGATTGTAATGGTAAAGTTATGAGCTTTCAATGGAATTTTATTGAATTGATGTAAAATTAAAACAGATGAAGAGGGGAATTTTGAAATTCGAGAATGGAGAGGAGAATTTCGAAAAAGAAAACACTTTTTACCTATTTTATTTTGGTAGTTTTGTATATTCAAGGATCTTGGATGCGCATATCTTGTACTCAAATCCATTTTTTTGTGGATGGGTTTAAAGAGCGCTTGATCCAGATTTCAAATTTTAGTTTCTCAAATAACCATATTTAGCGAAAATGGCTGAAAAAGTTCAATAAGTGCCAGAAATTAGTCAATTATTTTTTTGGAAAAGTGCAAAAAACGCAGAAAGGATTACATTTTGGGTACAGATATGTCATTTTAAAGCTAAGCTTTTGGCCTTCTTAAACATAATATGAAAAATTGGTGTTGATGACGTTTTGTTTTTAGAAAATGGTAGTTAAATAAAAAGGAAAAAACAAGTTAAAATTTCACGTTGAAATTTCGGAGTTTTAATAATTTCAATTTTGTTGAGCCATAACTCAAAACGGAGAGGAGAACGGAACAACAAATTTATAGGCCATTGAAAAGGTCTATCGATTATCTATCCAAAGTTTGAATCATCATTATTTGGTGTAACGTTCAAAAATTACAGGGTGGTGTATAAAAACATGCCCAAATATCTGCACCCATACATTTTATTGCTCGACGACGTATGACCTATCCGGGGCCTTCGGGTATCAGACCACTTACGAAACACTCTGATGTACGTAAGAGCATATATACATAAAATGTTTCAAATGAAATAGGGTACTCAGATTTAAACAAAGATATTTATAATTCACATCGATCGGAGGTGAGATTAGCTTTTACAGGGTTTTAAAGGTGTAAATTTTCACTTCGAATTCCATAAATATTATTTTTAATTTGAATTTGACCACCAGAGTCATCTAGTGTCACAATGAAATATTGAAATTTCGTTCAAGGATCCTATTCTATCGAGCCCTATAATTCGATGGGAGTGTTGTCGGATCAAAAAATCAATGAATTTTTTTGTTCCTGTATAAGGGATACTGGCTATAATTTCTGAAAAAACTTCTTTAATAAAAATTAGTTTAGTGGTAGAGACTTGCAACCCTCCGCTGAACAAGTCCTTGATAAGGCACATCGAGCTTCAATGTTTTCTTTGTGAATGCAATCAAAAGTACATAGTATTAGCTTGACAATTGACTTTATTTTTTTATTATATGATCTCAGTTCTATCAAAACACTCCATTAGAATTTCATATTTAATAACTTTTTTATTTTTATTTTATAATTTATTATATTCCAACAGAAATGCGTCAAAAATTTATTATATTTTTTAGGGAGCTTCCAGTAGAACCGGTACCCTATGTTCGCTCCATTTTCGTTATTGCAAAACTATATGCATAGTAATGTTTTCAGAAATTCGGTTCAGTAGAAATGAGTCAAAAATTTATTTTAAGTGTTATTTAGACAAAGTTTGTGAAAAAAAAGAAAAACAAATCCCGTCAAAGTGTACAAAGTTTCCTGTTGAAAACATATCTGCACATATCTATTACTATTTTTTTTTTGTAATCTCATTCTACATATCTTCAAGTTTAATTGAAGCCATAATTTATGCATTTCTGATATGTGGTTGAGTCCTTATTAAGGATTTTGCCAGGATTTAAATCGACGCCTTGTCAGATTAGGTTTCTAATTAATATTCAACAAAACATTTTACAAAAGAAATTCTGGTCGAGTAATATTTATCGAAATCGTCTTTTCCTAATCCGACTGGAATAAAATATAGTATACGTTTTCTATTTTTTTTTTTTTGTCCCAATATTGCATTCCATAGCACTAATAATGGAAAAATCGATAAGTGACTCATTTGTAAGGTTGTAAAATATTTGAATTCTTATAATGTTCATTTGTCTGTATATAAGATAAATAAAAAAATAATTAGAACGCGCTTAAAAATAAGGCAGGATTCGCTAAGATAAGTATTATTGATAAGAATAGAATATACACTGGTCGTGAACCTACTTCACCAAATTTCAGCCTCATCTGTACAAATTATAGAATATAGAATCAAACTGCGTGCACTAATTCATTCTTCAAGTAGAAGTTTTATCGATCGATGAAGCTTTTATTCACATTTACCACATCTTTATAATAGTAGATATGGGTCCAGATGGGGATACTAATTACATTAATAAAATGATAACTGATTTTGTATGAAATCAAGTTGAGTTTTCCATGGAGCCAGTTTCTTTTCTTTTAAATTAAATATCCCAATAATCTGACGTTTTAATTAATCAAAACTAAAATAATTACTAATTGGGATAATACTCACAAATCGTACCTTGCCTAAGTAGTCTTTTGCTATAAATTCCAACTGATGTCAGACGCAGGACGAAAAAAAAAAAAAACTACATTATGTAAATATATAGATGACTACGAAAACTCCATAAATTGAAGATAATAAATTTAATCGTATTGCTTTTAATAATATAACCTGTTTACTTTTAGCTTAATTTAACTTTACTTTTTTGCCAGCAGTTTGACAAATAGCAAAAAAAAAGATCTACTCCTTTTTTGAAGAATACATATATAACGACAATATGTTAAATATTGGTAATTAAAAACAGGCTCCACAAACACCATATTTTTCATCGATTACGATTTCAGCTGGGCAATTATAAGAACATTTTATTCACGCGATAATTTAAACGTGCTTATATAAGCTCGAAAAAACTAAAAATATTGAGTTTTTAGTGAGATTAATGACCCCTTTTGACGAATAGAACTATATTCAGCGGTGTAATGCAAGATTTCACTACCACAATCTACAGTGTACATAGTTTTGTACTGTTAAATTGCACTAGAACGCACCAATTAATTCCGTAATTTCCATTTTAAACAATCTCTACAGGCTTCTGAATCGGAGTATTAATTCAACACATTATTGACTCGTGTTTTTTTAACCAAAATTTCCTCTATGTAAGTTGCATCCATATTTTTATAAAATAAATCATAATAAAATTGAATTTGATTGAGCTTGCATGCAATCTACACTGGTATACCTACGTAGCAGAACAATGACAATTTTACCTTGATAATTCTCCATTTACGCTCGATGGCTCGCAAATTACCAGCAATGATATAATAAAATTATCAAGCGAGTTTAGAAGTAAAATGGAAATAAAAGAAGCAATTGAACAATATTTTGTAATCTAACTACATATAAGCAAATGAGTAATAGCGTGTGAAAAAATTCGGCTTTCAATGCAAAAAGAAAAAAGTTTCTTTAACTTAGTTACAGACGAATTGAATGAAGATATAAAATTATATTTAGTTAAACAATTTATCAATAACTATATACGTCCGATTCGAACTAACCTTTTTGCCTCCTTCAAGTAATTACTAGAGAATAAAAAAAAACGGCTATCTTGATTCGACATAATTCTCTACATAGATTTTTTTTTTACACCTAACATAAAATGGCAGCCAATTTTATCCTGCAAACTACATACTGAAAGAGTCAAATAAAAAAAAATATTTTAAATTTTTTGTTTATCTAATTCCTTTTTGGTTTACTTATTACTTTTATCGCAAAAATTTAAAATTTTCTCCAACAATGTTAGACACATTGATAAAAACTATAAACTAATCACTGCTTTACCAATGAAATTAAAAACAAAAATTTTAAATAATATTTCTGGCAAAAATCTCATTAAATTCAAAATATTTTAATTATTTTTTAATGTTTCAGAGAACTCAGTTCACTCAAGTCATATCGGTCAAAGTACATTATAAAATTAATTGAGTTTGTTTGAACTGCAAAATCTTAGGCCATATACAAATATTTTGCTGTCTTAAATCATTCACTTAAACGGTCGCATTTTACAGGTTTTGTATATTAAAAATTACACATAAATCTCGGTGTTGAGAGTGTCAACAAGTGCGATAATTTTGAAATTTTTCTTTTCTTTTATTTATTTAGTTTTTTTTTTAATTTTCTCGACAGTGGTGTATGTACTACTAACATACTTATACACATAAAGTGCCTTGTCATTAGATATTACACGACTCACGAGTCTTGCTTATTCTAATTTTTTTCTTTTATTTATTTTTTTTTCTATTTGAACAAGACGTAAAAATATGAATGATTGATTGCCTTTTTTTTCTTACATATACCCTAGATGCAAATCATAGAGTACGGGAGACCAGGGACAAAAGTAACATTTTTTAGATTTGGTTGAGCTAGCAATGTACGTAATAAAGATGCAAATAAATAAATTATATATTCACAAAATTCACTCAATCCGCTATAAATGCACTTAGTTTTCAGTTTGCTAAATGAAGCTGTTAAAGAACTATAAGGGGTTTTCGGAGACACCTCGATTGTTACTTTCATCCTTTTATCCTGCGATCTTGGAGCCCAGGACGAAAGTAACATGTAGTGGGGATATAAGTACCATTATTTCTTTTAAGGAAATTAAGTGAAAAATAATTTTAATAACAGCAAGAATCAACTTATAGTATAAATAGAAAAAACAGCAAGAATAGTACAAAAATAAATTAAATATCCGTTATTATTATTATTAAACTAACAAAATATAATTTCAAGTTAAAACAACGAAACATAATTCAAATATAGTAGATATCAGCTTTGAATATTTTTCATATTTATAATGAGCTCATTTTCAAATATATATTATAAGTAAATACTAGCTTTACTTGTATTCTTAACACCCCGAAGTGTCGTGTTACTTTTATCCCCAATAATGATTTTTAAAATAAATATAAATATATTACCTAAAATCCACACAGGAATTGTCGAAATAAAATATAGCGAGTTACAAAACCACTATTCAGGAATTCACAGGCCAATAATCAGCTTAGTTGGTACACATTAGAAAAAAAATTAAATGAGTGGCACAAATATACAAATTCAGATCTGCGACGTGCAACTGATATGAATGTTCGGCTAACACTAACCGATGTGAGAAGCACCGGCGTACCATATGCATCTGAAACTTCTCAATATGTTCGTACGCGTTAAAAGGAAGGAGGCATGTTACTTTCAATGACCTTGTTCTTTTGTCCCCAGTCTCCCCTATACTATGCTTGTCATTCCGTTTGTAACATAGAAAGAATAGAGCAAAATAGATCGGATAGGATGGATGGAGTCTTCTTCTGATATATTTTCGTTGACCTCAAAATAATTACCTTTACAGGAAATATTTCGTTTCTAATGTACCGGCCATGCGTTATATTAGGATTGGAAGTCCTCTCTTGGAACTTCTTTTATGATCCCTTGTCTAGGCTCTGTGAATGTTTTACGTAATCTAAAGAATGAAGATTTCATTTTGATTTTAAACTTTGAACTATAAGAAGAAAAAACTACATGAAATAAGTCGACTGAGAATGGTGCTTTTATTTTTTTCTTATAAATTTGTACTTGCGAATCGACAGCGCAGAAGCATTGTCGTCATGAAAGTTCTAATAATTTATAACCGTCAACTTTTGAAGGATTTTTGTTATAATAAATTTGATTGGCAGTCACTCCAGGTGTAAAAAAAGATGATAATCATGGTTTTTTTAGTGACTTGAACATGCGCATCTTCTTAGAAAGGTGTTGGAGAGTTTTTCGTTGGTTCATTTCGGGATTATAATAAGAAAAAAAACAAACAAAATAATAATAATAAATCTACTGCGCAGTAACAATATATTCGTAAGGCTTATATACACTTACAAAAAGAAAGCTCAACTCAAGTTCAAGGTCTATCAGACGCGTTCACAAAAACAAAAACGAATTGCGACGATTTTTAAACAATCGATATCCCGGGATATTAGAACAGAAAATTTACGTATACAGCCTTTTATTTTGGCTTAAGTTTCACTTATGACTTTATTGTTCCAATAACAAACAAAAACTTTCAGTTACGCGATGACGTTTATTTTCACAGCTTGTTGCGCGACGGCAAGCTGTATTCTTGTTTGTATAGTCTTTCTAGGGGTGTGTAGGAGGTTGCAGAATGTTAGAAACTTCTCTAACTTGATGTAGGTAATTACAAAAGAAAAATTTTCGCAAGCTTATTTTAAAGAAAACATTTGCTATAGAGTACACTGTTTATTGCGCAAATTGTTGAAAATATTAGTATGAATATAGACAAGTAAATTGTTCTTTGTGCAATATTATTGCGATATTCGAAATAAGTTTGAAAAGATTTTTGGATTTGCGCAAGAAGTTCGGTGGTGTCTATATGGAGATCGATATGATCAGAATTAATTTAATATTTAAGCACCACATCTAGGTCGACCAAATTCATCTTGCACAATACTGTCCTAATTTTCAACTCCGTCGCCTTTACAATGAACAAATACTTCTGTTGCAGGCGATAGTTAAACTTAAACAGTGCAAAGGGGATGGCCACATTTCCTACAACTTCAAACCCTACATAAAAAGAGAAGAGATAAGTATCTTAAATGATGAATTATGATACTCTAAACATATTTTATTAACAATATCTATTTCAATTAAGCGGCTGAAAGCTTTGGCGATCGGATGTAGCTTGAGCCACTTTCTTGGGTGAAAAAGAGGAATTTTCTACTTGAGTGGAATTGGTGCGTCATCGAAAATGACTTCTTATGAGAAAGTTGTTCACAACAGAGCACTAATTTCCATGGAAGAAAGAACTACATAAATATATCCGAAATGTAGTAAAATACATGGGGTGTATGTATTTTCCGGCCGCAAAAACGTTCTGAGAAAGTTTTCTGAATCTGTAAAAAAGTACATCGCCCGATAGCACTCGGCGAGACCTTTAATTTGATATGCAACATGCCATATTGGAAGCCCACCCCCTCGCCGTTGGTTCCTACCCGCACCCTAAAAGTATGCAAAGAAAAATTTTCTTCTACGAGTTGTAGCTGGTAATGAGCTGAGACGAACAGTGAAACTCCTTTTGCGATCGGATATAACCGTACCGAGTTAGAGATGATTTAAGGGGCGAAAAATCTAGTACCTCAGTTCATATAAAAAAGAGGACAAAACTAAAAAAGTTACTATGGGGATGGCTATTTAAGCCTCAGAGTATATGAGTGTGGGTACTCAAACTACTGCTCAGGACCTAACGAATTCGATTCTGTACTAGATTTTCCAAAATGAGCTTTGACATCCCAAATAAACATTGTTAATAAAATATGTTCAGAGTATCACAATGCATCGTTTAAGACATTTCTCATGTCTGATGGTGATGGGCCGGAAATGGACATTCTCTTTTTGCATCTCAACAAGAAAAGCACAACAACGTTGAGACACTAATTTTGTTGTCATGTTTGTCTGAGTTCAAAATATATAGTTGAATGAATGATAAGATTCACTACTAATTTCTTTATCTTTATCTACTATAAACGACAACGTCTAATGAGTTATATCTAGTCACATGTTTTTTTTCGCATTTTCTGACTTGTATAGATAGTATATAGAGCTGTTCTAACACTGACAGCGATCAGTGTAACTGCGAACAAGTAACGACGAATGTTGGGGATATATAAGGACAATTATATCCGCCCTTTCCTTTAATTTTCAGTTTTCTCTTTTTTTTATTATATCAAATATGTAACTCAAGGCTAAATATGCGTTTTACGTTGGAAGAATTATAGGAGAAATGGATACAACTGATAAGTAACTTTCATTAAAAAAACAAACAGAGAAAAGTGTTATCTCCACTACTTTTATTGGAAGGAAATGCTTCTGCCATTTTCAGTAACATTCGAAAAATTTTAACACATTTAATGGCGTTTTGTAATTTTCTTCATTTATTATTTATAGTTTTTGAAGTGAATACTTCATTTTCATACAACATTTTTGCTGGGCAGTGAATGCGTTTCACGATCATGATGTTTCAAAGTGAAATGCTCATTGCGGTAAGCTTGGCAGAGCCGAAATTTTGTTCAATAAATATTAAGTTGTTTCGAAATTGGAAGGGAACATGTTTTGATTCTTGAATTCTCGAATCACTGACAGATGATATGCAGCAAGTATAAGGAAAAATTTATTGATAGTTTGAGGTAAAGTTTACTTTCTTAATTGACTAAAATTTTGAAAAATGTCGATATAATGTGTTAAGTAAAATTTTCATTTTGGTCTTGCGGACTTAAGCATACACTCACTTTTCTTTTATGTTTATTTTGTAAGAAAAAGGACTGATTTTGAGTGTTTTGCTGCTTTTACTTAATTTTTAATAAAATTTGTATGTGTTTTCGTATAGATGCAAAACACCCCGACTCCAATTTATATGACCTTATTCGGATTGATTTTTCTTTGCTACATTATCTTTATAATCAAATCGACTCTTTTTTAAAGATTTCTAAAGCTTTGAATACAAAACGCCCCATTTCTAAACGGTAACTATTTTCAATTTTTTATCGCTTGTCACTGACAAAAGTGTTTTGGATATTCAATTGCATTTAGAAAGTCGAATTGATTAGGTTGATTGTACCAAAGTGGTAAGTTATTATTATTATTACGGTGTTTTTGTTTAATTTTATGTTTATTAAATTAGTTAGAGAGAAATATAACATGGAAAAAAAAACCTTTACTAAAGTGCTTTTTGATCGCGAAAAGTCACAAATCCTACAACATGAAAACTAACTACAGGTTATTAATTTCTCTTTACTATTATTACTATTTTCAGATAACTGCAGATGCAAACCTTTACCTGTTATTCCCATCTGATACAATATATAAGAAAAGGACTTTTAAGTGCGGAATAATTTTTGGAGAGACACTGGTTTTACAATCTGTTTTATAGTAAGCTGGCCACAAAACCTTTATCAATAAATCTATATCCGATTTATCTGGAAGGCCTGCAAAAATAAAAGTCAATAAGAAAAACATCCAGGTATGCAAAGAAATGTTTTTAAGCGTTCTTGGCATAATAGAGTCTCGATAAAAGAGAATAATACGCCGCAATTTTTCATCGAATAATTTTTCCTTAGAAATTCGTTAAAACGATCAAACTTTCCATAAAAATAAGTAGAAAAGAGAAAATTTAATAACATTTACAAAAACAAAAAGTTTTTAGTTTTAGAGAAACCACGTCTGGCGATCGTATTTTAACTCCAAGCAATATTTTATTTCTAGTGAAATTCTCCATAAATGAAATGTGCAGGGAATATTGATAGAAATAAAAGTTAAAAACTGTTTCTTTTTAGAAATGCTTTTAATAAATATTTTAATATAGCTTTTAGGAAACCTTCACATAAGGCACCTGATCGAAGTGTAGTGAAATAATATAAAAATGTAAAATAAAAAGAAACAGTCAGCAGAAAATTAAACTTCGTAGGTACTTAAAAGATTATACTTACATAATATATATGACTGCAGAATCAAGCATTTTACAACACATATTTTTTTTATTTAAGATTAACTAAAAGGATAAGATTTAGTTGTGGCTTTAGGGTTTTAGGGTCCAGAGCAAAGACTCTATTATGATGGATATATATTGGTAGATTTTTAAATCTTCTGTGCATAAAATAACAATGAATCTGTATTTGAAACTCCAGCATATTATTTCATACCATACAAATAGACTATATTTATATTGGAACGATTACTTTACTTTTTACAATTACATTTATTTCGGCACAAAATGTGATGTTTTACATTAGAAAACAGCTGTTTCGGAAACAATTAAATATACATACATACTTTAATAATGTCAAAAGGTTTTACACCTATGTATAAATAAGAGAAACTTCAAAATTAGGCGGGAGAACTGACATTTATATTGAGTATATATATATTAAAAACAAAAACAAAATATTTCATCAATGAATTTTATATAAATATTCAGAATCAAAGCTCTTTATTGATGTAAATGCCTTTGAAAAATAATTTTTTGAGTGTTGTAATATGAAGAAGAAGAAAAATCCGTATTTAAGACCATTTTTTTAAAGAAGTGTTTCGTAAAATTAAGTTTTTGTTATCTTTTTGTATTATTAATTTTATAATATTTATCTACTTCCCTTTCTCACTCATGATTACTTTATTATTAAAAAATGCCAAAATTTCAAAATGAATTCTCACTACTGTTTTCTACAGCTGCTGAGAACTGACTAACAGTATACTTTGTAAACTTTAACAAACATCTAATGTTTTCCATTTCATTTGGATTAAATTTAAACTTGCTTAAGAATCCAAAACTGTAAAATTTGCGTCCACACTCATAAGCAATTTCACAAATGTTTCACAAATGTTTGACAAATGTTTGTTATGTGTGCACGCGCTTTTAGTAGATGGCGTCATTACAGAAATAATGGAGGACTTTGTTTTGATACATAAACTTAGCTGCATCTATTGATCATGCTACATAAACTAATGCCAAAAACAGCAATTCGTTTATAATTGAAAAACAGAGAATAAATCATAAAACTTTTTTAAATAACGAATCTTTTCAAAATCATCTGAAAAAGTAGTCTGCGTATATTCGTGCAGACAGCAGGAAATTATTCTCCATTGTTCCTCTGATTATCGGTAGAAAGAAAACGTATGGTTGAATGAAATATTTTTTCAGCTTGTGCCTAAAGATAATATAATTTCTGCCATGTTTTGTCAGCACATATAGAATCGATGGGTTTTTTAATTTGTTTAAATACAGCTGATCATATACATATATGTATGTATACATAATATGTTTCCAGGCAGTGCATTATAACAAACATGATACAAAAATATAGTTTCAAGGTAAGTAATAAATTAATGGTGAATATATGTATTTAGGTAAGGAAAATTAGTTTCCCATATTTCACACAATAATTAATATTTATTTTTTTTTCTAATTATAGATATAGCCAACGTCCAGTGGGTTAACATTCCACAACAATCATATTACGGTGGTTAATAGTATTTTTTTCTTTTTACAATATAAATGGAAATCGTGACACTCGATTTAAGGCGCAAAGCTTGCAGCAATTATAAAATCAGCAAAAGACTCACATTGTGATCATTCATAGTGCCTTGTTCCTTCCTACTACATACATATGAAGTTATTCAATTCGGATTGAAATGGAAGCTTTAACATGATAATTATACAAAAAATAAAAATAAATAAATGAAAAACAAGAATAATTATATTGAATTATATTTATGTACTTAGAGAGTTGTGTGCTGGGGGGAGAGAATTAAAAGTAATTTACATACAGGTTCAACAACACTCGAATCAAAAACTCAGTTGGTTATATTTTTGTCATATTATGCAGGTACTCTTCTTATGCTTCAATTAGAGATCCGTATACACGTGCTTTTATAAATTATGGCTCAGAGTTTCAATTGAAAAATCACGAAATAATTTCCCAGAAGATAATTGTAAATATTTACATTCACGTTGGTCAAGTATACACATATGTAGGTATGCATGTATGTATATATGCCAATTATTTGCCGCACAGGTGAATCACTTTTGTTATTTTTACCTGTTAGCAGGGAATTTGTTTCACCTTTTTTTGATACTTTCACTTCTACTGCCCCAAATAAAATGTTTAGGTGATAATTGAGATGTTAAATAAATCTGGAAAAACAAAAATCAATTTGCTTTACTCTGCATATTTTGTATTTTATTTTCACTTTAGTTTTTTATCTTTGCCTAGGGTTTGCAGTTAAATTCTATTCAAAAATGAAAATTAGGAAAGATGAGTTGACTGTGTACATTAGAGGGTAACAACATTCTACTAAATACAAGGGGATAAATACAGAGATATAACCATCATCTTTGATTATTTTCGCTACTGCGCTACAATTTGTTTTTTGGTAGAATCGATAAAATCGCCATTCAGAATAGACCAATTTCATGACAACGGAAATTTGAAAAATGTAATCCAAAAAATTTGCCAGTTGGTGTTAAATTTAAAAAAAATCAATATATCGAAGTATGTCTATGTGTGGTGTATACTCACGGAAGGAGTTAGCCAGGTCAAGTCTTATTAGATGGTTGTAATTGTCCCAAATGATTATACTTACTTGCCTGAATAAGAACTATAATAGGAAATATTTTTGATCGTGTAACGACGGTCCCTTTACTGAAATCTGTAGTTCTCATCAATTAGTTATGGGGTTTTGATCATCTTTGAATGTAAGGAAAAACAAAAACAAAAAATCAAAAAGAGACCTGACCATGTATTCGTCAGGCCTCCTTGAAGAAACATTATGGAAGAAGTCCAGAGTTTTGTTTAGGGATTCAAAATTCGGTAATGATCATCAAATTTTTAAAAGCGAAATATGATTGAGGATTGTTGCGATTGTTGCATTCAAGTTCATTGGTGATTATCGACTCACTCGAGCACACCCGAAATGTTGGATGTCTTTCGCTCCGTTATCACTACATACATGCATGGTCCATTTTCCGATGAAATATCTAGTTTGATCCCTTATAAATTAATACCTGCATGCAATACTTGCCCTGAAAGCCGCACGCACATCCTTTCAATCTTAAAACTACTTTCGGGCGTACAATAAAATTCCGTAATGCTTTCTTATCACGAACTGTGCGAATGTGGAACAGTCTACAATCTTCTGTTATTCTTAGGGGCTACAATCTGCGAAGGTTCAAGAGTGACATAAATCAGCATCTCCGCCACTCTCCTCATGCTCCCTAATTCCCTTTCCTTTTTCCTTCCTGCCAAGCTGTGCTTTGCATCATAGGGTATCCCCTGAGCTTGGCTTAATAATATAAAAAAAAAATCACTGAGCTCAGCTTAATATATAACAATATGAAAAAGAATTTCCATTAGTTGAAATGAAACCTGCTTAAGATAGATAGCTTTCAGTTTTTTTTTTTTTTTTTAAAGATCTGACCATATTCTCTGTTATATCCAAAGTGAATAACAGATAAAATCTAGCATAAAATTGAAAACAGAAGATCCTTGAAGAACATCATCAACTCCAATAGCTATAGATAGAGGCATCGTAAACACTGAAAGAAGGCAGATGTTTTGCAAATAAAGTAAAAACCAGTGGAAATAGAAAAGGTATAGCTCAATAGGTGGTAGAAGCACTTCTTAAATGTTCTCAACAGTGTTTATACGTATCCTATAAAAAGCATATAGAAGAAATACATAGTGAAAATGTGTAACCTTCACGAATTAATAATGAATGACTTTCCACAGAACATGAAATATCCTTCAACCAATCCTTGAAAGTGAAAGGAACACCTACATATGTACTATTCTACACTACATGTGTCTATTCGGATAATTTGACGGTAGGTATCCGAATAAAAATTTCTAAAAAAAAAACTAGCAATCGACCGAATACAGCAAAATTGATTTGAAAAAAAGACGACCCTGAATTGCTCACATCAACTCTTTGTGATCTATCATGGAGCAATGAACAATTTTTGTCTACTTAACTTCTGTCGACTATGCAAAAACTTTCGACTATGTTGAAAGGATTCAAAAGGAGATTCAAATTTGGATTGCGCTATATCTACCGTGAATTCTCCATATTGTATTCAAAAAGCACACTTTTACACAGTGGAAGTGTATTTAAGAACTTAATTACTTAATGCCGAAATTCATATACGAAAACAGTATAAAATTGGAAAATTATGGACATTTGCAAATCACACCGATATATGTAAAAAGTTACAACTCCATTAGATAAATAATTACGGATTTAAACTGATTTGTGCAAAAAAAACAGTGTCCCTTCCTGTTTTTTTTTTGCGAGAACACTACTTTTCTTAATTTTTGACATACATACTAGTTTTGGTTAAATGGCGACATTTTACTTTTACAATAAAAAAAAACCTCCTACAGAAATGATGAAATTCGAATATGAATTTTGAATTTTCAAAAATTTTCGAAAATCCAATCTATATTAAATATACAGACGTAAGGAGATCTTGCGGTATACTGCATTTGATTTAATGGTGATCTAATGATGTTCCATTTAAACTTTTCAATATAGAAGCCACAGGAAGACCCAGTAAGAATAGTTTGAATCTTGTTAAAAGGAAAGGAGGCTTTGAAAAATTAAGGCAATACCCACATACGTTTTTATAAAGCCATGTTCCCGAAGTTTTCTGGGAGAAAATGAAAACTCACCCTTTACCTATCTGGAGGTCACTGGGAAATAAAGTTTTCTCTTGCTTGTTTTAATTTTTAATTTTATATTTTTCAGAAATATTTGTTTATTTATTTTATTAATAAACAATAAATTATAAGATAATCTCGATGGTGTCAATATTATTGCTGTTTTCTTGTTGCAAAACACATTAAAATCCGATCTCATCACTTTCCTGTATAAAATTAGACACCTTCAATATTCAATTTCTGGGTGAACGAGTAGCCAGCCATTCATTCATTGCCATTATTGCCATTTATTGTTACTAATAGTTGGCAGTTAAGTTGACTACTCAGGGATTCAAGTTGGCAAAATATGAGCAAACTGCGTCTTAGCATCATTCATCTTGTTTTACATTTTTTTTATTTCGGTAGTGTCTTCCGTTGCGGAAAATGTAGTCATTTATCACTATTTTTTTTCTCTTTTTTTTTAATCATTGGACATAGATAGAATTTTGCATACAAAGCAGATGTAAAACTAAACCGGCTTGCATAATTCACCTGTTTCCGGACTCGTTAAGATTCTCAATCCTAACTTCAAGCTGGATAGGGTAAATTGTCTTATCGGATCGAACAAAACTTATTTGAATAATTGCATTTCCGGAAGAAGCACGCTACTTATATACTATATTTATATATGTATGTGTACATAGGTAGGTATTTCCTGAGATACGAAAATCTATCTATCTTTAATGAATGAACGAACAAACAGTGTTTTTCACACATTGTCATCGTCACCATGAAGGTGCGAATTATATCACCATCTGGAAATGTTTGCACACTATCTGTGGAGATGTGTTACCTTACAACTTGAACTAATTTTTAAACTGACATAAAATGGCGGAAATTTTTTTTCCTTCTTAAAGATAATTACAGTAATAATAAGAATATCAAGTTGACTACAAACTTAGATTGTAATGAATAAAAAGAAAAAGACAAATGGGGACATTCTCTTCTTATTCAGCTCTTTTCAGGCTATTGTGGCGGCTTTCAAGAACGTTTTGGTGTGGTGGGTGTTTTTGTTTTTTTAAAAGTCTGTTGAACTAATAACCGACGTACTTTTTCGTTGAATTTTACTTTCAAATTGTTACAGACAAATTTTCATCACCAAACACTTGTTTAAACAATAAAATTCAAAAGACTTTTTCGTAATTAACACAAGGATGTTATCTTATGGTATTACAGGAAACAAAAGAGGCTACAAATAAATAAAGAGTAGATGTAAGTACGATACAGTCTTCTGTGTACACTTAGATTGGCTTGTACGCAGATGATCTAATAGTCAAAATACGGGGCAAGCATGATTAAGTCATATCCGACCTCCTGCAAAAAGCCCTTTTCAAAGTCCGCATGTAATATTTAAACAAGGGCCTTAGCATAAACCCTAACAAATCAGTTATCGTTCGGTTCACGAGAAGAACGAAGCTCTCACTAAGTGTTCCTCTTCTTGATAACACGGAATTCATATTTTCAGACGAAGTCAAATTTCTGGAGGTCACTCTAGAGCAAAAACTTACCTGGAATTTGCATATGCCCATAGTGACGTAAAGAGCGGTAAGATCACTCTGTACATGTCGTCGCTTCATTGGCAGAACATGCGGTCTGAAACTAAAAAAGGACGTACTGGATGTACACTACAGTTGTTAGACCCATGGTCAATTATGAGGCCCTTGCACCTGCAACCTGTCCTGCAGGAGCCATGGAAGCCTTACTAAACCTTCTACCCCTGCATTTACAGGTGAAAAATAAGCGCTCTTCAGTGCTATTAGAGTGCAAAAGAAAAAACAGCTAAAGCCAGACGATCTGGTTGGTCGTTTAATATATCTTAAAACAGGTGGTATGCTTGGAGCAGATGACGACCATATCTGATATAATCACAGCCAAGGTGGATTTTGTAAGACCATTCGATGTGGTCTTGGGAGACCGACAACAATGACGTACCACACCAAGGTGGTATACAGACTGTTCCAAAACGAACAGTGACATCGAACTGTATATATATACGGCTCCAGATGCCATATATCAAAGGCTCTGGCCTCTGCCCCTACTGTATTCCAGGCTGAGGCATTAGTCATAAAAGAATGCGCCAATATAGCTGTATTAAAAAAGTCATAAATTGCTCGACCATTATAATCCCCCTGGACAGTTGAGACGCTCTTAGGGCCTTAAAGTTCTATAGTATCAAGTTGAACAGACTCTAGGAATGTCTGCAAACCCTTAAAAGCTTATCAAGGCGAGACAGTGGGTACCTGGACATGAGAGCAATAAAGCCAAAGAAATTGAGCTGACGGCCTAGACAAAAGAGGAACGGAAACTCCCTTTATCGGACCAGAGTCATTTTGTGGCACTCTAAGGTGCTACAAACATACAAACAAAAATCTCTTTATTGGTAAAGACTACAGGGACTTTGTCAGGCAAAAAAGTTTATCGATACCTCGGGGGCGGAAAAACTAAAGAACTCCACTTCTTAGGAGAACAGAGCTCAAAATGATCACAGAGTTTTTTCAGGCCATTACCCATTAAGATATCACCTACACAAGATGGGCTTGGCTTAGACTACATCTTGCCTCTTCTGTGAGGATGCTCAGGAAACCTCGGAGCACTTGCGAAGCATTGGCCAGACGGAGATTACTCCACATCGAACATGGTTTTCCGCCACCAAACTGCGTGTGGAACCTAGGTACTAGAATGGTCCTAGACTTCATTAACAGTCTAAACCTAGAAAGGGTATAAATTGAATGGGGACTCACAATAGATCTTTCAGGTCGCAGTGAATGCGGGACTAATGCCTGCACACCCCTCCATAAATCTAAATCTAATCTAGATTGGCTTGGCTTTTAAACTGTTGATTAAAAGAAATCTCTGAACGTTATATAAGAAACAAAGGTAAATAGGTTATAGGTAAGGTATACTATGTGGATATGAATAGTCCGTCAATACTGAAAGTTAGAAGTATATTTAGGGTTGTTGTTGTTGTTGGTATAGATTATAACAAACTTGGGAAATTCCCGCGAGGTATGTTAAACTGGGTAACCATATATAGGTCAGGGAGGAACAAAAAATCTTGTCCTTTCCAACAAATATTGAACCGCCTCTCCAACACCTCAAGTTGGTAGTAGTTACAGGACGTCAAAGTCAAAAGATTGAAAAATAAATTTTTACAATTTTCCCGCTCTCATTTTTCTCAGTAAAGGAAACTTTTCATAGTAAAATTAAACATCAATGCAATTGTTCTCAGAGCCCTAAAAGTAAAGTTTGGGTTCGTTTTGTTACCATCTTATTCTAGTATTCATTTTATTTTATTGCAAAGTCACATAATATTGGATTCACTTCAAACCAAGCACGCACAATCCTAAACCACGGCCTATAAATTGTAATGTATGTACATGCTAAAATCTAGCAAGTCGAGTCTCGAGCTTTGTGAGAATCCACATTTAATGCATGAATTGATTGATAAATGGTCGTAAGTCTGCTAAGTGGAAGATTTACATGCTATAATTAATAATTTGTATAATAATGAAAATAGCAGCAGTGACAATTTGATTAAGTGAGGTGTAAGGCTTAATGTGCGGTACTTTAATTATACCTTAGACACACAGTGCGATCTAATCAATTATTAGCACTCAATTATTATTCATTAAGATACTCTCTGTCACATAGTATTTATAATTATATGTCGAAAATTAGATCACAATAATGTACACCTACTAATGAAGTATTTTTTGCTTTATTAGAAAACTAATGAGGAGAAAATGTACTAAAACTAAATGCATTTTGTAATATAATATACATTTGGAGTTCCACTGTGCATCTGTCCATTTGAAGAATTATAACTTTTTATTTTATTATATATTTAAATGCAAAGCACAAACTATATGTATTATCAAAATACTTTTTAATATAATGTTTTTTTCATTTCCAAATAGTTAAATTTAAAAATAAAATAAATAATAATAATCAATTCGATCCATTTCGCTTCCCGACTATCATAACTAGTTTGACATTACAGCTTAATTAAAGAAATGGCTGTGTGTCTCCATTGCCTAATGAATCAGTAGCGTCTAATGAGCCATTAGTTAATTATTCATTAGAAGCCCTGGGTGTGCCTAATGTATTAGTGCAATTTTTTTTTAATTAAAGTTGGCATTTTAATATGATTACTGTAATAGTAGGTATAGACCTACATATACAATTTTAGGTCTCTATGGTAGCCACTAATATTGTCTAGCCGATTTACTAGATTTACTATTCCAGTGAAGCAAAACCTATTTTGTTCTAAAACTTTTCATTTATTTTGTATTAATAAAAGAAAACTGTTGATATCTCTATATTAAAGTAAGTTTTACTTTTACAAATTACCTTTTCGGGTAGATCTGAAATTCTTGTTTCTACAAAATTAATTAATTTTGGGTTGCTTTACCCTGACGCGAAAAATAACATTTACATTAAAATGATGAGTTTTTATCTTCTATTTTATATTTTGAAATTTCATATTTCGGAATATTTTACCTTCTTTAAGCTGTTTAATTTGGCGGCTTACCACCATTTTCATATCATTTCGACAACGCATTGCCAAAGAGTCATTACCAATAACAACTGATATGCTGCTACGCGAAAATGCATTCAGCTGAGTTCTTATCTAATAAAATTTTACTTTACATACAACGCTGCGTAGCTTAATCTATACAAAATTATTTATAAACAAAATCAAAATCTAATTTTAGTTAATTGAATTTGAATTTGCATTATTGCCTGCCATGCCATTAAATATCGAGCTAAGAGCAGTAATAATTGCTGTTTGTTACCAAGACTCGTAGTTGGTGGTCTCTTATCAGTTTGCACATCTGAAACTTGCATATATAGATTTGTGTATAGTACATATAACAAAAACAACAACAGAGTAATTAACTGTAGAATAGTGGGGGTCTATTATTATGTTCTTGATTTAATTAACTAATTTGCATAGCTGCTCACTTTATGGTTATGTACACTGACGATTATATTTTATACTTTCTTAATGCAGGTACACATTTATTCGAAAAAAATTCATGTAACCAGTGATCGCTAAAATTTTTAAGAAAAAAAAAATACTTTCATTATTCTATTACTTGAGGGGAATTTACGGTAAATTCCTTAAGAATGGCACACCTAAATATTGAAGATTTACTCGAAAGATAATTAAAATCGTATTAAATTGCAATAAAATTTAATTTTGTGTCGAAAATATTCTTTTCCTTTGAAATGCAGTCAATATTTGAAATACCTTTTTTTTATCTTTGTAGTAATTAGCTGCAAAATAAAATTTTATTTCGCTAGCTCAGTGCGTTATCAATGATTTTCACCCGACATGTAAAAGAAAGATCGAAATTTTATACGCCCACTCTGTGTAAAAATTGCCTGATTTTTCACACATGAAGAGATTTTTACGTATCAAATCATTAAAATAACTGGTAATTATGCCTATGTATGTATTAGTTATGGGTTTCCCATGGAATACATGTCACATTTTCTAGTTTTAGCAAAGTATAGATAAATATAAGTAGAGACAGAGGCGAACAAAATTGGAAATTTTCCGTGTTTTTTAGACTGAAAGAGGTAATCTCATATACTTTTTTCTTTTGCATGAATGGGGGAAAAGAACTTGGCTATACATTATTGTAGTGCGACTAAGACAACGAGTTCAAAACAAAAATTGAGAAAACGTAGGATTACCCGAATGATAAAATCTTCTTGAATACCTTCAAAATTATTTCGAACTATTCATAATAATGTATATTGGGTAACCCTACTTCCATTTGGCAAGAAAAAGATAAATTTCGCAATGAACAACGCACTAAAAGGAGATGTAAAATTTCTGTCAAATAAAATAAAATTCCCAGAATCCAGCAAGAGATTCCCCCACTTGAGCAAAACAAATGTAAACAGAAAAAGTGCTGTTCACATATCATAGGATTACACTAACAAACATTGGAATTCTGCGAAAAACATTGGGAGAATTCCTGAAATTCGTGTTTTCATAAAAGAGCGGGAGCATTTTATGAGCGTAAAATCAGAAAACTCCGCCCATTCTCTCAAATTTACGAAAATAATTCATTTGCCATTCCATTTCGTTGCATGTAATCTTCGCATTCACATTTTTTGTCTTATGCGTAAAATGTTCAAAGAGTGTTTGATTTTTTTTTCTCTTCCTTCCTTCTTTTTCTCGCTGTGTACATTTAAATGGAAAACAATCGGAGCACTCTTCTGTGTCCTTTCTTTTCTTTAGTTACCCGGGGATTACACGAGTCAGTAGAACTGACTCTGATAGCGATTGACACTTACACAGGCTCGTGTAAACCCCTACTGACTACTCTTTTTTACTGACAAGACTTCTGACGAGTCAGTACGGACTAGTCAATAAACTGTAAAACGTACAATTAACATGGCGGAAATTGAAAATAAAGGGTAGATGCTAGTGGATATTTGTGTTTATATTCCTAATCCGCTCTCTTTTGAGTGGGAAATGACTGAACAGTGTTTAACATACATTTTATTGCTTATTTTGTAGAGAATAAAGACGGATTAATGAAGAAATTGTTTGATATGCATATAGAAGAGGAATGTCTGCACCCCTTGACGACATTTTATTATGTATTATTTATTTATTATATTTATTGTCAATTGATAGAACGCAAATCGTTTTTTGTCAGTAAATTTGACAGCCGAAATCGTAATCGTTGCGTTATTCTTTGGTTTTAGTACTGGTTTGGTTTGCAAGTTAGCATTGCAAGTTCTTAGTTTCCATAGCTGTATGTTGTATGTTCAGTTTTTGCTTAGAATGTCACATTTTTAATTCCATTTTTAAGGCTAGCAAAAAGATTTTTATGGCTGAAGCCTTAGAATATAGAGAGAACAGGAAGTGTCTGTTGATACGTATAAAATTCGTGTACATGAGCGTGGCTTTTCTTTGAGGTGCTTGGAGTTGGGGAAATTGGAGAAATGTATGTTCAGCCAAAGTTAATCTAGTTCAGCTGCCTTATTTCAAACAGCTGAGAAACTCCTGAGGTGTGTGAAATAGTGACAGCAACTAAGAGCATTCTCGGTGGGAGCAAGAGCATACCTAAAGTTTTTTTTCTATAACGATTAAAAAGCTCACAACCAATTTTAACGGCACATATAAGTAATACCCCGATATTGAAGGAGATAGGATAGTCAGTTCGTGCCCGTATGTATTAACATCTTCAAGGTTTTTTGTACATTATTTTTGGTTGTTCAGAAATTTTACCTTTGCTAAAAGCTAAGGCTGGTTAATATATACTACATCATGGATTGCTCATGAGAAGCAGATTTTTAACATTGGTTTCCAAATCTGGATATTACTTATCTACGGCCTTAGCTTTTAGCAAAGGCAAAATCTGTGAACATTAACCAGCCTACAGGCCAGTCGAACAATTTGGTTTCAGCCTGTGCTTCCAAAGTAAGAAAAAATTGTGAAAACTATAGAAGGTTTGCCAAGATATTCAAAAGCTGTAGCAAATACTTTAACCAAAAATAATGTACAGAAAAACCTTGAAGATGATACTACATACGGGGCATGAACTGACTATCCTATCTCCTTGAATATCTGGGTATTACTTATCTGTGGTTTTACATTCTGAAAAATCTTCAGTATACATTTAAAAACGTCGGAGATTGATACTTTTCTCAGGACACTTTTAGTGTAGTGCTTGCCATTTTAAAATGCACAAAACAATATGGCGCCGTATTATCGAACGGTAATATTGATACCGACCGGTATCGAATTCAAGGTCTCTTTGTATTTAGATGTTGCAGCTCCTGTCATCTGAGTAATTGTCGAGATAACAACAAAATTATTAATTTTCTGTGTTTTCTTTTTAATAACACGTTGCATAAATTTAATATCTCTTTGCATTACAAATGGTTCCGCTATGAATATAACGCACATCGGTAACGATAGTGTGATAACACAAAAAAATTACGAAATTCACATATGCCAAAATATCGGCAGTCTAGAATTTTACCTGCTAAAAATACCGTCATAATTATTGTACAGTTTTTTAGCGGCAGATGGCGCAAAATACACTCGGCAACTTTTAAATGCTTTTTAGAGATTTTCTGATACAAAAAATATTAAAATGCGATTTCCCAAAACTAAATTTTTTTATGTTGTGACACTCTCGTTGCCGATGTCCCATATGTCTAGTGGAGGAATCCATAGGTCGGCTTCTAGAATTAGTGAAAAGGATTGTAGATGTATAGGACTGTAAGCTAAAAAGGAACCGGAATGACCTTTTTGACAATCGTGCAGAGCGCATGCCAGCTCCATACAATGACTTTTGCAGAAGTGTATGGACCGGAAACAGGTTGATAGCCCCAACCTTGCTAAGCGTAGGAGGAATACGCTTGGTAGCTACTTTTCTTTCGCATTGTGAGAATTACCAGACAAGCGGTTGGATAGGGTCCCAGACAGTAGGGTGGCATCACAATGGACCATACATAGTCTGCGTGTGGCTGATCGTATATGATTTCACAATGGCTGCCACTCTAACTTAACCTAACCTTGCACTACAGATGGCAGCACTCAATAAATGAATTTTCTTATGATAAGCATTTCGACAGGGTGGTGCATTTGTACATGTTTAGTTTAAAATTACTTTTTTAAAGTTTGCTTTTCCAAAGGCATATATATCTATATATATGTACAGAGCAATTTTTAACTTAAGATACATTGTTTAATTTACAAAATCTATTTAAAAGAGATAAGTAGATAAAGAAAGTAACGATAGAGTGCGTTTATATTTAGAATTAAAACTTCTCGATTTAGTGAGATGATTCTTTAATTTTGTATTGACTTACTTTTGTTTTTTCTGTCTGGTTCACAATTTTAGGTGAAGTAAAAGTAAAAAGTTATGTACTTACACTATATGAAAATTTACCTGCAATTCGAAAAAAAAAACATTCTCAAATTAGTTTTATATGTTCAAAATGTCGAATAAAAAAAAATATAAAGTAAAATTCGCTGTTAGTAAACATTATAATTAATATGTTAATACAACTAACAGCTATTAAATCTTTTAAAAACAAATCATTTATATAGAGGGCACGCGTTTATCGCGTTTTCTGTCTGAAAGAAAGGAAATAATAAAACACGGAAAAACCCTTATCATGCGGATGAATTAATTTTTACTCCATAGAGAAAAATAATTATGGCATTTAGACGCAATTGTTAAAAGATCCATTATGGGAAACTTTAACGAATAATTTTAAAGAAATTTGAAGAAATATTGAATGGGTTCGCGTTCGGTAACAATTTATTTTCTAGGAAAATATAATTCAATACACCGATTCCGTCATTTTGTTATATAATAAAATTACTAAATTTATATTTTATGTGAAGAAAACAAATATCATAAAAGTCTCGACAGAAAATAAGTCAGGCCATGACACTTATTTACTAGTTTCCATTTGACATTTTGTGAATATAACTTATGTCGATACATAAAACATGTCCAACAAAATATATAGTCGCACCACTACATACTTCGCATCTATATATTCATTAAATTGTTCATTTTTTTTATCTAAATTTTTTCAGTAGTTCTGGATCTGCTGTCAGACGGTAGAGCTTCATCATAATTTATATACATTTCGACGAGCTTCTTAATTACCTTTCAGGATAAATGAAAAATTGGAAATTTTTCTAAATATGATTTTCAACATTTTCAAACTTAAATTTATATCTATGTCGAACGGTTCTTAAGTTATTTAAAGTTATCGTGCAGGCAGGTAAACAATTAGGAAGATACAAGATAGACAAACAGGCTTAAACTTAATATTCCCCCATGGTTTAATTTAGAGGTATTTAAAATTTATGTTAACATAAAAAATGTAAATCCCGAAAATATGCCCATCTAGAAAAACGAAATTCATTATTGTTGTAAAAATTTGCCGAAAGGGGGAGAATTTTTTGAAACGCCATAGAATGCAAATTCTATTTTTACAAAATTGAAATGAGTTTCATTTTCAAATAACTAATTGGCCAGATTGAATGTAATTTTTAACATCAGATTGCTCATGTGCCTTTTTTTTTTGTTTTAAGTGAAAAGAGTGAAAATTTGAGAATTTTCAGGAAAACGATTTTTTCTGTTGTTTAATTTTTCATTATTTATTTTTAATTCTGCAGAAATTACTAGCAGTGGGAAAGCTGAAATTTTTATTATTCTACACTTAGATGGGGGGGGGGGGGGGGGGGTATATTATCGGGCGAGTAGAAAACTACATCGGATTTTTATGACAAACATTCCAAATGCTAAAAAAAAATATTTCGTGGATTAATTACCACTAGTCGTCTAACATCCACGAATCTTTGAACTCTTGTATGCAATATTGGAAAAATACGGCCGTTTTTTATTTTAGGAGGAAATCTTTTAGAAGACTTAGAATGTACAGCATAAGCACCATTCTATATTTTCGTTGATCTCTTAGTTTACGCATCAGCCACGGGTGGACAGAGTTTTGTTCTGCCATTCTGCCCTCCTGATGAGGCAAGAGTTCGGAAAGGACTGGTTCAGACAGAAAAAATAAGCAGTTTGTTAAAACTTAAAACTCATTATATTCACGCACAATCAAATAATTTCCTAAAATTTATTATTTGTTAATTTAAGTAGTATAAAACTATTGAAAAATTTGGCAACGGCAAGCCAACAAAATTGTAGCACGTAAAGAATAGACACCCAAGAGATAGCATTAAACATATATAGCTAATTTTTTTTACACGGCAACGGCACAATCGAAACTACACCTAATTTCACTGAATTTATGTTTTGGATAAATCCGCAGTTCAGTGTACAATTTGTGCTAGAGAGAGAGGGAGAGAGATACAAGCATAAATTTGATAAAAATTTTACCTTTGTGGACTGTCGTCCATTCATAGAATGTCACTTGTCCCAGACAAGATTTTGCTTTTGAATTTTGGTTAGCGGACAGTAGGCGCCAATAGAATGAAAATTTAAAGAAAATGTCAGAATTTTTAAGGAAAGAAATAGTAAATTTTTGTCTATGCTTAGAAATGCCTCCCAGCTCAGATATCCGAATCTATTTAATATACCATAACTGTTCTAAGCCAATAATAATTATTTAGAATTTTTGTGTAAAGGTGCACCAACACGGCGAGATTCTTTGGTCTCTGGTAACCCAGAGAGCCGTGTATACACATGGGAGACGCAAAAAATTTCTAAAGAGACCTAGTCTCTAGAGACTTTTTTGGTCTGTTTTATCCTTTATCCCGTAAAATTTCTAAACCAAGGATATATATTTTTTTACGCTTTTTTCATTTTTCGCATAACATAAAAATATTAATAATTTTTGAGAGAATTCCTTACAAAAATCTCTTGCTTGACAATTAACAAAAATCTCTGGAGGTCTCTAGAGACCAATCTTCAAATTTCGTGTATACACTTCGGAGACGTGTCTCTAGAGACCTTTTTATTGTGGTCTCCGGAGGCCTAATTTTGTGGTCTCCGGAGGCCTAATTTTGTGGTCTGCAGAGACAAAAGTCTCTTGCCGTGTAAACATTTCGGAGATTTTAGTCTCTGTAAACCGGAGAATGGAGACCAAAAGTCTATCACCATAATTACCTATATAAAAAAATTAATAAATAACAGACACAAAGTCGCCTAAGTAAAAATTTATTCTGAACTTTGACTGCAGGCAATCATTCACAGCCAAGTAAATGCACTGTTTTACCATACACTTCAGATGTATTTTACAAAATTGTATGTAAGCTACTTGTTAAATGATTATGCATCTGTTATTCATTTGTTTGTGGTTATATCTTTTACATTAATACAGAAATCATTCAGAAGATATCTATTACAATGCTTAACGGTTCTTTGTCAACAAACATCGCGAGTAAAAAGCTTTAGCTGTGTTCACTTGATATGTATTTATATCTCTGCTTTTGTGATGTTTTTATAAATTAATTGAATCATTGATGAAATATTATATTTAATTGCGTAGAGCACGCAAAATTCAAATGAGAAAGTAGTTTGTAAAAATTTTGATAAATTATTCCCAATTGTACAATGCACGTAGTAATTTTTTGCATTGATTGTTGTTGATAGATTCAAGCATGTCTTTTAAGTATTATCACAAAGTCGATTTGTTTCGGCATATTTTATGTGCACTTTTACTTCGTAGAATAAAAGAATATAAATCAAAACTAGAAATGAATTGAAGCTTTTTTTTTAGAATTTTATTTTATTGGTAGGTATATGCTGTAAAAGTTTTTCTCATTTTACACTTTAGTGCGAAAATTGAAATTAAGTTGCACGAATATTAATTGCAGTAATAAATCATAAATGTACAATACCTGCATACGTATGTACATTCTTTGCAATAAATTATGCCGGAATAAAGATGAAACATCAAACGAATGTAATCGAAACGAAAAGCCACAGTTGAGCACATATTATGTGTACGTCGTAAAATTTTCTTGCATAATCGACTACCTATATGCAGTTGGTGGCGCGAATATAAGTTTGGTGTAGACTTAGTGTAGACGTAGTTTAGTAATCCGACCTTAGTTTTACCGTTTGTTATTAAATAAAGAAACGAATATCTGTTATTGAAATCATAGGTACGACTGAAATCTACAGGGTGGGGTAGAGCAACTTGTTTATTGGAATTTGGCGACCTGAAGCGATAGTTGTTCCGGGGCGGAGGAGTAAGCACATTCGATATTGAGGGTCGTAAAGTTTTAGAATCATTCATGAAGAACTAAAATTTCATCCCTACAACGTTAATCCACGTTCTTATGTAACATGTACCAATTATTCCAACTCGCGATAGTCCACACCAAACAGTTACACGTTGTGAATATAGGGGACGCTGATGAACTTGTCTGGGGCTAACAGGGCTCCTATTGCGAATGTTTTGCTTGTTTATAGATCTCGAAAAATGGAAGTGAGCCTAATCATCACTAAGAAACCAAGTGCGTTGTGGGGCATGCCAAAAAGCTTCTCACTTGCATTGCTTCGAGCAACAAAACTGCGAGGATCAAGTTCCTGCACCACACCCAATTTGTAGGGATGTAATTTTAGGTCTGCATGAAGGATTCTAAAACCTTACGCCCCGCCTTCTCGGACGTGCCTACTCCCCCTCTCCCCGGAGCAACTATCGCTTTAGGGATTCAAATTCAAATAAGCAAGTTGCTCTGCCCGACCCTGTACTATGAAAATATAAAATGAATCGATAACTCCGAAAAATATGTTTTTTTTTTATTTAAAACTTTCAGGTACGGACCACTGACATGTATATAAATGGACTGACTGATCTCCTGTTCATGTGGCACCAATTTTGATTTCAGAAATTATGCTGTCACTGTCAACGCTACCAACTGTCGTAAATTGGCGCTATATTTAAATTATTTGGGAATTTACTTATATGCATGTCCGTCGGATTTACCGAATTTACCACAAAAGTATTTGGGACTATTTGTATCGTTAAATTTTAATTATGAGTCAAAGAAAGTGTTTTTACAAGCAGTTTCTCGTTCCTAATCGTTACAGTTCAGTGGAAAAGTATGCTCTCACGGAAAGAGACAGGAATATGAAAGTGGTACCATTTGCTCTTATGCATTTTTGGTTCAACAAGCAGTCCATTTATATCCATGTCAGTGGTACGGACACATACAAATAATATCTAGATATTTTCGGCTTTTAGATAGATTCTGCGCAATCGGATGAAGTTTCCGTTCTGTTCCCGGGAAAGTGACTGAAGTCGAATTCGACTTAAGTCGAGTCGAGTCAAAAAGCCATATTTTGTAAACTTCAGTTTTTCTATAACAACTTTTATACATATAATTAGCACTATTTTTTATAAGTTATACCTACCCCAGCATTTTCTATTTAATTTCATACATTGTTTTATTTTTAGTTTAAATTGATTTTTCAACAGCTTCTTTCGATAAAAAAATTAGTTTTTTTCTTTCAAGCGAACTAATTTCGAATTCGCTTTGACGGAAAATGGTTCCCGGTATAAATTGTTAAACGATGTAAAATCGGGAACTGATTGTATATCGCAGAAGACACCAAGAAATTAATGTCATTTATTTTTTAAATTTTTTGAGTACTCAGTTTAACCATTTAGCATTACAGCTAAATCTTTTCCGTACTTACAAACTCCAAGCTTGTATTGAATTGCAAAAACGCCCTTAACCCCCTTTCTCGGAACAACAGGGTACTGGTACTTTCGATGCCAGGTCACAGCGACATTAGCAGAAATGAAAAGTCAGACCAACTTGTTCGTCTTGGTGCAACCTTGGATATATCCTCCTTCAAAATTCGGATCGCACCAAACACCTTATTTATAGTATTTCGGTTTTGGCCTTTGGTTATATGATCTTTCAGGTCAGCTACCCAGGGTAGGGCTTGTTGCTGACCCTATATATAGGGGAAGCGGAGAGAAATCCGAGACAATGACTCACTTTTTCTGTCACTGCCCAGCTCTCTCGGGAAAGCTTTACATATTCCTTGGCTCGTACCTCTTGAAAGAGCCGGAGGAAGCCGGCAAGGAGGGCTTGGAGCCAATTCTTAAATTCGTAAGAGCATCCAGTTGGGACCTATGAGCAATTGCTCATAAGTCTGGAGAGTGAACAGTGGGCCTTTTATGGCCTACGTTCCAGAGCCCCTGTAAGGGACCTGAACCTCAATCTTCAATCAATCAAGTCTTGTCTTAAATTTATTCATTCTAAGGAATTTTTCCGACTAATTTTCTTAAGTATTTTCATGTAGTTATATTAGGGGGCATCTATAATCGATCTGAAGAAATTAAATATTGTTTTTTTTTTCTTCAAATTTCACTCGAAAATTTTTCTTCACAAGTTTTATTCACACTGAGGGTTAAATTCTTGCGGTTGCCTGCTACTAGTTTAGGAAGTTAAAATTTATTTCGTTTTGGGAATTAACTCTTTTTTTATATCCTAGATGAAATCTATAGGGTATACTAAGTTTGTCATTCATTGCGTTACAAACGCACAGAAATAAATAATAAAAGTTATTTTGATTTTTTTTTGCATGTCCGAGCGTTTGTCCGTTCGTCTATCTGTGCGCATTATAACTCGAGAACACATATACTTAGAGAGCTGAAATTTTGTACACGAAATTAAAGTACAATTAAGTTGAAAAATGGACTAAATCGGGTAACTCCTTCGCGGTGTTGCCATACAAAAAATTTATATATTTGTACACTGCCTGAGAACGCATTGGCATAGAGAGTTGAAATTTGGTACATGGTACATAGTAATAGCAAATAAAATTTCGTTTTTTACGTATACTGTGAAAACGATTAGTCCTAGATATTTTTATTGTAATAAAAAGATCTTCAGAATACGAAATTCTAGAAAATTGGCTATCATAATTTTTTCTGTCAGACGAACCGTTCCAGAAATATATGCTAAAACCCACTTCAAAAATCAAACTTGCACAGATGGGTTACCATACGAAATTTCATACGGGCGTTCATCTATGGTATCAAAGGAATTGGTGCTTAGACCAATTCTAGCTTTTTTACTTGTTCTTAATAATTTTGATATACTGCACTATATATTGATGGATTGCAAAAATTTATTTCCTAGATTTGGTGATTTCACTTGCGTACATATATAAATATTCTTAACTAAAATTATTGAGTTATTGAGCTTGGCTATCCAGATACTTATAGGTAAGTGTAGCTAACTCTCATGCGACTGCCTTCTATACCTATTTGGTAGTAAATGAAGGATCTTTGTCATGAGAGTAGGATCATCTCGTGGTGTATGGTCACTTTTAGAGTTTTTTGATGTTTCAAAATAGATGAATATTCGACGAAAAAAATGTTTAGCCAATAAAATCGTAATTTTTTTCATTATCCGTATGTGAACTTGCCTAAAACTAATTTACACTTCGAATGAAAGCTTGTGAAGATGAAAATAAAATTATGGTCCAGTGAACAGTCTGAACTGACCTTTGTAGCCTGAAAGGCGTCAGAAGGTTTAAGATTTTGAAAAAATAGAATATCGTTTATAACTTCGAAAATAGCGCGAACTCGAAAACATATTATTGCAAATGGTCTACACAGTGTTATTTGTAAAAAAAGTGTACTAACATGTGCCAATCGATTCCTTACAGTGTTGTGTTCAGCGTTCACGATGTGGCAAATTTTTTGTAAAACCGCTTCTTCACCCACTTTTGAACGGATTAAAATATTTGGGTATGTTTTCATAGTTCACCCTGTAACTTCTGACGTTACACCCTATCATGATGATTTAAACTTTGATAGATAGAGAATCATTCGACCTTTCCAACGATCTATGACTTTTCTGCCTCCTCCTCTTTATGCGTTATTTGGACTTTTTGTTAAGAAAATACAACAAAAAACTTCAATAAGTGCCAGAAATTTGATTTTCAGCCATTTTCGCTGGATATGCTTAAAGAAAAAGTGCAAATAACGCAGAAAGGGCTACATTTTTGATACAGAGTGTGATAGGTCTTTTAAAGATAAGCCTTTGAGCTTTTTAAATTCGATATGAAAAAATGGTGTTGATGACGTATTTTTTCATAAAAAAATTGAGATAAAATTCCGACATTTTAGTTTTGTTGAACCATAACTTCAATAGGAGGAGGTGGAAAACTCATAGACCGTTGGAAAAGTCCAACGATTATCTATCTACTAAAGCTCAAATCATCATCATATCGTGTAACGTTCAGAAGTTACAGGATGATCTATGAAAACATACCCAAATATTTTGATCCGTTCAAAAAGCGGTGAAGGAGGGGTTTTACGAAAAAACTGTTCAGAGTGAAAGCTGATCACAAAACTGTAAGGAATCGATTGGCACATGTTGGAACACTTCTTTACAAATCATGCTGTATACTTTCCGATTCTACAAACTGTGAGATCGATTCCCGTAATATATAAACTTTCAGTTGCATTTTTTTTCTCATTTCAACGGGGCACCCTGTATGTACATGTGGGGAAAAACTATTTTTTATTTAGGAATCAATAGAACGACTTTAACGGAAATTACAGGATAACATTGAAAATACAGGATTAAAAAGTGTGCAAGTATACAACGCAGGCGAGATTAGTTTATCTCGATGGCTATAACTTAGAGAAAAAACATATTCTGTACATATATCAATATTCAATAAACCTACGAATACAACTTCTAACGAACAACTGATCTGAAACATTCACAGCATAGGGGGGGGGGGGGTGGAATGGAATTCTTCTATAATAAAGATATTTACATGTAATTCCTTACAAATAAAGCAGAGAAATTCAATGTTGGTTGAAGTACTTTTATACAAGTATTTTTAATTCAAACATGGATTTAATCAGCCAAACTCTCAACAAGATATCTGGATTTTTCATTGGGCAGGATTACTCAACCATACTTTATTTATTTGTGTACACCATGAAAATATCTAATAATCATTGAACATTATGTGACTCTTATATAACTCACATAATCAATATGAACTATAATTTGTTGACGTTCTTAACAAGAAAAAAAAAAACATGTGACAAGTTACTTAGTTATTTAGTCATTATTACCTTGATAGAATTTTGCATTTTTACATGTTGTTTAAGACATTTTTTCTCTAGATCTAACGATAGGCTGCAATATTTTTCCGGCTAAAAAATTCATTGTAAATAAATACTCTGCACGCTTTATACTATTTTTATTTTTAATTCTATTTACTTGGAATTATTTTTTATTGTAATCTCATATTCATTCTAAAAAGGGTGCAAACACCACACTGCACATTGAATATTATACATAATTCTACTGTTAGTCATTCACAACCCAAATCAGTTCCGACTTTTGTTATTTAAACGTGACATAAACAATGCAAATTTCTATTAATATGTTTTGTATTTGCGGTAAATTTCATCTTAAATTTTGTTTACGTAATTTGCGCTTTAACCGAGACTCAGTTTACCTACCTCGGAACTTATTTCGTACAGTACAGTTCATCACGCCTACACATTTTTTCACCTACTTGTATAATATTTCATAATATTTGTAATGTATATAGATACTTGTAGAACATAGACATGAGTTAATGGAAAATTGTTTAGAAAATGTTAACACTTAAATATTACAATTATGAATGTATGTAGGTATGTATGTAACAAAGCAGGTGAATGAATTTCTTAATATGAAGTTTAAAATTGCTTAGATATTATGATTTTCTTATACCAACTGTAGGAGTAGGTATCTATTTGCAATAAAATACTTCCATGAGAATGTTTATGCTTTATGGGAACGATTATTAAGAGCACTGTTAAGAATGTTTTAATTAAAGCTAATGCTAATGCATTCAAGGACATAATCTCATAATTTTACAGTATTCCACAACATATGCATGATTGGAGAAAAATTTAATTACAACCCTACTTCAGTTTATTATAGTTGCTAGTATCTACAATGGGCATAAAAAACAATCTCCGAACCTATTTGATTTGTCAACAGAATATTATTGAAATGCCAATAAAAAAAAACAACGTCAATTTATCATGTCCTATGCTGCGTTTAATTTCTCATCCTGAATAAATCTGTGTAAATCAACAGAACGATGTCATAATTTAGTTCTGTACACATAGAAAACGAACGAAACAGAACCATTTAAAGTGTATGACATTTCGTCCATTTGAGCAAAGCAAGTATAAATTCATATGTATAAATTCTTGTTTATTAAAAACAAAAGCATTTTCCTCCAAACAAGAAAATTTAATCTCAACTAATACTCCGGTCAAAATGTATAAATAACACATTCGCGAATGCAAATGGGAATGGTTCTGATTAAATCTGGGAAAAACTCAGGTGCATTCAGAATAATTCGAAGTTCGAAAAAAGTGACGAGAGATTTTAACTAAATCGTTTGACCCGCGAAAAGGAATGAGATGGATTGAAACAGTTACATCCCGAACGAGAAAAGAAACGCTGCACTATGATGCTGCGTTCCTTTTCTATTCTGAATGAATCTGGGATGAATTTACAGAACAATGTCATAATTTAATTCTGTGTAAACAGTAAAGAATCGAAACAGAATAATATCAAGCTCAAATTGATTTTTATTAGAAAACAATACAATTTTCCAATGATTAGTATTAAATAAACGTACGGGAATAATTCAAGTACACTCTGAGTCCGGAAGAATCGATGACAGATTGATTGATTGTTCGGAATGAGTAAAACAACGGCACAGATTGAATTGGAATGTAAAAAAAGCAAATTGGCAGTTAAATTCAAAATTTACTTAAACTCAGTAACAGGAAAGCTGATATAGGGAGCAATTAAAAGCAAATGGAAATGGCAGAAAGATATGAGTTTTAATGACATCATCTGAAAAATTCATATAGTGAACATGATGATTATCAATGGATTTTGGGTTAGATTTTCTATCATTCTTTGGAAATGGCTAATCCTATAAGAATACAATTGTTTTAGAAATTATGGAAACCTGTATTAGAATAAGCTTCTTTTTGTAGTTGCACAACCTTTTTTTATAATAGTACCTACTTTTTTAGAAATAGCACTTTCAAATTTATGTTTTTGATTGCTTTTGTGAAGAACACGTAAGAGAAATGAATTTTATGAAGCTTTTCACAAGGTTGCTTGCATTAATTTATGTAAGGTGTATTTTATGCTTTATAGATTAGATAAAGTAGTTCCTGATTTAGGGCTGATGAAACGGAATTCCGTACAGATAATAACCATCGGCTCTTCTATATGATAGCCAATTTTAATTAGAAATGTCAATATTGCTAAAAAGAAATAAATGGCAAAACATTTGGGAGAAATATCTCCAATTGACGTATGTGCCACCTACATAAAAGAATTGAAAACAACGCAAAATAAAATTCAGAGTCGGTCAACAGTGCTACACCTCATTAGGTATATTACTAATTAATAAATGCAGATTTGGAGAGATATATTATAGATAAAGGAACTTATGAAAGAAGTTTTTAAAAATTTAACCTCAAAATTTAAATAAGATGTGCACAAAATTTTCGATAATAAATTTATTCTAAATATGCAAAAATCTAGCTCAATTGTTTTGTGGGCTTTTAAATTGTACTGAAATGTACGAAAAATGTACGTTATATTGAAAAAAGATAAACAATACTAGAACAAGAAAAGAAAACTTTTTCGTGTCAGTAAGAAAGAAAGAATTTAAATGATAAATTAACACATATTTCCTACATTCCAATTACCCTCCACGGCACTAATTAATGCTAAAATTCCAGGATCATTTCAATTCTGGTAAATAGCTGAATATTGAAATGAACTCCAAAGGGAATTTTAGAGTCGTATAAGTTCTTATAAAATATGATCGAACAGAGAAAAACTATTATATTAGATTTAATTATACATCCAACAATACAAGCAAAAAAATTAACATAATACAACCGACTCAAATTAAATACAAATCACACAATTTTTGAAAGCAAATTTTATTTTATCAGAAAACACGAAATTCATAAAAGGATAAGTCACATGTAAAAATGAAGCAACAGAATTTTGATTATTTCATGGAGAGTTTCAGTAAGGTGAAGAAATGCAATATCTATAATCTCTTCAAAGTTGAATAGATTTTTTTAAATAAAACTTGACAGAGTAGGTACCTATAATATAATAATATCTGACAGTTGACCAAATAAACTTGCAAGAATCATACAATGGTGAATATATCAATGATAAAGAGAAGAAATAATAATACCGGCCCTAAAATAGAACTTTTAGGGATCCCACATATTATTGCAGTATTTTAAGATATGTATAGTTTTATGACACTTTATATGCTGCTTTCTACTGCATAGAAAATTAGTAAAAAAAAATGTAATTATGATGAACAGAATTTTCAGAATAAATAGTTTAGCCAGATTCTGTAAATTGCTGGTATATATTTTTTTAAAGACTTTAGAGATATGAGGGTTTTTGTTAAACTAAACTCTTTATAATAATTGAAATATAAGTGCTGCACGTAAAGATATATATACAAGAAAAACTTCCGGTTGCAATAAAATTTACTGACCAATAACCAAATGCGACAAAATCAACAGAATTTAGTTATCTGGCTTCTACATATATAAATGTACTGAAAATTATCTAATTACATCCAGAATTTAAGGAAATGATAATTTTTGGAATTGTAAAACTTTAAAATAAGGTTCTGAAGAAACTTCTGCACGAGTTAATTTTATGCGCAATTTAATTAAGCAAATTCAATTAGAATACACAAGATTTGGATCAAACAGAAGCTGCGAAGATCAGATTTTGTTCGAAATTGTATTTATTAAAATGCTTTCACTCTAACTATCCTCGGCGAATATTCTACAAATAAATACTATGCGTCTAGCTGGCAACCTACTTAAGACACGAGAAAAATTTACACATCGCTAAATAATACTATACTCGACTTCTTAGCCAGAATTTGAATCTTGTTTTATTTTATATTATTTATTTATTTTTTTATTTTTATTTTTTTTTGCTTTTAGTCATCATTGTATGTTCCATTTGTGGTTTTTTTGTTTTTCATTACTTTGACTAGTTATTATTTACTATGATGAGCGTTGTAATAAAAATAAAAATAAAAATCATTCCTTAAAGAGACCCAAAGTGACTAGTTATATGTTGGCTAATAAATAACGTAAATCGAAAAATAAACCAAAAGAAGTGTGGAAGAAAAACACAAACACAAATATTCGAAAAAAAAAAATAATAATAATGAACGAAAACATAAACCAATCTGCTGGGATTGTCAAGTGTGTCCAACTGTTTCGCACAAAAATTTTCACGGGATTTCCCGCCGTTGATTTTTAGATATCGTAAATTTCATGAAAATATTAATATGTAGATATGTATGTAAAAACCTAACTGTACTATTCTTATAATCATAATCATTCCCAATATTATTCTGTCTTCTATTCTAAAAAACCGGTAATTCTACTAATCTCGCATAGTGTATAAATTAATCTAATTGCACTCCATCCAGTGAGAATGACTTCACTCGAAGAAATCCTCAACGAATTTACATAAATTTAATTTTTATAAATATTGAAACAGCACGAGATTATTGAATACAAAACGGTTAACAATATTAATAATAATAATTATTCGACAATACATATAATTACCTACTAGGTATGATATAAAGTGAAGGCGGTGCGTGGTGTGTCTAATATCCAAGACTTACAACAACTTCAGAGGGACAAGATTATCGAGCTCTCGGGGGCAACTGTAGATTATTACCGTCACCGGTCAATAATTTCAATAAAAAGTTAACAATTGACCTCGAGACGTTGCATTCCTCGTTACTCGTTTTAAGGTGAATGGAATTTAAGCGCGATTTAATTTTTATCATTTAATACGAATTTTTTGTTATTGGAAAAAAATTTCTTGTCTTACCACTTGCGATTTCAGTGTACATTAATTAACTAATAGGCAATCGTAGTAGACTTATAAAAATAAAAACCATTTTTTTTCTTTTGTTCCAACATAGTACTGCCAAAAGTGTGTATATACATATGTATTTGGTAGGAAGGTATAAACCAAGCGCAAAAAAAAAGTATGGTTAGTGCAGAAACAGGAAAGTTGAAAAAATTACCATGATCTTTTCCTTCAGTATAGATATGCAGTAGCTAGCTAGATTGGTTACATGAAGTGAAAAATTATAGTCGCCTTCTTTCGAAGACTTTCTGAAAACGAATAGAAACAATACCATCAAAACCTGTATAATTAATAATTGCAAATACCTACAAATAGATTTAATTAACTTCAAATCGATCTACACTAAATAAAGACAGCAGTTAGCTAACAGCACCTTTTCTTTTTTTTCAATCATCACGTGCCTTTCCGAGTGTGGACTGTGGAGTCGTATTATAATAGTCTCATTATAATCTCCGTGATTCTCGTGGAACATAATTACCATTTACCACATTTGTTGTCATTATGGTATTGAACGTTCACCACTTTCAAACGTGTCGAAACTCGTGAGATCGCGAGCAATTTTTTAAAAACAGGATATGTTTTTTTGTTCTTGCAAATATCGTATATTTCGAAAAAGCTTTGTTAGACATTAAGAGAGTAAGAAGTGCACAGTTAGTAAAGTATTTGAAATTTTAAGGTAATTTTTGGTACTATTTTACGTAATAGCTCGAACTTTATAGAGTCCCAAATGACTTTATAGTAAAAATGTTGTCGATCATTTGTGCCGCGGTGCCGTTGGAACTACTGTCTAAGACCAATACAATCATGAGGCAATGTGTTATTCACTTAACGTTTAACAATATTTTCTATGGAAAAACTTTCGTCTAATAATTTTAAGTGGAGTCTACTTTCCTGACTTTGGTGAAATTATAAAACGTACGTAAAGTTAGCACCGCAACTTCGTCAGATATAGTTCGGAGCTATCTCATAATTTGTCGATAATTTGTCGTTAATTTGTCGTGAAAACCATAAATTTGTCGTGAAAACCATAAATTTGTCGTGTCTATTTTTCTAAAGGAACCTGGATGTGGTGCTAAGTTGACGTCAAGTTAGCACCGCAACTCACTGGAACTCGGCCAAAACTTATCGGATTGGAAAATTATACATCTTGGAATTTGTCGTTAATTTGTCATGAAATCCATAAATTTGTCGTGTCCTTTTACCTAAAGGAAACTGGATGTGGTGCCAACTGATTTTGGAAGTTAAAAAATAAATTCTATCGAAATAATGGCGAACCTAGTATTTTTTTAACTAATGAGCTCGCATTAATTTCCATATAAACCAATTTCTCATATTCAAACGGGATGCCCACTTTTCATACAACTTTAAGCCCGACATAAAAAGACATAAAAGATGTCTTAAACGATGCATGATTATACTCTGAACATATTTTGTTACAATGTTTGTTTCAATAAATCAGGGGAAACCTTTGGTGATCGGATGTAGCTTTAGCGACGTTCTTGGGTGAAAAAGTGGACTTTTCTAATTTTCGTGATTGCTCGGAATTGGTGCGTCGTGGAAAATCAATTCATTTGAGAAAAATGTTCATAACAGAGCAATAATGTCCTTGGAAGACAGAACTGCAAAATATATGTGAAATGTAGTAACTGGGGTCCATGTGATCTAAGTGCATTAAAATGGGTCTTCCAACGGATAAAACATAAGGAGAAAGTTTTCTGAATCGGGAAAACGGGACATCAGTTTATAGTACTCTGTGAGACCTTTAATTTGATATGCGACATGTCGTGTTGGAACCATCCCCCACGATGGGATTTCCTCCTACCCCCACCCTTAAAGTATCAAGAGAAAAATTTTCTTCTACGAATTCTAGCCGGCAATGAACTGAGGTGAACAGTAAACTTCGTTTTCTGATCGGACATAACGGTACCGAGTTAAAGTCGATCTAAATTGAGAAAAATCTAGTATTTCCCTTTTTTTGATTCGAACTGAAAAAAAGAGGGAAATACCAAAAAACTGAATAAGGGGATGGCTATTTAAGCCTCCGAATATAGGCGTGTTGGTACTCAAACTTCTTGTCAGGACTTAAGGCATTCTATTCTGTACTAGATTTTCCAAAATTTACTAGATCAAACTTAGACATCCCCCTCAAGCCGTAACCACTTAATTGTAATAAACATTGTTAATAAAATATGTTCAGAATATAATAATGTATCGTTTAAGACACCTCTCATGTCCTTGAAGTCGGGCCTAAAATGGGCATTCAACTATGGGACTTTGGCTTTGATTTTTTTCAGAAAAACATGGAAAATATGAAAAAATTGCTTAGGAAGAAAATACTTTAGATAAGGAAAAATGTATGAGTCTTCTTATCTGTGCAGTGACATAGTATTAGTATACTTACCTGAATTATATAGGGTACATTTGTTGGGAATAGAAACTCTTATGACTAATGGTATTAGGCCTGCTGTAGTATACATATGTATATTGTATGGGCTAATGACAAGGGAATTTTGGCACATGTTTGGCTCTTCTAATATTATAGTCTCTCTATATTTTATTGTGTATGCCAAACGTTGCTAGATGGACCTAAAGCTCGTTTTTCACGTGATATGTAGAAAATGCTTTCACTGGCAGGTTATAAACTACCTTCTCCTTCATAAGGTTATTGCAATTTTTTATGTAATTTTAATTTTTAGGTTTTCCACCGTACAAGTAAAAAAAACTTTATTGTAGGGGTTTTAAAACTAAATTTAGCGGGATGTGCCAAATTATTCATTTTGATACCAGCGATCCGTTCTTTAGGGATTTATTTACATTTTGGATTTACATGAAGAAACATTTCAAGAAAAACTAAAATGGTAACATTTTGCATGCAGAGTATGAAAGTTAAGTTCAAACTGAAGGATTTGCGCTTTTTGAATGAAAAGAGATTATAATTAAATAAGAACAGTTTCTAAATTCTAAATTTTCGAATTTATGAGTCTCAACTTCATAATTAAGAACAGGAAGAAAGAAAACTTTTGAGCGTTGCAAAGCTCTAACTATTATCTAGTCAACAAATTTTATCATAGGGAAATATATAGTTCAAAAGTTATAGGGTGATTCATAAGCTTCATTTATTCACTTTGTAAGGTTTTTTGCCGATCAGGTTTGGTCTGTTACCATTCTTATCAAAATAACATACACCCCGTGTAGCATTTTTTTGTTGTATTTGTTTGAAAAATGAAAAATCTTAGAACGTGACAATTTCCTTTTGATAACACCATATCAAATTGATTTGATTGCTTTTCATTTTCAAACATAATCAGTGAAACTAGCATAAATATAGAAATATACAACAAAACATTAAATTGAAACTTTTCTTCATTTATGTACTGATAACAATTATTCACGAAAATAGTGAATGGACCACGATTACGACATGCTCTGATAACAAAAATCATAATTAAATATCGCAATAATTGAATGAATCTTGATGATATAATCACGTACAAATCACCAATTAATTTTTTTCTTGTTAGTTATTTTTCTTCATAAAATATGTCTTTTGATTTGAGAGAAAAAATAAAAACAAAAAACAAAAATAAGTCATAGTAGATTTTGATGAGATCATAATTAATTCAAATTCGAAAAACAACAGTCGAAAGCTATTCCAAGTTCTAGAAAATGTCATAATTCATTTCATCTCAACATCTTAAAAAAGTGATAAAACCAACAAGGATACTGGTAGGACCAGAACGAAATTTAAAATTTTTTATTTAATACTTTAAATGAAGATGTCAAGAATATTTTATTATAAATTATCTTTTATATTATTCTCGCCTTTCTACTTTGTATTTTATAATAGTGAAATTATAATGCAAGGAAAAGTATTATTCAAATTCAAGAGACTAGTTTGCCTTAGTAACTCGATTCTTTTCAACTTTTAACGCTTTCATCGATGAATATAACTGTTTTATTGTAAATCAGAATTAATTTATATGTTAATTTTATGTAGGTATAATAAAAATGTTTTATTGAGTCATTTAAAAGTAATACAGATTATAGCTTTAATAAATATATGGTTATGGGGTCATAGACTGTGACCAGATTTTAAGATTAATATTCCTTTTGCAGGGTTTTTAGACAGTTCAATATTTAAATTTCTTGTGGTTTTGTTTTAACATAATATTATTTTTAGAAATTGTTTTATTAGAATATGCGTCTACAAGGAAATGAATATTGAAAAACAAGCAAAACTCTTACAATTCTAACTTTTATTTGTTGATTAAATATTGAATTTCAGTGACAGTACTTTTAGAGAGTAATTTATAGAGTCGCTAACGGGGTGACGCGCTAGGACAATTTCCTTGGGTACCGAAAAGCTTAGTCGAAGTATACTTATAAAAATAAGAGGGGAAGAATAACACTGATCCATGTACATCAAATAATTATTTCCTTTTCCTTTTACTTTTTGAGTATACTTACAATAAATAAGTGAAAAAAATGATAATTTAGAGCTGGTCAACTAGAGAAATTGATATTATCCTAGAGACTAAATGAATGCTTGTAAATATAGCTACGCCTGTGTTTCAAAAATGAGTACAATCATATTCATAGGTCTGCAGTAATTTAAAATGTTTGTTTCTGAAGAAACTGCACAAAATCTACCATTTTCGATATGGATCTTTTCTTATAAAAGAAAATCGTGTACAAAATGCCCAGGACTACGGAGGAGTTGTTCGATTTTACCTATCTACGAACTTGGCCTAACTTATTTCATAAAATTATTGGATATAAGATTTCAGCTCTCTAAGTTAATACGCTCTTAAGCTATTGTCCGTTCAACCCGTCATTTGGATGTAATTATTATTTTTGTCTCATCACTGTTACTATGGCTTACATCCTATGATTTCATTTAGAATTTAAAAGTTTGCCTATTAAAATCGCGAATGCGGAATTACGCACCTACTTGATATGAAGTACATTTTTATTAAGTCTCGTGTGTTGTTCTTATCCTGAATTTCATATATAAGTATGTAAAAGTGTTTTAACGAACGAACGTGTAGGGATAAAGTTACAGTTAGCAGACATTATAAAGTACCATGAAAATTCCGCTAATACTAGTGAACCTCGATCATGGGGTCTATGTGACCCACGGTACTTTTTACCGCTAAAAACACACGCAAGCATACTTTTTAAGCGTATCATATAACTTAATTTAAAATCGTATAATGTGATCAAGTCCCTATGAATACATAAAACACGTGAAATTAACGAACTGCACTTTCATGGGTCCTTGATAACCTACAGTTTCTACCTGCCAGATAGAATATCATGAAACAAAAACACATTTAGTATGAATACGTGGAGGTGGACAAGTAAAGAGTTAATCAATTCAAAACTGAGAGAGAGGGTGACAGAGAGAGACACAGAGAGAGAGAGAGAGAAAGAGAGAGAGAAAGAGAAAGAGACAGATAGAGGAGGAGAGGAGAGAGAGAGAGAGGGAGAAGAGAATACGCACTGCGTAAATTATTTGTTGCTCAATTTTACATTTTAATGAAATATTTTTGAATCCGAAGAGACGTTGCAAAATTTCATTTCACATATGAAATAAAAAAGTTTAAACTTGGAAGAACTGTTTAAAAAAATGTATTTCATTTGGTTTAAATATAACTGTAACCTTAAACATTCTTATGACTGATGTATATTTACAAAGTGTAACATAGCGTCTTTTATGACTGAAATAAATTGCCAATAACAACACCGGCAGCCGCTTTTAATCTACGGTAAATTACATTACGCCATTCCGACAGCAATAACAACAGTATTTGACAAATTAGTAGTGTAATTCTGGTAATTTATTGAAAAATTTGAATTTTTATTGTTCAAAAGAAATATGTATTTTGAATCATAAAAATGATTTTACCTTCCTAATTATGTGAAAAAAAATTTTTTTTTTCAAGTTATCATTATTGAATAAAGTTGCTTGTGATAGTCTGTTTCGCTTATTTAATTAATTAATTAATTAGATAATTTCCATGCCCTATAAAATGTTTTCTGTTTTCGCCCTTACTTATTCGTAAATTTGCTATAATATTTCCATTTTCTATTTTTTTGACGAGAAAAAGATTGCTAAAGTTTCTATCGTTGAGGTTTTTATTGTAGTTTCTAATGGTTCTTCGAGGTTTGAGGGATATAATAAATAATTCTTGGGATAAGTCACCGTCATTTATCAACCTATGCTGATCAAGTTAAGCTCATCAGTTTCTATAGATTTTCCTTGTTTACGCTAACATTAAGCTTTAACTAGGAATCTTAACCTAAGTCCTCCTCCATTATTTTATAGTAGAAGAGGATAGAAAAGAAATTAAAAAATCATAACTGGTAAATGGCGGAGGTTTGAAAACACAAAAAATTCATATATATATACAGATTTTTCGAAATTGTGCAAAGAATGGCCTCAACCATTGTAAATAGCCAGAAAAATATTAAAAACGTCCTAATCTAGATTATGAAATTCGGACGTAAGTCGTAATTATGTAATTACAATTATTATCACCTGAATTTGAGTATTATATAAATATAGAAATGACGCGAAGTAAATATTTCTTGTACCTTACTATTACTCATAATTTATACTCATGAGATAAAGATTGATAAAATCTTTACTGTCAGTTGTAGGTTAGATACCCATAGAATAGTCAGAGACAAGAAGAGCTTATGAATATTTATTATATTTTTACATATGCATTATGTAGATGCAAAGTGCACTCGTGAAGTGAAGTGCAAATATAACACGGTAAAATAAAATTAATGTTTCTCTTGAGAGTTGATTTGTCAATATAAAATGTACGTTCTTTATAACAAATGGTTTATTTATGAATTACTTAAGAGATTTAACTAAGAAGAAAAATATCAAATTTGTTTGAATTCCAACTATAAGTAAAGATTCGGATCTAATCAAAATTTCAAACAATTGTTTTGACTGATTCTGTGTTATTGGATAATTATAGAATTAGAAAAGAAACGCCATAATATCATGGAGAATTGTTCAATTTTAAGAAGTCTAGTCATTGGTTTATCTGAAATAATTTTAAGCTACCTTCCTTCTTCCTGTTATTCGAGATGAAGAATTATTGGTAAAATCTAAAAAGGACATTGACTTTTTCTTTATCCATTCATCTGGCAATTTTTGGCACGAATTTTTCTATAAAATTTTATAACTAAGATCTTTAATGGGCAAAATCAAACAGCTCATTCCGTAGGATTGCTGCTGTATAGAAATTTCGATATTTCACGCATATTTGGATACTGGCTGAGAATATTCAGATGCATAGATAACAAAATTTATAGGAAACATATTACTGTTGCAGGTATAAATTCAGCAATATATACTAAATCGGGTAACACATTCGTAGAGTTGCTATACGAAAATTCAGATTTTTCATGTATGTATATTGAGAAAATGGCCCGTCACAAACAGTTTTGATGAATTGAAGAGTTGTTTGATATTTAAAAACATATGAGATTGGTTATTATCATTTAACCGCTCAAATAAAAATTCTCGCAATAAATGCGAAAAACAATTTCAACAATCTAGTAAACAAGATTTTTACGAAAGGAGCAGATATATTTATGGGCTCATATAAAAAAATTGGCTTTAGTCTAAATATAACATTTTTTCATAGCATGAATAAGTATCGCATTGAGTACTAATTTTTTTTAGTTACTTCCAATTTGTAATTCTATTTTAACACGAGTGAAAACTGTTATTAATTAGTTATTCACATAGACAACAAATAAAATTGAAAAGAATTTCTTTCATCTACGGTACCTAACTAATATCGATGAACTTGATTATAGAAAAAATAAATTTATATTCATACTAGAAAAATTCAGTTACAGTTATCACCTTTTATAGTATACGAGATTTCTTATATTTTTATTTTCAGCTTTCAGTGAAGAATGCTTCGGTAGTAAAAATACTTTTAAGAATTCAAGTTCTGCAGTGTGCTGCACAGTTCAACTTAATTAATTATGTATATTTGTTGATTTTTTTTTTAGTTTCTTTAAGATCCCATATTTTCAATACATCAGATATTTTTTTTTAAAACGATCTCTCAATAACAATTCAAAGTCTAGATTTTAAGTTGTTGCTATTGCATTTCTGATGAAATAATGATTTTAAATTCGCAAAAAGGAGATACTTTTTAATACTTTTCAATAAAAATACATTTTATGGGGGTCGTAAAAATTTCCAACTATTGACACAATTATACGGGGATTACACGACTAAGTTCACGTTACATGCAAGAATCCTTTTAATTAGGTTTTTCTTTTTGCAAGATGAATGCAACTTGTTTTGTTATCTTTTAACTTGCAAAGCATGTTGATTTAAAAAATAAATAGCATTAAAAGAGTGCAAGTGATATGTTTTTCGGCAATTTTGGTATTAAATTGTTTTGTTTTTATGTAATAAAATAATTAGAAAAATTATTGTAGTAATATAAAAATTAAAGTAAATTTAAACGGAAAATAAAAACAAATATTAAGAATAATAATAAATGTATACAAAAATATAGTAAAAAAATCCAAAATCGGATGCAATCGCAATACAGTACACAGCATCAAACAGTGCGTATTAAGACATGCGGGTCGAAGTCAGAAGCCAGCCCGCTGAAGCCTAACAGGTAAGAAAACGAATGACCCGTACAAAGTAAGATCGCTCACCAATTTGACTAAGGAAAGTAGCCAATGGAAAGGGACAATATCGAGTGGAGATCAGAAATCGAACGACATCCCGGATATAAGCTGACTCTTTCGTATAATTCAGGTTATACAAGAATTTCAACCTGTTGTTCATGAGGAATGCTTACAAAGAGCCTCCAAGGAAGGAATCGACATAGGATGATATATGAGAATATCTGGGCATCGTATCATTGAAAGCTACCGTTAATTTTCGCTGACAGCAAGAATTTAGATTATAAAATATTAGACTACCGAAGATAAAGTGGGATAGCACGAGAGCCTTAGTAAGCCTCATGTGCATGCTTTGTAACAATATATTCGAAGACATTCTTAATATTCGGAGGGAAGAATAGACCTTCCCAACTATGTATATTAGACATATAATCACAATAAGTAAACTTAGTATTTCGATCACCACCCAGATTTTTAATCGACCTAGCATAAGGTATTCCGATGTCATCGATAAGCCGAATAACGCTATCCTCGATTAAGCCTATCTAGATAAAATTGTACATCATCATCGGAAAGGTGGGCTCAAGAACCTTGCAGAATCGTGGGTAGATAATTCATGTATAGATAGAAGAGACATGGACCGAGAATAGAACCTTGAAGTATACCGCAGTAAAAAGTTAAGGGAGATGATACTGATTGAGTCTTAACCGATTAGCTACAGCAAAGCAGAAAATTGTTTATAAGAGAGATAGCTGTATACGAGAAACTGATATTCTGCTGCAATTTAAAGCAAAATATCATGATTAATCGAATGGATTGCCTTACTTAAATCCAGAATTACTAGTATGGCTATTTAATCTTTGTCCAGATCATCACAAATCATATCAGATGTCTTATGAAGAAATATCCCATTACCGCCCATTTTTTCTAATATGCCTTGAAGTTACGCTCTAGAATATTTATTTTCTGCCATTTTTAATTATTAAATTTCTGTGATCTGAACTGTCCTGGAATTTTGTTGAAAGCTGGTATCTAAGAAAAGTTGCTGCATTCATAATTATCCTCTTCTAAATTGATTTGGATACCTGGATCATTTTTTCCACAAAAATGTTCAATTTTGGTAAATCTCGTTTACTTATATGGTAAAATGCATATAAAGATAATAACTATTTACATATACTTTCGGTCTTTTGTAGTAATAGTTGTTATCACAAACAAAAACACATACTGACCGGCTCACAGGTTATTTTTTACAGTAAGTAGAACCAGCGTAATTTTATAAGCTACAGAAAACAGGCAGTCGACAAGAAATTAAATAAATTTTGATTCAATAAAAACATATGAAAATTTCAGTGCTGCGTTCCTTTTCTCGCTCAGAATGAATCTGATTCAATCCGTGTCGTTCTTTTTCTCGGACCGAACAATTCAGTTTTAATCTTTCATCACGTTTTTCGGGGTTCCAATTATTCTGAATGCATCTGCGTTTTCTCGGGTTAAAAAAGAACGATTTTAATTTATATTCGTGAAGTTGTTGTTTACAATTTCGCCGTGGTGTTATAGTTGAATTTAAGTTGCCTTTGTTCTTAGATGGCTTTATTTTTCACAGACAACTATTAATACGAATTTATACTTGCTTTTAGCAAAATGAAGAAATGTCAAACACTTAAAATGGTTTCGTTCGTTTTCTATGAGCACTGATTAAATTATGACATCGTTCTGTAAATTCATACAGATATTCAGGACGAGAAAAGAAACGCAGCACAATCAGGCAACATTTGATACCAATGTCTGGCATTAAATATTTTCCTGCGGTTGCTTTAGCCATAGTCCACACGTAGAAGTTTCTCGGAAGTTTTTACGGGTGAGAAGTGTTCGGGGGTAGGAAAAATTCCGTGCTATCAAGTTTCGATCGGGAGTATGGGTAGCATACTAATACTACTGCAAGCAAATTAGCTCCGGGCATTTTGGAATTGCGAAAGTTCTGATCGGACAGCTGTACAGATGTTTACCTGTGATTTGAGGTGCTAATATAATAATTTAATAATCATTACGTGTTGAGAATTTGTGATACAGTTATTATTTATGTATATCAAAAACTGTGACTTAATTGAACACGCACACAATTAATTTCGGTAATCATATAAGGAACTACGCGGAGCAACATTATTGTGCTGGCACGTGTCAGCCCAAAAGGAGGAAATTCCTTCCTTCCCTAAAAACTTTTCATGTGGGAAGTCTAAATGTCTAATGTTCCAGAAGTACCATCAGAGCGAGAAAAAATAATTTAAAATTGTATGTGAAAGCAATATTTTTATTTGCAAGATTGCTTATTGTTCTTACTTGGTGAAATCGAGTGGGAATCAAATATATATATATATAACGTCATATTACACTTCTCTTTATTCATTAATATTGATTGGTGATTATTAAAACTATGCTTTGCCATTTTACGTTCTAGTAGGTAAACTTCTTACAACTTTAATCAAATTAATAAAATGGATTCTTTCAAAATTGTATAAAATTACAAAAGATATTAAAAAAGATGGCGTCAATAAGTAGCTACTCAGAAGAACAGTTTTCATGCAAATAAATTTGCAACTATTTTTATTAAGTGAAGTATATCACGATCTTCATAAAGCCAGGTGTGAATAGAAAAGTCTGGAAAATTACTACATAGAAGTATCGCGAGTGATGGCATAATTTATATAAAAATCGTAGTAATAGTGATGATGATGAATAAAACAAAAATGACATACTTCTGTATTTTCATAGTTACCCTGTATAAGTATAGAACAGTATTTATTTGAATTTAATATATTGTATATACATATTATGTACAATTATGTGCTTGCAATTCCGTTCCAACCACACAGTTAATTCACTTTGCTAGCATGAAGTCAAGATATAATTTCCATTTACTTGGCCTGCTGAAATTTGCTGAAGCTCTTGCACAAGAACAGGAAAAGGCGAAATAAATTAATCAAAACTATAAATCAATGCATTTTGTCGTTCTAATATGTTTTGACCTGAAAACCATATAATCAATCACTTACATAATTTTTTTGCTCAACTTAGCTTTTAATTTGCTTCTGATCAAGTGAAGATATTTACAATAATCCATAAAATGCCGCTTAGAAATCAAAAATCAATTTATATACAATTGAACCTATACAGGTTTGCATTCGGAAGCGATGTCACCATAAACTGAAAAAAGTGTTACCACATTCAAATTTAATTTTGACAGGCATCGAAACCGAAACCGGGTGCTATCATTAGATTTTGGCTTTTATGATCAAAAAAGATTTAACAAAATCAAACTGGGTATCAACTCGCTGGCCTATAGTGCGGTGAAATTTTGTACAAATATGGTTGGAATGAGGCAACTCTTTCGTAGGGTCACCATATAACAATATTAAATATTCATTTTATATTCAGACAGTGCTTGAGAAGGCATTTTGCTAGACAATTGACATTCTCGTAATAAATTGTAGATCTAAGTTTAAAAATGGTTATGAAAATGTGTAATTTCTTCATATGGTTGCAAGAGAATAATTTCTTGATTTGCAATCAGTCCCAAACGTATTTTGTGTGTATTGAAGAGCTCTACGGAAAAAAAGATCCTTGAAATATTGGTAATAATCATTTTTACTATGACCCACGAAGCGTTCTTGAAAGAAATGTTATTAATCAGTTTAGCGATCCCATTTACATGCTTTTGAAACAAAAGGATGGCTTTATTTATTTTATTTAAGGTCACTCATTAAGGTCTTCTTGTGAAGGTGCACTTTAAAAAAAATTCTTATAATCACTATGACCTGGTTCGTTACTAAGCGAGGGTATGTAGTTTAAAAGTATTTCTCTCTGATGAGACTTCATTAAGGTTGAGACTAGTTCAGCAATAAGAATTAGGCATACTAATTTATATTTTCATACTATTCATTCAGTTTATATATTCAAAATAATTTATTACATAAATTTGCAAAAGACTTTTATTCTTATTACTTATTTCATAATTTTTTTTTTGTATGCTAAGCCTACTAAAAATTTCCTAGGCTTAGAAAAACCATATTGAACTAGAGATTTGCAATCTTTAAGATAGGTTTTGGCTTTAGTTTTTTCAACTCTTAGAAGATTAGTAGATTTTTTTTTGCGGAATTTATTTTAATTTATTTTCTCTAGAAATCTCTAAGAAGCTATTCTTGAATAAATAGTTTTTTTTTATCCCCAATTCACATCAGAGTATGCATCTTATCCTAAAATGTTGAACTATGGCATTCCAGCAAGTTAGGCAAAGTTTTGATAGAACATTTGGACAACTTATAATATGTCGATTTCCAAATGTGTAATTATGAGAACATGAGAGATACTTTTGCTAGGTCTAAACCTAATAACTCCACTTAGTATGTCTTAATAGAATTACCATTTACACCATATTACTTGTACTGTATACAATCATAGATATAATGCTGATTTTTATCATATTTACAAGAAAAAATAAAACGTGTCTCGAAAAAGTTCACTATGTCGGTGAGGTGAGATTTTATTAGACCGTTGTAATCGTGCTGTAAACAGAAAAAAACTATTTATATTTTTCGTTTTCGAAGAATGTGAAATTGTATTTTACACATTTCTGCTTTATTAACAAATTGGGTGGTGGTAACAAGTTTGTTTTTATATATGTTAACCATTATTTTGGCGATTCTATAGGGTTTTTCGAAAACAAGAGAAAAATTGTCTTGGTTTATTTTTAAGTGATCTGGATGGTAAAATTAATAATTTTTGTAATTTCTTTTCCAATAATGGCAATTTTTTTTATAAGAATCATTCAGGGTATGTTGTAAAGCTGAAATATTACATGATTTCTCACTTCTTATATTTTCCAACAATATTTATAATAAATTTAAAATTGCCCACTTACTGATATTCTATAGTTTTTGTTTCTGAGAATTTTACACTCAAACTCATACTGACAGTATTTTTCTGCAGCAGGCAAACTGATGAATTCAATTTCAGATTACAATCATCTTTTGATCCCAGATAGTTCTATCATAAAGACAAATATTAAAAATTTTCTATGTCTTTTGCTGGAATATTCTTTACCATTACTAGCTGACATGAAACCTGCTCAGAAACAATTAGCTCAACTACAAGAAAAGGCAAAATTCTTAAGTTATTTCTCTATAAACCCTTGTTAATGGAAATATTGGAAAGGTCCAAAGAGGCTAATAAGGCTAAAAAGGATAGTGTGCGGAGAAAACGGTCAAATAGCGTAACAATTTTTTGAAATTCTTAGATTAAATCAAAAAAGGAAACGAAAACAGAAGAGGACTGAATTTATTATGAAAGTTCCAAGACACATTTAGTATACTGTAGAAGTCAAATTAGGTTAAAATTTCGTAAGTAGAGTACAGAAAGATTTAATTGTTTTTCTTTATATTTATTTACTAGTTTCAGTTGAAGAATGGTATTTTCTCTTTTTACATCAAAAAATTAAATTTTGTTTGCAAAAGAGGGAGTTTCATATCGACTGGAACCGTATACTCATCATTGGTTCCTGCCTGCCAAAGTGAACAATCAAGCTTACCTCATTTATGCAGTTAGAATAATTTTTAAGTGTGATTTATATGAGGTGAAATGCTACGTATTTACTTGAATGCCTAGCAACATTGGCCTTATTCGGGACTAACAATTTCATAGATGAAGTAAATTCCCAGCAAATTTGATCAATATGAAATTAACCGATTTGCAGACTTAAAAATTATTTTAAGGGCATATATGACGTTAGTGTATACGGTAGGCAGGAACCAAGCTGTATTGATGAGTACACGGTTCCTGCCGAATGCCGATACGAAACTCCCTTTTTTAGCAAAGAAAGATTTTTTCCAAAGATTTTTCGATGTAAAAAGAGTTTTTTCACTTAAATCTCGAGCTGTGTATTTAGCAGCATACTCGATCAATTTTATATTAACCAAATTCGCTATGAATTTAATTCATAGCAAAACTCTCTATAAAACTTTATACCATCAAAACTTGTTAAGTATCTACTCCATTTCGCACCGAATTCCTACACTTTATACGTACATATATATATATATTCATATATGTACATACTTCTGCAGAATAGTAAATGAGTTAATTAGTTTTTACTATTTTTCTTCAAAAACAACAAAAACAAAAATTCCATTTGTAGGATACCTTCGTAATAATTATCTAATCTAGACAAAAATGCAAATGACTATAGTTTTGAAAGTAGGACTGTGCATGTTTTGCGATATTTATCGTCACAACTTTTAAGCTTTCCTTTTACCGTTTCTGTTAAAATATAAGCAGTTCGTGTTAAATTTGATTTTGTTTTTTCTTATATCATTTAAGTATTTCAACTAAGTATATCCCAACTTATTTTTTGTCTGTTTTTTTTATATATTTATCAAATTAATATCTTCGCAATTTTTTTTTTGTATTTTTGTATTTTTGTAAACTGCGAAACGATCGCACCTAGAAACACTTATAAATTTTAGTGCAAATCAATTTAAACCTTGAGTCCATTACTTAGTTTATTAAGGATGGCAAAAAAAAACTAAAACAGCATTTGGTACACATATGAGATGTATATTTTTTTTTATACTTTTTTTTTTAAACTCGTCAAGCATTATCCTCAGAAATAAGAAAACGAAAAAAAAAATTATTATTTTGCAAAAAATTAATAAAAGACAATCTCTGTGGTCTTTGTTGTAAGAAATTTTGTTGTTATCCATCACGAACACATTCAACATTCAAACGAAGAAGTTATAAAGATTTTTTCGATTTTTTTTCGATTTGTTTATTTGATATTCTTCACATCTTCTTCTGCTCGACGAATGTTGCTTGCAAAATTCGTATAACTTAAGACACGCGATATGCATGCGGGGGTACATAGAAAAATATCTTTGACCTTATGAGAGACTCTTGTTACTTCAAAGAGGATGAGATACTCTGAAACTAGTTTTCAATGATCATTTCTTGAAATGATTTGTTTTTTATTTTTAAATTTTTTGTTTTTTGTGATATGAGGAAAAAATTTGCAAACTTTTTTTTTTTTGTAATATTGGTCTTTTTTTTTTTTGCTTTCGGTTTATATGAAACAACACAAGTAACAGGGTCTCTTATTTTCAACTTAAGTCATTTGAATTAATATTTATAAGTTGTTAGTTGTTTTTTTTTATTTTTTGCAAATTACTATTTTATAACTATAACTAAGTATAACACAAATCACGTACCTTGAATTGGACTAATGAAGTATATAAAATAAGATAAAGGTCACACACAATAGGCACAGATGAAAACTTGCTTAATTCAATAAATTAAACAACATAAAACAAAACAAAAAACCGAAAATAAATCACTTAATATTTTTTCCTTTCTACTTATATAATTTAATTTGCACTTTTAAAAAAAATATCAATAATCTTTTCGGTGAAATTATTGATAAGTTAATTTTTTTTTTTTTTTGGCAAATATTCGAGCGAATAGTTTACATTTCCGTTGGAGCACAATTTCAAATTCACTTGAAAAATTTAAATAATTACACAAAATTGTTTTATTTTTTTTTAACGAAAAAAGAATAGAATTTTTTCTTGTAACAATTATATTGCATTAATTCGATACGTTTATCTTGGATTGTTATTAATTAAGTTTTTTCATCAGACACACTTATTAATTTTTCACCAGTTAAAATAGAATGCATTCACAGCGGCTGCGCGACCAGCTTTAAAACCGAATCACAGGTATACAGCAGGTAGTTTGGTTTGGTAGTTAATGTAGTAGATTCGTTTATATGATGGGGAAAAAAAAGCTCCGTGGATATGTTCCTCTTTCGGTAAGTAATTCCCGTATGAGTCGCGCCTGAGAATACCTTCGTCATATATATAAACAAAATTTTATCTTGTGTTCGTGTGCTAGCTGGGCTAGCTATATAGCTAAATAACTAACTATATATATATAACGTGCAACTAACCAACTATATGTACTTACTGATCAAAACCGTGAGCTTGTCAGTTATTAACTGAATTGTATAAAAGTGTGGTTGTAGGTAAAATTCACAAATGTTTATTATTATTATTATTATTAATAATAATAATAGTATTGGACGGATATTTAATCGCAACTCTAGAATACTTTGGCTCAATATTATTTGAGTAGCGCATGTGACATTATATGTATGTGTATATATCTTTGCGTAAAATCTATGCAAATTATTTGTTCATCTTATATGATATTAAAACGGTAGTTAACGTATTTAATTTATTTATTTTTTAACAGCAATAAAAAGGGCGCGAGATAAATAAAATTTACACAAGAAATAAACATAAAAATGTAGAAAGAGGAAAAATTTATTGTTTGTGTAAAATTTTAGCGCAGTTTTTATTTATTTTATTTGTTTTTTTTTTTTTTTTAATCAATTCTTAGATATTTGTAAATGATTTTCCCACTGACGCATTAAGTGGATCATAAAATGATAATTAGTTTTGTCTATGTTTAGTTGAGAAATAATAATACATAATAAGTGAGTATATATGTACGTATGTATGTATAGAACACAATAATACGATAATTACTATTTATATATACCTATTTACATACATAGATAGATAATTGCATAATATACCTATGATCACGTATGTTTCTACAATGCGCATGCATGCATCACATCAAAAAATCGTGATTGATCTCCTTTGGTCAAACAAAGGTGCACAGAGATGCAAGTCTTTCATGAAGATGATGATGATCATCATCATGATCATCATCATCATTATCATCATCGTATTATCATCGTGTTATCACAGAATCGAAGCGTATCCGACTGAATCCAACATTTACTGCTTTGTTCCGGTTTGTACTAGAATCAAAAGCGAAAGTTGCTCATTTTTGCTGTGATCGAGCAGCTGTACTGTGCTCGATGTCTTAGCTGCTGGAGGATCGATCGTCGCGTTAGTATTTTTGTATGCTAGCAGAGAACGCGACTTATTCAAGCCACCTTCATCGTTAACAGTTGAGACGCGCTGCGAGCCGTCTTCAGCGGCTGATAAGCGGTATAGGCGATTCGATTCATATTTACTATGCGATGCGAAAACATACATAAATGTGAGATGGATGTAATGCAAGAAACCTGGGATTTTTTGTTTTTTTTTTTTTATTTTTTAATATAATACCTAGCGGTCGCAGTTGGTCAGATCCAATACCACTTGGCCTGATCTGGTCTGGTCAGATCGCATGGATATTGAGCTATTTTTAGGATACACTATATAAACTTAATCCGAAGAAGTTGTGATATGTATTTATATATATGTGTATATATATGTATGTATAGTTTATGCTTGCACCGAGCAAGTTTAACAGTTTCTTTTCTTTTGATTTGAATATTCCATGGAACTAGAAGAACGACAGAACATCCATAAATATGGATTCTGGTGGATAAGAAAATTTTTTGTTTTGTTTTATTGATTTGCGATTCAAAGAAGTATAAAAGATTTTCAATTACAAAAACAGTAAATATGAGTTTTCTCCTATTGTATCTTTAGTTATTGGCCATTATAGTCAATTCAATTATTATTAATAGTTGTTAGTGCTCTAAACCAGCGCGCCCGCATCCCGTTTCTGGCATAATCTCTGTGAAAAAGTTTCAGAGCGCTTCAGGAAGTTAGAAGAGTTGTAAAACGAGTTTCTGCATTTTTTCGATTTTGCTTATTTTTCTGCGTTTCGACCAACGACAAAAGACGAAGTGCGAAATTGTATATTGCAAATAGAAAACTACACATATGTGAACTGAAAGAATATTTTCTTGGTTCGATATTAATTTATGTATGATAAAAGATTTTTTTGTATGCGGATGATGGAGGAAAATGTAAAATATTTTCCAATGTGATGTTATAAAGTATAAGTTAAAGTAAATATATTGAGATTCCTTATATTCTTTATGGTATAGTCAAATTTATATGCCGAAAATGGTAAGTATGTATGAATTATAAATTTTTCATTTTTTTTCTTTTTTTTTTGTTATTTACTTTACACCAAGATGAATTTACAGCTGATAAGGTTTCCTGCTGATTTATATTTTTGATCGGTCTACTTAGATGATGGGTTTTGTATATTATTTTCAGGAAAATATCGATCGTTTGGTTGTAAAATATATGATTTTTTTATTTCATTTGCTCGCCGTTTTAAGTCCAAGTGCGGCCATTCATCAAAGCTCTATATAAAATTGCCCTTATGTAAGCTCAAATTTTAAAGTTCTTATTACAAATACATACTTCGAATATCTGTTTTGCCTACTGCGCCTATAAATCTTTTCATAATTAATAATAAATAAACAAAATAGCAAGCAGGTTACAATAAAATAAAAATACTTTATTAATAAATTAAAGTAGAGACTTAGAACAAAAGAAAATTAATTATTGGTAATAAAAATATTAAAACTTGAACTTATGTGCAATTTTATAAGTATATTATTATATTCTATATATATTCTTATCGAAGCTCAATGAGCATATAGACAAAAAAAAATGTAAGTAGACGATTTAAATGATAAAAATATATTTCGAATTCAAATGCAATAAATTAATTATATTATTATTATGTTAATTATAATCGATCACTTTTTCTATGGGATTTTACCAAAACACGATGTGTATAAAGTCAAGTGACATCTTGTACCAAAAGTAAGAAGCTTATAAATTTATTTGTCTTATTTGTCTGAGTCACGTTGACGTTGACACCTCCTATGTACCGATTATTATTTGATATATGTAACTGAGGAACCAAAATGATGTTTTTTTTTGTCTATAGTCGTGTGGCGACACGCCTGCGCTAGCCAACCACTTTGTAAACCTGGCATAATTTATTTCGAAATTCGCATCTAGTACCTAATACTTTGCTGAACGTAGAAAAGTTTAGCTAGGTAGGCTATGACTCTAGTATAAATAAATAAAAAAAACAAGCAATGAAAATAATTATTCTTATGTCAACGGGGCAATTCAGCCATTTGCTAGGAAAATTTAAAAAAAGAGAAAATCTAATATAAGCAGTTTCAAGAACACTATACCAATATAAAATAAAGAAAAATCCACAAGAGGACCTCAGATTCACTAACCGATGCTTCATTTTATGACTCCCCAAATAAGATTTCTTTCAGAGTCCATGTTTTATTAGGTCTCTCAGCAACGCATTGGCAAGCTACTGCGGAAATAGCTGATTCCTCCCGCAGATCCAACATCACTACGGCTGTGTCCAAGACTATTCCATCGACATAAGGTTGACTTGGTGCAACCTTCCAAGACCAAAATTGTAGATTACACCAGCAATGTTACTCCTCTTGCCACAACCTTCAAGACGTGTTGGCTTAGGACAGTTTGGACCGAATAGGTCACTTGCCCCACAAATTGATCTTGTGTCAGCTCCCAGTCTCACACTCTTTTCAGATCCCGAAATTGATCTTCGTTAATCTAGTTGCTGATCGAATATTCGATCAACCAGTAATCAGAGGTCCAGCACGCAACGTTGCTTATGGCGCAGCGAATAGCGAAGTTGTCTGTCCGTCTGTTTGTCTGTCTATCTGATCATCTGTCTGTCCGTCTGTCCGTCCTTACGATAACGTGATAGCGCATTTACATAGAGAGATAAAACTTTACACATAGTATTTTTTAAAAAATTGCAGATTTAAGTTCGAAGGTCGAAACGGTTTGAAAGTTAAATCGGATAACTCCATCGTAGGATTGCCATATAAAAGTTTAATTTTTTACTATATATTTGAACCTTAGATTATATAGAAAAAAAGATAGGTCATGCGTGGTGGGGGTGGGGGGATGACAAGAGGGCTTGTTCGTATATATTTTGTCAGTTCGACATATCTGAATTTATGAAATGAAGCCCGCTGTTCTTTAAGTGATGTTTCCATAAAGAAGTGTGATAAAAGTGATTTAGATTATATAATAGTGAGAAACAATAGTGAAATATTGTTTTGCGCAAGATATTTTATATATTCGAGACCCCAGAGTCTTGAATTATGGTGGTGAAGTGCGCTGTGCTGTGCTGAAGAAACAACCCGAGTTTTTGCCATAGGAAATCATTTTCCAGGCAAGTTTAATTGTTTCAATAATAAATTATAGTGTTTGAAATAAAATAGAAGTGAAATAGTTATAAAAATAAACACCCATGGTAATCAAATTAAACATTTTCCAATGCCGGTTTGTTTGTTTACAATTGAAATGTCAGTGGTCACTTAAATGGTATGAGTTATTCAAAGGCAACGCCAAAAAATATTGTCAGAAAATAAAGGGACACAGGAAAAATTCTTAAAAATTTCAGAAATTATAAAAAAAAATAATGTAATCATTTTGTGATATAATGAGATCTCTTCTATTGAATTTCTTCAATACTTAAAAAAGTTTCAACCAGATAATTATGTGCCCGCTCTGAAAATATTGTAGTTTGCGACACATCGATGCGATTCTACTACATGAAGAAACATGCTTAAGTTTTTTTTTCCTCATTGCCTACCCTTTTTGCATTATAATCTAAGTAGTTTTCAATACTGCCTTAGAACTAAGCAAGGTAGAGATTTTTTACAGGGCATTTTCATGAAAATAGAAAATATAATTTCAAAAATGGTCAAAGTCGAGTAACCCGTTTTTGGTGTAAGCATGCAAAAAGTGATGGGTTTTTACATATACTGTGAAAACTATCAGTCCTATACGTTTTTATTGCACTATGAACTTCTTTAGAATAAAAAATCCTATAAAATTTATTATAATCATATTTACTGTTCGACGAACTGTTCTAGAAATAAATTCAAAAAACCATTTTAACAATCAAACTTGAACAGAGATCATACGAAATTATATACCGGCGGTTATCTAGGGGCTTCTAGGGTATCATAAGAATTAGTCTTGGAACCAATACTAGCTTTTCTCTTGTTTCATTTAATTTGAACCAAGAAATCACGTTCAACAAAACTCGTAATTGACGTTAACAGTGTCTGTATTGACATTTTCTACAAAATATCAATGGCCTATAAACCACACCAAAACGTAATTTTAATAAATTAATAATAGTTAATAATTGCTGTGAACGATAGTGAATTGAAGTGCTTGGTAATTAACGCACATTTTAAATAACGCCAACGACATGCGCGAAATAATCATGAATTTTATTAAAATTGGCAATATGTAAAAAAAAAATCAAAACGTATGCATCAAGGGTTTTGAAATGTCATTTCTACCTCCTTTTTTGAAAATTAATCGAAATTTCATATGATTTCTTGGTTAAACATATTTTGAAAAGCCGATTGCCAATAATAGTAAGCAAATGAGCATTAAAATCTTTACAGAAATTGGAAAATCATCACTAAAAATGAAGCTTTCTTTAAAAAAATAAATCTGTGAATGTGCGGTTTTTTACGGAAATGAGACATCAAATTAATGAAAAGCTTTCTATACTTGCTATGTACATAAGTCCCTAACTAGAAGAACAATACAATATCAAACACATCTGTTTCGTGACAAATGCTGTAATTGGAATTATAATTTTAGATATGCTCCGAACTACTCGAATATTAGAGCATCTGTACGGGTTTATGGTGAGAGATGTTTTATCAGTCATATGACTCGTCCATTGGTGAGTACCGGTAAGTTTCGAACCCAGACCTATATAATTATGAGTCAATTTTTATCTACTAACTGGTGCGGGGATTAGTGTTTTTTTTTAAACAGATTCTAAGGAAAAACAAGATGGCTGGACTATGGGATCGTTTCATAGAATACCAAGAAGAGAATATAAGAAACTTACGTGTTACGCTAAACAGCTCCAATACGATTAATATGACTGAAATTGAATAATCACAGTTCAAACCATTTAAAACTCACTTGCTATATTTTTGCATGTTTTAGTTTTTTTATCTTCACAACTTTTTTACCAACTTCTTTTTACCGCGGTTTTTATAAATCTACACTCGACTAAAGCTTTTTTCTCAGGCAAGGGTTAATGCTACATGTAAGCTACTGTTCACCTCAACAATTTTATCACTTTATTCCCAGCTGCACATTTGCTAATTTTTGTATTTTTCAACTTTTTTATTTTTGTCGTATGCAATTTTTGGTGAGCGCTTACACAGTTTATGGGTAATTTACGTTTTCAATATTATTGTTACGTTATGGTCCTCATAATTGTTACATGGAAATGGTGCCTGTAATATCACAATTAGATATAATTGAAATGGTGTAGGTATAAAAAAAGACGACAAATAGAATAGTTTCATTTGATTTCTCAAGCAGCTCGCTGTGGAAGACATAAACTTAATTTCTTTCCTACAGGCTATACGAGAGCGTGCTTTACTCTATTTATGATCTCAAATAAAGCCTTTCTCAGGCTGAGTCTCTGAGTTTTTATATAGGGCACCTAGATGAAAGTTAAGGCTGAACTACAATAGAGGTATACGTAAGTACATTTACTTACGTAAAGCAAACGCGCCCTTTAATTTAACAGGCGTACACAAATAAACCTAAACTCGTGTGATGGGAACTTTCGTTAAATTTCAAAGTCAAATTGGAGTCAGTAAAGGTGCGGTAAGAATCGCTCATTCCGTAAGAATGCGATATGTTAAAAAATTAAATTATTACTAAATGATTAAAAGTGCAATGTAAGAATTAAAATGGTACTGAGAAATAATAGAAAGCACAAATCTTCAATTAAATCAACTTCCATTTGTTATTTTTTGTTTTTTCGTTTTTACCACTTTTTAGAATTGAAAACCATAAATTAACTCTTACGGAATGTGATATATATTTAGGCTAAAAATATAAATTTTTCATAAGTAAACCTCAGTCTCTATGTCGGACAGCTGAAGTCTTGTTGGACTAGCTTCATCTGATCTCTTCCCAAGATCGGAAGTGGAATACTCTTTACTCTACAGATTGAGTCTATGTTGGTTACCGGACGATTTGAAAATATAAAAGGGCTGGTAGCAGGTGGAAATATACGGTAATTTGTGGCCAGATTTTTAACAACAAAAGAATATAGATACTCCTTGGGGGTAGTAGAAGGTTATTATAAAGGACACCATAGACCTTCTAGGAGTTATAGCTGACCACTGGGTTATAGATTTTCACCGGAAAGATTTCTATTGGAGCTGTATGCCTCATGCTTTACAAATGTCCTATTTTAGCAACTAAAAGAAGTAGATTACTACGGAATTAGAAATAAATTCTTTATCGAGATAAGTGAACTACTGATAGTAGATCTTGGTACCATCCTAAGATTCCTTAGGGGAACAGGGTGGCTATAGAGAGCAGCAGACAAAGGAAAATGGTTGGTTTCCACGAATTTATAGCACACAATGAAACATTCGGTGGTGTAATTGAGACTAGTGGAAATTATTTCAGCAGCATACCTCTAACCAAACCTATATCCTATGTGCTATACATTCCGCTTATCAAATCCAAGGAAAAGCAGAATAAAAATATAGAGGAAAAGTCTCACTATACTGTCCGATTTTCTGCTGGAAAGGTTTTTGTTTTTTGTAGTTCCAGCCTTGTTCTTTCAAAATCAGTACCATCCTCCTGTGATTGGTAGCATCCTTTATTGTTACAAAGGCTTTGCATAGTACTTCAACCTACTGACGTCTTAGACTGAACCGCAGAAACGTAATAGGATCACAGTTATAATGATCTTTTCACAGAGTGGAGACAGTAACCTAACTTGATATTTTTGGAGGTTAGCCTATCTGAAGATCGAGCCTCCGAGCAATTCGAGCAATCACTCTAGGAATCGTTAGCCCAAAGGTACCTTTCCTAGGGGTGCAACCTCCCGAAATATGTATCAATGATGAAATATGTTATTGTATGTATATATGTATGTTCTGGCGTTCATCAAAAAGCAAGGCGAGACCTATAGGACAACCATTTATATTCATTGAATTGGTCTATTTCTAGAAAGAGAGAGAGCATTTTTATCAAATAGATATTTGTAAAGAATAGAAATAATTTCAAGTTTTTCACCAAAAAACCAAACTTCCCAAATAAATAACGGAGAATATACCAAGCGGTGTAAGATTAGTGATTTGATACAGAATTTTTATATTTCAAACCACCAAATGACAAGAGCTACACTAACACATTCCCCGCCTCTTCGCAAGAAACTATTCGAAAAAAATTGGTTCACTTAGTTTGAGTTCGTACTCCATGAAATGATATCATTTCGACCATTTGATGTTCTAAAATATAATGACGGTACGGTGACTATGACATTTTCTAAGCACTTATTCAATTTAAATTTAGAAAAATTTTAATTTCTTTAATAGAAATCTTAAATAAGTGATGATAACAGTTTTTTTTGAAAATTACAATTTCGCCGCCATGATATTTCCATTTTTATTGTGTTTTGTTAAGGATGATGGGCAAGAATTTTCATCTCTATGATTCTGAAAACATTGCAGCTATAATAAAAACATTAATATTAACATTTTCTTATTAGTAGATTACTCATCTACACTCTCATCTAACTTCTAGAGAGAGATATGAGGTCACAAAAGAAAAACAGTGCTGCAGATCTGAGTTTAAAAATTATTAATTTTGATGCGCAAATTAAATTCAGTTTTTATTGAAATTTAATATCTAACGAGCAAAAAGTTTTCATCGTGTTTTTTATTCTGTTCAAATGTGGTCGGGACAAAATTATAGGTTACTTAGCGCTCAATTGTGTATACTTAAGTAGGTATAATGCCATCATTAATAAATTTATTTCTGTCAATTTACTTGCCATTTGGAATGACTTTTTTTTTCTATATGCGAAACTTATGGCTTGTGTGGTGTCATTTAAATTTTGAAGTGCTTTATCGTGGGAATCTTATTTTCGAAAAAAAAAGAAAAAAAAAAAACAATAATATTTATTTTATATCACGTCGAGAATTTTAATATGATGCACATGGCTTACTATACAGGAATTAAGCTCATTACGAATTGAAAGTTTGTCAAGTTTTCATTATTATAGCAAGTCAAATAGTTAGAATTGGATTAAGATCTAAGACCAATTCTTACGATTCCGTACATGAATAGCCGTATGTAATTTCGTATGGTCCTCTGTGCAAGTTTGATTGTAATATTGGTTTTTCGTATCTAATTCTAGTACGGTTCATCTGACAGTAAAAATTATTATAACTAATTTCATAGGATTTCATATTCAGAAGAACTTTAGTGCAATAACAGTATATGTAAAAAACAACACCACACCAAAAATGTGTGGCCCAATTTCGTCCATTTTTGAAATTTTATTTACTATTTTTATTAAAATACCGTGTACAAGATTTTAGTAAGCTTTCTACATCTATATCTACAAATTTTTATGGGAACCCTACGCCGAAGATATCGATCGAAATTTCAGCACCCAGAGTAGGTACGTGTTCTCAACTTATCGTCCGCATAGACAGACGGACAGATGGACAGACGGACGGACTGACGGACGGACGGATAGACGGATGGACAGACATGTAAAAAGCAAAATAAAGTTTAATATTATGCGTAGGTGTCCAATGGAGTGTGGCTTCGTTAGCTCAGTTGGTAAATGTACTGACTACGATTCCAAGGCTCGACAAGCTCCTGGGCGTTTTCCTACTACATACATATAGTATCTTTTCTAATTTTATAGCTTCTCCTACTTAGCAGATTAGTAGAATGGGCCCTCCGTCTTTGGAATCTTTCATACACCTGACTCGAAACAAAGAAAAGCATTTCAGTATTTGCATAACGACTTCCATGAAAGTATAAAAGTACAAGCTCCCTCAGTGGAAAGCTCAGTAAACTAAGACAAGTTTTATGAGTTTTTTTTAAAGCCTTTTTGCCATACTAAATTGCGAGTTAAAAAAATTCGTCATTGTTCTAATTAAGTAAATATTCATAAATGAGGGTAAAAAACGATAATGGGTCACTAAAACATGAATTTTTACAAAAAGAAAAAATTTGCAATAATTTGTGCAAAGCGCAATCGTTTTATATCATTTTCTAGGAGCACTAAAGTAATAACCGTTTGAGTGCGGAAGAGCACGGTCGCACTCCTCTCGTGTTGAACTAAAAATGTGATACTATTGTTTTTTTTTTAAATAGTGAGTCTTACTATTGAAGTGGGCGATCTGTAAAACTTTTTTTTGTATTTTATTTTGAAGCCAGAAGCCTTATCTATCCCTGTGTCAAAAATAATGACGGTGCTGGGCCTGTGAAAGTGACCGTATGCACAAAGTAATGCAATAGTTTACTTGTCTTTTTCGACTGGTAAATTTCCAAATGCTTGGAAGCTAGTCCACTTTTAGCTTATTGCCTAAAAAGTAGACGGGTGCGATTCCTCAAATTATCGACCAATTGCAATCACTTCGGTACTTTCGAAGGTTTTTGAATCTATCATTAACTCCAAATTGATGAATGATTTTTGAAAATGGCGTTACATCATAAAATCACGAAAGTTCTAACCACACTATAGCAGGTTGGTGCAACGTGATACGGGGGAAACAAAAAAATGCGGGTGAGCTAATTTTTATATTCCATAATCCATACAAACTGTGAAAGTGTCATCCAAATCGGAGATATAAAATATTCCGCATTTTTAACATAGAAAATTGTTTAGCATTCACACAATAATATATAAAGAAACTGGTTCCACAAATTTAACAAAATACTCGTAATTGCCATAAATTGGAATAGCATTGTAGAAACAGGGTCTGCGAATTAAAGTGACCAACCGGGTGGGTGTTCAATGATAGTATTTCTCAATTTCTCATTCCCCATCAAAAACCTAATAGTATATTTTTGTTGTCGAAAAATTTTTATTAGAGGGTTCCAGTAGCAAGCCCTGAACAGGTCACAAATATATTCTATTGATTTAATAAGATAGCTATTGCTTGCATAGTCAACTAACATCTAGAACATTAAATCATTTACGTCTCATAGAGGAGATCTCGCTATTTACAAAAAATGTGATAGAAACTTTTATTTAGTGGTAGAAATAAAATTTTCCCAACATACATATAATGTAAACATGGTTAAAAACTAAATCAAAAATCATATCCAGTCATTGAAAATTCCTTTATTAGAAATTTTAAAGCTGGAAGAAATAACATATATACATACATATATATTAAAATAATCAGTAAACATCCATTCTAAAACCGAAAGGAATCTAAATGAGATTGCTGAGCTTTTTGAAAATAACAACACAATAAGAATTAGTAGGTAATATTTGATAACTTTCAGTTTATTACTATTTTATTAAATTTAACTTAATTATAGGAAAGATAATTAATTTTAGAGTAATGAAATTAATTGAAAAAACTATTTGAGGATTGCATTAATCAAAGGAAAATTAAAACAAAAATATAAATTGAAAAAAAAACTTAAATAAAAAGCGAAGAAAAAAAATATATAGAAAAAAATTATCTTCGAAAAAAAAGTTAAGACAAAAAAAAATTTAACAAAATACACATTAATAAAATCCCTATGAAGATATATATATATATAAATAATTCGTATAGGAAAGACAGTAAATTGTGGTCTAAATTAAATTTACTGCAATCTTCAAAAACAATTAATTCTACCAATGTTCGAAATAATACAAAAAAAGTTGACATGTCTCTATTCTGTCAATCTGTAAAAAAAAAAAAAATAAACAACAGGCCGATTGACTTTTTATAACTTTTATAATTTTCACACATAAAATGACCACCGAAAATGTACCATTCATAATTTTTTCCTTTTATTTAATTTTTTCACCCATGTAAACGTGGTTTATCACACTTTGAGATAATTTCATTGCGATTTTATAATCATCTTTTTCATTCTTCATTAAATATTAAGTGTGAAATTTAATTAAAAATTTTCTGTTATTATAAATAACGCCTTTATGTCCATGTGGCATAATACTAATTGTATTCGTCATTTAATTTGTTCAATTTGTTTTTTTTTCAGTTTTTCTTCTCTTCCCACTCAAAGGTGTTAATTAAAATCAATTTTTTTTAATTATTTAATTAATCGTTGAATTAATTGATGAGCGAATGAAAGCTCAGAATTAAAATCTATCAATTGAGTCATTTGTGTCAAGGGGTAAATCAAGTGAGAAATGATATTCATGATTTTATTCGAGAGCGGCAATACCCGGAATTTCAATGCTGGAGAATTTTCATTGAAAAATAGTAGTTTGCAGGCAAATTGCAAATTGCCTATTATTACAGGATAATTTCGTATACATGTAGATAAGTCTAATTAATATGTGAACGGATTAATTATTTAACGTTCATTTGTTGTTAATTTCGTTAATTTCTTTATTTCGTCCGTTTTCTTGTTTGATACGCATTATAATTTTCATGTAAAAACTTTTTTTTTTTTAATATTTATTCTATTTATTAGTGATGTACCATATTATCTAAATTGTTTTAGATACTTCGGAAATCGAGTGACTCCTTCCCAGAGTTGCCATACAAAAATTTCGTTTTTTACTATATATTTGGACACTGCCCAAGAATACGTTAACGTATATAGCTGAAATTTTATCACGGTGACTTCATAAAAATAGTAAATATGATTTCAAAATTGGTTAAATCGGAAAACTCTTCTTTGGTGTTGCCATATAGACTAGACTTTTTTTATTGTATTGAGTTCTTCAGAATAGAAATTCTATGAAATTAGTTCTAATAATTTTTTCTGTCTGACGAACCTTTCTAAAAATATATGCGAAAACCACTTCAACAATCAAACTTGCACATATGGGTAACCATACGGAAATACTTACATGCATTCATCTAGGGTATCATAAGAATTGGTGTTAAACCAATTCCGTAAACCATCCAAGACTGCTTTCAAAGGTGAAAAATCAATTCGGCTTTTCATCCTTTGCCATTTAGTTTGTTGTTGATTATTTTCGCAATCGATCACAGATGATAAAAGTAAAAAATCGTTATTCTGATATTATATATCTTCGCTATGGTGTTCCACAAAGATCCATTATTGGCCCTCTACTTTTCACTTTATATTTAAATCATTTACCGAATGTTGTTACTAATTCCTCCATTCACCTTTACGCGGATGATGTCCAGATCTATTTGAATAGACCCGTAGGTTTGATGAAGGACTGTATTTGTAGCATCAATGAAGATCTGCGTAGCACTGCTGAATCAACTTTCGTTAAATCCAACTTAGTCGCACTGCCTAGCTATATATGTAGGAGCCGGATTCATAAATTGGAATTCCCTCCGGTTTTACTAAATAATTCTGTTCCCAAGTACGTTGACTGCGTCAGGAATCTCGGAATTTATTTCAGTGCCGACTTCAAATGCTGCAGTCACATTTCAAATTTATTAGGGAAAATCGATGACACTTTACAGCAACTTTGGATAATGTCTGCTTGCCTTCCTGTGCACATTCGCTTACAGTTGGCTAAAACGCTAATTATTCCAATTTTTGGGTTATTGTAGTGCCATGCTTGATGCTCTGTGCGAGAGAAAGTTAGACGTTGCTTTCAATGATGTAATACGCTATACTTATAGACTTCCTCGGAATTCTCATGTATCTCAGTATACATTATCACTGCTGGCCACTTCTATTAAAACATACAAACAAGCTTCCGGAGTATTTGTATGAGAGATTGCACTTCTTGCATTCGGGAAGGGGTTGTCAGCTACTATCCCCTCGGCATTCCTGTCAACGATGAGCGCTCTTACTTTGTTCAGGTAATACAAAAGTGGAACCCGCTTTCTGCCAATATACAGCGAACGACCTCTGGCAAGCATTTTTATTTTTTATTAAAAGATTTAAGTTTTTATGAGCGTAAGTAGCACGCACTTCTTATATTTTTATGTTTTATAGGGGTAGATTTAATTTTTTTTTTCTATTAACTTTAATTTAACTTTTTCGTTTCGTTTTTATTTCTTTATGGTGGTATGTTTTTTATTTTTATATATGTTCGTATATTTGTTTTACAATTTGTTTTATTTTGTTATCTTAACGTGTTTTAGATAGTTTTTATTTTAGTTGGTTTTTATATTGACACACAACTACTTATATAAGATATTGTAATCTTTGTACATTAGTCATCAATAAAATTTATTTATTTTATTTATTTAATCCTAGATTTTTTACTTGTTTCTTTTTAATTTAAATTGTTTTAGTACCCAGCGTCATCTAAATCAAGGGATACATCGGCTGACACCATTTAAAGATATTTGTTTTTATGAATTAAGTTTTATTAATTGTTTCTATTTGGTTTTAATTTTATTATTGGGTAAGCAGAACCCGCATCAAAGGATTTATATTCTGTCTTAAGAATAATGGTGTCTCAACATTTGAGCCTTCTATTGTTATGATAATAAATAATTTTGACCACAAACATAGACTTAAAAAGGAACAAGTTTTAACTACATCAGAAATTTCAGCTTCATCAGCTGAGTAAATATAAAATTACAAGCTGATATAATGTAGTTCACGGCACGACGAAAATTTTTTAATTTGTAAGATTATATCACAGAATGGTGTATGAAAGAGCTCGTAGCAAACTTCAATAACTGAAGCTCCGCGCACGTACAAAATGCGAGCAAATATTGTGAAAATACTTATCTATATGGAAAATAAAAACGAAAACGACACTTCAACTTGACAAGTGTCACATTAAATGTCAAAAAAAGTTGCAGCCAACATTGCAGTATAAAATTCTAAAAGATTTGTGTATTAAATGATTGTGGTTTATAGCTAGGGTCATATTGCAATAAATTCGTATACCGTGTACATTTTTCGCAATTGCAATACTGAGTTCCAATATACTACATATTGAGTATACACCGTGTATATACCGAGCTGTTTCTCAGTATATAGAGACAGACTTGCGGTATAGCGCAAATTGAAATTGCAAGTCTGTCTCCGGTATAAAACAACGATGCTTCAACAAGATGTAGGGCAGCCTTCAAATGTTTCTTAGAAATTTACTGGAAATTTTTTCTTTAGAATTTTTATGCATTATTGAGATTTGCTACGAGCTCTTCTTATATATTACTTTGTTGGTATAACCGTCGATAACTGGGTATTTCTTGTCTGTGATTATACCATACCTACATGTAATTTTATTTTGTTGATTTTTTTTTTAGAATCATTAATTGAACTGAACTTGTATAATTGTGCTCTACCAGACATACAAAACGAGTTCCGTATAAGCATATTCTTCGAAAAATTAGAGGAATCTACCGTACATGTTCTATCAGGTTAGCACGTCTAATACGTGCGCAAATAATTATTTCAACAGAAGAAATTAATTTTACGTTCAGAGCTTCAAGTAGGTACAGAAGATATTGTTTTAGAAAAAATTATGATTGTTTTGTTAGATGATGAAAACTCCGCGCTCATGTAAAGAGCTGTCTGTTAAATAAGGTTTATACAATCAAAATGACTAAGTCAAATATCTTATTTCATGTTCAGACCTTCTCTTTCACTTTAGAAATTCTCAATAGTATAAGAGCTGAATTCTATGTAAGTAGTAACAAAATTTCTATTACTTACGTGTATAAACGAGAAGTGGTATGAAAGTGTAAGAGAATTGTGGAACAGCCTTTAATTAGTTTAATCCATTTTGTAGACAGTATTTAAAAACATTACTTGAAATTTGGAATATTGAAACAAGTTTGCAATAGCAACTAACTAACTTACATATGTACGTGAGATTTTCATTCGCAATTATTGCAATTTGATGTTTTTTTATTGGTGTATCGTTTTAACTCTGATAATTCACGCTTATGATAATTACGTTCGATAAAATATTTTAAGCGAATCAACTCGCTTAAAGTAGATAAAGAATGTATTTTATTGCGGATAATATTAATATTGTAGGCCATGCTTTACTTGCATCCGCTTGAAAATGGAGCTATATACTGGAATATTTTTTGTAAACATTTGTAGTTTTTTTTTCCATAATTACTTATCAACATTATGCATGAAAATTGGGGCGTCGAGAACACGCAAAAATAAAATAAATAAGAAATCTAATGCAAGTTATCAAGTAAACGATGTGATTTTGTTTTCAATATTGATATTTCCGGACTAAAATTTTTCTATATGTTCATTGGAGCACCATATTCCAATGGAACTCTTTGAGCATAACATATACGCTTTCTTTTACTACTCCATTATGTCAGCACAACCATTCCATCATACTAAAATGATCAAACTACATGTTTTGAATCCGACCATTTCCGATTTGGATGAAACTTTCATAGTTTTTATGGAATAGGTACGAAAATAGTTCACCCGTATTTTTTTGTTTTCCTCTACGCCCCGCTAGGAGGTTAAAATTTTTGAGATTATTACGTTGTAACATTCTTTTCAAAAACTTTTATCTCGGGAACGGAGCAAGCAATTTTTCTGATTCAAATGCAAATGAAAACAATGAATATACTTTTCATAGAAAACAAAAAATAAACAAACAATTTTTTTTTTTTGCAAATAATACTACTCTTTTCAAAAAAAATATCATTATTTACTATTGAGGGCCTTTAGCATTTTTCTATTTATATTTTTAAATTGGAAGTGTTATCTATCATTGTGAAAAAAATTGTGATAGTGCTCGGCATCGTTTTAGAGATATAAATTTTAAAAATTACCATATACCCAAAGTAACGCAATATGAGATCACTTAGGAGAATGTAGTTCTTTTTCTTCTATTAGAGATCACCAGCTGTTTTTTTTTATATTTTTATTTTAGAGAAATGAATTTTTAAAGTCACCATAATATACCTTAAGTAACATAGAATGAGAGCATTACATTACATTACAATACAATTACATTCCCATATTTATATTTATTTTTTGAAACGAACCAAAGCACTTCCGGAATACATCAGCCATTTCACAATCTGTATACTCTGCTCTGGTATATTTAATTCTTATGCCGTCTATTCTTATACATAAACACGTACGCTGTATTCATGACGAAGGACGCTTCCTGTTCAGTTCTCAATTCAATGGCCAGAATCTCATCTGCAGATGTCATCTCTTCTACGGGTGCCTCGACGGTCTTTCTCATCATTGACTAAATACGGATTTTAATTCTATGTCCTGCTAGCAATAATAATAACAATAATAATAAATACCTCCCGAAGTATTCAAATAAATTTATATATCATAAACATAAGATACTACACCTTATAAGTTATACATACATACATATGTATGTAGCTCAGTGTCCCAGCTTAAATAGATAAATTTGAACTAAGAATTTTGTAAAACATAAACAAATTACAATTTATGGCGTAACAACTGCTCGACAGTTTTATCTTTGTAAAATATTTTTTTAACACCACAAAGCTTGTAAAGTAGAAGAACTTCTAGATCAGATAAAAGTAGACAAGAACGGAAACGAAATTTACTACAATGACTAATAAATTACTCTGCAACTCATTCAGTGCGAAACGATAAGACTTCGATCAATAACAATCGAATTGTCTGGGAAACTTCGACCACGAGCCCCATCTCCATACATATTAGTTTAATATCGTAAACGATAACATTGCGCAGCTATAAATACCTTAAATAGTTATTTTTGTATTATTTTCGCAACTTATCAAAATATTTTGGATTCAATAAATCTACGTTTGGCAATGCATTAGTTTGTGCGTTTGTTTTTATTATTGAAATGTCGAGGTGATATGAAAACCAAGGAGGCAAACCTTATTATCGTAAATCGATTATGATGTATTAGTTGAAATAATTGAAATCTAATTTACAATCATAAGAATTGCGCTCTCTATTAAAGCTATTCAGGGTAAGAATATTTATGGGGGACAGAGTGATGATAAAATGTTTATTATTTCCAATAAACCAAGCATAGCTCAGCTATAAATATTAGAATGTCCGCACACTTATTTGAAACGTCACTTATCAATAACAACTTATCGCTGGACACACTCAATCGATGAGTGTGTAAAATTTTTACAGATTTTTCAACTACTCAAAATTTTGAGTGGCACTCTTCTAGTTTTAATTCGGAAAAATTTTGAGTGAACTCAGCTTAAATTATTTTTTTATAATTGGCAATTACAATCTTTGCATTAAACAAAATTATTTCATGTTCAACAATAAAATATACATACAAAAATATGGTCTTGCTCAGCGTATTCTTCGTTTTCATGGATTATCTTGATAGCATTCTCTTTAGTTCTCGAAACCCTTTACTGAAGCTTGACTTTACCTGGATAAGGTATGTTAACGATGTCTTTTGTATTTGGTTGGGAACAGACAGACAATTACAAAATTTCGTGACTGATGTTTTAAATAAATTAGACGGGAGTATTAAGTTTAATATAGAATTAGGTAATGAGAAATGTATATGTATGAATTATTCATTAAAATGACGTGTGTCACATAGCATTCATAATTATGACTCAAAAATCATATCATAATGAAGTACACTAATGAAGTTTTCTTTCCTCCTAATGAAGAAAATTGTGCTTAAACTGAATGTATTTTGGCATATAATATAAATCTGACGCTCCACTGTGCATATGCCGTTATAAAAATAAGATGAAGGATGGCAAAGAAATGCAAAACACAAACTATATTATCAAAATACTTTTCAATATAATGTTTTTTCATTTCCAAACCATTTAATTAAAAAAATAAAATAAATAAAAACTATTTAAAAATCTAAATATGAGTCATTTAATGGAAAATGGGTTTTATTCACATTAAATGATTTTTGGATATCTCATTCTAACTAAATAGAAGCAGGGAGAGGGAAGGTTTGAATATTTTGACACCCGTATAATATATGAGTCTACAGGCAATTTTCTGTCTACTGTGTGAAATTTTTAAAAGACAAGTCCCGAAATACTTATCAGTTACTGGCTTCGTAGCCGAAAATCAAAATTTCATAAAGAAATTTTGAGAGCATATTGCGTGATTCGATCAGCAGTGCAGGGTGATCTCATCAGGACAGCAATGAAGTCCTGAACTGCCTGCTGTCTATACTAAAGTGAACTCAGATTTCCAAAATATGGCAGTGGATATGATTTAATGTGAATAAAGCCAATTTTCCATTAAATGATTCATATTTAGATTTTTAAATAAATCTTTATGTATCCACCTTCAACTTTTGGACATTCTACTATAGTGTGGACAGCTGGCAATTCAGGGCGTTATTCCTTTCCTGATGAGATCGCCCTGCACTGCTGATCGAAACTCGCAGTATGCTCTCAATATTTCTTTATGAAATTTTGATTTTCGGCTAGCCAGTAAGCCAGTACCTCGGGACTTGTCTTTTAAAAACTGCGCATAGGCGGAAAATTGCGTAGATACGTATATTATACGGGTCTCGAAATATTCAAACCACGCTCTTCTAAATAAAAATAAGTTTATAGCGTCGATTCGATCCATTTCGCTTCTTCACTGTCATAACTATTCAAAACCAGTTTGGCAGTACAACTTAATTAAAGAAATGGCTATGAGTCTACAGTTGCCTAATGAATCATTATGGTATTATAAGTCGCTCGTAAATTATGCATTAGGAGCGCTGTTGGTCTTCTAGAGCGTAAATTTCTTAGACTTGACAATATATGTTAAGAATAATAAACTTCAATTTGACATATTTAGAAAAAAATACATTCAGTGATAACATTATTCCTTTCGGGTCAGCATATCCTTAGAACACGAAGATGGCAGCATTTCACTCTATGCTAAATAGATTATTGAATGTCCCATTGGATAAAAAAAAACTCAAAACTGAATTATAAACCATACCATTAAATAAATAGTCATCAATAATAGATATACATATACCAAATATAGTTCATAATTTACTAAGGGAAAAATTACGAAAAGGTGCTATAAAGTCTGTCTATCCTGTTAAAAAATCTGAAACTGACATTGCCAATACTTGGAAGAAAATCTCATATATCAAAAAATCGATTGAGCTCCTGAGAAATCTCATCGCAAGATGCAATATTTCTCAAGCTTTTTTCAATAAAAATATTATAAAAAAATTTCTTTTTTAACAACAAAATTATGTCTAACTTAGATAAATATGAAATCAGGGGGATATATAAAGTAAATTGTAGTAATTGTGTTGAAATCTATGTAGGCGAAACTAATACCCGATTCAGCGAACCCATTACATCGTCTAAATCTCAAAACATAGAAAAGAAATAGGACACAGTTGCTCTATCGACGATCTTAAAATTTTGCATAGATTAAATTCTGATCCGACTTTGAATAAATACGAAATCCTAGAAATTAGAAATAATTTATATGTAGCTTTTCTGTTTAATTGTGCTTTCTTTGTATAGGTATGTAAATCACTAAGATCAGTGTAGCCTTAGATAATGTCTTAGTCAGACGAATTACATCGGCCTTCCTTAAAAAGTTTGTTTTAATTTTGGTTAATATAATTAAACATTCCGTGCAGATTTCTTTCACGAAATATTAAGATTTCAAGTTAATTCTGTATTTTATTCAAAGTTATTTAAGTCCTTCTTTCTGTTTAGGATTAGTCGCTAAAGATTGTTTCATAAAATAATGTATTGCAGTAAATGCCTCTTTCATATTCTTTCATTTTCGTCCTGGATTAGAAGAGTATTTCTGCCTTTATATTTTATGATATTGACGGTTCACTCTTTCGAGCATCCTAAATAAAAAGAAGAACATGTTTACACTTTACAATAATTTTGATATGATTTTCGCTAATCGCGCTCTACTACAGATTGTTCGCTTCACCCAATATATTATCCTTTAAGAGATAAATGGCATTAACAGATGGAAGAAATAATTTCTTGTTTGTAAAAATAATGGAATTAAATAGCCAGGAATTTTGGGAATGAAGCAACACACTTTAGCACTTTACTTTACAACTGATTTTCAGAATTTCGTCGTTAATGTACTTCTCTTAGTGATGACTTTCATGACGGTCGCCCTTGATACAGGATAACAATCGAGTAAGTAGCTTACTGTAATATTGTGACATTTTTAGGTATTGAGCTGAATCAAGAAAAAGGTTTTTTACATAATCATTTGGATGTTGAAAGCAATTCGAAAAATATAATATCGATCATGCAATATTTTGCTTCATAACGATGTCTATTCTTATGTAGCATTAATAAAATCAGCTGAAAATCCAGAAATCCATTTTTGTTTCGTTTCCAATCAAAATGGGCCCAAAATCCAGAATGGACCGCAAAAATCGCTACGACCATAGTTTATTCAATAGAGCGGATTTTTTACCTTCCATGCAGCTAGCTGAAAATGGAAAAATTAATTTTTTTTCAAAACCTCGGGTAAGCCATGAAAATCGCTACGATCATGGGTTCATTTGATAGAGCAGACTTTTTACCTTCAATGCAGATGAAAATTTTATCCGCCCTACAACAGTTTCGATTTGGCACCTTGCGAATTTTACTTATTTCCAAAAATATTAAATAAATTGCGTGGTTTGAATGTTGACAGTGCTGACGCAGCATTTGCGGCCTACGAATAGGGCATTTTTCAGATGACATCAGATTATTGAATCCTGTACTTCCAAAACTCATTCCACTTAATGCAAAAGTGCACAAATTGTAATTAAGACTATTTTGGAAAGAAATAAATGCAAAAAATCCCACAATTTAATGTTTTTTATTACCTTTATCGAAAACTTTTAGAATAACCCTCTTATTTGAGCTGAAATTTTGTACATGGGCATTTTATAAAAATTGTAAATCTACGTTCGAAAATTTATAATAGGTCTGTTTAATGAAGTCGAGAAAAGTTCAGATCAGCTCAGAGCAGAACAAGGAAGTTTACCTGTCAAATTGAAAATAGAGCACAAAAGAGCAGAAATGAGCATGAAGCTTATGAACAGTTTTTTATTTTATTATTTAAATTATTCCACTAGAATAGTCATGAATTTTTTTTTCCACAAAAAAAAATACAATTATTTGAATTTTTATCAGAACTGTCAGTACAACTTACAGCTGTCAAATGCCTGCTCCAAGTTAGGAGAAGGTGCTATACCACTTTTAAAATAGTCTTTTTTTTTACAAAATTAATAAGACAAATCATAAGCAAGCGATAATTATAGATTGCCGACCCCATAACCTTTCGAATAATTGTCGAATATGCAGTTAAAAATTTATATTTCAGGATCTATGAAAGGTAATATGAAGGTCTTGCTTGCGGCCCAAGGTACAACCCGTAGCTGAGGGGTAGTAGTTGTAGTGGGGTATTGTACCTTGGACATTTGCAAGAATAATAATATTCGCAAAGCAGGTTACTAAACAAAAATTTGCTATAGCGATGCATAGTTAATTTATTATTTATGTAAAGGCCGGAGTGCGGCTTTTTTGTACATGTCCGTGGTACAAATGTTTGAAGTGTCTAAGGTACATACCCTTTGCAAACGAAACAAAAACGTCTGTGAAATATTTTAAGATGCACCATTCATCACATGATGGACGATTTATAACAACAAATTTAAACAAGTTTTACCTGAGCTGGAATCCAAAGATATAGGAAGGGTATAACTCCAACACTGGAAAATATTTACTTTTTTCACGATTTTTCATTAAAGCGTAATAACTGCACATTTTTCCGACAAAGTAATTAACAGAATAGCTTAAGTGTCATCTGTTGATTAGTAAAATCGGATAAAAGTGCGTTTATGTATGTGGTAACTACAGTCCGTGTGGAAAATGAAATGACCAAAGTACACACATGTCCAAGATACACCATTTTTCCCTATTCCTTGGAAAATTTAGAGCAGAAAATTTGCTCTAGGTCATTCTAGTTCACTTTAGAGTAGACTCATGAAACACAGTTCAGTTCACATTAGAGTACTTTAGAGTAGTGTTCTGAATTCATTAAACATGGTTTTCTGCTCTTTTCTGCTCAACAGTAACCTAGAGCAGCTCATTTAACAAACCTAATACCGGGTGACTCCTAAATACTGTTTTCATACGAAAATTCAGGCTTTCCATGGATACTGAACGCGCTAACGTATTAAGGCCCACTCATATTTACAGACACATGTCTTGGAAGATACGGCATTTTAGAAAATATCCACACTGACAGACACGTAACGTAGCCGACACGACATCTATAGGCAAGCAGGGAAAAAGATTCCTTAATACGTTCAATTGATTGTGTTAAGGATCATGTTAAGACGGTCACTTTTTCTTTGCTTTTGTGAGAAGATCGTGGTAGGACTCTTCAAAATTTGTTATTATTAAAATTGTTTCAGAATCTATCTGTTGAAGACCTAGCCTAATTACATTATTATTAGAAGAGGAAGGCGTAGCACGGATAGACACTTACCAGAACAGATAATCTCCATGAGAATCATCCAGAAACGGCCCGTGTCTGTGCGTGTCTTTGCGGTTGCGTTACGTTAGACATAAAAGTGTCATGTCTGCCACGATAAGTGTCTGTAAATGTGAACGGGCCCAACGGGAAAAATAAAAGCGCTTCCAGAAAAAGCGCTTTTAACTTGTATCTGACGGAGGTGCCGTGGAAGCGCTTCATTTGCGTCACTTTGGAAGCTTTTCTAATAGGAAAAATGTTTCGGGCTTTCGGCATTATTTGTGACATGCTATTATGCTGCTTCCATGAATAAGTGCAAAATAGACACAGAATACATTACTCATTCATGTTTTGAAAGTGCAGTGTAAAGGAAACATATAGAGATTTTATGGTGATAATAATATTATAATTGATTTAAGTTTTTTCTATATTGTCAGTAAAACATGAACTAATTTTTTCTGAGAAGCTAGAAAAGAGCGCTTCCTTCCCCGGACATCAAATGTTAAAATGAAACAGAGTTGGATAGGCTGAGGAAGCGCTTCAAACTTCCAAAATAGCGCTTTTAACTTGTATCTGACGGAGGTGCCGTGGAAGCGCTTCATTTGCGTCACTTTGGAAGCTTTTCTAATAGGAAAAATGTTTCGGGCTTTCGGCATTATTTGTGACATGCTATTATGCTGCTTCCATGAATAAGTGCAAAATAGACACAGAATACATTACTCATTCATGTTTTGAAAGTGCAGTGTAAAGGAAACATATAGAGATTTTATGGTGATAATAATATTATAATTGATTTAAGTTTTTTCTATATTGTCAGTAAAACATGAACTAATTTTTTCTGAGAAGCTAGAAAAGAGCGCTTCCTTCCCCGGACATCAAATGTTAAAATGAAACAGAGTTGGATAGGCTGAGGAAGCGCTTCAAACTTCCAAAATAGCGCTCCTATATGGCTGTTAAAGCGCTGTTTTTCCAGCTGGGGATCTTTAAACTTAATCTTTTGGGCAATAATCATAAAACAAGTTTAGATATAATTTTAAAAATTAACGAAATCCAGAAACCCGTTATTAGTTCTACCATAAACAATTCTTTTTTTTTGTATACTCAGAAGTAAATGAAAAAACCTATAAAATACCGAGCGATGAGCTGTTCAATAAGAACATACGAAAAACAACAAATATTCATCTAGGATACTTTCAAAATTGGTAACTGAATTCCTAGTTACATATTTTAACCATTCATCAATGTTGTTATCGGTTTTGTTTGCAGAACTAAATAATAATAATAAACAAATAATGAATATTAACGCAAATATAAACTGCATACAATACCAACATGACAAAGCAGAATGACACCCGAATTTTCTGCAAGTCAAAATTTTGATTAAAACTGAATGATTCATATCACGCTAACTAACAACGGTAAGTATGTTTATTATTCAGTAATTACAATTATAAAATCCTTAATTAGCCCACTAAAGGCTCCAACATTATTGTTTACGGCAATATTCACCGAAGTTTGTTTTTCCAGATCCATAATTATCATGAGACATGCTCTGATTTTATTGCTGTAAATGACGGCGTGTAAAGTATGTTGACAGTTTTAAGTTGAACAAACACTGGCAGCGGGCACACGTCATATATTAAATAATTTTTAATGCAAATCAAAGCGCCTGCACTGAGCTTACTTGGCTTGGCACTCGGTTTGTCTATTGTGAAACTTAATTACCTACAAGGTAATTTCATAAGCTCAACAGGTACGTCTATCTATATCCACCTATATCTATCTATCTATCTACATATCTATATACATGTCTACATATATTACGGAACCGGAGAATTGTAAAGCGGTGGCGGTGGTGAAATGACTTGCGTCTCTAAATAGTATATCAGATAAGAATGTATGTAAGCACTGCAGGCGGGGGTGGGGTAATGATAATTTAAATTTTTTTGAAAAACTATTTTGAAGCACAAATTACGTTTTTCGTTCGCGGTAAATAAATTGATAGACACTGAAAAAGTTTGAAGTTTGTTGTGACTAAAAATAGCACAGGCAAAATATGTATACTTGTACGAATCAAGTTATTAAATATCTTAGTAAGGCCAAGGCACGATAAGGTTCAAGGAGGTCTATTTCGAGGACAATTTTATATTTATATTTTTGTAAATATCATGTTTAAAACTATCAACAAGGAGGGTCATTGGAGAATAGTATTTATATGGCCTTATCAAGTCTTTTCCACGTGCTCGAAATAATTCATGAAAACATTTTCCAAATGAGATGGATATTTTCTTTTCTTTTTTTCTTTTTTGCTGAATACATAATACAAAAAGGAAATTAAAACATTACAATGTAGAAAATGTACGTTTTGTTAGTATGGAAAAAGATAAATTGATGTTATTTAAAAAAACTATTTTGAAATATCTCTGCCCAATGCCAATATACCGATTTATGAAGGGAGCATGTGTTTACAATTAGTAGGTTTTTAAATATTTGCTAGTATCATCTCCTGTGTGATAGTTTCTACAATCATAGAAGAATTCATAATATCGTCACTGTATATAAATAAATCTGATAAGATTTAATAAAAAGATACTGCCATCTACTATCGTATTTAAGTCTTCCTATTACGCAATGCTGTTTATTGAACAATAAGGTAGTCAATGAATCATTTTACATTATACCGGAATCACTATACAATTTTTAGTACCGGGCACTTAATCTCTTATCATCATAACAACTATAATTGTATTATTGTTATTTTTTTATATTTTAGATGAAATAATAAATTATATACTAAGTTCGATTTCGTTTTTAGTAATTATAGTAGACGAAAAAATAAATTAGAGACACGCATGCAGAATAATAAATGGCAGCACATTGAAATATACCTTAGTCATTGAGCGCTCCTAATGAGTAATTAACTAATGACTCATTTTACGCTAATGATTAATTAGGCATCTGTAGACATACAGCAATTACACTTAGTTTTTATTTATTTTATTTTTCAATTTATCGACTTGGAAATGAAAATAAAAAAAGCATTATATTCACAAGTAAAAAAAAGTTAAAGACTATTTCTTATGATATTGTTACGTGCCACAAAGTGAATCAAGCGACATCTCTTAGGAATGGAAACAACTTTAGGTTAGTGTCATCTTAGTACACTTTGGGTTCGGAGAACGGAATATTCAGGAAGGTTCTAGGATAATTCGTAGAGTATAAATACGGCGCTCTGACAGCTAGGAGGCGGAGTATTATTTCAGACAGCGAAGTGAGAAGTGAACGAAGTAAACTATTTGGATTGCGATAATTAGAAGTACAGTACTAGCGATAAATAAAGAGTTGATTTGATAATTATTTGTGAATTTGTGAGAGTAAACAGTAAAGTTAAATAAAGAAAGAACTTTTGAATTATAACTGAAATATTGTGTTTTAAATAACGAACTAAGGCCACGCTCGTAACAACTGGTGTCAGAAGTAAAATAAAATCGCGAAATAAAGTGGTGGCATTTGACTTTGAAATTCAAAGAGTGATTAATTTTGTGAAATCGCGCAAGAATGGGACGCAAACTAGAGGAGCTTCGCATACAGGAATTGAAAGTGGAGTTGGGGAAGCGGTCATTGCAAACGACAGGTCTAAAGAATGTTCTAGTCGAGCGACTTAGACAAGCGTTGATAGAGGAAGAAAAGAATCCTGATACATACGTTTTCGAGGAAGAACCAGAAACTGAAGAAGAGCCTGCGATGAACATAGAACAGCTTTTGGGTACTTTAATGACCAGAATGGAGCTTTCAACCCTGCAAGTGAAGAATGCTCTTGAGGAACAAAAGAATTCTCTAGAAGCCCGTTTGGACGAACAAAAGAATGCTTTTGAGGAACAAAAGAATGCTTTTGAGGAACAAAAGAATTTTCTAGAAGCGCGGTTGGATGAACAAAAGAATTCTCTAGAAGCCCGTTTGGACGAACAAAAGAATTCTATGGAATCCCGTTTAGATGAACAGAAGAAATCACTGGAAACGCGTTTGGATGAACAAAAGAGTTCTCTGGAGAATTGTCTAGAAAATCGCTTAGAGGAACAAAAGAATTTCCTGAAAAACTCGTTAGACGAACAAAATTTAAAAATTGAAGGAATCGAGCAAGAAGTGGCGGAAGTTCAACAAAAAGTCACCGAACAGCTTGACAACTTTAAATCAGATTTGGAGAAGATGAAACATCGACAACCACGGCACGAAGGAATTGAAATATCCAATGCAGGCAGAATGAAACCTCCAATATTTGATGGACAAAATTCGTGGCATATTTTCAAGAGACAATTCGAGGCTGCTTCCGAAGTAAACGGATGGAATGATGCAGACAAAGCTACAGCTCTGGTATTAGCACTTCGAGGTTCTGCATCAGAGCTTTTACAAACTATACCGATAGAAAGGCAACGTGATTACATTTCACTAGTACAGGCGATAGAATTACGTTATGGAGATGAACACATGCAGCAAGTATATCGCCTGCAGTTACGCAACAGGACTCAAAAGCATGGCGAGTCACTACAACAACTGCAGGCTGATGTGGAAAGATTAGCTTATCTTTCGTACTCTAGCGTAAATGCGGATTTCCTTAATGAAGTGGCAACAGAAGCATTTGTGAACGCCATTGCAGATCAAAATTTACAACAAGCGTTAAGGCTAGCAGGAAAGAAATCAACAGCAGAAGCACTAGCCTATGCATTAGCGTATGAATCTGCCAGGCAAGCTTCTCGAAGTGCAGTACGAGTGAGAGAAATTTCGGTGGAGGAATGTACTTGTAATAGAATGCAGCCATCACAGAGCAATTCTTCACGCGGTATTCTGCGATGCTGGAATTGCAATAGAGCAGGACACCTCCAAAGGGACTGCAGAAAACGCCGACGAATGGAAGCGCTAGAAGAAGGGCAGAGATATCGAGCTGGGCAGAGATATGGAGTTGGGCAGCAGACTCACAGCAGAATACCGTCATCAGAGACCACTCCTTCGCGTGGTGTCATTCGATGCTGGAAATGTAGTAGACTGGGACACCTGCAAAACGACTGTAGGAAACGAGGACGAATGCAAACAACAGAAGAAGAAGGGAGAAGATGGCGAGCTAGAGAGCAAGCTTTCCGTGAAGAGACTAGACTGCAACCTCATGACTTTGAAATCCCATACCGCAAAGGACGTATCCACGGATATGCAGAAGCTTTTTCACAACGTCCATGCAATCCTGAATGGAATCATTGCGGACGGATGGAAGAAAAAGATGACGATGACTACAATGATGATAACGAAAGTCGAAAGAAGAAAGGAGAGAAATCAAGAGATGATGATGATTACGGTGATAAAAGTAAAAAGAAGAAAGGAAAGAAATCCAAAGATGATGATGATTACGGTGATAAAAGTAAAAAGAAGAAAGGAAAGAAATCCAAGAGCGAGGATAATGAAAGAAAGAAAAAGACGAAAAGTAAAGGGTCTAAAGATGCTGATAATGACGATGATAAGGGTATAATGAAGGTCGGAAAAGGTAAAGATGAAGTTTCTGACGATGATGATAATAAGAAGCGCAAAGGCGGCAATGAAAAGGATGACAACGGCAATCGAAAGGGCAAGAAATTTGAGGACAAAGGAATCAAAGATAAAAGACGAAAGAAAAATCAAAGCATGGAAGAGTGTTTCAACAGAACATTAATCAGACATCTCAGGAAGGTCTTCAACTATAATCAACGCGATTGGTTTCGACATATTCCTATATTTCTAATGGCTTATATATCAGCTGTTTACAATATGACCAGACAAAGCACATTTAAGGTCATTTTCGGAAAGGAAATGCGCTTACCTAGCGACCTCAAGTTTGGTATACCCAATGGCGAACAAAAGTTACCAGAAGACTACGTAACAAAGCTCAGACAACGATTAGCTAATGTGCACGAGGCCACGAGACGTTCTCCAAAGTTACCACAACACTGGGAGAGACCGTATGCAGTTAAAACTAAAATTAATAACATGCCATACAAGAATCAGCGCGGTACAAGATGCAAAAGAAAAATCGTTCATCTAGATCGCTTGGGTCAATACGGAGAGCACCAAGACCGTGGACCATCTGTTGTTCGGGACGAACAAATTTTAAGAAGGGGGTAGTGTTACGTGCCACAAAGTGAATCAAGCGACATCTCTTAGGAATGGAAATAACTTTAGGTTAGTGTCATCTTAGTACACTTTGGGTTCGGAGAACGGAATATTCAGGAAGGTTCTAGGATAATTCGTAGAGTATAAATACGGCGCTCTGACAGCTAGGAGGCGGAGTATTATTTCAGACAGCGAAGTAAACGAAGTAAACTATTTGGATTGCGATAATTAGAAGTACAGTACTAGCGATAAATAAAGAGTTGATTTGATAATTATTTGTGAATTTGTGAGAGTAAACAGTAAAGTTAAATAAAGAAAGAACTTTTGAATTATAACTGAAATATTGTGTTTTAAATAACGAACTAAGGCCACGCTCGTAACAATATTGTAGATGACTGCCCGCATGTAATTCCGTATGATCATCCATCCGTGCATGTTAGAATTTTGAAATGGTTTTTCGCATATATTACTTAAACGGTTCGTCGGACAGTAAAAATGGTTAAAACAAATTTCATAGGATTTTATATTCTGAAGAACTTTTGAGTACAATAAAATCGTATAAGACTGTTCGTTTCCACAGCATGCGTAAAAAAACAAAATTTTTATATGGCAACACCAAGAAAGGGTCTTGAAACTTCATTTACTATTGCCAACTATGTATCGAATTTCAGCTCCCTACGTTGACGTGTTCTCAGGCAGTTTCCAAATATATAGTGGAAAACGAAATTTGTGTATGGCAACCCTACGAAGGAGATGCCCGATTGATCCCATTTTCGAACTTCATTTTACTATTTTTTTAAAAAGCCCGCGTGCAACATTTTAACTCTCTAAGTCAACGCATTCTCTAGTTATCGGGAGAATGGGCAAACGGACAGACAGACAGACAGACAAACGGACAGAAAGACGGACATGCAAAAATCAAAATAACTTTCAATATTATGCGCGGTTGTCCAATTCATTTTGGTCTACCATCATTATTTCATTAGTGTACATCATTATGATCTGTTTTTCCAGCCATAATTATGAATAGTATTTGGCACACGGCATCATATTGAATACTAAGTGAGTGTTAAGGCTGCATTCATACCTAACGTTTTAATCAAGCTGTAATGATTTATCAGATCTGCTGATTGAATTATTTTGTTTGGCCGGTATGAATGCAGAGAGGGATATGCCTAGAAATGTATGTGGTTTTCTGATTGAATCAAGATTAAAGTAGGATTAAAACGTCAAGTGCGAACGCAGCTTAATGATGCATTAGATCTTGCTGTGTGTCTAAGGTATTAGAAAGCTGAAATTTTGTAGGTGGTTGTTTAAAAAACAATGTAGATCAGAATTCGAAAATGGATACAATCGGGTAACTCCTTCGATTTTGAGTACAATATTTGAGCACAACTTGAGGACATGTTCACGTATAGAGAGTTGAAATTATACAAATTCTGTTTTCATAAAAATTGCAAATATAATTTCGGAAATTAGCGTAGTTAAGGAACTCTTCATAGTAGTGGGTATAGCTCACAAACAGGGAACGGAAATAACTGGTATTTTGAAAATTTTAAACAAAAAAAGCTGAGATAAATTATTATCGTAGAATTTATTGGAATATACCAAAAGATGTTTCGTGAAATGCGTTTCGATTCCTGTAAAACTTTTGAAAACTTAACTTTTTTAAAAAAAAAAGCTAAAAAAACTAAGCTGGAAAGGCTTATTATTTTTTCTAGCAAAAATAAAAAGCCAGCTTGACTTTATGTTTTTTCGAGCTGGAAGTAACAGGTGTTGAAGCCGCAAGTATAAAAAGCCAAGCTGGCTTCTTATTTTCAGGGACCGAAGCAGTTATGAATTTTTACGAAAAAGCTTAATTTATTTGTTATTCCTGGCCGGTAATACTTTTGAAGCTCGAAAAGCAAACGACTTTTTTTTTCGTTAAAAATATGAAAAACGAGCCTGCTTTTATTTTTTCTAGCTAAGCTGGCTTTTTTTTTGGAAAAAAACATAATAAGCCTTCCCAGCTTATTTTATTTTAGCTTCAATCTATTATCTGTCAGGAATAACAAGTAAAGTAAGCTTTTTTTGTAAAAAGTCATAACGGTTCGGTCCCAGCTCACAAATCTAACCCATTTTTTTTTATTTTTTATTTAACTGTTTATTTTTTAATACGTTATTAACAGCAATTTTTCATATTTGTATTTAAGGAACCAAAATAATACTCTGCGTACTAAATTCAATAATTTTCGCTTTTGCATTTTTCCATTATGTTGACTCAACAACAAATTCTAATTAATGTCTATAGGATTCTGAAGCTATTTTCGATAGATGTGCTTAAAAACAGGCACCGAAAGAGTTATAAGAAATATTTTAAAAGTCTGGTTTTAACAATTTGTTATTGATATTTTATATATTTTTTTTAATGAAATAGTTAAAAAGAGAATTTTATTTTCTTATGAGTAAATAACAGTTTTATATTTCTCTCTCGGTTTAACATTTAAAAATGATTTTTATTTTTTCTCTCAAAAAATATAACTCATAATTCGAGTTTATCATTTTCTCAGCATTTAACAATTAAAAATGAGATTTATATTTTTCCTCAAGAAATAAACCTGTCCGAATTAGGTTCTTAGGGAAAGGAAAATTGGAATCCGCAACCCCTTCTTGGTTTTGCCATACATAGCTTTGGTTGTTCACTGTAAACGGCGTTTTTAAAAAAATGTAAATTTAAGTTCAAAAATAGGACCAATCGGGCAACTTCTTCGTAAGGTTGCCATACAAAAATTTTTAAAAAATTGACAAATTTTTTCTTGTAACAAATATATGACAACAAAATTAGAAAACGTCCATTAATAAGTTTTATTTCCTGAGGATAATAAAGAACTCGAAAAAAATAAAACTCATTTTTAATTCTTATAATAGACGAAATATGTAAAACTCTGGCAAAGAGTTTTATATCACTGTAAAATAACATAAGTATGTTTTTTAACAGTTAAAATTGAAATATAAAAAATATGTCTTACAATAACAGTTAGGATTGGATTTATATATTAAAATCGAGACATTCTTAATTTCAACGTAGGCAGCTAGTCTAAGTGCTGTACATAGAACCCTTTTCTACTACTTTACTCCCTAGAAGATTTTATGAAAGATTTTTTCGCTCACAAAAAAATAATAACAGTTATTTGCGGTCCCTGCTTAAAAATAGGTGCAAATACAGGAAAAATTGTTGTAGAGAGTGTGATATGAAGGCTTTGAGCTTCTCAAATTTAATATGAAAAACTAGTGTAGATAGCGTACAGGTGTTGATGGCGAAGTACGAAAAAATATCAATTGAAATTCCGAAATATCGAATTTTTTAAATTTCAGGTATTAGTTACATATGTATGTATGTACCAATACTCAACATGAGAAATAGTACTTATTTTAAAGGTAAAGGATTAAGAAGATATTTCTAGTCAAACCAAGTCACCTTTTTATCTACACAGCTCGAAATACACCCTTAAGACGCATACATTAGGTAGAATAAAATTCAAATTCTGCTACGAGCACCCTTTATTAGGAGGAAGAGGAAAATCACAGGACGCTGTCGAAATGGAATTTAAGCTCAAGTCTCCTGGGATTATAGATATCAAACCCACAAGCTACTTCGAAATCCGCCATAAAAAAATTATGAGAGAAAAAAAAATATTTTAATTTCTAAGTGCTTGATAATTTTGTCGGCTTACGAGTACTTAGAATAATTAATAAATGTGTGAGATCCTTTGCTGAATCCGTCAGGAGAACTAAGTTTGCGAATTTGCCAGTGATGCTTAAGTGAATCGTACTTACGGCGGGAATCATTAATATGTCGGATTGAACAATAGGGGCCATTATTATTAAATTTAGATCGATTGGAAAGTGAGATGGAGATTTTGCAAAAAATATGGGGAAAAATTCTATAAATCGCGACCCCAGAGTGAGCAAGTTTTTCGTATTCAGAGTTCGTGCAGATTTTAAACCACTTAAAGTAAAAATATTTTAATTAAAGGCCAAACCAAAAAAGATAGAAAGAGGAAAAAAGTTGAGTTTGAAAGAATCGTTCTAAGGAGGCTTTAAAGTGAACTCTCAGGCAGATAATACTAGATAAGCTGTGTATGCCCTTTTTTATTTTAAATGTTTTAATTTTTTTTGTGCGCGACCTCATTGTACTCTTGGCTATTTTATTCTATTTATGAATAAATTTAATAACTTTCTTTCGGTACCTACTGTAAAGTAATTTCTTTTAATTATTCAACATATGGCACTCTTTCTGAGCTCCAGCTACGTTACCTACACTGAGCATACATCAGTAGACGTTCAGAACAGGTGTGCGTACATTAATCACTCCCCCCCCCCCCCCCTCCTTCAATCTTTCTGAGCACCAGTCACGTTACCCACACTGAGCATGAAATCAACAACGAAATTACTAATCCATTTTTTATACTATTATTAACATTTTGGGTAGCTGAACGACCCTGCCATGGATCACGTAAGTAAAACGTAATTTTGTAAAGATTCCCCAAAATCAAATTCCAAATAAAATTCCTTCAGAAAATTAAAGGAAAAATCTTTCTTCTGTCTACGTCCAACTTCTAATACCAATCTTCTGCGTTGCGCGCATATTATCCTACCCGGTTTAGTTTTCACCATACAAATTAAAAGATTTTTGCTACGCAAAATAATGCAACTTTTCAATATCAGCTAATCAAACTCAACGAATTAAATTTAAATATCTCGAAATTGTCGTTATTATAGTAAATTAGCTGCTAACTTATAATGAAATTACCAAAAGCATACTAATTTTCGAATCCATAGCGGAATTTCACCAGATGCGATGAGAAAAATGTTTGCAAAACGTCAATATTTGTTCCTTTTTACTTAATGATTTAAAAAAAAAAAATTTTTAACCGGAACGCTCGAGTATTAGATAAATACAGACAGAAGGCATTGAGTGAAGTTCAATAAAGCTTTTTTGAAGCCAATTGGTAAATACATAAATCGTGATACCGGCATTAATATTAATCTTCAAACTATTGAATTTGCTATACATTTTCCTTGAGTAAATTTATTGACAATGTTTTGATCAAATGCGCTTGTGTCATAGAAATTTGAATATTGTTTTGGAAAAAAAATTTGAGTTGAGAATACTTTTTTGTATGCTTTCTGATTTTCGTTTTTATGGTAAAATGGTTTATTTGAGAGATTTGTTATCATTCAACTTTTTAGTATTTGCAAAGTTTTAGTGAAAATAAAATAAAAAAAAACAATTAAAACTCTTTTAACATTGTTACTAGTTACTCCTAAAATGAGAAAAGTTTATATATATATATATATATATTTTCCGATAACCAATTAGACACAAGAAAGGTAAAGAATTTAGTTTGAAAAATTCCCAAGGATCAATAATAATGATATGACTATGACTAATATTTTCAAAACTAATAAAGCCACTGCTAGGTTCACAAGAATATTCCGCAAAAATAACTCGTTTCCCTTCAAAGTTGATACGTGATATTATTGATATTATTTTATGGTACTAACTATGATACAAAGATTAACAAGGTATAGCCAAATTATCTGTCAAATGGTTACTTGTCACCTTTGGCGACTATTGTAACAAATTTGTTCGTCTCAATTTCAGTCGTCCTTATCAAAGTGAAAAAAAAATCTATTTGGAAATATCTTTGCTTTCCCAATAGCACATAATTACTTTTCCCGAAGTAATTTAAAGATGAAGAAACTAATGTTTTGTGAAATATTTTAATATATTCAAAACGTATTTCAGTCAATAAAATGCGAAAAACTCAAAACAAATTCGCTGAAAATGACATTATCACCTCATGACGCAACACAAAAAATTCCTCTCGAATCGGCCATACCTTGTTATCTTTGTATCATGATAATAACGTTGCAATAGAAAAGGAAAAATAAAATATGCTTTTTAAAATACTAGAAAAAACTAGAGTTTTTCGGTTATTTTTTTCGGACGAGTATGAGAAAAAAGTGTTGTTCGATTTTCAATTTTCCAGAGTTTTTTTTTACTGAAAACCAAAATTAGAATTTTTTTGAAAGATTTTGAAGATTTTGAGATTTTTTATTTACAAAACGAATTAAGGACGACATCCTTCTTCTATGTTTTTTTATATTCCCATACAGTAAATTAATTGATTGTAAACTGAGTTCGTTTACATTTTTAATTGTTGTTTTTGGATCTTCAAAATGATTTAAACATTCCAAAACATATTTATAATAACGAATTACACATAGATGCACATTTATCTCCTCTCCACTTCTTTAGAATTCCAAAAATTATAATTTTAAGTCTCCATTGTACCTTATAGTTTGTACACTCTGTAATATTAGAATCTTATTGCATGATGCAAAGTTCCTTGTAAATTAATTCAATTCTGAACAACGATTAAGTTTTTAGCTATTTCCACTAATTGATATAAGTATAAACGGTCATTTTAGAAAGACATTTAATTTCGATGGCTCTCAATAAATCTCCACAATTTTTTCATTATTTTGCATACCTATATTTTCACTTTCACTAAGATTTGCGGTAAATTGCAATAAATACCTATGGTATTTGGTCAATTGTAATCATTACTAAAACTAGATCTGAATGTGATTGTTTCATTTTGGTAGGTGAATTGTAGTAGGCAAATTGTCCAAAAAGACATTAAAATTGCGAAGTAGTTGAAACTTGGCATAGATGTTATAAAATACACCTAAGTATTTCAAGTAACCAAAGAGTTCTTAAACGCAAGAGGTGTGCCGGAGTTACCATTAATAAAAAAGTGTGGTGGACTGGATTTTCACGTGTATAATAAGAAATGGCAATTGAATCATATTACAAAATTGTCCAAAAATAAGAATCAGTCATCATTGTACGTAAGTACTATTAGTTTTCGACATCTTTTTTATAATTATACATTTCTTCGCAATTTTATATCTGTTTTATTAATTCTGTTGCTTTTTTAGCTATGAGTATATATTCTGTAAAATGAAAAAATATATATTAATTACATAAGTGAGAATTTTTAAGTAGATTGAAGTATTATTATATTATATTAAATGCATACCTATTATACCTAAAGAAAATCGGAGTCAGTACCGTCCGCCTATTACGGGTCATTAAATTTTCCCAAATTTACTCCGTGTTTTCATTGAGGCATTGCACTCCCTGACAATTTCCAGAAATTTGCGATCATATTAATCCTGCTTTTCTACATCGACACCTCGATGAACAATCAGCCGTACAGTTAGAGGAGATAAGTTGTAGTACCGATTCTGGTGCTGGCGCAAGGAGTGTTGTAATAGGCAAAGATGACCTAATTAGAAGAACAAAATTGGAAATTTTCTTTGTTTTCTAGACTGAAAAAAAGTAATGTCATATAGAGGAGGGGGTAGGAATATGAGATATGGTAGCAATTTGAGACACCGGGGTTTTGGTCTCCCTACGCTACTGATATCTAAAGCGTAGCTAGGTTAGCATTGCTATTAGTTCTGCGAAGGTTTTTAAACAGCCAGCGGACATTTCGTTATTAGTCTTGACGCGTGCTGAACGCTTACAGTTAGGAAATAAGTCAAAAGTTTTCTTTTACATGTTTTGCTTTTTAGATTATATCTGTATATTTTCCTAGTTTTGAACAAGAATACGGTAAGTTACATTATTTATATTGACTTTAGTTTTAGAATATAACTAAATATTACAAAAAAGCTTGAGTTTTTCTCACTAAATTACTAATTTTACTGAAAAAACCAATTGGTCGCAATATGAGACACTTGGTTGGTAATAATATCAGACTGTCTCATATTTCTACCAACTACTAAAGCGGTATTCTAGATGATAATGACTTTTGTAGGCCTATATTAGAGTTATACAGTATATTAAAAATCTTATATAATATTAACGAGTTAGTATCACTGATACTGCACATCTTTTGGCACAAATTTTCGTTTGTTTTTGATATTTTAACACAGTCTCATATTACTACACTAATTTGGAAAATTCAATTTTTGATATTTTTTGTTTAAATAAATAAATGTTGAGCGTGTTGTAGTCTACATTATTTATGTTAATATGACTGATAAGTAAACAAAATTTCCTATCTTTATACAATTTATTTTTTGGAAATGTCTATTTTGGGGCCTTTTATCAATAAAACTATAATAGCTATCCCATATTTGCACCCCCTCCTCTACTTTCGTCTTTTGCAAGAATGAGGGAAAAGAACTTGGCTATGCATTATTCTAGTGCAACTGAGACAACAAGTTAAAAACAAAAATTGAGAGAACGTTGAATTACCCGAATGATAAAGTCTTCTTGAATACCTTCAAAATCCTTTCAAACTATTCATAATAATATACATCAGGTTACACTATCTTAATTTTTTAAGAAAAAGATAAATTTTGCATTGGTCAAGGTGCTAAAAGGAGATGTAAAGTTCCTCTCAAATAAAATTCTCATTTTTCCCAAAAAATAACTTAATCTCTTCAGAGCAAAACGAATGTAAACAGAAGCACGTGCATTCAAATATCACAGGATTATAGCAACAACTTTGGAACCGACTCTCTCAATATTTCAGAAAAACCTGTTTTCATAAAAGCGAGAATATTTTGTGAGAGCAAAATCTGAAAACTCCGCCCCTTCTATTTTACTTACAAAAATGAATCATTTGCCATTCTGTTTCGTTGCATGTAATATGCACTTTCACATTTTTTGTCTTTATTCATGAAAGTTTTAAAGAGAGTTTGATTTTTTTGTTACTTTTTTTCTCTTCTTTCTTTTTCTAGCCGTGTGCATTTTATATGTAAAATAATCGGAAATCTCGCCTGCTTCTTAACTTGTTTTTCAGTTAATTTTGGTAATAGGTTGCAAAGAGCCGTTGATTTTCTTCCATCCACACTGTTCCGGATTTTTGTTATTGCCAAGTCATATCTGAATTTAGTAGAATACTCGTGACAAATGCTGAGCAGCTCTCTCTGAAGTTGGTGGTAATAATTCGAGCTTTGATTTTTGTTTTTGCAGCGATTTTTTAAATTGGTTAAGTCTGTATGAATAAAGCGAAAGATTTTCAATTTTCTTCCCACCGTATACCATCAGAAAAAGAGATTGGATGAGGTTGAATTTTCATCATTGAAAGCTCTCGCAATATCAACCAATTGAATATCTTTTTGCAGGAGTTTGAATATTTTTAATTTTCGCTTCTGATACAACACGTGTGGTATCACAACCACTGAATGCATGGGCTAGTAAGATTGTATTTTTCATACGTTCGTGTGATTATTGCATTTCCGCCGACGAAAATATTTTCCTTTTAATTTTGGCTCTGCCTGACTTTATGAAAAAGATATCATTATTTTCTGGTATTAAAGAGATTAAGAGAACAAGGAAATCAACGTCTTCATCTACTACAGATGTTCATCCATTGTTCAACATTTCTATTGTTGTTTTAACAATAAGTGCATCCGCATCATCCATCGCTTGATTTATAACGGATCCTTTATTTTGGAGAAATTTCCTTAAGAATGAAATCAATCTGATTCTGTTTTTATTATTTAACAAAAATTTATCTTGAGGGACAGTACCCGTCATATTTTCATCATTGCGCCGATACCTGGATATCGCCATTGGTGCTCAGCGGGGAGCGCACTATGAGTATACAAAGTCTCAAAGACTCCGCAGATGATTTTTGCTTTTGTATTTCCTAATTTTAGCTAGCCTATTGAGCCACAGTTGCCTTCAGCTGGCATTAACTAGTAACGATGAAAGCGCACAAATAAATTATCAATTTTTTTCTGCTCATTAGTAAGAGAAGTATCTCGGAAAGCGGAAAGTCCCACCTTCAAACCCCGGATGAGGCAGTTGTTTTTCCTCTTGTATTTATTAATTTAATTTACAATCATAATCGTTTTAAAAAGTTGATACCGTGATTCTTCTGGAACCCGTCATTCTAGCAACACTTTGCAATGTAATGAGTCGACCACGTATTTTACGGCCTTGGAGTTCCTGTCGGGCGATACAGATTTCGTTCTTTTAGCAGGGTATAACCGACTACTTTTTAGGGTATTTGTGTGCACATCTTGGAACAGTTACCCAAACACGTAATTTATTGCAGCAGCACTGATGTGAAGTTTGGAGTGGTTTATTCACTGTCTAAGACAGCTATCAAACTAAAGTTGTGACTGAGTATTGTTGAGAAGCTTCACTTGTTATGTCCTTTTGAAATAGTTATCGGCGTTCGACGCATTTCACAGTCTTGCAGTGCAGGGCGCCAAAGTCTCGATTATTAGGTGAGAAGAACTCTCAGTATAAACTTGGATGAGGATGAACTTCCTCTAGCAATGTAACTTACGGCCTCTTAGCATCGGCCCTGTTGCAGGCGTTACTATTTGTTAATTACGAGAATGTTGGTCCTGGGGTCTCAACTAAAAGGTGAGGAGACTCTCAATCGTGGGAGCTATTGAAACATCGTTGGTTGTCATAAGATGCAGCAAGATGCTGTAGTATTCCGTCCGACTCTCTGGGTCTGTGCCGAGAAGTTTTATCCAAGAAAAGAATTGCTTGTTTTGGATATATATTTTTGGCACTCTCTTCGGAGTGTAACTTGTTACATTGTGATAAACAAAGGGGAACACTTCGGAGCGTTAACACAATACAGAGTGACACAAATGCGAATACAAATGTAAAACTGACGTAATACTAATATTCAGCGAGCGGAATAATATATAAACTGAATTTACTAATTTATGACTGAACAGACGGACAGGTATACTTAAATACTAGTTTCGGACGGACTTTTAAAAAAATATTACCAAAAATGAAAAATTGAATCTAACTCTATATGAAAGATTTACGAAGATTCTAATTGACAAACAGTTGCAGTGAATGAGCCAACTATTTTCTCCGTACAAAGGAACGATTCACTAATTCCGAGAGTTGTGGAGCTGTGGAGATGAGAGTTCTTTTGACACTTAACTCCACTCGGAATTCTCTAACTCAGGGAATTTGTATGGAGAATTACCAAACTCTCTATTCCACTCGCAAAACTTTCGGCTGCTTTAGTTGTGGAGAAGTAAGAAGAATATTTATCAACTGGCAGTATTGTGTATTTTTGTTGTGTTTTGTGAAGGTACACAGGAACCTAGGATTTTCAAATTAAATTATGGATTCACCGCATATCCTGGGTATATTTAACAAATACAATACTTTCAGAGAAATATGGATTCTTGTGTCTCAAGATACCTGCTAAGAATTTGAAATCAAGCAATAATGGTCAATTTGGTCGTCGTCCAGTACAGAAGAGATGCTATAAAAATTTTAAATATGCACGTTAAAGCTTGTGTGTAGAATTAAGTCACATCTACATTTTCCCCCTAATTAGATATGTAATTAGTTTTTGAGTCTGATAAATGTTTTTGGAGATAACTGCAAAATAAATGAATCAGTAGTTCTTAAGCTGAAAAAAATAGCCGTTTTTTGGTACAATAATGGATATATTTTCAACTCATCATTATGAAGAACTGGTAAGTCGTGGAAATTAACTTTCTATAAGATAACTGCTCACAACAGAGTACTAATGGATGTGAAACAAAGAACAGAAGAAATATTGCAAAATATAGAAATTGGGGTGTATATGACCCAAGTGCAAAAAATCCGTCTTGCCGTGGTAAAAAGTTACTTATGATGTTAAAATGATAAAGAAATCTACAGCACTCGATTACCCGTTCCTCCCTCTTTAAATTGATACCAAACATGACATATTTTGTACAACACCAAATAAGGGATGGTACGACCGCCCATCCCCATTAGTCCCTCCCCCAGAAATTGTTCGTCTATATTTTTGTACTTTAGAACTTAAGTCCGTAGGAAAAATCTCAATACTCTATAACCCTTCCGCACAGAGCTGGCCGTCCTTCAATATTACGACACTTCTCACGTTTTCCGTAACTCTCCAAGTATGTTAGAGAATCGCGAATGGAGATTTAGGAAGTTTTAATCGGGGAAAACGAAAATTCTCATCTCCCAAGCTTCCCAACTCTCCGTGCTACAGAATCCGGCCCCAGGATGTAAGAGATGAAAACGCTTCCATTGCTCATTCCGGCTTTTATGTCTTTCGTGGTTCAGAGTACTTTTGAAAGTGCTGCTATTGATATTGAGCTCTGTTCGATCACTGATCCATGATCTTTTTACAGCCCTCCTTAAGCATCGACAGTATTTTAAAAGACTTTAAAGTTGTCTGGAGTCTTCATTTCTAAAAGTGTCTCGTCGATGATTAGTTTTAAAATGTTGAGTAAGTCGATAAGTATACTTTCATTTTCAATGAATTTATTAGTCAACATGGTAAACATGGGTGTAGAGGTAGGTCTGTTTCTTTTAGGATGGAAATGGTTTTATGAAAAACAACCGAAAAGTTTTTAATTTTATATACGTGTATTTATCAATTGATTTATTTGTTGATATTCCTTTAAACTTTTTACACTTATTTGTTCTATTCATTAATATTTTCTATAACTTTATGGACTTATTTGATCTATTCCCGGTACGTGCTTTATGATCTCAAATTAATTACTCTCCGTTTTATCATTTGCCCGATGTACCTTTTTTCGTCCGTCTTCAATCGCCCGTATTCAATCACTCGCCTTCAGTTCTTTCAAAAACCTTTCTTCATGCCTTCGCACTGATCTACTTTCATTTGTTGCTTCATATTGTAGGATCAGCGGAATTAGCGTATTTTTAGAAATTTAAAGTTGATCAGCTATTGCGAAAGTAAATAATCGATACCTTATAGGTCGATACCCTAAAGAATTCAATTGCCTCGCAATTGCTTTTCTGGGTTATATATTTTGCAAACTGATCAGCACTTAACGGTAACCACTTTTACATTACATAGGCAACCACATATGTGTATGCTCAATACTGATTATCCAGGCTGATCTGGGCGTTTAAGTCTCCCATCAGGAGGATTATAGCCCGTCAAAGTACCAAACTGATATGGTAAGAGAACTGAGAAGTTCAAAGGTGCAGCCTTGTTAGCCTCTTGCTTCATGGTCTTGCAATATGACACTTCCTTCAGGTCGGCAGACAAACAGGCAGACGAACAAAACCGGAACCATAAAATATTTTGTATAAACTTAAAAATAGCTTTAAAGGACTACCAAAACGATAAATATGTTTCTGGTTATTTTTACTTAATCAAAGAATTAAAAATGCAAATTACGAAGATTAGCAAATATATCACATCACACATAACTAATTTGAGAATGTCCCCTTTTTTGCCAAAACATTCCAATTAATTCCTTTTGATAAAAAAAAAACAAATACAGTCGCGTGTAACCTAATTTCTATTTGCGGGTTCTTCTTTAGACTGGTTCTCCTTTTTTTGCATGTCGTCTCTTTTAAAATGACCCCCGAGGTTTTCTAAACAATAAGAACGTCGCAAATTTATTGTCAGTTCATTCAACTTAACGAAATCATTAACCCACGATTAAATTGCTCTCGGATCCACGGTTATTACACAATTATATAAAAAAAAAAGAAAAAAGGAAAAAAAATGTACTTTATAGATGACATTCCCTGTTATACGGCAAAGGCACCTTGTGTTATAAAATGCTACTGACTTCGTCTTCATTTTATTGATCTTTTGCAATTCTCTGTTATTTTGGAGCCAAATTCCCAACTTGTGGCTCCTTAATTACGCTATTGTATGCACGTGATGCCCTCTGAGTAAGTAAACATAAAAACAAATCGTTAATTAGCTGCTGTTCGAAAATAAAAGAAATTATTGTGAAACACCTTGTGCCAAAATCATCATTCTGGAAACATCAATGAACTTCATTCCTATATTTATGAGTTCAATAGAGTTTGCCTATTAACTAATTATCATAAAACGCATAATTGAAGAACTTGTAATAATTTTTTTAGACTATTTATGATATCTAGAATTTTCTCACTGAAGTTATACTGACAAAACTATTCGTTGGAAGGTTCGAATCATGCAGAATTATACATTAGAGTTAACCTCAGGGGGATAGGACGAATAGCCTCTCAGAAGGGTCTATTATTAAGAGAAGAAAAACCGCATTAAACGGAAAATCATTAAAGCACTGACTACAACCATTTAGGGCGCCCTCCAATGGTCGATGAATTTTGTTAATAACAGCTGACTCTTGCTCAAAAACCAGTTTTTTTCTTGTTCTCTTCTCTTGAGAGCATAGTCCTTGTTTACACGGGTCTCAGTATAAGGTGCACTTTGCGGTGCCACAAAACGCCATTCATGATTACATCAGTCAACTTGCTGGTCGTTACTGCCTAAGGCTGCGGTTACAAACCCTGTCATTAATACTAGCACCACCTTGTACGTTGGGCTGTAAGCCCGAGCTGGCTGGAGCTAGTTTTTGGTGGCGGTTACGCACCTCACCCCAGCACAAGTGCCAGCTGGCATCTCGCTATACATTCGAAGTGGCGTGAGCTAGTATTTTCAAAACTCAGTTGTTATGTTGTCTTTGAGTGAAGAGCTTCTGTTATCCGAAAGCATAATTAAGGAAATACTTCGTTCATCCAATTAATGCGAAATGGCAGAAATTGGGTGAATATCATCATCTACACAACATGTTGAAAGCAGACGAAGATCCTTTTTTCGAATACTATAGAATAAGGCCGGCAACATTTAACTGTATTTTGAGTAAAATAAGACAATTTTACAACTTCTTGTATCTTTATCCAACGATCCTTACCACGATTTTACCAGAAGAAAGAGGGAAAGGTAATTTTTAAATATCACTCATTTTCTTCACTATAGGCAGAAAACTCATAAGTGAATTACAGTCCCCATCCAGCTTTTCCCCGTGTCTACATTGGCCATTAAAAATTGCTTACCATATTTTATGGTAAAGTTCATCTTGGAAAACAAAATATTGGTGTGGGCAAATTATGTTAGAACATTTCATTTTGGGTTGGACAATGGCGTCATCAAGACCGAAAAAGACTGCGATCAGAAAATTGATTGCATTAAAGAATTTGTGGCTCGCCGAGTTAGAATAGAAAAGACGTGCTGCCTCAAGAGATGCCGGTGCTGCCTTCGACTTTTAAGTTGCACTTCACTCTTGTCCCAACCTACATCCTGCCAACAAGTTTCGTGCGTCAGAGACAGCATTCTGACCTATCTAAATAGGTTCATAGGCCCAGTTTAGATGTATCAGAATGCTGCCTCTGTTGCACGAAAACTTGTGGGTAAGATGATGGTTGTAGCAGGAATGAAGCATCACAATACTTACCTACAGATTTCATGCGGCAGAGGTAGCATAGACCCAGTTTACACAGGTCAGTATACTGACTCTGCCATACGAAATCTGTAGGTACGGTGATGCTTCATTCCTGCCCCCATCCATCTTCTTACCCACAAGTTCTCCTAAGGCGACCGCAGCTTATTGACCAGTCTAAACAGGGTCATAGAGATCGTTTAGATGGGTAAGCATGTATGCTGCCTCAGCCTCACGAAACTTGCCAGTAGGATGAAGGATAGAGGCAGGAATTAAATACGTACAACTTTTAAGGCCTAACCAAAATTCGAAGGCATCACAAGCAGCTCTTAAGGCAACACGTATTCTTATTGGCGATTATGACTCACGTGATCATTCCAGTTTCAAGTATTGCGGTGTGGAGTTGTTACTTTACACAATGTCTCGATGTATTTGCTCCGCCAACTATAAGGCAGTAAGGGCAGCAAATTGTGTGACTATGAACGGCATTTTGAGATACCTCAAAGTGCACCTCTTACTGACCCGTCTAAACAGGAAAATACTGACCCGTCTAAGTTGGGTCATAAGGGCTTCCACATACCCCATCACTTGTCATTGTTAGGAAAAGCTGTGTTCGGGAAAGTTTTTTTGGTTGTTGTCATAGATCTCTTTTTTTACTGATGCCTTTGCCCACTTAAAAATATTTTAAACTGTGGAAATGTTTCTCCGCTTCTCTTGAGTACATGTTTTGCTGAAAAGCAGGGGTGAGAGAATTTTCTCATAGATGGAGTTGTAGAATATCGAAGAGAAGAAACTATAAAAGTCTTAATGAAATTAGTTAGGTCGAAAGGCGCAGATCCGTGTCGAAGTAGATTTGGAACTATGACTCATGAGATGGTAATCATCGTGCTTACTAACTGAGCTACCGAAGTCACACTTAAAAGTCATCGGGATATTGTAATGTGAGAATGATATATCACTTAGTAGACGGCGGAACCCACCCAAAATGGTAGTTTTTATCAAAAAGTAGATTAATTCCTCCATTTATCCTATATCTCAGATATGTTTAAAGTTAGCTGATTACCAGTATCTACATATCGAAAAATGCACCTCTCTACCAGATTGTATTGTGGTCGAAACCACTCAAAATTTGAAAGCTTCTTATGTTTTCTTCCAAGCTATCTGCCATCTCTTTTACCTCCCTGTGGTGTACAGTCGTAGTCTTACCTAAGAAATATTACTACTGTTGCGTCGAAGATTCTCATCATCTTGTATATCTTTAATATACTCCATTCTGCACAAAAGCCTTAATTTCAACTTCAACTGCTCTTTGTCACTTCTTATCAAACTTTCCACCTTCACTTTTTATCATAATTTTCCTTCCTTACAGTGAGGAAATGAAAAGTTAAAAAAATCGACAAAGAGGTCAAAGCTGTTATTAAATAGTGGCAGGTATCATACCATATCTTCCAACTAAGTCTTCAAGATCGATGTTGTTTGTGTTGGATTAGAGAATTTAAATCAGCCATTAAAAATTGATATCTCTTCTTGGGATAGTATCGAACACTGCGTTTAGTTGTTTACACAACTCGTCGCTTCAAGCTTGTTATCTAGGATAGGAAGTCAATTGCAAACAAAAAATATGAAAACTCAAGGCAAACGTTTTAAAACATTTGCTTCCAATTATTTTATCTATCTTTAACGCCCCCGATCGACTTAACACTATAAACACCTAAATTACTCTTACAATAATTAGTTTAAAATCTTGAAAATACAAATTTTCCCCTTTTCGAAAATAATGCGCAAAAACTACTTTCAAACTCAAGCGTAACATTCCCTTATCAGCAGCGTTTAAATTTAGTTAGCCGAACTTTGGCGGCGACGACGACGATGACGATGACAACGACTAAATAAGAAATTAACTGTGAATTTGACTGTTATTGCAAGACGCCTTTCGTGTCAAAGCCTCTTTTTTGCTGCTCAACAACATTTTAGACTCTCGTAGATATGCTTGTCAAGGTTTTGATGTGCGTCATTACAATCAACATTCGAATCAAAGCTATAATTCTGGTTTTCCATGTACATAATATCCCGCGTTAGATAAAAGTACTCTCGAATGGATTCCACATTTGACGATGATAAATCAAACCCCAAAAGTATTTGTCAGAAATGAATATTCGAGCACCCGGCAAATTTTCCTATATCAGCTGACAAGCACACGTTTTTGTTAAAAAAATATTTGTCGGAAAAAAAAGTGGAATTTCTTGCAGCATTAGTTGTACTTTGCATATAAGTGAATACTCAATTTACTTCAGACAGATATTACATCTTCGTTTGAGGTGGGTGGGTGTGAACGAAAAAAATTTTAAATTTTTTAGTTATCACCTTTACTTGTATCTCACCATAAAGGACAATAGAAATCGCTAGTTATTCAAAATCTCCTGGGGCTTTATAATTGTCATTCGATAAATCAGTGTACACTGCCATCTGTGTCCTTCCTACAGGGTGTCTCAGTCTAATATGACTATATTTTTCCAAATGATTCCTCTCGTCCAGACAAGTAAAAATTATATGGTTGGGTGTGGTAGGCAAAATGTCACCCTACCGAATTACAGGATGGTTAGTAAAATATGCTCGTTTTTCTTTAACGACCCTATGTCATGAAAAGTACAGAGTGGTCTATATGTATATAGCATTCGCAGATTTATTTAAACCAAGAGCAAATGAGTTTAACCCGAGCACAAATAAGTTTAACCTAAAAATAAGTTGAACCCAAGAGCAAATAAATTTATCCTAAATTTTCAGTAAGACAGTTTAATACAAAAGCTTCCCATTTCAATTCAAATCAACATTTTCATTTTGTCATTAAAAACAATAATATGCTTCAAACATTGGCAACAATTTTAGAGCAAAATTCGCGAACCCAAAAATTATCAGAATAAATAATAATAAGACCTTATCGCTAAGAAATGTAGTGACATTTTTCAATTAGTTTGTGTAGATTCTATCACTCATCACAGTGTTTTGCTTTTTTTGAAGCAACAGTGTCGATTGCAGATTTAAAGTGGTTTTCTATAAAATTTTCTTTACTTCATTAACAGGAGCAGTAACAGAGTTTTCAGCACATGCAGCTCTGTTGAATGGCAACCCAAGCTGCCCAAGATGTGGAGTGGGAGGTAAGAAAGAGATGTAAATCGTAATTAATCGAAATTCAAAGAAAACCCAATAGAACAATCGTTCTCTAAAATGAAGGCGTTCTCACGAGCAGTTTTAGGTGATATATGTAAGTGGAAAGCATAACATTTTTATAGTAATTGAAGATATGTAGCCTGCAAAAACTTACAAAGACTGACTGCGCCAATTCCGTAATGGATATGGTTTTACACATCCCTAAAGCAATGGAAAGGCAGCCTTTGCCCTGACCATTTGTTTTTATTTATAATATCTTTCATATTAATGTCAATGTTTGAAGCCTATTATTGTTTTTAATGACAAAATGAAAATGTTGATTTGAATTGAAACTGGAAGAAATAGAAAGAATAAATTTATTTGCTCTTGGGTTCAACATGTTTTTGCTTGGGTTAAACATATTTGTGCTTGGTTTAAATTTATTTGCTCTTGGGTTAAACTTATTTGTGCTTAGGTTAAACTAATTTGTGCTTGGGTTAATGTTATTTGCTCTTGGGTTAAACTTATTTGCTCTTGGATTAAACTTATTTGTGCTTAGGTTAAACTAATTTGTGCTTGGGTTAATGTTATTTGCTCTTGGGTTAAACTTATTTGCTCTTTGTTTAAATAAATCTGCGAATGCTATATAATAATAATAGGCTAAGAGCTAATAGCGCTTTAACCGTCACAGATAGAACATAAGTGTAATAGGTTAAATTAAAGTTTCCTCTTTATTTCGAAAATTTGTAAAAAAAGTGTATGTTAGTGGAGGTATTTTAAGAAAAAATAACGGAAAATAAACAAAAACAAAATTTAAAAACCGAAATTTTGAATTTGAACTGTCATAACTTTGGGGTGACCCTCCCCATGGGGTGGCTTACCATTCATAGAAAAGACCCAAAGACTCCGAAAAAAAATTAATTAAACCGAACATTTTTTCAAGGAAAACTGTCAGCTGTCGAAAGAAAAGTGCTCTTTACATTTGTAATTTCCATGAAAGTTTTTACAAAAAATATGGAAAAAATTAAAATAGACACAAGTTTTTTTTAAAACTAAATATATTACTAGTTGCTTTGGTATATAATTATAATTTTCAAAAATTAGATGAATTTTGATTTGGAATAATCGCATGTCGCTGCCATATTTGTAAATATACTGAATCGCGTAAGACCCTCGCTGCAGGACTTAGAGTGAATTCAGCCTGCGCTACATTGTTTTCCTGGCTTACTTCAATTTCTACACTCTCCTCACTAAACTCTAAATCAGATCACGCGCCAAATTTCCAATAAACTAAACTCAATTCTCAAATGTCAAACCACTTCTTCTTCTTCTTGTTTTTAACGAAATTCTATGAAAACCGTTTGCGTAATTTTTCATACATTTACACCCTACCAGTAAATTTGTAGCCAGAAATTTTTTTAATGAGAAGTACTCGAATAGACCTATTAGACTAAAAGCCATCTTACCATACTCTCTTAACATCGTTAATAACTCATTCGGACGTCTGCCTGGCTTCCAGTGGTGATGAGCTCTGCAGAATGGCCACGAAGACCTAAAAAAAGCACCGGTTAACTTACATGATTGCATAAAGGCTGATTTTTGATGTGGAAGCAGAGAATTATGTTTCATGATCAATGGCAAAAATGGCAGACGTATTGGATGGTGGGAAAGTGGTAGCAGGTGGCAACAAAGACGCGAAAAAATGTGAATAACTTACATCCTACCACGATAACTCGAGAATGCTTTCACTTCGAGTGCTGAACACTCTGCATACGGGCCTATTAAGCAAAACGTAAATTTAGTTTCGAAAATAGAACCAATTTTTCACTATATATTGGGGCACTGTCTAAGAACGCGTCAATGCAGATAGATGAAATTTAGTACTTGAGGTTTACATGGCATTAGCAAATACATGTTCAAAATAGACTAAATCGGGAAACCCCTCCTTGGTGCTGCCATACAAAACTTTGCTTTTTGCCTGATAACGCGTCGACGTACAGTGCTGAAATTTTACACACGGTGTTTTCATGCAGTGCATGAAGATTTTTTGGTCAGTAAGTCTGCCTTATCATATCCATCATTTCCCAAGTGTCCTGACACCCATTGTTAGGTGGTTCTTTGTGCCACATTAACAAAGCAATAACTCAAAAAGCACGCGCCTTGAAAAGAAAAATTACAGCTTAGCTAATTATATAGTATAGTGTGAGAATTTAGAGTTCAGAAGTTGTTAGCCAACTCGACGGACCGCCCGACAACAGTTTACCGCCTATACTTCCAACCTAAGACTGTCCTAATTCAACCTCTCAATACCTTTTATATCATGAACTGTTCATTAAAAATGCTATTAATGTTAAAGTATATTTAATACTTTTACCGGATTATGTCATTCCAATATAAAATTTCAGAGACACACTAATTAAAGAGCTTACAATTTATTTGTCATTTAATTTGTCATTTGACTTAAGAAAGTTCCGCACATGTACAAAATGCGAGCAAATATTACGAAATTACTTGTCTATGTGCAAAATAAAAACGAAATAGACACTTCAATTTGAAAAGTGTCAAATATTAAATATCAGAAAATGTTGAAGCCAGCATTGCAGTCTAAAATTCGGTTCTAAAAGGTTCGTGTATTAAATGATTATGGTTTATAACTAGGATCATATTGCAATAAACTCGTATCTCGCATACATTTTTCGCAATTTCAATATTGATCTTCAATGTACTACATACTGATTTTACACCGAGCGTATACCAATCTGTCTCTCAGTATATAGAGACAGACTTGCGGTTTAGCGCAAATTACAATATTGCAAGACTGTCTCCGGTATTACCCTCTTATATACTAATCTAGCTACCCTGCAGCCAAACCTGGAACCGGCATAACCTGTATATAATCTGTATTCCATCTAAATTTACCCTTAATGCATTACTTCAAGAATTTCTGTTCAAGATTTCTTAGACCTGGAATTAAATAACTTGCTAACAACGATCATGCCAGACGGGATTTGTTTGGCGACGATCATTACACAATAGTTAAAAGTGATAAAGGTATTATAAATCAAATCGAAAGTTAGGAATTAAGCTATTTTAATAGAAATAATATTGTTACGAGCGTGGCCTTAGTTCGTTATTTAAAACACAATATTTCAGATATAATTCAAAAGCTCTTTCTTTATTTAACTTTACCGTTTACTCTCACAAATTCACAAATAATTATCAAATCAACTCTTTATTTATCGCTAGTACTGTACTTCTAATTATCGCAATCCAAATAGTTTACTTCGTTCACTTCGCTGTCTGAAATAATACTCGCCTCCTGGACGTGAGCAGCGCCGTATTTATACTCTACGAATTATCCTAGAACCTTCCTGAATATTCCATTCTCCAAACCCAGTTTACTAGGATGTCACTAACCTAAAGTTGTTTCCATTTCCAATAGATGTCGCTTGTATCACTTTGTGGCGCGTAACACTGCCCCCTTCTTAAAATCGTTCATCCCGAACAACAGGTGATCCACGGTCTTGATGCTCGCAGTATTGACATAAACGATCTAGATGAACGATTTTCCGTTTGCCTCTTGTACCCCGCTGAATCCTATATACTACGTCATTTATTCTAGTCACTACTGAATACGGTCCTTCCCAGTGTTGTTGTAATTTGGGAGAACGTCCCTTACGTCGTTTCGGGTTGTACAGCCAAACAAGGTCACCTTCATTAAATCCTGCTGAGTTAGCACGTAAGTCATATCGGGTCTTCATCCGATCGGTATTTATTGCTAATTTTGCTCTCGTGACTTCGTGTACATCAGCTAATCGTTGTCTAAGTTCCGATACATAATCGTCTGGTAACTTTTGTTCACCTCTGGGTGTACCAAACTTGAGATCGCTAGGTAAACGCATCTCCTTTCCGAATATCACTTTTGCTGGAGTTTGTCCGGTCGTGTTGTGTACAGCTGATCGATAGGCCATTAAGAACATGGGAATATGTCGATCCCAATCGCGTTGGTGATAGTCGACTACTTTCTTTAGATGCTCGACCAATGTTCTGTTGAAGCGCTCTACCATGCCATCAGATTGTGGATGCAGAGGAGTTGTTCTGGTTTTTCTTATTCCCAGAATTTTACACATCTCTTGGAAAGTCCGTGATTCGAAGTTCCGTCCTTGGTCCGAATGAAGTTCATGAGGAACACCAAATCTACTGACCCAATTCATTACTACTTGATCCGCTACTGTGGTAGACTCTTGATTAGGGATTGCATAAGCTTCGGGCCATTTACTGAAATAGTCAATAGCAACTAATATATAACGGTTACCGTTATCTGTTTCTGGAAAAGGTCCAGCGATGTCTACGGCTATCCTTTCAAATGGGGCTCCTACATTATACTTATGCATTTCTCCTCTACTTCTGTGTGGTGGTCCTTTGCAAGAAGCACAGATAGTGCATCTGCGGCACCATTCCTCAACATCCTCTCGCATATGTAACCAATAAAACCTTTCACGTATTTTGGAAATTGTTTTATTCACCCCCAAATGTCCTCCAGATAATCCACTGTGCATTTCTTCTAGGACATCTTTGACCTGGGATGCTGGCACGACTATTTGCATTCGGAATGACTCGCCGTTAGTTGATTCCCACTTGCGCTTTAATATACCACATTCAACGTGAAGAGAGTTCCATTGAGCCCAGTAGCTCTTCAGTTTCTCACTCCTCTCCGAGATATCTTGCCATTGTGGTCTTTCCATGTCTTCTTTCCAAGCAAGAATAGGTGCTATGTCTGGGTCTTCCCGTTGAGCTGTTCGCAAGCTCTCGTTGTTCCAACCTGTCGATCGTTCCACCGTCATCAGCTGTATTGTTGCTTTTGTTTCTTTTTCTTCCAGCCGAACGCAATGTTTGCATTCAACTTTGCATGGACGTCGTGAAAGGGCGTCTGCATTTCCATGGATACGTCCTTTTCGGTGTTGGATTTCAAAGTCATAAGCTTGGAGTCGCTCTATCCATCTCGCCACTTGCCCCTCAGGGTTCTTAAACTGCAAAAGCCATTTAAGCGCTGCATGGTCAGTGCGGAGGATAAATTTCTGCCCGTAGAGATATTTATGGAAATGCTTGGTTGAGTTTACAATGGCAAGTAGCTCTTTCCTTGTAGCACAATAATTTCTCTCTGATTTTGAGAGTGCTTTGCTAAAATAAGCTACTGGCACCTCTTGACCATCCTCCTCCTGTGATAGCACTGCACCAATACCTACATTGCTGGCATCCGTGTCCAATATAAAAGTTTTTCCCAGCTTTGGATAGTGAAGCACTGGAGTTCCACAGAGCTGTTGCTTCAAATGTGCAAAGCTCTCGTTACATTTATCTGACCATATGAACGGCTTTCCTTTTTCTATAAGTTGATGTAGGCTCCTTGCTATATCTGCAAAACCTTTTACGAATCGCCTGTAGTAGGTAGCTAATCCAAGAAAACTCCTTAATTGATGTTTGTCCTTTGGAACAGGCCAATTTTTCACAGCTCTTATCTTCTCTGGATCAGTTTTTACTCCTTGTGATGAAACTATATGCCCCAAATATTTTACTTCATTCTTGAATAGAGCACATTTATTCGTACTGAGCCTCAGTTTCGCATCTCTCAGTCTTTGAAGTACGTCCCGTAAGTTGTTTTTATGTTCCTCGAATGTCCTTCCGATCACAATTATGTCATCTAAGTAGACAAGACATGTTTTCCAGGTTAATCCTCGTAAAACACATTCCATGAGTCGTTCGAATGTGGCTGGAGCATTACATAATCCAAATGGCATAACTTTGAATTGCCATAAGCCACTTCCAACTGAGAAAGCAGTTTTTTCTCGGTCCTCGGGATGTATTTCCACTTGCCAGTAACCGCTCTTCAAATCCAATGTGGAAAACCATTGCGCTCCGGAAAGGGTGTCCAATGTGTCATCAATCCTTGGTAACGGATAGCTATCCTTTCTTGTTACATTATTTAGTTGGCGGTAGTCCACACAGAATCGGGTGCTGCCATCCTTTTTCTTGACCAAAACAACTGGCGATGTCCAAGGGCTGTTAGATTCCTCAATTATACCTTGTTCTTTCATGGAATTTATCATATCTGCAACTTCTGGTTGTTTGGCTAATGGTAGTCTTCGTGGTGGTTGCCGAATGGGCCTAGAATCTCCTGTATTGATCCGATGCTGGACAAGATTTGTTTTGCCGAAATCATCATCATTTATTGCAAATAATTCCGAAAATTCATCGATCATATCTTTGGCATCGTTGTATTGCTGTTCACTTAAGGCACCAGATGAAAGAAGTTTCTGAACCTGTTGAGTAGTAGCTGGTATACGTATTGCCTCCTTAATATTACTACCATTTTCCAAATTAACAATCTGATAAACAGGCTCACAATTTCCAATTATAGCACCTTCTTTTAGTTGTACCTCATTTTCGGATGTGTTGAGCACTCTGACTGGAATTAATGTTGCGCCTTCTGCCTTCACTAAAGTCTTTCCAACGATGATGTTCGATGTTACTTTTGTAGGGTTAGGCTCCACCAGATAGAATCGGCAGGTCCCGATGTCATCAGTAAGCTTTGTCCATACTAGCGTCTCCGAGAATGCAGGGAGAGTCATATTCTCACAGACCATCGTCCTTAATTTTGCAGGATAATCTGTTCCTCCTCCTAGTCTCATAGGAATTTCTATGTTGCCATATTTGAGTATTCGTTCTCCGACATCTAAATTTATTTTATATGTGGTCATAAAATCTACTCCAAGGATGCATTCATCCATTATGTCTGAAACTAGGAAATTGTGAGGAAATAGTAGTTCACCTAGTTGAATATCCAAAGTTATTTCTCCAAAAACTTGTGCTGCGGCTCCAGTTGCTGTTCTTAGTAAATATTTGGTGGTATTGTGAAGCCATTTGTTCTTGACAAGATCCGCTCTAATAATTGATCTCGAAGCTCCAGTGTCGATAGTGACAACGCAGTCATTTTTCCCTACACTTCCATATATAACAAGACTGCTATTATTTCTCTGCAACTGGGCTATCTGAATGATGACTTCGGGGCTGTCGACTCTACCAACCAACTTCTGCCCCCCGAAGTTGGTTTTTACATGTTTTCCGACTGCTGAACAGGGGAGCTGATGCGACTAGTCGGTGTTTGATTTCTAGGCTCTCCCCGAATAGCTTGCTCCCTGGCTCGACATCTTTGGCATTCTGTTCTGTCCTCCTCTTCTGGTGATTCTGTTCGACGGGGTTTTCTGCAGTCCCTTTGGAGGTGTCCTGGTCTTTTACAATTCCAGCATCGCAGAATACCACGTGAAGAATTGCTCTGTGATGGCTGAATTCTATTACAAGTACATTCCTCCACCGAAATTTCTCTCACTCGTACTGCACTTCGAGAAGCTTGCCTGGCAGATTCATACGCTAGTGCATAGGCTAGTGCTTCTGCTGTTGATTTCTTTCCTGCTAGCCTCAACGCTTGTTGTAAATTTTGATCTGCAATAGCGTTCACAAATGCTTCTGTTGCCACTTCATTAAGGAAATCCGCATTTACGCTAGAGTATGAGAGATAAGCTAATCTTTCCACATCAGCCTGCAGTTGTTGTAGTGATTCGCCATGCTTTTGAATCCTGTTGCGTAGCTGTAGGCGATATACTTGCTGCATGTGTTCATCTCCATATCGTAACTCTATCGCCTGTACTAATGAAGTATAATCACGTTGCCTTTCTATCGGTATAGTTTGTAAAAGCTCTGATGCAGAACCTCGAAGTGCTAATACCAGAGCTGTAGCTTTGTCTGCATCATTCCATCCGTTTACTTCGGAAGCAGCCTCGAATTGTCTCTTGAAAATATGCCACGAATTTTGTCCATCAAATATTGGAGGTTTCATTCTGCCTGCATTGGATATTTCAATTCCTTCGTGCCGTGGTTGTCGATGCTTCATCATCTCCAAATCTGCTTTAAAGTTGTCAAGCTTCTCCGTAACATTTTGTTGTACTTCCGACACTTGTTGTTGAACTTCTAGCACTTCCTGCTGGATTCCTTCAATTTTTACATTTTGCTCGTCTAATGAATTCTTAAGAAAAGTCTTCTGTTCCTCCAAACAAGTTTCTAGACAATTCTGCAAAGAATTCTTTTGTTCGTCCAAACGGGCTTCTAGAGAATTCTTTTGTTCATCTAGACGGGATTCCAGAGAATTCTTTTGTTCCTCAAAAGCATTCTTTTGTTCCTCAAAAGCATTCTTTTGTTCGTCCAAACGGGCTTCTAGAGAATTCTTTTGTTCATCTAGACGGGATTCCAGAGAATTCTTTTGTTCCTCAAAAGCATTCTTTTGTTCCTCAAAAGCATTCTTTTGTTCGTCCAAACGGGCTTCTAGAGAATTCTTTTGTTCATCTAGACGGGATTCCAGAGAATTCTTTTGTTCCTCGAAAGCATTCTTTTGTTCGTCTAATCGGGCTTCTAGAGAATTCTTTTGTTCCTCAAAAGCATTCTTTTGTTCCTCAAGAGCATTCTTCACCTGCAGGGTTGAAAGCTCCATTTTGGTCATTAAAGTACCCAAAAGCTGTTCTATGTTCATCGCAGGCTCTTCTTCAGTTTCTGATTCTTCCTCGAAAATGTATGTCTCAGGATTCTTTTCTTCCTCTATCAAAGCTTGTCTAAGTCGCTCGAGTAGAACATTCTTTAGACCTGTCGTTTGCAATGACCGCTTCCCCAACTCCACTTTCAATTCCTGTATGCGAAGCTCCTCTAGTTTGCGTCCCATTACTTTGATAATTCACTCACAGTTTAATATAAAATTATCTTTCGGAATTTTCACTTAAAGCAGGAAAGTTTCACACGATTTCACCAAATTAATCACTCTTTGAATTTCAAAGTCAAATGCCACCACTTTATTTCGCGATTTTATTTTACTTCTGACACCAGTTGTTACGAGCGTGGCCTTAGTTCGTTATTTAAAACACAATATTTCAGATATAATTCAAAAGCTCTTTCTTTATTTAACTTTACCGTTTACTCTCACAAATTCACAAATAATTATCAAATCAACTCTTTATTTATCGCTAGTACTGTACTTCTAATTATCGCAATCCAAATAGTTTACTTCGTTCACTTCGCTGTCTGAAATAATACTCGCCTCCTGGACGTGAGCAGCGCCGTATTTATACTCTACGAATTATCCTAGAACCTTCCTGAATATTCCATTCTCCAAACCCAGTTTACTAGGATGTCACTAACCTAAAGTTGTTTCCATTTCCAATAGATGTCGCTTGTATCACTTTGTGGCGCGTAACAATATATATGTATATACCTTAATAACAAGTTGTTTAAAATAAATAACGGTTTTTCCAAAAAAGAAAAACATGAACATTTAAAAAAAAAAGGTTATATCTCTAAAAGTACGATACAGTTTAGAATATACAATGTATATAATATAGCTTTTTTGAAAGGTATAGTAACAGTACCTTTAAAATGAATCCCATTACATTTGAATATGTGCTGTAGCTCTTGAGTTTTCGCAAAGGTATTTCTAAACTTTAGAGATCCTTTTCGTCCTTAAAAGCCAATACCGCACATAATTACCTGTGAATATACTTACTCTTGTATACAATTGGGCCAGACCCTATTTTGGAAGTCAACCCGAAATTTCTTTTAGTATCAAACAAGATTTTTAAGTAATGTCAAACCCAAACAATAGATCTAAGATCAATTTTTATATTTCATAAATATTTTGTATTTCCTACGGTGTATTAAAATTGTGTGGACATGAAAAAAAACATATAAATAAATAAATGCGCATCTGCACATAATCTAAAACCATTAGTATGTGTGGTGCAAGTATAAGCAGAACTGCAAGCCACAGCATAAAACTCTAGCTATCAAAATCTAACTAGATGAGAAACTGTATTTTTTTTTTCAATCGAATTAAGAATTTATATCTTACCTGCTGTTTTATAAGCTACAAACTAAACATGTCTCCTCAGACATCTCGTGAAGATGTTTACGAAATTTATCGAACTTCAAATCTACCAACCAAATGGATTGCCGTAAATCGTGGAAATTTTATTCAACATTTGTCATGCTATCGTTCCAACTATAGCTGCATGACCTAAACCACGTAAGCGATGTTTCCGGTTCGATCTGCCAAAATCTGGTACCTACTGTAAAGAAGCGACTACGTTTCTCGTTTTTATGTACTAACTTAAACCGATGTAAGTAGTACACATATCTCATAAGGCTTTTTATTTAATTATGTAATCAGGATTTCCTAATGCTTCTGAAATAACTTCCAAAATTCATTAACCATATTTACGACAATTAAAAACATGGTTCTGCAGTGTTTTTTACATACTTTCTAGCTATTAGCATCATGAGATATCAAGAAAGAGCAAATAAAATTGCTCAATTTAATGGCAGATCACGTTATAAAATGTTGTCCAAAGTATCGAGAGTAGTTACCCACCTTTACACCTACCAAATTGAGAGTGATAGAGAATTTAAAGTGCGGTAGGCCAACAAAAGAATGTGACAAATAATCAGTGCAGACTTGGGAGCGTTATATGAATTGTTGGTCACATCATAAATCCAGCCCAGCCAGCCACTTTACATATATCCGAAAGTCCACCGCAACCGCACCAACCGACTACGACGACGACGGAGGAATATCACCTCTCTTCTGCAAACCAAGTGTTGGCGACATGAATTTCATATGCAAATTGGCATTGATATTGACACCATTAAATTGACAAAGAAATTTTTTTGCAAATGGATTTTTCATCGGTATCTGTCTGTACACTTTGTGATCGACATTTGATTTGATTTTGTTTTCAATATTACCCCGGCAACGTATGTATATAAACAATAATTGTCGACCTTGATGTAATTTAAATAATGAACAGATCTCAAGGTGTGTTCGCAAATTTATTAATTTACGATTATGCAACCGACAATTTTGGGGTTTTCTCATATGCTAACAAGTTCAACAACCTGACGAGCGTTAATTTCATTTGATGACACAATGGCGAGAATATTCCGAAAGATTTTTCATATCGCCCTCGCGCGGCTAATGTATTTACTTTAGTGGCAGGCAACAAGATCGAATCGTTAATTTCAAAAAAGTTGTAGTTGAATTTCAAGATCGCTTGCTTAATATAATTTATAATATTTCAATCAATGCTAAATTAGTCACTTGTTTGTCGTTTACATGAAGTAAACATTGCTTGGTATAGGCTATCGAACTGCTGGTTGCGGCGAAATATATTTTATTTATTAATTATTTTTATGGAAAGTAAAGTCTAGCGGTGATGCTAACACAAGAAATTTCTGTTGTTGTAATTTATGTAAATTTATGTATTTAATTTCTGCTGTGTGATTTTGATGAGCTTAATAATGAAGTGAGAAATATATAGTTAGTATGCTAACTATCTATATAAGAAACAACTTTGTGGATAAATGCTTTAAGGTGAACTTTATGAATTATAATAAATTAATAAACAAATTACTGATTAGATTTCCGTTTTGTTATTATTATTATTGTTGCAAGTGAAAGTAGGACGTCTATCGCATTATTAATATTTTGATATTAGTATGTGATTCATTTTTATTGGAACTATAGCTTCCGCTTTTTGGAAGATAATGAAGATACATATTTACTGGTTTATAAATGCGTATTATAAGGAATTATATTAATTCATTATATATTATCGATTATAAACTAAATGTGGAAAAGGAAAGTACATTTGCCTAGTGCCTTTAGAATCACTTTTATAAGTAGGTACTAAAAATATTCGTCCTGAAAAATGTTGATATTTTGGCAGAAAAAATGTTGTTTCTTTGTATGGTGAATGTATAGGATTGTGTAGACAGATATATTTTCAATTTAATAAGAATATATGTATTTCTCTGTGTAAAATCTGAAACTTCAATCAAATGTCTTATAATTATTAAGGACAAATATTTAGTTAAGGTTAGATCAGATTATATGTATGTAATGAAGCAAGAGTGTTGTTAATTGTGATCATGTATTATTTTTTTAAATCCATACATTTTTTAAACATGTCCTGCTTTCCCGAATGGCTGTTTCATGGATGACAACCAAAAGTAATTAAAATAATTTTTTAACGTTAACGTTTTCATAATTTATTTGGGACTTGTAATTTTTTATATTTCAAATTCGGTTTTTAATAAAAATAGATAATGATATTATGTGTTTCAATTATACTCTTTCCATTAATAGCTCTTTCAGGTAAAACAACTTCAATAAAAACGTGCGCCATATAGAGAAAGAAAATAAGAAATCCATTTATACATGGATGGAATTCTATAAAGTGATTTTTGGTAATCATCAATCATTTCACAAATATTATCTTTCCGTAAGACGACAATCAGTACAAATGTTATTTGAAGTTGACATTTTTGCGGTGACTATAAAAGTGGTGTCATTTTGTCATTTTATCATAGAAAACGTAGAGATATTTAAGAAAAATGTAAGTATTTGCGTTTTAAAAAATTACACAAATTTATTAATAAAAACTTAGGACACAATCTACACAGCTAAGATTTCTTCAAGCAACATCGCGACCTTACATGCAACAAATTAAATACCGCAAATGCTAAGAATAAGAACTAAATTGAATGTATGCGGTCCTCCAAGGAAAACTGTAGCTGAGTGAAAAGAGATAGTGAAATTATCACAACATACCAATTATGTATAAATTTATCGACTAATTCGCAGGTTTGGACATGTCAAAAGTATAAAGTAAAAAAAAAACAATATCTAATAACATGCTGTAATAAAATACAACATTGGGAAACATTATTCTTGAAGTAAAAAAGAAGCTGACATTTGAATTTGATAATTATTAGAACAGAATAACAGCGAAGTTGCTCGCATTTGACAAAACGGTGATAACAAAAATTATCACCTTCAGGAAAGCCAATCTTTTCGGTGATCGTTTTTAATAATCACCTCAATGATTATCAACCATCACCTTACAGAATTCCACCTCAGGTGTTCCGTGAGTGGTATTACAGCCAAAAACTATGGATAGGTCATGTTTAAACAAGCGAAAAGTTGTATGGGTGGTGGGGGGAAAATCCTAAAGGTTTTCGAGATACGGGAATTAAAGATATATTGGTATGTTTTTATAGATCACATTGTAACTTCTGAGCGTTATACTCTTCGATAATAATTTGAATTTTTTTTTAGATAGATAATTTTTTGGACTTTTCAATGGTCTATAAAATTTGCTTCTCCTCGTCTCGCCGTTTTGCAGTTATGCCTTATCAAATTTAAAATTTTGGAATTTTAACGCCCCATCCTCTCCCGCCATACAACATAAATTTTTTTTATTTTTCTAAGCATGACCTATCCATAGCCTTCGAGTGTAATGTAACACCACATACGGGACAGCCTGTGTGTATATGTTAGTGGGTGAGATATAAATATTTTGTAAGCATATTAAAAGTTGAAATTAAGTGTAATAAAATAATAAAATTTAAACAGTGAAAGATACACACATACATATCTAATATGGCTTATTCTTTAAATTATTTATATATTTTTTATATTTGTATCCCCGTTACATATTTGCACAGTAAAAATATTGAATTGAAAGTGTATTTTATTTTTCACTTTGTTTTTCAGATACTCCTTTGGCCTTTGGCGTCGTAATGCAAGTCTTATTGGTGGAACTATATACTTACAATTGTGCATCTTCAATAAAAGAAACTTTTGGCATCTTGAACGCCTAGCGGAAGCAGGAAACCGATGTCTTGAACAACAATTGGTGCCCGCTGAATGCAGAAAACTATAATGGCTTGAAGACGACTAGCTGGGACGTCTGCCTGCTTAACGCAGGGAGCTGATGTCTTGAATATTAGCAGCGACGTAAGTAGCGGCGCGTCTTGGATGCCTGGCTACGATCGATCAAGTGTTCGATTGGCAGCCGGATTCAGGGTAATTAAATTCTGGACCTGAAAAGAGTGCGGCGGCTACGAGTTTGATTAAAGGAGACTGAGAGGAAGTGACCTATCCGACTCAGACTGTCCCTATGGTAGCTTGAACGTGCGCTGGGATCAAGTCGACACAATGTCGTCTTGATGGGTGCTACAAGAGAAATAACAACGTTGTTTGCAGGGTTTGCTTCTGGTAGTCTGGATCAAGCCGATGCTATGTCGATGTGGTGGTCCTAGAAACGGCGGCAGTGACGCTGGAGCTGCGGGAGGAGTCCAATGTTTTCGCAGTAGATCGTCAGCCCATTTATGAGAGGCCTGAAAAAACTTTGACCTTTTCGGGGATCGTCAGTTATGAGATCCCCTCGTGGATTTTTCTTTATTTAATATTAGGTTTGTTCGCGTATTTCTCGTGCAAAAACTTTCTGGGTAAAAACTTACTCGTATAGTGGGGGAAGAAAAAGAGAACGCTTTTCATGCAACTTCGTGAAAAACAAGAAGAAGAGTGAAATGTCATTTGGAATATTTAATTATTTTAGTTTTCTATTGCAATTAAGAATTGAAAAATATTATTGAAATTGTTTTTTATTATTATTTTATTGTTTTAAAAACTTTTTTTCAAAATTTAGCAATTTTTAAAGTCACAATTGTCACAAGTGTCAACTTTCCTTGCAACAATTGATTGCAGTAACTAAAAACTTCAGGTAAATTCATGCAAGAGGGGAAACTGTGACGTATGCAAAACTCGTGTAATTTTGTGTGCACGAGAAAGTACGGGAACGGAAGTTGGGTAAGTTCATGCAAATTCATTGCAATGCATTGTCCCAAAACTGAGTATGCGAACAAACCTATTGTTATTATTCTTGAACCCGACTATTTTTATTTTTTTTTTAAATCTTTCTGCAGTGTAGTTGTATTGCCGATTGACATCAGAATAATTAATTTTGTTTTTTTCTCTATTTACACTAAAGTCAAAGCCTACCTAGCTGAACCTTCCTACATTCAGCAAAGTGTTACTATAGGTATGCGAATTTCGAAATAAATTTGGCCAGGTTTACTACAATGGTTTGTCAAGCGTTCGGAAATGTATTACTCCGTTTACATGAAGCGGACTGGAGTGGATTAGCTTACTTCGGAGTGAGATAATTCGCCATGTGAACACCATCCGGACTGAAATGACCTACACCGGCGTTAATTCGGTAGTGGAGTGGATTAATCACATGTGATATTTTTCGGTATACTTTCATTTTTCGCTTCGAACACTTTCGTGCTTTCATACAATATTTTAGAAGTTATAAAATTATACTTCTGTCCATGATCCGTTTTTTCAATATATACAAAAATAACTTCAAATGAAAGGTGACTTTAGATTAAGAACTGACAATAGAAAGATGTCTCTTTTGTCGATTTAATCCACTCCATCGCATGTGAACACTTGGTACTATGCGAATTAGGACTATTCCAGTCCAGTCCAGTCCGCTTCATGTGATCGAGGTATATGACTCGGTATCTTAAATCTTTAAAGTAGTTTTTCATATTACTTTTCTAGAGGGATTCATGTGACGGTAGGTTTTTATATTCTGAAGAACTACATATATCCAATGCATCTGAAATTAACCGTTTTTTCAGTATATGTGAAAAATCTATAAATCTTGAAATTTTTGTATGTAACCCCATGCAGCATCTGCCCGATTGCACTCATTTTCAATTTGAGTCTATCAATTATTGCGAGAACGCTATATTGAAGCTCACTATCTCAACGACTTCTCAAGTAATACCGATATAGTGATAATGAAATTTTTGTATGGCAATAATAAGAAGGAGTTTCCCGATTTTACCCATCTACGAATTTGACCTTAGTTTTTTTTTTTTAATTACTTTGTAGATACAAATATCAGCTCGCTAAGTCAACACGTGTCCAAGTTATCATAATATCCATTATTTAAATGTATGTAAGTACATACTAAACTCCAAACATATACATATGATAGTTTCACTTTCTAATTTTTGTTAATTTTTAATTTAATATGGAAAGAGAAAGAGCGTTGTCATCTATTTCCAGAGTATGTGATTTGCTGAATTTGAGAAAAGTGCTTATATGGAAATGAGAAACTATAAGAAATTCGTTCCACTTGACTGTGGTTCGTCTACTTCAATCCATAATTGAAAGCCTTAGCTCTAATAGAGAAGAAAAAATTCAGTTGACATACACTCTTTAGTCAATATCTCATAAGCCTTTCTAATTTCCTTCGATTCATTTCATATACCAAAATGCCCAAACCCTTTAATGTCCAAATATCTAATTTAGGATCGGGCTATAATTTTTCTTTGCAATCATTTCGTGGGGGATTTTTATACAAAAATCAAGGGTTTTCACGTCTACCAGGAAAATCAGTAAATCTTACAGACTGAAACGTAGTTGGAATCTCAAAATATATAAATTTTATTGCGACGGCCTGAATTGGAAAAAAAACCGATAGTAATCATTCAGAATACTCAAAAATACTAAAGAAATAACATAACACTCGTATTTACGTACGCTAGACGATATGTAACTACTTAAAAAAAATCAAAAAATCAAAAACTCAATGCGATAAAGAGACACATTTTTCATTTTGTATGGATATATATTGAATTCGAAATTGCATATTTTGTTACCGGCTCAACGCTCGTGTACTTCATGTAGTAAGCTGGCAACGAGGTTGAGGAATATACGTGAAGAAAATTAAGCATTCAGAACTTGAAGTCTTTTCCATGAAAATGTCAATACCTTTCACAAAATAATTCTCATTGCGAGCGGGTGTCGTTAATTTTGTAATTTCATCGACGTCAATCCGCAATCCAGTCCATGCGAATATTTAATAAAGTAATTTTAATATTAGGTCGGAGAGTTTCGGACGGTGCACCTCTCCTTGAGCAATTCACATTCTGGTGAGTAGTTATGACGTGCGAAAATTTTATAGTTACTAGTTTTCCGATAGTTTTGTCGGGTTTTACCTCGATTGAGGGAAAATTTGTATACTAACTAACTACACATAACTAGTATAGACAAGGTTTATTTTTGTTATTTTATTTTTATCAAAACAACACTTGTCCGTTCAATATTAAAATTTTCTAGAGAAGCTTAATATAATGCGAAAGTTGTCATTTACTGAATATTTTAGCCAAACGAAGATGATACCACCAAAGTACCTACATGGTGGTATCATTTGCAACGAATTTATTATCAATAAAAGAATTCCCAAGGATATACTTGTTAATATTTTATTTATTGAAGTTTTAATGAAGATGACGTAAAATAAAAATGTCTTCCTTATGTATAGAGAGTTATTAAATGCGAAAAGAATCAGCAAAATAAGAAATACCGGCGAAATTAAGTTTCAACAATGAACCCGTAATTGAACTCATCAAATAGTTGTAATTAATAAAATCAATAAAAATGTAAGTAAAAAGTAGTCCACAGATGTGTCATTTCTCTCTTAAATTCACTGTAAATAAAAATACTAGTTTAAATATATGCGTTTTTTTATTTTTCCCTACAATCAATGTAGTAATTAATATTTCGACTAATATGTAATACAAGAAAGTATTTAAATATTAAAAAAAAGACTGAAAAGTATTATTGAAATTTTAATATGGAAATTTTTTTATTTGGCTTGTAAATTTACGCTATTATACAAATGAATTTACATTTCTTAACCTTACGTAATTAATGCATCAATTGTAGTAAAAGTAAATATTAAGGATATTTTCTCATACCTTCCAAAAGACGTATTTGATTACCTCCACCCCCATCTACCCATCCTAATTCTTTAACTTTTTGTTTGATGGGCTTTACATTATATGAACGGTATAAAATATTCCCCCATTTGGTTTGTGTCCTACTTACTGTCCACCACCAGTGCCTATTCCGATTCTTCGCTTAGTTAACTTTTCATTCATGGAGAAGCGTCGATCTTGTTATTATTATTTGGTTGGGGGATGCAGAGAGAGCTCCCGCCACTCATTTAGTCATCGCGACCTATAAGATCTTTTCTAACATTACCCCTAAATACCCTAGGGCGGCCGTTCGAACTTAAGGTGCTTTATAAAGCCTATGACCCTCTTGAAGGCCACTTTTGCGACCTCTGCTGGCAGTGGAAATGTCTTTCCTAGATGTCTTAGCCTTTTGCGGTACAGAACTTCACAGTCACATAGGACAGGCTCAGCGGTTTCATTGTCTTCCATACAGAAGCGACAGGTCTCATTATCGACTTTATCCATCTTTTTAAGATGATATATCTAAGTGTGCCTTGCCCAGTAAATAGTAACGCCTTTCTACTAAGTGCCCTTGTCCTATGTTCTGTTGCGAATACTGTACAAACCTCTTTGTCAGTGACGTAGATAAAATTCAAAGACCCACCCGCGAAATTTTTAATGGCTCTTTTTAAATAAACGGAAGTCACAATTTTTAATTCCTCAGGTATAGTCGGTACTGTACTTTACAGATCGCAAAAAAATCATAATTGAGAGCAAAAATTTGTGAAATAAATATTTCTAGCTAAGTATGGACATATGCATGTATTAATACATACTTTGTACATATTATACCTATGTATAAATCCTGTCTGATGAAAAACTAAGTAAGGTGTTAAATTTGGTATTTGTTATAAAAAGTTTTCTTATATCTTATAGATAATATTACAAAGAATATGTGGTTTGAATTTTATTAAAATCGATTAAACAAATCTTGAGATATCTTGTACACCAGTTTGGAAAACATAGTTTAGAGAAGAAATGCAAAAGAAAAAAACAACTATACTCCCTGCCGCGATCATTTCTAATTGCCATCACTTAGCGGAAAGTATGCACAATTTATCTAGCAAAAAAAAAATATTTAGATTTGTACCCTAGATGAATTCTATAGGGGTATACTAAGTTTGTCATTCCGTTTGTAACGCACAGAAATAATGATGGTAGAGCAAAATGGATCAGAAACCCATGCATAACATAAAAAGTTGTTTTGCTTTTTGCATGCCCGTTCGTCCGTCTGTTTCTCTATGCGTACGATAACTCGAGAACTGAAGTTTTATACACGGCAGAGCCGGACTGGCAGTACGGGCGATCGGGCGCTAGCCCGATGGGCCGGTGGTCTTTAGCCGGTAGTCTCCACGTTAACGCGACCACACGTATTTACCACGTACTCTGGACGAATGTTGCGGCTGCGGTAGGATGAGAGCTATGAAATTGAATTGAAATTGAGAAAGTACTTTATTGCATAACCTAAAAGAATAATACAATAAAGCTAATTGGCCCACGGTAACGAGGCCATCTGTGCAGAGGATAGCTTTGAGTTAAAAATACTCAGAAATGTCCCACAAGTTATAAACTCTGACAGGACGCGGAGCCAAGTGGGAGTTGCCAAGATAGCATTTATATATGGCAAATTTGGCATTCTCGTAGCTTCAAAAGCATTCACGTTTTGTAAAGCATTTTAAATTATTTTTTGCATCATTTCATTTTTATTTCGAAAATCGCACGGAAAATTTGTTTTTTATCAGAAGGGTTCAACAAGGCTTTCAAAGGTTTGCTATACCTATGTGTACTTTTAAAACAAATTTGAAATTAACAAATATAAAAACAGTTTTTAAATTTCCTTTTTATTTTCCAATTAAAAAAAACGTAATCATGTAAATCATGTAAATCAATTTTGAAGTTGAGTAGATACATGGTCATGGCATATTACAGTCAGCTTTTACTTATGACAAATTTCTAGTATTAGAAAGTCCCAAATATTAGAACCAGTCTGAATTTGTCCACATTTGGTGAAGCAGTGGCATTGTTTTTGTTACTATATTGGTCCATACAAGTAATTGAAGGAGCGATTGAATTTCTAAGGGGTTACAAAAAGATTCCAAAAATAAGGAGTAGGATTAAGAGTTCTCTTCTTTCCTTACTTCCTTCACACAGACCTGTAACAACTCGTTTTGGCGCCTGAGACAAAGGTATTAATTCGCACATAACCTTATTCAACTTTAACTCTTCTGACGTGGTCTATCCACTGACTGAACAAAGTTGAGCAACAATTGATCATGGGAAGAATAGTAGATAATATTTATTGCACATAAAATTATTAGTTGATATTAATTTTTTGCGAGTAACGTACATTTAAAAAACATTTAAAAACTTTGAGGTAAATCAATTTAATAGAAATATTTGAAAGATTTTATAGATTGATATTCTCAAAATGACAAGCTTTCCTGTCATTTCTTTTTTGGTTTACAAAACAGGCACATTTGATAATCTTTCTTAACTAATTGTAGATCACAGGTAATTTTTTATTAACTTCAATTTTCTGAAACTTCGTTTATATGAAGCTATCGTCATTGACAATTTCACAAAAACTGTGAACGCGATTTTCACATTTAGATAGAATTAATTCTTGGAGGCTGTAGTCCTGAATTTATTGAAGCAAATCCAAACGCGACTTTTCTCACATTATCGACGTACATTTTGCTAAGAAGATCGCCAGAAAGGAATCCAAAATCTTCTGAAACTTGTTCCAACATTTCGTACCTCCTCGTCAGTTGGAATAAAAAACATCAATCGATTCAAAAATTGGTGTACGAAGCTTTTGTTTTGTGGCAATATTGAGATCACTCTTCATTTTGTGATTCAACAAGTTCGAGTCGCTTCTTTTTCCTGTTTCTTTAACGTTTGCTGGTATATCCATATTTTCAGCAAATTATGTAGCACTGTCAAAATTGTCCTTCATGTCAGGATCACGAACCAACCTCAGCGTTGTCTAGCGGGTATTTTCAAAACGAAAACAAGAAAATTATTTAACAGTTAAAAATCAAAAATAATTTTTATTTGTCAAAGGCAAATGTTTTTAATATTATTATTTTCCCCCGCAATAATTTTTTTCACATGGGCGGCCCCTCCACTTCAATTTCTGCCTTACTTCCTACTCTTGTTACAGATGTGTAAGTAAAATTGTTGGTCTCTCGGATACTGTTTCCACAGAGAAACGCTGCATTACTTTTAATTTTAAGTGGTACACATATTCTGTACATACATATTTCCTGTATAAATTTCTTTTTTATTTCTTCTTATTTAGCATGGAATTGAATATTCATCATCATCAAATCAGCCTTATAATTTGGGTTGTTTGCCTCTAAAATTAAGTTCGAAAATGAGACAAATCGGGCAACTAATTTGGGGAGTTGCCATACAAAAATTTAGGCTTTAGACATTTTTATTGTAGTAAAAACTTCTTCAAAAGACGAAATCCTATATATATTTTTCTGTCCGACGAAGCTTTCTAGAACTATGTGCGAAAAAATAGTTCAAAAATCAAACTTGCACAGATGGGTGACCATACGAAATTTCATACGGGCATTCATCTAGATAGAGGGTATCGTAAGAATTGGTCTTAGACCAATTCTAGTTTTTTTACTTGTTTTTAGAAATTTACAGAAAAGGTTTCTACAGCATTTTTATTCACTCTTGATGGCCGACAGGAGTTATTTTGAGATTCTGTGTCGATCTCTCTACAATAATATACATTAGAATTCTAAGGAAAAAAATTTCCAGCAAACTTTTAAGAAAAAAGTGAGGCATTCTCTACATCTGGTCGAGGTATCGTTAACTTTATATTGAAATTGAAGCATAGGTACATTCATGTATATACCTACTATACCTACTTCATTCACATATACTACATTCTTATTTCAGGATATTTTAAAGAAAAGAAAAGAAATTCCTCAGAGAAATAGTAAACAGAGAGCGATGTGTGCAGTGGGAAATGGGTCCTACGTGTTCTGCTAATAAATCCCAGAAAACAATTTTCTGGTACAACCCAAGCATAGTCCTACATTTTGTATGCATTATTAATTTTGTCTTCCCAAAGCCTGAGCTGAGAAGTGACTTTTTTGAGTGTCCAAAGATGGGTTCATAGCCAATCTGGCTCCTATCTTTGCAAGGCGGTCCACAATCTTGTTGCCCTTAATCCAAATCAGCGTCATCAGCCAGGCATATTCTAGTGAATTATTTCGCGAGCGCAGGGATCTATGGCGTGTATTTCTGCCTGGGAAGTGGTTGGTGAATCCCCAGTGCATTTGCCAGATGGAACTTCGACCCGTATATGCCCACCCTGCTCTACCTTCCATTTGGATCCATTCGTGTACCGTTTAAGAGAACCTTTTTTCGAAGGCTAGGTCCCCAGTGTGTCACTGTTTCGAAGTTATGGTGTTTCGGTATAACGTTTCGGTATTAATTCTGTCAAAAAGCCTGTGACATGTCCATGCTCCCACTGGCCTTCTCCAGTACTCTTTTTAAGTGGGAGTTCCAGATTAGTCTGCCATCTAGGATAATGCCTAGATGCCTAGAATTCCACTACTGTTCCCTCAAGAGATGGTGCTTGTAAATATTAAACCACGATCTTCGTATACACATATATAAACATAGATACCTTCAGAATTTACATTTTGTTTTTATTTTCGTTATATTTGAAAGAATATATTTCCTATAGTGGACATTTATTGCTCAATCAGCAGCATTTTGCATAACTAACAGCCACCTTTTTGGTGTACAACTGGAATTTTGGTCGTAATTCAAGAGGATTGCCACCATATGAACTGTATCAAAAAGGCACTCGACCATTTCCGATATGGATGAAACTTTTGTATGGAATTCCAAAATAGGTCACCCATATTTTTTTGTTTCCCCCTACAATTCCACTGAGGGGAATTTATTGTCTTCTTTTTTCTACTAGGAACCTCTAGCACTTTTTTTTTTGTATTTTGTTTTGAAGCTAGAAGCCTTATCTATATCTATGTACAAAAAATTACGATGGTGTTCGGCTTCTTTTTTTATATATAAATTTTTAAGCTCACCATATACCCAAAGTAACCTGTATGTGAGCACTACACTGAGGGAAATATACTGTTTTCATTTTCTACTGGTTACTTTTGGTATACGGTAACTTTAAAAAATCACATCTCAAAACCAAAGCCGAATACCATCGTAATTTTTTTTGCATAGATAAGGCTTCTTGCTTCAAAATAAAAATATAAAAAAGTGCAGTACCGAACAAAAAAAACATTTTTACTAATAACAGTAATTAAAAAAAAAATAGTATTATTTACTATTGAGGACTAGTAAATAATACTATTTTTTTTTAATTACTATTATTAGTAAATTTTTTTTTGTTCGGCACTGCTATATTTTTTTATAAAAAGTACAAAATATTAAGCTTCATTCGGCATTTGATTCAGAAAAATTGGTTGCTCTATTCTAGAGACATGATTTTTTTTAAATGACATTTAATCGTAAAATCACGAAATTTCTAACCTCCCAAACGAGGAAGGGCTTAAAAGAAAAAAATAGAGGTGAGTTATTTTGATATTCCATACAATTTCTGAAAATTTCATCCAAATCGGGTTCCAAGGTGATCGATCGGTTTCGTGTGAAATGGATGTTTTAATATAAGCATGCCTCAATTAGATATCCTCACAAAAAGAAACGGAAGCAGTTGAATACGATGATCTCAGAACAAAATAAAGACAGAATTTCGTGAAAGTTTTCGTCACCTAAATGGTCGGTTTCCCTATTCATCAGCGCCACAATTTGTTCATTTTCAAAAAATTTGTTCCAATGACTCTGTTTGCCATTAGACACATCTAACAATGTATCGTTCCGGATTTAACTCGTACTGATCTATTATCCTCGGGCTTTAAGCTCCCAAGACTCTGTAATTTGATGGTACATATATGGTATATTTTAAATTCGTCACTTCGAATTACTACAACCCGTGTGGGAACTTTAATATAATCAATTAGAACAAAGTGAGAAGTTTCCTTTTGCTTAAATGTAGTACCTATTCTGCTTCACTTATTTGGCAGGCTCCAATCTTAAATTATAAGTATAGAAATATATAATCGAAGGTTCCAGCAGTATATTTTCAGAATAACTCAAAAACCTAAAACAAAATGGCCGGTTTTGATAAATCAAAGAAGTCTTGATATGATCCACCATGAACCACCATGATTCGTGTTTTGATTTAAATTTAAAATTACTTTGAAAAATGAATTTGAATTAGGTGAAATTACATTTTAGTAGATATTAATTATTAAGAATCTATCTAACTGAAAATTACTACTGATACCCTCATAATATTATATCATCTCTCAATATCATAATTATTGGCATCAAAATTTAATAACATCCGACGACGTTAGTGCATTAGACATTAAAAACAATTTACTAATCATTTGCCAAGAAATAAAAATCATTTCAAAGACGTAAGCAAAACATGATTAGTCGCCATCAAGTTCAGAAAATCAAGAAAAATAGTTCATGGTTATGCTAAAAGTGTGACAAGGATGAATTCAATTTTTAATACGTCGGTAAGTGAAAACATATTCTCACCGTGATATATGGTCATTGTCACATTTCCTTGTGATATATTTCTATATGTATGTAATTAGTACCTAAATTTTTACAGTATTTACGTAGAGCAAAAACAAAACTTGTTGTTTTTAGCAGATTTCCGTAGACAGAAAAATTCGTACCACTGAGAATGCTGTACCTCCGGTGACAGCACCTGACAATTTTAATTATACAAAAACCTTAAGATAAGATTTTCTGTCTATTTACTTGGACGACTTGATGGCGAGAACGCTAAGTATTTCCTCACAAAATGTGTAAATTATTTTGAATTTTTGAAAATTTATTATATTTAATGACGCTCGCCTTGTTCTATCTAGATAACCGAAAAAACGACGCGCATTAAAATCACAATATCGCGTGGCTACAGTATGAATTTTTTATATTCCTTTGTAGTTACCACCTAGTTCTAGTAGACGGTTTTTCTTTTCTTTAGGTTAAGACGTCAGAATTGCTAGACAGTTTTATTTGAGTATAAAATATGGTCTTAGAAGTCCTTCAACATTTTCTTATTTTCGAATTTTCATGTAAAATTTTTTTTATGATTCTGGCTGGAAGAGTAATTAAAAACTCACGAAGTATTAAAAGATTATCACTATGCACCCGTTTTTTTATTTATCTTGATCTGGTGAGAAATAAATATTTGGTTATGATGATATCAAAAGTAACCAATATAAACCTGAAATATTGACTTAATTATGAACACATCTTGAAAAGAAGTATATGTAAGGGCAATTACCCAGCAGCGACACCATTAATGAAAGAATAAATGTTCTCATCAATGAAAACAGCTGCAATATAGCTACATTTTGACTGAGATCATTACGTGCATTTACATTGCAATTTCATAGGGCAGTAGCCATAATGACTACTTTCTGCATTATGTGGTAATCGATGTTTTCAGTGGTTACAAAATATGCAGCCCTCATAACTGAAATAAGCTTATCTTCATTGATGTTTTCATTTGTATCCTATATGGTAGAAACCAAATAAAATAGGTGGTCACAAAAGCATTCATGCTATTTCTATTGCTATTATTTTTGTAACGAAAAAATGTTAAGGAAACAAAATGTTATGAAAACACAAAAATACTTCAGAGAAGAATTCAATTTATGAAAATATAAATTAAAAAACGTACATACATAAACTTCATAAATTTAAAACAAATAGACTAAGAGCAAAACTAATAGGAGAAAGTAAAATAAAAATAAAATAATCATAACTAAAAATTCTTACTGACCTGAACATGCACTGTTTACCTGCTCATTAAAACTTTTAACATGAACTAAAACATCTAAGCTGTGATTCCCAATACTAACTACAGCAACATCGTTCTCCACTGACTCCATCAGTACGTTTACATGAATACTTGAATTTTACTTCAAGTACAGATCAAGTAATCAAAATATGATGTAAACGCGCATTGACTTCAAGTATACTTGAGTCAAGTAAATTTCAAATTTTTGTTTGATTTACTTGAAAAAATTCATGTAAATTCAACTTCAGTTTGAACGTTTTTCATTTGTGTGAATTATGAAAACTGCAAAAAGGAACAAGAAGAATTGATTTTTAGCACTTTTCTCAAGATATTTGTCTAAAAATCTGCACCTATTTATTGAACCTAATGCAGAGTTGTCAAAGGTAAAATGTCATTTCAAGTAAATTTCAAGTAAATTTCAAGTCAAGTAATTGGAATTAATTCAAACAAACTACTTGAGTTTGAACTGAATTTCAAGTCAAGTACTCAAGTATTCATGTTAACGTACTGATTGTTTACATGAATACTTGAGTACTTGACTTGAAATCCACTTGAAACTCAAGTAGGGTTTTTGGTTGAATTAATTCCAATTACTTGACTTGAAATTTGCTTGAAGTGACATTTTACCTTTGACAACTCTGCATTCAGTTCAATATAGAACTGCGGATCTTTATATAAATATCTTGAGAAAACTGCTAAAAATCACAGTCTGAATTAAAACAATAATCTTCTTCTTGTTCCTCTTTGCCGTTTTCATATCTCGCACAAATGAAAAAATTTCAACTACTGATGTTGCGTTGAAATGAATTTTTTCAAGTAAATTAAACAAAAATTTTGTGTTTTACTTGACTCAAGTATACTTGAAGTCAATACGCATTTACATGATATGTTCATTACTTGATCTCTACTTGAAGTATATTTCAAGTATTCATGTACATACTGTATGTTATGCTACATGTCACTTCAGAAGACCAGTTGCTCGCTTACCTTCTGCATTACCATGAGGCGACTTTTTCATCGATTACATTTTTATTATGTTCATCGATAATTAGATTTTAATGAATATGGATATTTACTGCTGGGTACCAATTCCTCGTCTTAGTTTGAATTAACCGTCATTTTTATTAGGGTTCCGTACCCAAAGAGTAACAATAGGAATCCTATTACTAAACCTTCGCTGACCGTCCGTCCTGCACCAGGTTGTATCTCATGAACCGTAATAGGTAGACAGTTGAAATTTTCACAGACTGTGTTTTTCTATTGGCGATATAACAAAAATAATAAAAATAAAATAAAATTAAAGGAGCCACCCAACAAGAAACAGGATTTTTTCGGCGTTTTTTTCCTCGTTTTATTCTCAGTCATTATTATTAACATAAATAGGCATTTTTTTTTTCAAATGACAGCATTATTTTTTCACATGACGCTTACTCTCATTTGAAAAAATAAATAAAAAATACATAGTGTTAAATTTTGTACGATGGCCGGTTATTATAAAATGATTCGAATTTTCATTGTAAATCAATTCCAACACGGTATTTATAGGTATTTCTAAAACATGGAGTTCCATAAAACGTATTGAATCTCTGGCATAATCTCCATTTAATCCATCGTCTACGGAACAACAAGTTTTGTGCAGTTTACCAACTGTCAAATAATTTCAGAAGTTACGTGGTACCAAAATTATGATTTTATATTTGGAACTAACCAATCTTCTCTTTCTTTGTTAAAAAAAAAAATTAACTTAATTAGGGATAACTACAGTATTTTCTTACTATGCTTAAACAAGTTTACTAGTATTAGAGTCAGAAAAATAGAATTAGTGGCATACTTCACAAATTGATTCTTGTCTTTTTGTTAAATAATGAAAGGAATTTCAAAATATTTATTTATTGTGACAAAGGGAGATGTTAAATATTATCACTAACTGCAATTGAAATTTGTCAGATATTATTTAAATAATTTCAAGCAATTTCTTTAACAAAAACAACCCAAACTCGAAAATTCCATTAGTGAATTTATAATTTAATGTTTAAGGAATGAAAATAAGAAAAATCCCTTTAACTAAAAAATGAGAAGGGTAAATATAGTGAACAAAATGTGAAGACAAAAAGCATTTCAAGATACAATGGGTCAATAAAATAGTACCTGTAATAGTTTGTGATGATTCAAATTCCTGCAAAGTTTCTTGTGTCCAATATTCAACTGATAGTGTCTCTCACAAAACGACTTTATATGTAAGCCTGTCTGTATTTACAGCAAGTGACTAAGTGAGACTCTATGTCTGATCTTATCGACAACCTACATGGTGTGGTCTTCTACTAGAGCGTTCTTCAGAGTGCAAGAACTCAAGTCAACTGTAAACGTAGATCCAATAAGGATCGTATATAAAATAAAATAAATACGAATTTTTGTCACACACACTCTAAAAAATTCATGTAAACATATTACAATCTTAATAGTAAATTTGACTACATTTGTTGAACTTTAATTACATTTCGAGAGTTGGAATTCGAGAGCCGCAATAAGATAACAAATGCTACAACTTAGATAAAATCTTAAAAGTATGGGCATCCATAACTATAATCACAATTGTTTAACTGCAACTCATGCCCAAACTTTTAAGGTTTAATCTAAGTTGTAGCATTTCTTATTTTACAACGAACCTTTTCTTGTGTAATCACTGAGAAAGAAAAAATTATTTTTTACTTTTTAGTGCAATTTATTTACGAAAGTTATTCATTTTAAAAGTTTTTTTAATATATTTTATTTTCTACTTTTTAGTCATAATTTCTATATACTCTCTCCACTCTTCACTCTCGAATCACGACTCTCGAATTCCGACGTTCGAATCTCGAATCTTGAATCTCCAATCATATCACACACAGACCAAATTGGACAACCCCAAGGGTGGTACTTACCACCCCCACCTCAAAAAATTTTACCCCATCGGAAAGCTCCCCATTCACTCACTCTAAATCAAAAAACCACATGTAAATCCATCCACGTTTACTACCCTAAAACTCTTTCGTCACGAGCAGCACTCTCAGGCGCTAAGACACAAAGTTCATTTGTCAGCGGTTTGTAACTTGATAAAAGTTATTTAAAAATGACTACAACAAATGTGGTAATTCTTCTAACTTGCTTTAAATTTAACCAAACGAATGCAGTAAATTTACAAGTGTAGCGATTTTAATTGAAAATACAAAGCCGATTTAGTTTTAAACAAATTTGTAATCATGTAGTTCCTCACCTTAATTTTCAGAAAATAAGTTACCTGCTTGAAAGTTTTTAGAAATAAATTAACTTTTAGTTCACATATATTAAGAAAACATAAAAATTCGAATGACCCTTAAAGAGTCCGCTCTTTTGTTATCGGAATTCCGAAAATGTTAGTGACATCACTGAAACTCTGTCAGAATTTGTAGAGTAAAATTATTTACTTGCTCAATGTAGTAAAATTTACTACGTGTCTGTATGTAGAGTAAAAAAAACTCTATGAATTTGCATTTACTTTTTAGCGTAAATTTACTACAATAAAAACTAATTTCCTATTATTTTATTAGTAAGTTTACACTAAAATTTTTTAGAATGCAGTTTTTCAAATTGCAGTCAACAATTTTCTTCGAATATTGCTAGTACTGAACTGACTTATGGAGCCTTCCGCGTTCTTCTTTAAAAATTATCACCGGCGACTCTCTAACTTATCAGTTAGGTGGTGCTGGTGTTTACTTTCTTGAACCTGACATTGGATTGGTGTACTCATTTGGAAGGCACACCAAAGTCTTCCAGGCTAAGGCTTTCGCCATCACAATAGCAGCGAAGATAGCCCTTAATATTTAAAACAAGGGAAAGGACATTGCTATCCTCTCCCATAGACAGACAACCTTGATGGCTCTGAGTGGCACTCGATTAACATCGAAGTTACTGGAGGACTGTAGGTCGTTTGTGGATAAGCTGTGTGTCCAGAGCAAGGTGTCCCTACAGTGAGTTCCTGGGTACATGGGGATCATTTTTATAGGTGATGCAGGACCAAAGAAGACAAGTTATTCCCACTAAAATTTTGACACAATACAGCTGATAGCCTATGACGTAATTCTGTGACTAATGTATATACATTTTTATAGGAAAGACAGAGAGAGGAAAGAGAGTATCGTGTTCTCTGTACCGTACTTTCCTATATATATTTACCTTTATTGTATATACCTTGATGCTGGATGTCACGGCATCAATTCATATGAAGACTTCAGGATTTTTTTTTATTTCTTCATTATTTTTTTTTGTATATATAATGTTTTTAGCACTTGTGATGCCATGACGATCAAGATGGCCGACCATGTTTCATATCAGTCTACCTTGTTACTGTCAGTATACTGTGGTTGATCAAATCTCTCATCAAAGCGGATGTTCGCATGAAATATCAGCAGCGATGCGCGTATCCGAACACATGCAGGTGTGCAAAACTATTTCTCGATGTGCCTTATAAGACTTTCTCTTGGGACTCGGAAGAAAGAACTATGATTGGCATCATCACCGGCCACAGCTCGCTTCACGCTCAGGTAACAAGGATAGAGTTATTGACAGCCATGAGTATCTGTCCTGCCTGAAAGGAGAGCCTGAGACAACCATCCGCTTGCCCGGCCTTTGCCCAGATTGGGCTGGACACGTTTGGGTCTGCTCCCCTATATGGAGATGAGCTGAAAAAGCTTACCTCGCATTGACCTGATACGCTTCATTAAGAAGACAGGGAGATTTTGATGAGATATGGAATTTTTAGCAGTGTAGCACAAGTCTTTTCTTCTGAGCTTGGGATCTTTCATCCCTCTGTCTGTAAAAAAAGAAAAAATACAGAATACATGTGTTCAAATTTTCTAATGCTTAAAACATACCAGGCACACAAGTGTCAAGTTCACAACAGTTCTAACCTACAATATACAGCAGAATGGGCCGCTTTGGTCTCCGTGCTTGGGATCTCTCGTGTCCATGCCTTTAAAAAAAACTACAATATCATTTTCTGCCAAAGTCGATCTACTGTAAGGGGTGAAATTTACCCGCAAAGTGCGTGCGCGAGCCCCTTTACGCGCGGCATAACATGGCTAACATACCAATCCTATGAATAAATATATCAGTACAGAGGTCCTTTCCCACATTAAAATAGAATTTAAATGCCATATCTTTCAGTAACTTATATACCTACTATTTGATGAAACGGACAAGTCAGATTGGTAGATACAATTAGCCAATTTGGCAAAAAAATTGGCTTTAAATGAGTTAAGGAATCCACGAAGCCAGTTGCACCATTTTCTCCCATGTATCATCATTAGCAATTTTTTACATTTTCAAAAAAATAAAACAAAAAATACAACAACAATATGGGTGATCTTGGAGACATAAGATTATTTTTAAATCAATCTTCGGTATATAATTTATCATCTTGCCAAGCTGCGCATTAAAATTCCAGTTTTTTTTTAATTTCATATTTTTTCACTTTTTTATTTTTTATTTTTTTGACAGAAAATTGGTTTGAAATTACTTTTCGGTCGTCCAAATGTAATGTAACCATTTCTGCCATGGACATAGCGTTTTTTGAATTTTTATAATTTCATTGGATAATCAAATCAGACGCGCACGACCACCCTCCACGATTGATATGGATACTTAATTTACAAGTATAATTTTTAGAGCGGGGTATAATCTACAAAAAAACCTTAATTTACCCATGGACAACACCAGACCCAATATTGCACTCATCTCTTTAGCTACTACAAAAACATCGATATGATCATTCGTTCATAATCGTTTATTTAAGAACATACCAAAATTCCAAACTTTAGTTGAAAATGAGTACAGTTTTATTTGAAGAAAGTTCAGTACAAATCAGATCAAGATAATAAATGAGGATAATCTGAAATTTAAAAGGGTTAAGTCTGTATGTACCTTCCTAAGACAGACGAACAAAATCAATGATCAGTAATTTCTAATTTAATTTAAGCCAATTTACATTTAAATTTTAATAGGCAGCCATTTATAAATTAAAAAAAAATCTTGGGTAGTGGAATTTTTAAGATCAATTATATATCCCATTTACCTAGGGTATTATGCATTGAAGATTTAGATTTAGCTTAGTGATGAGCAGGTGGAGTATGATTAAAAGGAGTAGATTTTGTTTATCATTAGCATGCACTTTTTGTGTTCCTTTTCTCGTTTTGTCATAATTTAAGAAAAGGCATTCCTTCCGTTTACTGGAGAAAGACTCCCCTCAACTTTTGCCACAAATAATTATTATTTTATATATTGACTCTTGTAAATTTTACGATCATGCCAAGATTTTTTTAATAAATAATTGAGAGCATATCATTTTTCTATAAACATTAAGTTAAAATCTTAAACAAGTTCAGAATAAGTAATTTTTAACTGTTTTCAGCTCCCCTATTTTATTCGGTGTATTAAAATTCATACAAATTCTTGTTTATTAAAACAATGTCATTTTCCAATAACTTGTAAATAACTCATAGAACATCATCTCAATTATTATCCAGCGCAAAATGTAAACAATAATAACATTCATACAAACACAAATGTAAATGGCTCTGTAGCATCCGGGCAAAACTCAATTAATTGCACTAAGAATTGAGTACTATGCAGGGTAGAATAAAAAAAAAACATAACAGTTTTAAACTGTATTATTCTGCCTGAGGAAAAAAAGACAAGGTTTGAAACTGATCGAATTTCAACGAAAAAAGTACGCATCATGTTTGAATTAATTGCTTATAAAAAGAAAAAACAAAGTGTTAGACGTCTTCTAAAATTGAAAATTTTTCAACGTATATACATTGACTATATTCTATTCGGTCTAATTCTTATAAACCGGAACTTAAAATTTAAATAATCAATATTGAATTTGAATGTCCCTGGTTGTCTTTTTAAAACCACAATATTCACAATCATGCATCTTTTATTCTTGTTTGATGTTGAATTATACTTCGAATTGATCGAAATTTTAATAATTAAATCTTTCATTTAAATAATCGCTTGTAGAATGTTTTCTAGTTCTTAACATAATTTCGATTTCTGTTTAAGAAAACAATTGTGACAAAAAATACTTCAAACTTCCGTTTCCTAATCTTTTGAATAAATCTATCCAAGCATTTAAAAATATTGCTTTTCTATAAACTTAAAGCTGTGTACAACTTCAGCAGTGAAATAAAGTTCAGTTTCAGTTCAGTGGGGTGGGGTTGGATAAATGTCAAATAATTGTCACTGTTATTCTTGGCAATTTTCTCGTGTAGCTGCAGTTTGCAATTGCGGAAACTTTTTCCTTAGCTTATTTTAAAGAAAACTTAGAAAAGTACAAAAATGACTTCCGCCTGGAGAGCAGCTGGATTAACGTAATCTTTTTTTTTAATACATTAACAAATTTTATTATTTTCTTTAGGATATGATAGCAGGTTACGTAATCTTACTGAACTAAAATTTGATTAAATGTTGAATTTTTAATTTATTTAGTTAATAAACAATTATTCAATAATATCTTCTTAATTTACAGCTACATCAATTATTCTAATATTGCTGCCCGTATTCTCCGTCAAGCACTTAGGGCAGAAGTTCGGGCGGAAGCCGCAAAACGAAATGATTCTCATGTGAGATTCACTCCGTGGGTTAATGGCAAACCAGCTCGTAAGTATCTGTTGGAAATATTGCTTAAAAACAATTTCTCTAATAATTATATTGAATTTCAATAAATTACAAATTTCAGATGAAAAGTAATTAAATAAAAGGGCATTGTGTAAGTTAAATAAAACCATTCTTGTGTGTTGCCCCCCTGAGTGACAATATAATGTTTCTTTTTGTGGTTGAATTTTCTACTAACTAAATCCTCAGATGGAAGCATGTTTGATTTTTTTTTTTTTTTTTAATAATTCCTCCAAATGCCAAAAACCAATTATTTATTGTATTTTATAGAATGTAAAATTTCGTACCTTTTGGGAATAGACGGATTGCCCGTTTTCCACAAAGATTTCAATGTTACTCTGGATGGTTTGATTTCCGAGTTTCTCGGTAATTTAATTTTTTTATTACAATACGCTCGATATTAACACAAATTTACATTGAGTTGAGGATCCATAATTCAAACTGTGCTGGCTAGTTAATCTTTTCCATATTTATAAGAACTGTTTTACTTGATTCGATGTCCCCGAGAATGACTTCATTCTAATGAAGATCTTTTTCTGCTTATTCTTCAGCTAGATTAATAGCGATTTAGTTACCCATGTAGCTTTCACTCAAGGTCAAGATATTAAACGCAGTCCCTGACAAATCTCGTCATAATGTCTTGGTGGGTTGCCAGTCTGAGAGTATATAAATGTTAAAGGCACTGATAGCTCTGCGAACTGGAATTATATTACGAAATGTGCCATCCAAGCCATCGTATACAGAACTATGGATTCTTGCTGCACTGCACTGTCTCTAAAGTTATTGCGTCAAATAGTCGAATAAAGTTTGATCTAGACTGTGCTTGGATATATAATGGACGGAGGCATAGTGTCACCCTATCGAGTTACAAGGTGACTAGTAAAATATGCTCTTTTTTATTAAACACCCTATATCTTCAGAAGTACACCCTGTACAATCTATTTTAATCTATGCAGAACCTTAAGATTTTACCACCCCCGTATCCCTCCACACTCTAGAATGACGGTTTCGGTTTTTAAATTTTGTATTTTGTTTATTTTCCGCTATTTTTTTAAAAATACCTCCACTAACATACACTTTTTTTTACAAAATTTTGAAAGCCCAGAGTCTCCTCTTTAATTTAACCTCAGAACTTATGTTGTATCTGTGATGGTTATGGAGTTATTAGCTCTTAACCACTGACTGATCACCTGTTTCATGTGGCACCAGTTTTGATTTCAGAAAGTATGCTCTCACTGTCAATGCTACCAGCTGTCGTAAACTGGCGCTATATTTAAATTATTTGGGAATTTAGTTACACGCGGCGCGTGTATGTGGGTGTATGTGTGTGTGGTGTCGCAGGCCTGGGTGTGAGCTTCCCTTCACCACTCATCTCCCTCTCCTAGTATTTGGTTATATCGGGTGGTATTACACTATCGGCGTAAACGGTTTTAGCATTTCATGAATTGACTAAAAATTTCAGAAACATAATGTAAAAAGTGGCTAAGTGAAAACCGTGAAGTGAGTTACGTCAAATGTCTACGACATACATGTCAGTGCTCTTAACCTATTCAGGTCACAGATATTTTGTTCCCTTAGTAACTGAAAATATCGTCTAATTTCGGTATGACCTGAATAGGTTAGAGCTAATAACTCCTTAACCGTCACAGTTAGAACATAAGTGTTAAAAAGGACACTCTGGGCTTTCGAAATTTTGTAAAAAAGTATATTAGTGGAGGTATTTAAAAAAATAACAGAAAATAAACAAACAAAACATTTAAAAACCGAAATTTTGAATTTGAAGCATCATAACTCTACAACGGGGAGGGGTACGGTGGTGGTTTACCATTTATAGGAAAGATCTTAAGGTTCTGTATACATTTCCGTCTTAAAATAGACCCCACAAGGTGCTCTTTTGAAGATATTGGGTATTAAATGAGAAAAGAGCCTATTTTACTAATCACCCTTTGGCAAGCTCTGTTAGTTAACCTCTTAGGCAGGCTAAAAATTGCAAATGCGTCGTGCATGCAGGACGCACTTGCATTAAAAAAAGAATCACACCAATGCAGCAATTGCTTGATGCAAGGGCACATGCTGTACCCATGCTGCAAACATTTCGTTTGAGCATTGCATGTACAGCTTCTGCGTGAAGCGTTGATATTTGGATGAGATATTCATATGACATCGTCCTGATAAACACAATTCCTTTATAATTAAGCACTTTGCTTAGAAGTATGCCGCGCAATTGCTCTTTTGTTGAACAGCTTACTATACAGCATATGTACGAAGCAATTGCATATTTGGGTGGCCTTACAGTTCAATTCGCCAATGCGCCAAAAGCTTCAACGTTTCTTTAGCCGCTCTTATATTGCGATTGTGCACAAATTGGATAATCTGTAAGTTTTTTGTAATCTTCTCCGTCAGATGATGATTTATCCCTTCAGAAATATAGGCCGGTAACAACAGCTCTCTGCCAGTTAATAAAGATTCTGTTAAAATCATTCTCATTCAAGCTGCTTTTAGTTTTATATGACTATCAGAACCAGCTTAACACAAGCTCGCTGCATGGACACGTTTAATAAATAAACGTCTCAACAACACATGTGATTCATCACTTAGTCGGTGTTAGTATTAGTATGTTAAACTAAACATAGACCAAACACCGAATGAGATGACATGCAATGCGACATGGAAACAGAAAATTAAGTATTATATAGACGTTTTTTTAAAACATGCTTGGAAATGTCAACGACAAAATGCTCAGCCTTAATATTAACAACAATGCACATGCGATTGATGGGTTCATACATACTAAAGTTGGATCTTGTGGAGTTAACATGCAACAGAGGTAACCTTGTCAAATTGTGCGCACTATCACGGAAAGAGATTTTGCTAAGTAGAAGGGGAGAATCAATATTCGCGTTTAAGAGTTGATGCACAAAAGTTACATCAGCGACCATGCGACGTTTTTCGAGGGAGTGCATATTCAAAAGCTTCAAGCGATCCTCATAAGGTGGAAGAATCAATGAATTGTTCCAGGGTAGGTGCCTGAGAGCGAAGCGCAGGAAGTTCCGCTGAACAGACTCGATGCGTTCGATGTGTGTACCGTAAAATGGAGACCAGACCTAGCTAGCGTATTCAAGGAGAGGTCTCACAAAGCAAGTGTACAAACGCAGTGTTATGGTGGGATTCGAGAACTCTCGAGACCAAAGTTTAATAAAGCCTAGCATAGAACTACTCTTAGATACCATATAGTTAATGTGGGATATAAAATTCAATCTATGGTCACATTTAACACCCAAATCACAAACAGCACCTTCGCGACGGCGAATCGTGGAATCCGAGAACACATAATCATAAGTGATTGGTTTCTGATTCCTGTCCTGTAGTACGAACTTCTGGTTTTCAGTTTATAATTAGCTGGATCTATTTTTTTGTATTTACTGGATTGAGTCTCAAGAAGGGCTGATCACTTTGTCCAAGAGCATTCGTAAGGACTTCGTTTTAACAACTAATCTAACAAATTAACAAAAACAAACTAGTTTTTTACATTTTTTACTAAATAATTTTTTTCTTTGTTGAACATCAATTCTAACAAGTTTTAAATAATTTTTATTTCTTTGTCTTTTTAGCGAGGAAATCGTCAGAATCATCTTAAGTCTATAGAGTTTTCCAGTAAATAAAATAAGAATTTTCGTGTTAATTCTCATTGATGGAGGAATAAATAATTTCAAATTTGAAGCCTGTTTAATTGTGAAAGTCGTAAAAAATAAAAATAATAAAATTATTATGAGCTTGGAAACATTTGCAAAAACCCTATAGTGGTAAAGAGTGATGCAGCATGGAAGAAATTTTTATCTTATTATAGTCATACTATTATCATTTGTTAAGGAAACTGTGTATCTACCTTTGATAAGACCAAAACCATTAGAAATTTAGACCTTAACAAAACTGGTCGACTGCCTTTTTATTGGTTTTATAATTTCGTTCATATTTCTTGTTAATTGATGGAATTTTTCTCTTTTCATTTAGTGAATCAACATTTTTTTTTAGATAATGGAAAATATAAATGTAATAATGGCAGACTTAAAATTGATTTCTTTTACAAGAAAATAAAGTCTGGACATTTGAAATCTGTTAGACCTCAAAATTACAGTAGGTAATTGAAAAATTTTAAAAATATTCCTTTTTTACTAGGTCCATTATTTCCGGTAATTTGAAAAAGTTAGAGGGGATCTAAACTAAAAATTTCAGATTTTCTTACCTTTGTTTTTTATTTTGACCTATTTTTATTACAAAAAGGTAGTTAACATGACTTGTTTTTGATAAAACCTGTAAAAACTCTTGACTTGCGTCTTTAAAGAAGGACATGCTTCATAATTAAATTTAATATTTGTCTGCTCTTACGCAGGTTACGTCTTTTCGATGATATTTGAGATGAAAATTAGATTTTTTCTGATTTGTTTCAAGTTTTCAATTTTAATTTACCTTTAACAGGATCGTTCTTTATATGGTCAAGTATCAGGAAAAAATGAGTCATGTGAAGTGATATGAATGATTGATTCCGGAATGCTTTATATCCATGAATAGATATTAAAGAGTGTGAAACATCCTGATGCAACTAGGAATTAATAAATGTTAATAGCGTTCAGAAAACAAAGTATGCTACACAGAGAATATCTTCCGTCTTTATAGCAGTAGAGAAGTGTAGTGTTGTTGTTGCCTGCGTCGCTATTTGATCCCAATACATGTAATTTTTTTTTATTGCTCTCCCAGACATGAATATACCTTGCCTTCTATATACCATGGTCCAATTTAGGCCTTTGAAAGGTTTTTTTTTACTAATTCATTTTAACAAGGCGTAAGGCTGCACAAAAGTTTGAAACATTCTTTATCATTAGGCTTTTATTTGCATAAACAAGACTTCCAAAAAGGAAACTCGGGTGGGTGGACAAGCAAATTTAACTAAAATGTTGGAGTTTTTATACTCTTGATCAGTTCCCATCACTTTGGAAGAATTTACTCTTCTAAGTGATTGAGGTTATCAAATTCCATCACACCAAGCAGAAAATTGTCCGATGCCAGAAGCAAGTCGAAAGGAACTAAAGGGTTTTCTTAGATATTATTGTTTCCTAATTATCACGCACAATCATATTCATTCGAAAGTATCACATCTTACCTCAAAATCAATAGGAAAACATCTGTAAACTCATAACCGCAAACCTTTTATTGTAATGCCAACTTTATTTAAACATACACATGCCCTTTATGTAAAAAAAAAACAATACTTATTGAGGTAACAACTACTTTGGAAGACCTTGTTCATTAAGCAAAGATTGGTTCACGTTCAATTTCCTGGGACCTTCTCCAATTTTCGTGTGAATAATGTACTTAAGAAGATTATGTCCGACGGTCTCGATTTTATCTTCTATAAAAGCGCATTTCTGTGGACAAAAATTAATTATAATCAATAGGATTTATGTTTGTTTGAAAGCAGAACTAAATACCTTAATTGAAGCTTCCTTAATATCAATGGGTAAACCCTGAATATATTCCACGTTGGTAGAATTATCATTCGGAAAAGCCTTATTGATAGCAGCCAAAACATTTGGAACTTCATTCTCAAGAAGATAAAGACATGCATTTGGGCCAGCATCAAATGTGTACGCTACCTTCATTTCGCCTGAAAATTCATTATATTTGTGGACAAAATCAGAAATAGCGTGCGATAAATCTGTCATGTATACACAAGGAGGATAGGTATCCAAACAAACAGCATGAAATTGATTGCTGTCTTTTATGGTGATTTCCGCGAATTTTGTGAAATTCTTTTGATCTATAGCCTAAGAAAAATGGGTTTTTATATATTTTTAAATTAAATCAGGGAGTTGAAACCTCTATCATTGCAGTAATTCTTTGTGGAACAATGGTTTTTGCGCGATATTTTAACAGGTCAGATGTTTGTACAGTTCGTTTCATACCACTCGTTGAGGCAGTTTTCTTCCGCTTATCATTTACCACGAGTATAAGCATTCTCATATTTAACCAATGGGAAGATGGTTGAATTTGAACAGCTATCGAATCTGAGCCATTATCCAGTTCCCCTTTGATCCATTGAACAAAACCTCCATGTAAACTTCTACAAGCAGATCCACTTCCTAAACGAGCAATCGGAGTAAGATCTTCTCCTTCAATACCGTACAAGGAAGCTATCGTATATACTGTAACAAAAAAAAAACATATTGAAAACTTTTGATTTTTAGAGTGGGATTGTAATGGAGATACAATTAACTGATGACATTTTTCAAATATTTCAAATATGCGCTAAAAAGGAAGGAGAGCTGTAATTTATTAAGGAAAATTGAGAGCATCATCCATGTGCAATCAGTATACTATATATAGAAATATCTATACATATACATATATCTACTGCGTTGCAGCGGTAGGGTGCAGGCTAGTTCACATAGATCTAGCTTTCCCAATATTTAACCAAATGTGTAATACTTTATTCCAGGGAAATCTTGAACTGAGATAGAATGAAAATACATGGTAATTGGGAAGCTGCTGCACTTTTGACTAATTCGCTAAAACTAAGATCGGAAAGTGATTTTTTTGTCTACGGAATTAAGTTCAAGTCAAATCGTACACTTCATAGTATTTCACAATGCTTTGAACGAAGACGTCGTAAGGTTGTTTTGGAATATACATGTAGGAAAATACCTGTCAAATGAAGAAGAATTGAAATTATATTGCGTCGACTCTCAAACCGGAGGGACACAAGGAACCTATTAACTGGAGTACCCAAAATACTAGAAAATCTAATTTAACAAACCAATAACATTTCTACGCTCCCAACAAAGCTCCGAGGAAGTAATCCACTTTAAAACTGGCACTTAAAAAGTGGCATTGCATTAAATCATAGATGGCACAAGAACTAGATGTCGTATAGCATACCGCAGAAAAGTATACAGATTTTAAATGCCTGGTCTATTCCGGAATAGACCACAACATCTTTGAGGGACCGAGAACAAGTGTTGAAAGCAGTTTTGTATACATTTGGTCGACTGCCTCAAAACATGGTAGATGCGGGAAAATATGAGTAACTCGACGTATCTCTCATAATTTTTCTTTTCATGTCGCTGTATGATTAAAGTAAAGGAATGATGCACAGCACAACATATTCGGTGCGGTGGGTGAGGCGTAAACGTTACTTCTTTCTTGTCTCGTCTTTGGAAATACATTTTATTTTGCTGTAGTTGCTAGGATTTGATGACTTTGTATCTAAATAAATGTCCTTCATAAAATCCTTATTTGAATTAATTTCTGCTAGTAGTATCCCATTATAGCTTACGATAATTGAGATTACATTTTCAATCTGTACTCAAAATTATTATTTAAATTATGAAATTTGTTTTAAAATGGGATTATGATTGAAAAATTGTCAGGTAATTTTTTCGTTGAAAAAGCATCGTTAACACGTTCCTGCCGGCATGTACTGCTGGCTGTATATTGCGGACTGTCTTATGGGGCAGTGGTGGTATAGGTACAAAGGAAGAAAACAAGTATTGTGTTTTTTTGTTAATGGACTTTGATGAAACATTCACAGTTTGTATCGAATACCAAAATAGCTCACACCCACCCACCACACCCCCCGCTTGGGTGGTAAGACATTTCGTGATTTTATTATAAAACGTCACTTTCAAAATATATTTCGAGAAAGGAGCAACCATAAAACCATAAAAAAATATAGCAGCTTCAAAGGAAAAAAAATTGTTAATAATGGTATTTCGTGAATTTACGGTACACGGCGACTTTAAAAATTATTTAAAAAGATAACTGCGTGGAGGGACCGTAAAGCAATGCCGTTTTTTTAGTTGTATTTCTCACATTCAGGAGAAAAAGATGAGTGAAAAAAAATGTAGCTTGCCGGTTCGGGGGCTTGGGGTGTTGTACCACCTCGTATAAGGGTTGCATAAAATGTGGCGTGTAGGGTCTCAAATCAAAAAGGTAAAAGAGTGTGATCTAGTGGCGGGGTTCTTTTTTTGATCCTATAAATTTCATGCGGACGTTTTTACCGTTAAAAATACATATATTTTGAGCGTTCTTTCTTTCGTATACATTAGCCGTCTGTTGAGAACGTTTTTTGTTTGGGTGGCATATTTCGCCGACGTAACTGTTCTCCGCAAATACGATATTAAAATAAAACCATTTTTTCACTCAAAAAACGTTAATTTTCCACTTTTCTTTTCGAGTTATCTTCGAAACTAATTATCGGATATAAAAACTAATTAGATATGTGATGAGGGACAAAATTTAGATGCGATTTTATTCTACAAACAAACTTTAAAGCTTAGTTTTAAAAATTTATAGTGTTACTTTTGTGTTGGAAGACGACCAAAATGGGCACTTTTCAGGTAACCTGAAATTATCTTGATACATCAAAATCGATATTTCTATGTAGGATGAATTTCAATAATTCTTTTTTCGCAAAATGGGTAAGATATGCCGCATTTAATACTAGGAATGTAAATTTAAGGGGTAGATTCTTTCCGTAAATTATTACGTTTCAGAAGGCATTACATTATTTCAACGCCATCTTTTCACTAAATTTTGCAACATTTGAGCCATTTTTAGTTCTTAAATACTGGTTTCTTGTTTGAAAATAAAATTAAAAAAAATAGTGCTAGGAGTCCTCTCTTATAGAACTTAATAGTTTTCCTCGAAATTTACAGTTTGCCCTGTCCTTTGCTGACGTCTTTTATACATTTGAACACAATTCAAATTCTTCATTCACGTACAAGAACCTTGCGGTTCCCTTTCTTTACTTATCTATTCGTAGATTATGCTCGTCTCTAGTCGACACTGCGACCGACGCATTGCCTGCATCTATTGAATGAAGATCGCTCTGAGTGCATCTACGCCCCACCCACCGCGCCGAATATGTTGTGCTGCCCATCTTTCCTTTACTTTAATCAGTACAGAGACATGAAACGAAAAATGATGAGAGATACGTCGAGTGATTCATATTTTCCCGCATCTACCATGTTGAAGCAGTCGACCAAATGTATACAAAACTGCTTTCAAAGCAACATTTGTTCTCGGTCCCTCAAAGATGTTGTGGTCTATTCCGGAATGGACCAGCCATTTAAAATCTGTATACTTTTCTGCGGTATGCTATGCGACATCTAGTTCTTGTGCCATCTATGGTTAAACGCAACTCACTTCCCAGGCTTAGTAAAACGATAACCTTTGATTCATTCCTTACGTAACATAAACCTTTGTCAGATACTCTTCATACATCACACTGGTCACTCTCTGGTCTCTGATAAAAAGGAGTCAGCCTTTCAGCTTTAATACTACAGTCCTAATACGGGATGGGCTTAAATTCGAAAAACATGGATAAGATACACAGAAAAAAATTCTACCAATCACTCTAGCCCTCTCAGATTTCTATTACTACAAACTATAAACAATTCCTTGCTCGACCATGTCCGTCTAGCCATTAAATTATCTTAAACCCAACTCCAACTGTTGAGAATACTAAATCAATGACGTCCGCACAATTTCTATAAAAAAAACTAATATAAAAGGATTTCCATGTGCATCTCCAGAGCCTGTATTAGTACGGAATATACTCCTCCGCCGTATATCCCCACATTGGAGAGGTACAGGTGAAGGATTGTCGATACGTGGAAGTTGCCGAATGAATTAGAGGTGCAATCAATGGAGTTCGTCAACACAATAGATGTTTGGATTTAGCCAGCAGCAATGCTTATGTATTTAGAGCAGCATAACTAATACTAAAAATCTCACAGACATAATAGCTATCTTACCTAAACAAGCATATCCAGCCGCACTAGAAGCCAATCCTGCGGCTGTTGGGAAATTATTCTCAGAGCAAACATGAAGTTTCCAATCTACTGGAAATTTTGGAGTTTTCTTTGCTGCGATTCGTTTCACTAAGATGAAAATAAAAATATTGAGAGTAAAACAGAGATCAAAAGTAATTCAATTTCAATTCTTACATTCTTCTAAGCATCTTGCTATTCTTTGATTTGATTCGAAAGGAACATCTTCTCCATTGAGCCATAACTTATTCTCCTTAAAAGTGGAACTAGCCGCTACTGTAGTCTTTGCGCACATCTAAAAATAAACCACCAAAGTTACGAAAAAAAAATATTTCATCTCAAAAGATATAGATACTGGTGAGGAATTCAAGCAAGCACAACTGAGTTTGTTTCTTAGAATTTTCTATTTATGGAATGGAAAGGTTAATCATTTCTCACCTGGTCGGTACATAGAGTCATACTAATAGAATCATTTACTGGAAGAATAAGATCGTCATTACGTTTACCCCCTGTAAGAAGAGCAACTTAAATAGAATCACACAAAACCTTTATTATCTTTGATGAAAACTTACAATATTTAATAACCGCAATATTTACTGGAGCGATGCACGTTTCGCTGAACATTTTCATTCCTTTAAAATAGCATCCGCCCAAAAATATAATTTTTAATTTTATTCAGGTCAACGGTCAACACTTGCCAGCTCAACCACTTTTTTAACATTAACATTTCTAGCAGAAGTAACGGAAGAGAATAGCAGAAATTACTTTGACATTTGGGCAGCTATTTTGTTGTTGCTTTTGATTTGTTTACATCCGTTTATGTGCAGGTTGGTACAAAGTACTAAATTATAAATATGGAAGTAAAAACTTTTCTATTTTGTAATAAAAATATTAAAATAAAGATTTTTTACATATTTATGGTGTAGAATTGATAAATACTGTCTATATATGCTTATAAAATTATTCACACGAGAGGAATTGATTGCAGGACGTAAAATTTCAGAAATGAAATGTACAATATTTCTACTACAAGTCTCGTATGTATTTTGTTAGGATTTCAATTTAGCTCTAATACAGAAGTCAATCTGTTTTTATACATTTTCATGTCAATTTTACCTTTCTGTTATTAAATTTACTCCAAAATATTGGCGGGATTTTGAATTTTATGACGTAATTGTACATAATCTAGAAATTGTCATCTCAATACGAGATGTGTTTCAAATAAATATTTTAAAAAACTATTTAAATAAATTAACACCGGCATTATATAATTCTTTTAAAAATTCTAAAAATCAGTTCCACATGCATTCCAAAAATGTCTGGTGTCATGGCGGTTTGACACTTTGACATCGCAAGATTTTATGTTTTGCGACCGGGTTGGTGTGGTGTAATCAGTTTGATTGATAATTTACTGTATTAATTTGATTAAATTCAGTGAAAATAGTTTTAAAACAATATAGAAAATTCATATATGAAATGAAAGATGTTATTAAGTGTCTGTGAATTGTGAAAAGTGAGAAAATTGTGCTTTTACTTAGGGCAGTTATTGTTGGGATAAATCGATACAATTGCTGCTGCAGAAATGGGGCTCATTGAGCCTTTGAAGTATGGAGAGAATTTCCACGAACTCTATACCAACAATTCGGATAATAGGTACGGATTACAGATGAGTTTTGATTAAAAACAAAAGGTCATCTCAATTTTAATACGAATATGATTGATTTTATTGAGTTAATCTACGTACTACTCTATAGCAAAGAATGTTCAATTTTGTATATATTTTACAAGAAGATATTTTTTGATTCAATTAATAGTCAACAAATTTGGAATTTACTATTTCTCAATTTGACAACATTCATGTATGAATAAAGGGGACTAGAATATTGTAAAAGTTAAATGGATAAGGATATTTTATAGCCGTCACTATTACTCAAACATACTAATATCTTTAATTTGCATATCTTTTGTATTCTTAATGATGAAGTCACTTCGATTCTTGAAAATAAGTCTGGGATCTGCACGGACAATATTCTTCAGTAAAAGACATGATGATCGAAACCAGCTGACTACGTTTAAGTTGTCACTGTCAGATTTGTTTATGTGGAACGTATTATTTGGTGCGCATGCCTACATTTCCGCGCCAAAATAACTCAAGAAAGTGGGGTCACTTCTCCTACTGGAAAACACTGCTGATTTTCCAATTAATCAGCTGTTCAGAAAACGGAAACATATGGCCTTCTTTTGTTTACATGCGAGACTATTGACCTTTCGGATCAGGTTTGTTTATATCTTTGTCACTGCGGAGAGTGAAATTTTGAAATACTCCACATAAATGATTAAATGATTAAATGATTAAATTTGATTTAACCTTATACCAGATCCAGAACTCTAGACTTTTGTTTTTAAAACATTTTTTGTAAGGATTGTCAGTCTAGAGCAATGCACGCTTCCACATTTATCCTGATGACATTCACATTTACCCAAGTGTAATCGCAATGAGGTTGTGGCAACCATTAATGGGACTCTTACCGGCATTGCTGATTGGTTTGCGAATAACGGCCTGTTCTTCAACTCCTTGAAAACTCAAGCAACTTACCATGTTTACATGCGAGGTTGAACCTGAGACAACTTACATCTAGATGTGCAAAACCTCACAAAATCGCAGTCCAACTAAAACGAGCTAATGGCCCTCTAATAGAATGCTCTCTCTCTCTCTTGCTGTATTATGCCACATAAATTCTTCGCAATGATAGCTTATATTGGTTGAATAAGAGCTTTCAAAAAGTGTTCCGGGTTTATATGGAGTTTTGCACATCTAGTTGTAAGTTATCTCGGGTTGAACCATGATTGAACTCGGATTCAACTCCATATATACGTGGCTCGAGTTGAAATTGGGTCGACTCGGCCACGCTTGGCTGGCGTAGTCGAGTCGAAATGGTGTCGTTTATTCGCGGATTGAGTATTCGAGTTGGCAGCTAACAGTCCGGATTTATTTTGTTTGCTCTTTACTCGAAAGTTTTGTTAGGCTGTATATTTATTGTGCATTTATTTTGTTTATGTAAACAAAATTTATAACTTTTATAACTCCATCGCAAAAAATACCATATATAAGTTGTTATATTGAACTGTTACTTCAATTATATTTGAACCCGTTCTCAACTCAATATCTCAACCCTGCGTGCTCAAAGACACAAGTCGAAAACTCTACTCAATCTCGACTCAATCCTTCAACTCTGCATGTAAACATGGTAACTGTATATTTCATTCGTTCAGAAACGTTACCAATTTGTTTAATCTTTTTTATCTGCTTCTTCTGGGCCGTAACTCGACTGGTCTCACTTGGGAGCCACATATAAACAGCATTTGCTCAAGGGTCTGCTATGGCTTGCGCTCGTTTTATGCGGCCTCTCAGCACACTCGTACGAGATTAAGCCCTGATCCTTCCACATTTCTTTTACGCGGATGTAGTACTGTTCCCCATATCTGGCAACTTCTCTTATTCGTCTCGTTCATTTATGGACTGCGCCAGATACGTCTATGGTCTTAAGCATGGATCACATGTGCCCTTGTCCTCGAAATGCTTCTCCCGTGGCCACTGGCCAAGATGTATGAACTGAGTACACTGAATCTGATTTACTAGGCTGGATATGGCTTAATGCCGAGGTACATTATCAATCGTTTCAATAGGAGCAGCTTTAATAGAATCAGGATTGTCTTTCCTAGGGTTCACTCACATTATGGTGGGAAAAACACTCGTCTGTGGGGCGTTTAGGAGAGAGGCTAAGAACTTCTTGAATGTACCTACTTGATTTGTTTTTCACTATGTAATCGCTACTAACAATGTCTCATATGCAACCATAATTTTGCCTTACAATTAACTTTTACTCCTATACTTTTGTTCGTCAGTATATATTAATAATTTGTTCCATCCTCTTATTTTTTAAAGTAAAAAAACCACTTTGGGGGGCATCCGAAAAAAACCATCGCACTGCCTCACAGCTAGCAACTTGAAACTTCAGCTGCTTAAGACTGCCTGCTGGTGCGCAGTCCATATAGTCTATTGGCCGACACATTGTGTGTTTGAACCATCCATATAATACACTATGTATTTTATATAATAAGCTCCTACTGCTTCTATTTAACTATTTGCTATACTGTATATCATACGTCACTTTTTCATCTATATACAGGATGTTTCCGTCTAGGTAGTCAATAGAGCAGGAGGTGATAGTACTCGCCCTGACAAACAAAAACTTGTATGACAGGGGGGGGGGTCATATCAACCGTTTCGGATCCCTCAGGGATCAGTTCTGGGTCCGCTCCTCTACTCTCTGTACATTCAAATTTAATGGAAGCTGGGATGACCGCAGAGTATTATATATATGCGGATGACACACTGCTCCTGTGCAAGGAAAGGAAAGGTCAAGCAATATAGAGGGAAATAAATGAGGAATCAACGCGGTACACAAGATGGCTATGGTAATAAGCTTCCAATAAATACATCGAAAACAAGTTTTATGGTCTTTCAACAGAGGGGCAATCAAAACCTGGAAATTAGCCTACAAGTGGAAGGTGAACACATTAAAAGAGTTAAATCAATAAAATATCTGGGATTGATAGTGGATGATAATTTGACCTGGAACATCACACTACATATGTGAGAAAAGAAGTGGCACCACTTATAGGAATCATGAGGAGAAGAGACTTTTTTAATTACTGGACGAGAAACCTGATCTACAATGCATTTGTACTACCAATAATTACCTACAATATAATCAATTGGTCGTAATGTAGCAATAATAAAATAAACTGCATACATAGAGTGTTAAATAAAGCAATAAAGTCCATCTTTAATTTACATAGTCTTACACCAACGCTTGTGCTGTATGAAATGACAAAATTCCTGAGCTTAAAACAATCAATATACGCTAAGATGATATATAAGATGAGAAATAGAACAATAAAGTCCGACAGAAACGTAATAGAGCATAGAGATATACATAAACATGGCACTAGATTGTGACAATATATACGTCTGCCTTAAGCTAGAACTGACAGAAAGCTAAAGCGTTTAAAGCATACAGCTGTACCTATATACAATGGACTAGCAGAAGAAATAAAAAATACAGACCATGTGAACAAGTTCAGGAAACTGATAAAGAAGTTTGCACAAGAAAATGTTGCAATTGTATGATGTGCAAACGGAATGGGTTGTAACTAAGTTAATTAGTCACGAAAAACAAGAAACTAAAAACAGAGAAAAATTGGAAAATAGGCGAACTGCTTTTGACTAATACCAGCCCTAGGCTGTCTGTGGAGATGCCTAAAGTTTAATATAAAAATTTAAAAAAAAAAATATATATTATTATTCACATTATAAATGAATAAATTGAAATTGAAATTGAGTTACAGGGTGATTAAGAAAAAAAGCTAGTTTTTCACAAAACACCCTGCGTCTTAAAAAGTAAGGGGCGTACGGTCACACTTAAGAGCTCATTGTATGCAGAACTTCATGACCTTTCCAACGACTGCCCAACCAGACCATATCCCTATCACCAACGGAGTTATGGTTGTCTAAACTAAAAATTTCCTATTTTCTTATTTTTTTTTTTACCTCTATTTTTTTTTTGCAAAAAGTTCTTTGACATAACTTCTTTTTATAAAAACTGTATACTGTAGACTCTCTTCTTTAATTTGACCTAGTGCATTTATGTGGACGGAGAGGACTTTTGGGCATTCCAATATACTCCGGAAGATAGAATGCAGTGATTGTAGGAAAGAAACTGACTATCAAATACCTTTCCCAACTTTTGTCAATATATTGATGCCCACCAGGAGTGACTGTGATAAGATGGCGATGGTGGTAACATCCGATATTTCTATTTTTACGGATGAATCCAAGACGAGTGCGGGCACCAAAGTTAACTTAACAACAAGTTAAGAAGCAGGCGAGATTTTCGAATATTTTACATTTAAAATGCATACGACAAGAAAAGTAAGAAAGAAAGAAAAAAAAATCAAACTCTCTTTAAAACTTTTATGAATAAAGATAAAAAATGTGAAAGCGCGAATTGCATGCAACGAAACAGAATGGCAAATGTTTTATTTTCGTAAATAAATGAGAAGGGGCGGAGTTTTCACGTTTTACTCTCATAAAATGTTCCCGTATATTTGTGAAAACCGGGTTTCATGAAATATTGACAATGTTTGATCACATGTTGTTGCTGTAATCCTATGATGTTTGAACAGCACGTGTTTCTGTTTACATTCGTTTTGCTATGAAGAGATTAAGTGGGACAACTCATGCTGAATTCTCTGATATTTTCGGGAAAAATGAGAATTTTATTTGAGAGGAACTTTACATCTCCTTTCAGCATCTGGGCCAAAGCGAAATTTATATTTTTCTTAAAAATGGGAGGTAGTGTGACCCGAAGCACATTATTATGAATAGTTTGGTAGGACTTTGAGGGATTTAATAAGATTTTGTCGTTCGGGTAATCCTACTTTCTCTCGATTTTTGTTTTTAACTCGTTGTCTCAGTTGCACTACAATAGTGCATAGCCAAGTTCTTTTCCCCCATTAATGCAAAAGATAAAAGTATATGAACTTACTTGTTATTAAGTTAACTTTGGCTTAGGGGCTGGAGTGTACTCCAGAGACTGTCAGTGGCACGAGTCTTATAGACTGCCGAACAAATGTAGTATTTGGCAAAGCTCATAGCGATTTACCAGGCGGTAATATTGGCATCTATGTGCAGAGTCCGCGCGACACATCTGCATATACACGGCAAGCCAAGCAGCCATTAAGGCCCTGGATGCTGTCCCGGTTAAATCAAAATTTGTGCAGTTATGCAAGACTTGAGGAACTGACTACACGGCACAAGGTTACACTATGCTGGGTACCTAGTCACAGGGATACTCCAGACAATGAGATGGCTGATGAGTTGGCCAAAAAAGGCTATGAAATGGATAGCTCCGCAGCAATAGCTTATGTGAGGAAACGGATCGGAGCTTTAAAAGAGGAGATTATCAAAGAGGCCTATCAAAAGACAAGTCTACGGTGGATCAACATGGAAACATGCGGCATCGCGAGGCAATTATGGCCTGAATATGACAGGAAGAGGACAAGAGAACTGCTTAATGGTAGGAAAACATATACTAGGAAACTAGTAGGGGTCATTACGGGTGTCATTGGGCCATAGGGAGAACATGCTAGGTATAGCAGCAAACGATTTCTGCAGGGGCTGTAACGACTCGGAGGAAATCGAATCTGTCCAGCACGTAATTTGCGAGTACCCCGCTCTCATGAACAAAAGAGGTAGGCTACTGGGTAGCTACTTCAGATGCATCCTGAGTTTCCTAAGGGAATCAGGATGGATCTAGGGCAATTTTTAGGTTATCCCATTAGGACAAGGGGCACAATGGACTCACTGGTGGTCTAAGCCAAGCAGGCTAGGTACTATAGCGGCATCTCTCTTACCTAACCCAACCTAACCTAAAGAGTTATTAGCTCACAACCTATTCAGGTCACACCACAATTAGCTGATATTTTTTTAAAATGACGTGTTTTCAGTCACTCAGGGAGCAAATTATCTTTGAAAAAAGCTTTCAGAATAGGTTAAGGGCTAATAGCTCTGTTAGGGCTACAATAACACTTAGGATGTACTAGGTCAAATTAAAGAGAAGAGTCTACAGTTTACAGTTTTATAAAAGAAAGTTATGTTAATGACCACCTAGACGGAAACTCCGTCTATATTGTAAGTTATAATGTATATATTAATTCCACCCTACAACTGTAATTTCATCTTGTCTTCCTATACGTTACCAGTACTATATAGAGTAGGTTCTCACTTTTCTTACTATTTGTACGGCTACTTTATAAATCCTTCCTTATTCTATGCTATGTATTCAGTAAGCTTCCAATGCTGCTATTAATCTCCTATGTAGATTTATTTATTATATTTCACCATACTGTACTATATGCTAATACTATGCTTATACTTTTATTGTTTATTTTGCTACAATGTGAATCCACCATGTAACTTTCTGCCAAGCGTTATCCGTGTATTTGGCACTGGTACTCAAATAAATAAATGTTTATATTATATGTCACAGATCATAATATAAGTAAGCTTTTTTCTACAAAAAATCTTTCTAAATTAATTTTCTTACAGAAAAGTGCCGAATGAGAGACGTACTAAGCAAAAAAGGAAAAAGAGCGAAAAGAAAGCTGAAGATGTACAGAGCGATCAATTATATCCGACATTTTCCTTTGCCCAAATCGAACTGGAACCAAATGCATCGAAATATGCTGTTTATTCAGCAATACGATCAGCCGTTTTGGAAGCAGATACTAAATACGCGCTATTTCAGGAGAAAGCAGTTAAAAAAGTTTCCTCGACCTGTTGTTTTGTGTGTGCAGGGACATGCAAAAGTAATAACTTAGTTGAGTGCGCGTGCCATTCAAATGAGAAAAAAATGCGAGATGAAATTAATAGCGATGTAGAGTCAGAAACAGAAGATATTTCTGAGAAAGAGACTATTCCAAAAGTCCCTCAAATTGTTGGAGCTGGATTAAGGAGTCTGTTTGAGTTAATCGCTGATGCTAGAAATATGCAACCAACTCTGTGCACCAAAGCACTGAAGGCATTGTTGGACGTTATACAAGGTAACAGAAACCCAGAATAAAAAAAAAATATTTTAAAATTTTTATTTTACTTTCAACAGGCCAACAACCGGAAAGCTTCAAAAATGAACCAGAAGATCTAATTAATCCACTTTATGACTTATTACTGGATTTAGCGACATTACATGGTCCAATTTCAACTGATAAGCCTAATACTGGCGGTAACTGGTCATCAATTTCATGTTCAGCACTTTTAGGATTATGCGTGGCACGAGGTGATACTGGAAAAATATTAAAAGCTATTGCGGCATTGCTTATGTCTCCGAAGCTTTTATCATCACAAGTAATTCAGGTAAATGAAAAGTAGTGTTTCTATTAAATTAGTAAATCTATCTTAAAAAAGTCTTTCGCATTGTTTCAGTTACCAATGGTACTTTCATCTCTACAAAGGACTGTAATTTCTGCAGCACTTAATAAACCTACTAAACCTGAATTTCATACTCATGGCATACCAAAGAATTCATCGATTGATCAGTTTCCATTGAAGAATGCATTGGGAACATACACAAATTTCTCCGTCCAACCAACATTGGCATCTGATGGAAAGTATTTGTACTTGTTGGCAGCGAATAGCCTATATAAAATTGGAAGTGGATTTAATGGGACTTATAAAGGACACATTTATTCAATGAACAGTGATTTTGGCAAAGATAAATCTGGCTGGCTTGGATTTTGTGGGGTAAGTGATTTGGGAAGCAGAGCAGAGATTATTTCTGATGATTATTACGAATTGAATTTGAAATGATTTGAAATGTTTTGACAGTCTTTTCCTGGATTATCAAGATTCCACAGTGAAATTATGGTTATAGTCCTCACTCTTTTTAATTTTTAATAGTTTCATTGACATAAAATGAGAGGCAGTACATACGGGGCATTGTTACAGTCAGAAATTCACTGTGGAAGCCATAGTATTCAAGGAAAAGAAGATATATTTTTACTGTATGCTTGGTGATAAGACTATTTTTTGTTTTTCTTCTTCTTTTAGGGTAAGCTGTATTACAAGAGATTATCAAAAAGAGCCAATGAACCATTTCTCATTGTTAACCAGGAGACTCTTTCTATTATAAGTTCAACTCAGGTTAATGTGCCTTCAATGAGGGAAGGGCAAAATTTTGTGCTGTTTTCAGATGAAGATTCAATTAATGCAATTTGCACGAGCAGAGATGTAAGTATTCTAGTTGAGTTTTGAAAGTCATAAAAGTAGTGATAGTAGTACGACATATGTTTTGTCGATAAGACATTTATGTATAAGATTAAAAAAGTGTGCAGAACTTCAGAACGTACTTAGTTGAAAGCTGGTAATTAATGAAGCTGCTTTTACTGAAATTACGTTTACAACTACTATGAAATTAAAATACAAAAAAACTATGACGACATCTGGTCTCAGACACTGGCTTCTTGGAATACCAATATCTAATTTACCAACAGCAAGGCTGTTTCGTGGATGCGCCCTGGATGGTCTAGAAATATCACTTCTAAGAGGGCAAGACTTGTAAAGCAGTCATAGCTGGTTGATACTAGCCTTGTGTATAGAACTATATACTGATTGCGAAACGAAATTTGAGTTCGTTTTTGTATTGTTGAGGCGCTACTACTGCAGACGTAACCAAAGGGTAAGCCAACATTGCCTCTCACCAATATAAAATCAACGATGTCTCGCACCAATATAAAATCAACGATGCCTCGACATGATGATGGGAAGCCCTCATTTTTTTCTTAGAAATTTATTGGAAAGTTTTTCTTTAGAAGTTATATGCATTTTTGGAGGCGGACAATGGCACACAATCTGGAAATAACTTCAGCCGGCCGCCAGACTGAATAAAAATTCTGCCAAAACATTTTCTGTAAATTTCTAACAAGAAATGAATTCTTTTTAAGATGAAATAATTACTTATTATCTACGCGTCTATGCTCATAAAAATTATTAGTGGCCCAAGTCGTCGTTGTTGTAAACGATATTGCTGAACGAGGTTTCGGTTTAATTGAAAAATTATTTATCCAGTCACTGAATAATTAATAAAAGCAGTTCATTCGCGCTCAGAGCGCTCTAAAAGCCCTCCTGAAGGGCTTCCCTGGAAGCTCGTAGCGCTTGTTTTCCTTATCCCAGTTTATTGCTTTTTAACATAGGGATGTCCGCAGAGGCAAGCGCTTTAATGCTGTTCTTAAGAAGCGCTCTAGGAGCGCTCTAAATGATGACCGAAGAAGTTATTTGAATGTGTCTTTTCGAAAGCTTTAATGAACTTTTTGGATAATCATCGCAGTGCTTCTTCGTTAATCTCATAAGAGACCTTCAAGACAGAGAACTGTAGTAAGGCGATTGCATTTGCTCATGAGTATTTGTGGTATTAAATTTTATGAAGTTGATTAAAAAAGCCAATATTTTCCCTTTTATTTTGACTTATAAAAAACCAAAACTTCAGATTATGTACATACTTCTAACCACTGTGAACATCACATGGAAAATGATAGATGAGTTCGTACCATAGTGGAAAAATCCACAGTTTAAATTCGTGGAAAATTAGAAGAGATCATCTATTGTTGCACTTCAATCTGTTGGAGCTCATCAAATAATCTTCAATAGAGCTTCCAAGCGATGGCTCTAGAAGCACTTGAGTTACTTACTTGCGCCTTTGCTTATTTTTCATGATAGATCAGTGAATATGCTTCTAACGCGCTTCCAGATGATAGCTAGAGAAGCCCGTAAATTGTGCTCCTTTCAGAAGCGCTTGTTTTTCGTCCCAATGGGTGGTTGACCTTGTGGCAAATAATAGAAAATACCTTCAAACACAATCAAAGGCATCCTTCACTTTAAAATTACTTAATTTTCAAATTTTATTTAAGTATCATCCAAACTCTTTTTTAAATTTTTAATTATTTCACCTATTTCCTTACAGGACTCATTGGTAGTAAAGCAAATTTGTAATAATGGACCTACAGCGTTTGAGCTTCCATTAAAGTTAGCAAGGAAAAAATTTCGAACTTTAGGATATGCAGCTTTTGAAGATGAAGTTTTGAACCAAAATCAAATTCAGAAGGTAACAGATATCTCTTCGGACTACTGAACTTAATTTAAATTCGTTCGAACAGATCCAATCATCTTATAATATGTTCGAACCAAAGTTACCAAATGACATTGAAATACAGGGAATTGCTTGTGGGAAAGAATTTGGCATTGTAAGAGCATCAAATGGCAAAGTATACTACTACGGAAAGTCAGCATCTTTGGGCTTAAAATCTGTTGGACGAACTCCTACAATGAAGATGACCGAATTAATAATTTCGAAAGTATCAAACATTGTTCAAATATCTGTTGGTCATGATGGTGTCCATGCATTGTTAGTTAATGATGATGGAACAGTATATTTTGCTGGTAAGAATCGAATATATGTGTAAAAAATAGTTTATGCCATTTTTTTTATTATAATTAATTTTAATTGCAGGTACTGCTCGTCGTGGAGAGGATGGTGATAGTTCAAAGAATCGTCGTCAACCCAAAGCAGTAAAACCAAAAAAGATGTCTAAAGTTGATGGACATATAACTGTTCAGGCAGCTTGTAATAATGGAACATCCGCATTTGTAACGAAAAGTGGAAAACTAGTTATGTTCGGAAAGGATACAACTCACTGTGATTCACTAGGATATGTCACAGATCTTCTTGACCAGCACATAACTAAGGTGGCATTGGGAAAAGCTCATTCCGTTGCTTTGAATTCGAAAGGGCAGCTTTTCACTTTTGGATTAAATAATAAAGGTCAATGTGGGCGAGTTTTCAGCAAAGAAAAGGACAATAATACAGTGGAAGGGCAGGACCAGAAAGGTGTTGGAAAGAAGCAGAAATTTGATTTTTCTCTTATGTGCGATTTTGATGATCATATGCTTGTTCAAGGTCAATGTAGGGTAGGATAATGTGAATTTCGATTGTGATGCAGATATCTTTAAATTTTAATATTTTTGTTGTTTGCAGGTTTGTTGTGTTTGTAAGGAGTGCACTGGTTATAATATTTCATGTGTATCTTCTTTGAATGTTCCAATGGAAGAAAGGACGGCTGGAGCGTAAGTATTTTTAACCGAAGAAGTGGTGGGGGAGAATGATTTCAGATTTCAATTATGCTCAACATCACAATATAACATTTGCGTTGGGTAATCAGTTATCATTGACATTATTTGATAATTTCTTCGAGACTGTATCGCCTATGGCAGTTATTTTATATTGTCAGAAATCAGGTTTGAAATGTGCCTCACAAAGTACTGTACTGCCAGAGCTAATTCTATTCGAGTTTTTATTTTTCATGTTAGATTCATGGTCAGGCATCGGAGTTGATTCGTGATTTTCCGTCACAGGAATATCATATTCGAGACGTTTTCTTTTCCGATTCTTGTTTATAGAATTTGATGAATTATCCTTAACTTACCTAACCCAGGTTGAACGGATCGTATTTAAGATCTACAGTTATCAGCTAAATAAGAGTCTACTGAGAGAGTTTTTGAGACTTGTTTCGGTTAAAGCTGAGATGGTAAAGATGCATCTCCACCAAAAATGTCTACCATCGCTGCAGACGGAGTGAAATACATAAAAAAAATGCATAGGTAAAATTCGATTGAATAAAGAAATAAGACTATTGCTGCTGATCGCTCGCGCAGGGTTGTAGAAAGCAACTGATTTTGAATTTAGACAGCTCTGAATAGTGCGCCCCTTATTCTCTGTTTCACAGTTCTGTGGCGGGAGTCTCGAAACGATATCGAGAATAGGTTACGGGAAGTTGTAATAAAGAGAACCTCAACATGTTCTAGACACTTCTACTTTACTCATCAATATTCAATGACAGTATTCTTATATAAATATGTAATAAGGATTAAAGTAGGTACAATATCATATGACATCTCAAGTTAGGTCAGAATTAACATGCGCACTATGCCCCCCCCCCATGAAATCGCAGGCACCTAAAATTTTCTGGTTGTAGAAATTTGTTGAAATCTACGTTCCAGTGATTGCAATCTGCGAGTTGTAGGGAGATGGAGATTCATGTTTTAAAAGGAGGCAAACCTCATAGGCTCTAGTAAATGTTATGGGTTTTCACGAAAGTGACGATACATCCATGATTTTGCTTGAGTTTTGTTTCGGAGGTTGCCTCCAATTTTAGTAAAATCAATGTGTTCATTATAAGGTGTAATGTATTATATGATGGGTAGTTTTTAGTTTAGAAACAAATTTAATTTCAATGTTTATGAATGACTGAATGAATGAATGAATGAAATCTGTCTCCACAGTCAGAGTGTTTTTCCATTCTATCTCAATTAAAATTATTCAAATTACAGTCTCTGCCCATGTGGTCATGGTGATGCTGGTTGTTCGAAATGTGGAGCTTGTTCAGCCTGTATATCAATGCAAGAAAATGAAGCTAGTGGTAAAATATGCCGTATTAAAAAAACAGATAGTAAAATACAGCTTTTTTAATACTTTAGATATTAAGGACACCAAGCAGATAACATTGCTAAATCGTCAGCGATCAAAAAGTCTTATTTTACGTAAAAAGGATAAAAAGACTTCTGAGGAGAATAATCCCCCTTCAGATGCTGAGAGGGATACTCCACGAGTTGCACCGTTACCACCGCAACGAGTTCTTCTTCCCTCGAGTAGTCCAGTCGTACAAATTGCATGCGGTCTACATCACACTGTTGTCTTAACATTGGCTGGAGAAGTGTTTACATTTGGCAGCAATCAATACGGACAGCTAGGGACGGGTGACTTACAAGCAGTAATGGGACCTATTCAAGTTAAAGTTCAGGGAATCATAAGCCAAATTGCAGCAGGAAGTAATCATACGGTTTTGTTGACATACAAGGGAATGGTTTATACTTTTGGAAACTATCAGGTAAATGTTTCTTTTCCATATCATGTATTTTATATGCACTACAGAGTTTTTAATATCAATAGAAAGGACAATTGGGCCGATTACCTAATGATTTTCATAAGAACTCAATGAACGATGAAGTTTCGAAAGATGAAGCTGTATCAAAGGACATTAGTGGAAGTAATATAATGGCTCAACGGCAGAAGTTTTTGTGGAATTGTACACCTGGTGCAGTATTGTAAGTCTTTGCTATTTTTACAAAATATATTTTTTTTTGTTTTAATGGTTTATATTTCGCACAGCGGACTTGGCCCAAGTTTTGGTAAAAAAGCTACCTGGATAGGTGCTGGCGGCGATCAGACATTTTTAAAAATCGATGAGTCATTAATAACTACTCAAATGTTACCAAAAGTTAACATCGTCGCAGACAAGAAAATAATTCGTGAGTTATAGAAACAAATGCGAAATAGTTTACACATTTTAATTGTAATTTTTCAGTTCTCATACCTACGATTCCCCTTTCATTTCACGCTCTTACAATAAGTCGCCGTGATGGAAGTTGTGCGGCACACTTTCGAAATCAAGTAAATTTCGTGAAAATGATTCAAAGCAATACAAGCGCTCTGCCAGAAATCAATCAAAATATCGATCCTAATGTTTTAATGCAAAATCAAGATCAAATGTCGAGAAGTATTCATGAAGCTAGGAATCAAATCTTCGATATGCAAGAGAATCAAAATATGTTGGCAGATCAAAGGAAACGTAGAAAGCAAGATTTAAAATCGCCTGGAGAAAAAGTTATGCCCCAAATTGCATTTGCTTTGGATCCTCATTTTAATGTTCTATGGGTTTTCGATGGTGGCGCTAAAAAGATGCTATGCTACAATGTGATTGCTAGTGAAGTTCCTGAGGATATACCGGTAATATTTTGTTGTGTTTTTCTGTAACCTGAAATTATAATATTAATTTTCTTTTAATCCAGGATTCTTCAAATTATCGAGCAATCCTATCACCAGAACTATCCTTATCGCAAAATTTAGACTCAAACATTTCAAGATCACAGGCTTCTTTGAATTTATTAGCCTGCCTGGATATATTAACTTCAGCTCAAGATGCTATGTAAGTAATAAATGGATTTATTGGGGCTTGAAGATGAAATAGCAATCGACGGAAATAAGTTCTGAATGTTTATCACTACGTAATACTTATGTTTATCCCCTTTGTGTTTGCTGGCCATGAACGTATTTTCGTGTCTCGAACGGCTGTCTAGATCTGTCCAATTATTTCTTTGACTTGCGTACGATTATAATTTGTGGTACCATTGTAATGGCGATCTATTCTCGTGAGCACTTAAGAATATTTACGAACTTATGTGGGAAGCACTTTGGTTTTCCTCCCAGTTGGCTTTGTACATTTCCATAGAAGGCTAACTTAAAGATAAAAGTTTCTGTGAGTTTTATTAACAACCTGAAGTAAAATTATGTATACGTTTGGAAGGTATACGAATGCTTTCCAGACCAAAGTCAATTATAATTATATCGAAATTAGCTCATGACATTGCTGCAAGTACGATCGATCTGACGTTAAACATTTCGCCGTTGAAGTCACCAGCTATCTAGCTGAGGATGAATAGCACTGAAAACCTCTCTTCATCAATAAATAAATAACACTTTATAAGTCAGCTGCGAATGGAAATTAGCTATAAGGTGATTTCGGACTCCAATCTGTGTGTCTGCTTTTCTTGCCAATTTACAGCAGAAGTAACTTTATAAAAAAAGTGAGTCACGTATCGGATTCCTCTCCGCATCCTCTGCATACACGATCATCAACAGTCCTATATTGTGTGGCCCCTAAGAAAAGAGTGCACAGTGAGAATTGACACTAAAGTTCTCCGGGTTGGCTTGTTTTCAGAATAGCTTTTTCGGTAAGTTTCGATTAGGCTTACCCCACAGTTTCTTTGTAGTTCAACTCGAAGGGTCATCGAACCAAAAACGACATCGGCCCAAGACGAAATATTATGGGCAAGGTGTTTTGGGGCGATCCCGGTTGTGGAGGAGGATGCCTCCGAGTCTGCATCAAGACGTGTAAGTTCGCCCATCTTTTCGTTTCCGCTGATATCGCTGTGACCTGACACCCAAAGAACGAGTATTCTATTACTCCAAGCGAGGGAATTCAGAGTGGTTTTACACTCCAAGTCCAGTTTGGAGGTTGTAAATGGTTTTGACAAGACCTTGACAGTTGCTTGGCTGTCCGATCTCCTTGTTCTCAGTGTCTGAGTTGAGGAGATATTTTCCCGCTCCAGGATGGCCTTTACTTCCGGTTGGAAAACCGTGACATTATTTTCAAGGTGTATGAAAATTTCCATATTAGGCTCCTCACAGAAAACGCCTGCTCCGGTGTTTTCTTCAGATTTGTTGTAGTCGTGTTGCTAATAGTAGTTTTAGTTTAGTTTTCACATTTGCGTGTATCTGCTTGTGGCATTACTAAGTTACAATTCTCCTCGGATAACATCTAAGCTACTGGGGACTGCAGGTCGTCCGGGAATAAGTTGTGTATCCACAAAAAGGTATTCCTTCAGTGGTTTCCTGGTCACATAGGGATAATGGGGAATTAGAAGGCTGACCTTTTCGCTATGGCTTGCTCTGATTCTCCGTTCCTCGGATCGGAACCCACCGTAGGCGTTGCCACCTCGAGGGTCACTTATCAAGGCGGATGTTCATAGGAAGCATCGGCAGAGATGGGAGAATCTGAATTCTTGCAGGTGCACAAGGACGGGAGCAGGGCGGATATTATAGGTTCTGCTCTCCTATCTGTAGATGAGTTGAAAGACCTTCCTCACTAAGACCTGATGCGCTTCATTAAGAGGTCAGGAAGGTTTTGGCCGCATAATCCGCAATGTCTGTAATGCCTGGAAGGAGTAGTTGAGAAGACAAAACATTTTTTGCTATACTTTCGGACTGTTCTGTACATAAATCTGAAAACTGAAAAATCATCGGTTTTAGGATTGGGAACAATTAGATTTGTCTTATTCGTCCGTCATCTTTGCTAAGAATAAAATTGTCTTGAACTATTTATTTTTAATTATTTCTTATTCTTTTTGCAGACCTGTTTGCTTCGAACAGATTGCACCACTACCAACCAATTTAACGAAAGAGGCACAATCAAATGAATACCAAATCGTGAATCGTTTTGAAAATTTCGGTGGAGGATGGGGTTATTCTGGTCATAGTGTGGAATCTATTCGTTTTATGGCGGATACTGATGTTATGATTTGTATGTACACATGCACAACTATTACGTTTTTTTTACTGTTATATTACTATTTCTTTCTTAGGTGGTTTTGGAATGTTTGGTGGTCGCGGTGAATATTCATGTAAACTGAAATTATATGATCTCGGCCCAGATGGAGGTGGTTACGAAAAAGAAGGAATTTTAATATCTGAATCTAAAGAAATTCCTTATGAGTGTCCAGCACGAAGTAAATATCATATTATGCTACCGAAACCAATAACAGCTAGTGCTGCTCGATGGTATTTAGTATGGGCAAGAATAGCAGGACCTTCATCTGACTGTGGCTCATCCGGACAAAGTAGTGTAACGACTGAGGATCAAATTGTTTTTAATTTTAAATCATCAAAGAAAGCGAATAATGGAACAGATGTTAATTCTGGACAAATTCCGTCCATTATTTATAGATTAATAACACAAGAGACTAAACAACCTTCTTTGCCTGTTGATGTAGATCCGGTTCAAAAAATCTCTAAAGCTTTTGCAAATACAGTGACAAAAGAATGTTTTGAAAGTCTTGTGTCATTATTGAGTTGGTCATGGGAAACTTTTAAAGCTAATCTTAAAGAGCAAAAAGATAAAACAAAACTTTTACAAATCAAAAGTTCTCTTGAGCATTTGGTTTATGTTAATAAATCTTGCCTACGACTTTTGAGAAAATACACAAATGAGATTTATCCTCAAAAACTAAGTAAAACTACGTCTAAAAAATCAGGAGAGCTAAATACACAAACTTGTAAGTATTTAGGAAAACATTAGGAAAATATTAGTTTGAATAAGTTGAGATTGATGAAATTGTATTTTTCGCAGATAATGTTAGCAAATCTATGCCTAGTGCTCCAAAGCTTTTTATTGGTTCCAATGAACTTCCTACTCCAACAATGCGCAAGGCAAATATGGAAAATATTCAATTGGCTGAATGCATTGGAAATGTACGCGCTCTTCTAATTCAAGTTCTCTGTGATGATGTTTTCAGAGATATAAATAGTGAGGATGGCTATGGAATGGTTTTAGAAATTCTAGACGAATGTCATACAAGTTTTGTGGCTTGCTTTGATGCATTTTATCCAACGTCATCCTTAAAATGGAATTGCTTGTGCGATTTATTATCTCAAATGGATAAGGTAAGTAAGAGAAGAATTATAAAAATAAATTTAGATTGTGTTCGGCTCTTTGCTTTCCATTGATTCATAACTCATTACCACTAAGCATGGACTATGGGATGGTATACGTAGGTTGAATCACGACTATAAAAATGTAGTGGGCCGTTGATAATGCTCTTTTTCTAAAGGGGTCAAAGTCACACGGTCTCGTAGTTTACCGGAGTGACGACTAGAAAACTTATAATCTTCTTTAATTCTCTTCCTTTTTTTCAATTAAATTAATAAAACTTTTTACTTTTCCCAACAGGGCATATTACATTCTCGTTTACTGAGTGCAATTTTGGCTGGTCTCTGCAATCCTGCTATAAAACTGCGTGCTACTTTCTCTTTACTTACGCCTGGAAATGAAAGACAATCAATCATAAGTCCCAGTGACAACTCAGGATTACCAATGCTATCGAGTACAGAAAATCATCAATATCCAATTCTTGTGGAACAAATGATTTATCGTACTCAACAGGAAAAAATCGATTTCTTGAGTAACTCTTGGACTTTTAAAGATGTACTTATTCGGCTTCTGGACATAATAGCGAACCCAATTAAAGTAAAAATTGAGAACATATACAATCGTAGTAGCAATTTCAATGAACCTCGCTATGGAAAGGATATCAATCAGGGACTCATCGACAACTGTTGTCATTTATTGGCGAGAGTTTTAGCAGAAATTGTTTATCAAACATCTGCTGGTGATGTTAGTAGTGCAAATATTTTACACTTTACATTTAAGTTTTTCGTTTTTATTGATGAAATTATTTTAGTTTGATGCAACTTTTATGCCACCTAGAAGTTTACATTCTACTGGAAGTCGTTTTTCACGTACTGACGTTAGTCGTACTTGGAATACTGGGAATTTCGGTCCAGATGCCATTGGTTTCTCAGTAGATAGACCTGGTATAGCTGTTGCTGGTGCTATGGTATATTCAGGATCTGGAAGCTATGACTATCAACTTGAATTGCTCTATGATAATACCGTTGATCCTCAGTCTCAACACAAATGGGAAACTTTGGAGTCTGTATCTGGATCTTATGATCAGGATATTGTGCAAAATGATATGTCTGAAATTAAGTTTGATAGACCTGTTCATTTAAAGGTAGTTACCGGTTAAAATAAAAAAGTGAACATTTTACTAATTGTTCACAAATATTTTTACTAGGAAAATTCCAGATATGCACTTAGAGTATGCTCTCAGGGTGCAAGAACTTGCTCTGGTGACGCAGGAGTACCTATTATTCGAGGGCCATGTGGAACAACATTTTCATTTTATCCGTGCGACCTTAGTTTTAATGGAACTACACCTACCAGGGGTCAAATTCCTTGCATTTTATATTATAGGTGAGATATGTTTGCTAAGTTATCTGGAAGATAAATTTAAAAGTTTATTGATTTCAGTACACCCGTTAAAAATGAAGGACACACTGCGACTTACACAAATGAAGTTACTGCAAGAGATACAGCTCTTCAAGTAGGCACTTCCGAGATCATATAAGAATTTTTCGTAATCTATTTTCATTTAACAGATTGCAACCGACATTACAAAAAAATGTAGCGATCTATTAATTTTGGCTAGAAATGCTTTGGCTGCATCACTTTCACCGAGTGATAAAAGTCCCAATTCGTCCAATCATACACAGACAATTGATTCAGAGCATAACATCACACCGATAGAGGAACATCTTGACATAACTTGGGCAAATAATTCACGAAATTCCATTACGCAAGATGCAAATTTATCAACTGCACGTGATATAACGAAAAGAATTGAATCTTTCTCCAAGGGAATTATAGAGACTTTGAAATTTGATAAACGATCGACAAATCCATTTGATTTTGAGATTGAAATTGGTGCAACTGAGATTCATCCCAAAGATCTTATCGAAGAGAGTGAAGTGAATGATAAAAATTTTAAAAATGGCAGACATGCAAAATTCAATGGAAACGATCGAACCGATAATCAAGACATTCATGGATATTTAAAAGAAATTCCTAAAAGTGATTCGGAAGAAAGTACTCAAATTACAATTATACAACTCTTGGAGCTTTTTAATATTAACTCGTCCAACATGTTTCATACGTTGTTGCCTCTTGTTTATGCACATATTGGCACTCTTGCTTGTAGTGATCCTAAGGTAAGATTGTTATCTTCACAATGAACATATTATTTTTTATGTACAAAAATAATTGTATAGAGTTCTGTCCAAATATTGGGACTTATCAAAGAAATTCTGCCACATGTGGCAGCATTAAATCAACTTTACGCTTCTAAAGAGTATGCATTTCCACCAAAAGAAGATAATCAAGATAATAGAGAGCTTGCAGAAGTAAATAAAAAGAAACTGGAGGATGCTGAGAGGAGCGCTATTGATATGTGCACAACTAGTAATCATTATTGTGCAGTGGAAAGTGAGCATCCTTATAGGAGTGCATCGATAAATACATTCAGGTATAGCGTTGCTAATTATTTATCAGTCTTATATTTTCGGTTTTATTCGGTCCAATATGCTTGTAGCTTGAAAAAAATTTTCTCCTTTCCCACGTGTTGACCAGCTCTACGGTCGCTTGTAGACTAGAAAGAAATAATCAGAGCATGATTTAAGAAAATATTTCTTCAGGATGCTCTTTATTAATTTACTGCCTCGTATTTGAATGTCAAACTTCACCAACACCAATTGGCAAATGTTGCAGTTCGTCTGCTGAATGGGGTAATCGATAAAGATATTACTCCATTCACATGTAGGAGGTCATATCCAAGCAAGGACAGGGTATTCTATAACTGGAATAGTAATGGGCATATGCAAGTCATTTAGCTAAGAGCAATTATGTATAAAACTTTTGTTGTTGATCAGTTTTACTGTGCTGGAATGATTGACCGATTCAGGGTTTCTCTGCTAACCAAAGCTGTTTACTGCACAATTTTTTGGTGAATTGGCTAAATGCTAATGGTGGACGTGGTTATTTAATAAATAGAGGAATTATACATATGATGGTATATTTGCGTTTAAACTATGATCTATGATAGTTATCTCTGTTTCATATCTGTGAGTAAAACCACCACTTATTAAATCGTATCATAAAAAATACAGTATTCCATAGTATCCATATAGATAACTCTTAAACATTTGAATATATTTTATTTATATATTTTTTTCTCTTTTTAGAGTTGAATTTCCTCCATGTGTTCAATGGTTAACAGTTGAATTTGATTCTCAATGTGGTACTGCTCAATTAGAAGATTATTTGCTGCTATCAATTCCAACAAAACCATCCATAATTGCTTCGTGTACAGCTGTTGAAGACTACTCAGATATTTTGGATAATAATATGTGCTCGAGTAGAACTAGTTGTAAGAATGCTAGTGTGCTCAGCAGTTGCTACAACAAATTGCTTGAAGATAAGGACAATTTCGATGAAAATAAAGATTTAGACACTGATTGGATAATAATAAAAAAATATAACTCGTAAGTTAACATTATCTGTATAAAATTATGATTTTTTTCAAATTATTTACTTCTCTAGACCTTCGCATTGGGCTCAGAATGCTCTCGTTTTGCCTGGAAATAGAGTTGAATTGTCTCTAGAAACGGCTTCTTTATATGCTCAGGATCCACAAGCAAATAAATTTGGATTTAAATGTTTGGTCGTAGGATATGACAATCCGATCTCGGTATATAACTTTTTATTTGTTTTTAATTTACAGATTTATTTTTGATATTTGCAGATAAATCTTATCAATTCCTGCTTAATTCGTTTAGAATTTGAATTAGCTTATTTAGGTGGAATGTGTAGTGCTAACTTGATGAAAAAGGATCTTAATCTTCCAGGTAGAGACAAATAATGTTTGTTGAATATTTAAGATATTAAATGGAAGTTTCCGTTTCGTTTTTTAAATACATAGATGATAAAACTGTTGAGGATTTGTCTGGTGTTGAAGAAACTCTAACTGCTCACCATAGTCTGTTATCAAAAGGTTTAGCTCTTTCTGATTCAGTTCTTACGGTGAATCAAGCGCTTGACTCTTTTTTGCCTGTCGGGTAAGTACATAGTTTTTGAAGATTGTGTGTGCGTTTTTTTAATTAAATAGATTATTTGGAAAATGCTGCCTTTTATGAAAAAAAGTATTTTTAAAAATATATTTATTATGAATATATAATGGTTTGCACCTCAATGTAATCTTGATGATCCTGCTTTAGATAAGGTATTCAATTATAGGGACCCTAACGATACGGTAAGGAAGAGAAGATGTGTACAAAACATTTATGTGTAGACCGGACTGGTATATATTGAAACCGATTTAACAATTTTACATCTTTAATTTATGCATTCTTCTCCATAAACTACAATATCTTATAATTTTGAAGTTAATATTTTAATAATGCTTATAAATCACTAAAACTTTTTGTGGTTATGAAATCGTATTTTCGTCCAAAATTAATTTTGTATTAGTACCATTGGATTGGTTGAGTCGTGATTAATTCGAATCAAAACCAAGTCAACATAGGACTGGCTTGGTTTTTTCTACCTGTATGCCCAAATTGGTTTTTTCGACCTAATTAGACTGTGGTTTGGTTGATTCGTAAATGCAAAAATTGATTTATTGAGTAATTTTATTTACATACAACAAAACAACTTAAATTTCAATTGATTATTACATGAAGCAACGTGCATTAACACTTGCTCACAAATGAACAAACAATTAAATAAAAACAAGAACTTAACCCAAGTGAAGATCTAACAAAGAGTTGGAATATAAACACATTGACAAATTGGTCAAAGGCGAGGCTACAAGAGAAAATTAGATTAGCCCAGAAGCACATCACGTAAGAAAAGTTCGAAAATAGCGCCATGCGATTGTTTAAGAATAGCCTTCGCTGAGAACTACAAAATACTGCAACCGAAATCTGGACTTTACGTAGAAGATCTGGGCTAGTCAATAATATTTGGATATAAATTCAGAAAAAGTGTGAAGAGACTAAAAACTTAAATCATATGACACATTCTTTTAAGGCATATGTCATATGTAAAAAAAGATGAGCTGCTTACAAAAATTGATGAAATCTTGAAGATGTTCCAACATAAGAAGAGAAATAGAATAGTCGTCTTAAGTGTATTTGGGATTAATAATGAAGTCTACATAGATATAGAAACGATACATCATAACATTCAAGATCTGCTACAAATAGCAAACCAATAAACGTTACTATAAGATAAATCAATCCAACAGTGTCATCTGGAATAATTCAACTCTCGATTGTCACAAGTCGCAAGGCTTCAGTTAATAAGATGAAAGGATTGTATTTTCAGGTAGATCAATTTCATTTTAATAAAATGTGAATGAGAATGCTGAATTTGTTAATTAACACTTTCACCGATAAGGAAACTACTTAGAATAAGCACGTTTTTATATAAAAACGAAGGCTTGTAAAATAAAACTAAGTCCTCTGATCACGATGATACGCTTGAGACTAGCCACGACCTAAAACCGACTCTCTCCTCTCCAGAGGTAAGAGTATAAAAGATGAATTCACGTATTTACATAAATTACATAAATCTATAAATGACTAAACACACTGTTGTTGCTTTACTTAGATTTCTCTTCACTAATCAAATGATTTCAACGATGTATGCGATATTAATCCAATTAAATTTATGCATTTATTTTTATCATTTTAAAAATCATTTAAAATTTTTTCTTTGTTTGTCCGCCATTTTTCCTGGAGCTCCATTCTATATTGGAGCACCCTTAAGAGAATTTCAGCTTTACTCTGTAGGGTTACGATTTACAATTTGAAATCAAAAATTGAATTTTATTAAAGGGAACAAAACAAAAACACAACATTAACGTCCTATGTATCAGTAACGAGCATTGTCATCAGTTGCGAGGATTCCAATGAGGATCCAAATTTTCATGTTGAAAAAGTATTTTTAAAGAGGTAGTATCCTTTTAAGTTCAACGAACGAAAATTAACGAAACTGTATTATGCAGCGTTAATATTTTTGTTATATGTATTTATTTTTTTGTTTTAAGTTGATTTACTTTTTAATGTGATTTGATCCTTATTGTCGCATTATTTTCGATGTTCTTTGATTACTTTCTTCTAGTTTTGGTGGTGCTGCCTCTACATTCTCTATTTCGTCAACTTTCTCCCGTACACTGAAGTATTTTTTTCAATTTCTGCTGTTTTTTTTCTTCTGCTTCCATGTTGATGGTTTCGCATAATTCTGATATATGCTCTACGTCCTGACTGTTCTCATTTGCGGATTGAGTATTTTTTAAAACAATTTTTACTTCTTTTAACAATACAAATTTTATGTGCACGTTTTAGTTACATTAAAAAAAACAAAAAAACTGTAAACGTAACGAAAATGTACACTTGGGCGATTTGTACTCTCCGGATGCCTGCACCCACATGTTAGTCTTTTCTTATTGCTGTAATTTAAGAACCTGACAGTTTAGCCACAATTATTGAGAGTGTATTAGTTAGTGTATTTATGCATATACAGTACCGCAATAATAAAACAAATCACCAACTTAAAAGCATCTCTTCATAATTTTATCCCAATTCTCTTTGGTGCAACGTTGAGAAGTCTAGGTTTTCAGCATTATACAAAGATTGTCAATCTTTGTATCATTGGCTTTCGGTGCGGTTACGGCTCCCTATGTGTGTAGGGATGCATTTACACTTTCTATTCTGATCTTATCATCTACTGAAAACGTCACATCTTGCTTCTCTGCACTTACTACTTATAGTGAACAAGTTTTGAAGCGCATTGCAGGATTTTTTTTAAGACTACTAAGAGCTAATTTGAGAAATTCCATAATGTCCACATGAACCGCTTACAATTATGCAGTGTAATAAGCAAAAGTATATATCAATCTAACCGAAGATTAGTGTCAGTGGAGAGGATAAATGTTATTTGATTTGAAGCATTGCATATGCAGTGATGACCCATCGCACCATATCCAAATAACTGAATATGCAGTCAGTGTCCTAAAAGGGAGCTTGTTGTAAATTTATGATTATAACAAACGGACTGAAAGGTCGAGAAAATTTTTCTTTTGTTTAAGAATATTTATGAATTAGAAAACAACTTCAATTTATTTAAAAGCAATGTGATACAAATGTGTGCAATGTTATTCATAGTCAACATCAATAGTAACGATACCTTACTTCCCATTATTATCTGTAATTTAATTGAATGAAATGTTAAGATTAAAGACAATATCATCATCAACGAAAAATAATTTATTTAAATTTTTATATTGTATTTAGTTGAACTCCTAAATCTAGAAACAAAATAACTAGAAAAATAGAAAAGGAACATTTTATGGCCTGATAAAAAAAAACATAAAAATATGCTCTTAAAAAGAAAAAAAAAGAAAAAAAAACATCTTACTTACACTTAAACTTTGTAAATCCTTTGAGCAATGTCAATACAATTAAAATATGAATTATAGTTTATTGTTATCTATCTATGTACATGCATAGAACATTTGGCATAAAATGAAAAATATAAATCTAATAAAATGGCTAGAGATCAGTCTTTAGTAAGCCGGCATTTTCAATTTGTAATACTATTTGTGTCTCCCTGTAGGTTCTAGGCTCTGGTACTATTATATCTAATTTACGTTTCTTTCTCTTCTTCATGTATAAATATATTAAAATACCAGCTACAATTAGCACTAGTAAAATAAATGATACTACTCCTGCTACTATATAACTCAAATACGACGGTTCGATACAATCGCTTTCTAGTAGCTTTGAGAGACTGGTATATTTGTCTCCAGGTTTTTTATCACTTTTAAAATAAATCGTATCAGAAAATGATTTGAAGAAAGACTTCTCACTAGCCTTTTCTGCTTGACGGCAATTAAATGGGCTTACAAAAAATAAATCTTTTAAAATTAATTGAAACTTATTATTAAATTCTATTGGGGATATTTCATTTTCCTGTTGGATTGTGTTATTCGTGAAACGTAGCTCCATCTTTTCACTTGATGTGTAATCTCTATGTACTGAAATTGCTAAAAATTAAAAACGAAAATGATTATAATTTGCCATTATATTGTACATATGTATATAAGAAAGCAAAAATAAAATAAAAATTTACTTCTAAATGCAAATGGGCTTGTGTACCCAAATTGATTGCTTCTTATCATTACAGCATGCAATATAGGAGCTTCTATCCATTCTCCATCAACTCTCTTGAAATGATTTTCTGTTAAAATTATTTTTGATATTGCTGAAATTGGTTAAGAAAAATATTTTTAATTTTTAATAGATCCCTTCAAAACCCATCGGGAATACCTTTAAATGAAAAAGCCCTGGAATAAACTTCTTTGAATGTTGTGTTGTGCACCTTAAAGTGTTGCATTATTTCAAGTTCATAGAGACTTTTTGATGGTAAGCTCGAGATTATCGCTGAGTTAGAAAATTCTAGTTCTTCTACGCTAAATTTTTTGAATGCCTATAGGATAGAAAAATAAATAAAAAATTGATTATATAAATAAGCATTCTAAAGGCTGTGTGTAATGAATTGCACACGCTTGGTGTGAATTTAAATATATTAGATACTAAAATTTTAAACATATATTATATAATATACTAGGGGTAGCCCGTCGACGTTGCCCGGCGATAATATAATAGATGGTTGCGGGTGGGGTGGGGTGGTTAGAGATAAAAAATATCAAAGCTATTATCTGACTCGATCGCGCGAATCCGTACTCTAGGGTTTCACTCTGTGTATGTATGGTTTGGTGTGTGTACGTGTGTGAGAGTGCATGCATACATTCATATATGTGGGAGCGTGAAGCTCTCTGCGTCGACGCGTTCTTATGCAGTGCCCAAATATATAGTACAACACGAAATTTTGGTATGGCAACCCTACGAAAGAGTTGCCCGATTGACTTCATTTTCGAACTGTATTTACAATTTTTATAAAAATGCCGTGTACAAAATTTGAGCTCTCCATCTCGAAGCTTCTCAGGCAGCTACCAAGTATATAGTGAAAAACAAAAGTTTTCTATGGCAGCACTGAGAAGGGGTAACCCAATTTAGTCCATTTTTAGTAATTTTATTTTCCATTGCTATGAAAACACCACGTAGCAAATTTTTTGTATGGCAACTCTACGAAGGAATTTCCCGATTGGTCCCATTTTTGAACTTAACTTAAATTATTTTGAAGAAAGTCCCATGTACAAAATTTCAGGTCTCTACGTCGACGGGTGAGGCAATGTCCAAATATATGTATAGTGAAAACCTAAAGTTTTGTATGGCAACATCAAAAAGTTGTCGCCCGATTTAGTCCATTTTTCAATCTGTATTTGCAATTTTCATGTTTTCTAGACCTCGACAACAGCGCCATCTATCGTGTCCAAAACTATCCTATCTTTCAAGCTGGAACCCACCAAACGCATTCACAAAATTTCATTGAATTCAGTTGGTCGGTTTCGGAGATTAGCGTTATGAACATAGTGAAACTGGAATTTTATATATTAAGATATACATATATATACAGGGTGTCCCGTAAGTTACAGTTACCAGAAAAATATAAAAAAAATTTAAGTCATGTATTTTTCAAATTATAGACATTTCTTTTGTTTTCCAGAAAATGTACACCCTGTGATGGTTTTTTAGCTCCTGTAGCTACAAATCTTTACTTTTTTTCAATTTTATTTTTCTTATGTAACCTGTTGCTTTAAATTCTAAGCCAACTGTTCCAGCTTGGAAGAAAATGTCACATTTTGCTGAACCAAGAATAGAAAATTAATATTTCACTCAACTTTAACTGACTGTAATAAAAAAAATGTACTACGCCAGTTTGGCAAGTAACTTTAAAAGTTGACGCATTTAATAAGGATTCTAAAATGGTATAACACTTGCTACAGTATTTCTTAGATTACGGCAAAAAAAATTTTTTCTTCAAGAAACCCAGTTTCGAAAAATTTCTTTTCACCTAAGTTTGCCGTAAGACCGTAACTTTAACATTCTAGTTTGAGTGAGACGGAGAGTCATTACATGAAGTGTGAGTGAGACAGATAGTCGAATAGGTTATGGTCAGAGTACATCGTTTGGGAGGTATGAATGGTTAACATTTTTTTCTTCATAATGAATAACCTCTGACCTCCGATGAACATTTAAAATTGTTTATTAGATAGTTTTTGGGTCTTATTTGAAACCCGCTCTACTCTTTGTATGGGTCAACGAAGTCAAAATTTAGGCATTTTGATGGTTTTTGTAATTGAAACTAATATTGTTTGCAAAAAAAAATGTCATCAACGTCAGTTTTTCATATAAAATTTAAGCAGCTTAGAGTAACATGTACCTGCAACTATAATTGGCGGGAAATAAAATAAAATTTATATCCCGGACAAAATGCATCTGATGTCCGGATTTAACTGCATGCGATTTTGATATGAAAAATTCGAATCTATTGGAAGATATTACAAAAAATGGTATATTGGGAAGAGTTTTTACCCATATACATGTAATAGAATTTCAGAAGAGAGGACTTCCTCATATGCTGTTAGCTCCTCATAACTATCAATATGATGCATGGCCCATGCGGACCACTAAATCAAAATTCAGTTCGCATGGTTAATGGCAAATGTTCGAAGGATTATCTAATAAATGTTACTAATGATACCATTTTAAATAGTAATGTATAATTCTCTCACATATAAAAGAATAAGGCAAAATAATTATATTTTACAGTTTTATTTTCTGAGAGTAGTCGGACGATAACTATGCCGTTCTTTTATCCTTCATACCTTTCTTGATACTCGTTTTCTTTTAACTAGAAATGTTTATCCAACATATCGCCACAAAATTAGCCCTTATGAAAAGTGTTTTGGCACAAATTCTAATTGGTAGTGTGGAAAATAAAAAGAAAAAACAGAAAATTGTTTTCGACATTCGAATGTTGAAAAAATTTCGTACTACATTTTTTAGTAGAAAAAATTAGTAATAAAAATTTAAAAATCCAGTAGATCGTTCCTGTAACTATCGAATAGAGACGATTTCAACTGCAATTCTCTATTTCACGTCACTTTGATGTCATATTCAACCAATGCGTTTCAAAATGTTCAAATGTCACAAATTTGTTCGTTTCAATTTTGAATCGTTCTAATCTAAGTAAAAAAATTTAATTTTTGGAAATTTGTTTTACTTTCCCCCGAAGTGATTTAAACGAAGAAACTAATGTTTTATTAAATATTTTAATATATTAAGAACGTATTTCAGTCAATAAAATACGAAGTTCCTCTCGAATCGGCCATACCTTGTCATCTTTTTATCCATCATGTATTCACCATATGAATAGACAACTAGAAGTGTTTCTGTAATGCCACGAGCACAGATAAGTAATACCCAGATTTGGAAAACAATAATAAAAATCTGCTTCTCATGATGTATATATCAGTCAGCCTTAGCTTTTAGCAAAGGCAAAATCTGTGAACATTAACCAGCCTACAGGCCAGTCAAAGAATTTGATTTCAGCCTGGCCTTGAAACGTAAGAAAAAATTGTGTAAACTATAGAAGTTTTGTCAAGATATTCGAAAGCTTTAGCAAATACTTTAATCAAAAATAATGTACAAAAACCTTTAAGATGTCAATACATACGGGGCATAAACTGAGTTATCCTATGTCCTTCAATATCTGGGTATTACTTATCTGTGCTATTTCCCTCTCTTATTTTTTGAAATAACAAGAAAGCTAGAATTGGTCTAAAACCAATTCTTATGCTACCCTAGATGAAAACCCGTATGTAATTTTGTATGTTCCCCTCTCAGTGCAAGTCTGATTTCTGAAGTGGCTTTTCGCATAAATTTCTAAAAAGGTTTTTTCGGATAGTAAAAATAATTGTAACCAATTTCATAGGATTTCACATTTTGAAAAACTTTTCAGTACATTAGACAGTCTAGGACTGGTCGTTTTCGCAGTATATATATATTTTTAAAAAATCTGTAGAAAAATTCAGCTGTCCATGTTGACGCGTGTCAGTCAAAATATATAGTGAGAAACGAAATTTTTGTATGGCAACCCTACGAAGCAGTTATCCGATTCGGGAACATGAGAAAATCCAGAAGTATAAAATCTAGAAAAATTACAAAAATCCGGAAATGAAAAAATTCAGAAATGACAAAATCCAGATGTGACAAAACTCAGAAACGTCAAAATACACAAAATCCCGAAATTGTAAAAATTTTTAAAAATGGCATGAACTTCTCTTCGCAATTTTCATATTTAAACTCGTCGTTGTTGTTATATTAATCTGTGTTATTACAATATTTGGAAGTTTTGTGATGACATATTCATCTGATGGAAACCTAGCATCTTTGTAAAAATAGGCTAACCCAATAATGCTGCACATGGGCCACGATTTGTGAACGGTGGTTAAGAAAAATATGAAATTTTGAAGTGTTGATCGAGATGGTCAATGTCCAAAATGCATGATAATTCGAATTAGAATAAAAAAGTTTAAATTTTGGAAATTATTAATACATAAAAATATTTTTCGGTTGACGTATTATCCTGCTCTGGAATGTATGAATTAGTGCTTATATGGTATTTATCTAGGTCTCATTTAGTAATGTGTGCGTAAATAAGTGATGATGAAGTGTTACGAGGGGGGGGGGGGAGGTGGTTTGAATAAATGTAAAAAATATATATGATTTGTACTAAGAGGAAATCCAGAAAAAACCTTCGCGCGCGAATATCTTGTTTTTTTTCTGGATTTCTTCTGATTTTTTTCATTTCTGGATTTTGTCACTTCTGGATTTTGTCACTTCTGGATTTTATCACTTTTGGACTTTCTCTCTTCTGAATTTCGTTACTCTTGATTTTGTATTTCTGGATTTCTTACCGAACCCGCCCGATTCGGCCCATTTTCGAACATAAATTTACTTTTATTTTAAAAGCCCGTATGCAAAATTTCACCCCTCTAAGTGCTCGCGTTCTCGAGTTATTGTGCGGACGGACATGCAAAAACCAAAATAACTTTTAATATTATGCGTGGGTGTCCAATCCATTTTGCTCTACCATCATTATTTTTAGGTGTTACAAACGGAATGACAAACTTAGCATACTCTATAGATTTCATTTAGGGTATAATTAGTAAATTTTTAAGATGATCATGAATGGTAGCCATTTTAAGTGTAATGCATTAAAATTCTAAAATTGAATAAGGCAAGCAATAAGTTAAAATAGCAATATTCCTTATACTTTCGTACTTGAATGGGTATAGTTTCAAGTTTCAGTTGAAAAACCCTCGAAAAAAATGTACGGTCTTTTTTCATTCTCTATTGCCCCCTCCCCCGCTCCAATTCTAATTGCAATATTATTACACACTCCAATAATAGTATAATTAAATTTTTGTAATAATTTATCAAATACCCAACCCAGTACTAACCTGAGGCTCTATTCTATCAATCCGCACATCATTAAATTTCAAAAGAACCGCTCTACTCTGTAGTGAAGTGATTGCGAATGGACGTATCGTTCCTATTTTGCCTGATGTAAAGACAATTTCTTCAATATTGCCATTAATTGCATGCGATTGTATCTCGTTGAGTGAAAACTAAAAATGCAAATCACGTGTATAAATTAATTAGCTTAGTTTAGTTTGGCTTAATTGAAATTATGCATACTCACTTTGTTGAATTCTAATATTAACGGTGTATGACTTGTAAATCTTGGGAACGCAAGCGAATTCTCTTGCAGAACCAGATTTTCGACATTTGTAAAACTTAAGCTCCTCAATCCTTGAGTGTTACTAATTGCATATGAAGCAACTGATAACCGTTTACAATTTGAGATCGATATGTGATAAACGTGTCCGTTTAATGGTTGCAGGAAAATTGTCTGAAAATTAAATCGAAATTATTTAGTGCATTTTTTTTTATATAATATTTATACAAAGTAGACATTTTAATATTGTTTTTTATATATTTTATGACATAGGTCTTTTGAGTGATTGTTGGTTGCCATCATAGAATCTAAGGAATTGTGATCCCGTTATTACCTACCTAATATAAGCCTAACCTCCGCTAAGGGTTTCAGAAATTTTGTGATTTTACGGTGAAACGTTATTTTCAAAAAATCATAATTCGAAAATGGAGCAACCGACATTTGTGATCCGTATGTCAAAAGAAAATTAGAAAATAACAGCAATACCGAATGTAATTTTTTTGTTGATATTTATAGTATTTAAAAAAAATAGTATTATTTACTATTGACAGCCTCTAGCACTTTCATTATATTTTTACTTTGAAGCTCTAAGTCTTATCTATCTATGCATGTGCCAAAAATTGCGGAGATGATCGGGCTCGTTTTGAAAACATTAATTTTTTAACTCAGATTGCGCTCATGGGGGGATGCTGAGAATACAGTTGGAGTGGTTCTTATCATTGCTCATAAGCCTCTCTGCCTGCATGCCGTTTGATTCGATGGTATCGGAGGTACGAATTAGTAGCCGATTCGCTCTGAGATTTCCTGATAGGCAGTTGTTGACTGAGGAGTGGGGGGATCCCTATCATTGGACCCTCCTCAGTCCGTTCTAAAAATGTACACCGACGCGTCCCTCAACTGTGTGGTTTAAGTACTCATTTGGAGCTTTCTGTACTGTCTTCCAGGCTTAGATATTCCCCATTGCAATGGCAGCGAGATAGCCCTGGATAGCCCAGGCACCGAGATGGCTGATGAGTTGGCAAAAAGGACTCTGAATTGGATAGCTCCGCAGCGGTAGTTTATGTGAGGATCTCCATCGGAGCTTTAAAATAGGAAATCATCGGGGGTGGCAGCAGAACAATTACCAGGAATCTAGTAGGGGCCATTATGGGTCACTGAGACTGGGTATAGCGGCAGGACTCGGAAGAAATCGAATCCGTCCAACACGTGCTTTGCGAACGCTCCGCTTTGATGCATAAAAGAAGTGGGCTTTTGGGTAGCTACTTCTTTTCAAGTCTGGGGGAGCTGTAAAGTAATGTATTCAGATATATCCTGAGTTTTCTGAGAGAAGCAGGATGGATCCAGGTAAATAGTCTTGAAAATATCCTGAGTTTCCTAAAGGAAGCAGGATGGATCTGAGGCGGCTCGAAAGGTTAACCAGTCTAGGGGCACAATGGACCCATCAGAGGTCTAAGTGATGCAGACTAGTTGGCTATCGGCACCCCTCTTATCTAACCTAACCTAACCTAGCCCTTGATACAGAAATCAAAGGAAAGGACATTGCTATCTTTTCAGGTCAGCCAGTCAGTCAGTTTGATGGATCTGAGTGGCCCTTGCATATTATCATCTAATTTTCTATGGAGGACTACAGAATGGATGGATACTCTTAGATATGCGCTCCTATCTGCCAATGAGTTGAAAAGCTTACCTCTAAAGCGCTTCATTAAGAGAACAGGAAGGTTTTAGTGATTTGCCTTTTCTTTCTAGCAGATTATCACAATGGGCCTGGAATCTTTTAAGCTCCTGCTAAAGAAATGAAGAAATAATGCAACTACATATGCGATCCCTGTGATTTTTTTGTTCTCCCATAAAGTCGGTCCCACACGACTCGCGAATATCACCGAAGATTCAGCGAGTGAAAGCGATAGCATGTCGTGTAGGTATAGCAGATACACGAAAACGATAGACGATTGCCGAAACCGATGATGAATATTCGGTATTCGCACATGTTCCGTTCCGGTTAGAGTCGATATTTTTAGCCCAAGTCAAAGAGCTACTGAATTCTAATAAATATTTGCTTGAAAGTTTGGGTGATATTCGCGAGTCGTGTGGACCAGCTTAAGCTACCAATGAAAGTTAGCTGGAGCATTGTGATGACTTAAATGTTAAAAGCTTATTAGACATAGTTTGTAGTCTCCTTGTATACTGTGATAGTACATAAAATGACTTAAAACAACTCACTCAAAGCAGAATTCTAAAAAAAAGCCTCAGTTCTGGTTTTATAATTAGATAGGTATGCGTCAGCTTTGATGTAATAATTTAATTTTGAATTCAACTAAATATACGAAAAAAAAATATATTTTATTATCATTATCTATAAAAATGCTTGACCTATTTCGATCGAGTCTCTTCAACCTCGAATTCAAAAGAACATAACACAAAATTATCAGTAATGAGAGCATGTTTAACCTTATGGAAAACATTGTTTCAATGCTATTACAGTTATTATTTATGTAGGTCTAAATTTTGGTTAGATGTTATGAGCTTTTACTTTTTTTTCCAGCCTGTTAATTTTGATACCTCTACACATAAAAAAAAAAATTAGAATAAAAGTTCTAAAAGCGAAAAGTTGATTTATGCACATATGCTGCCTTGTAATTTAATACGATTTTTACGCAATAAATTAATAAACAAAAGATTTTTTTGTTCATTTTTTCATTGGAAAAATACTTAGATTTTCTACAAACAACTTTATATGCGCGAACCTCTCCATTCTTACATACATAATGTAATCGCGCACTTTTCGATTGCGCAACTTAAATACCACCACTGGGAAAAAACAGAAAGAGAGAGTCAGAGGCTAAAGTATATGATATGCATAAACTTTGTGTGTGGTGCGGAGACTTTGTTTACTATCGTCAGCTTGAAATCAACTAATATTTACCCTTTTAGATATGCTAGGCTGAATCACTTCATTTATGGGGCTCTGTTCAAGCCATATACCCACTCTTGACGACATACCTTCATAATAATAAAATCACTGAGCGTATAGAAAGAAATAGGAGGAAACAAAAGCAAACCACAGTCATCATAAGCACATTTGTTTCTTCAGTTTATTTTTTTATTTTATTTATTTTTTTTATTTTATTTACTTTTTTATAAATATATTTTACTACCTACCTCATCTGCATTTCTGCAGTCACATGTGAATTTTGTATCATGAGCTATGCAGGTCAAATTCCTTTCTCCTCTTTGAGGTGGTGAACTGATGTAGTCCAGAAAATCACCATGTTGAGATTTTGTGAAGTTTATGAACAATAGCAACACTACTCCCAGCAGTTCTAGCAGTTTATTGAGCATTTTTAATTGATTTACCAGAAAAGAACCACCTTTGAGTCACAATTTGGCTACTGGCTGCTAATATTTTACATTTTTTTGAAATGTAATCCATAGGTGTAAAACATCGGCTCGCAATCATGTTATGAAAAACTCTGAAAGTATAAATGAAAATTGAGATTAAATAAATGCGCACACCGCGATATATGTATGTATGTATGTCTAGTTTTGTGTTATCAGTTAGAAATTGCGATTAGATAAGGTGAAATCTTAATGTACACACATATGTATGGCATTGGTATATTCTGCGAAAATGCGATGAGTGAATTTAAAGGGAATTGGAAGTGAAACAGACGCGATAAGACTTTTTTTGTTGGTAAAATGACAGATTGCTTAATTACATTTTTTTAAGGTTTGCCCGACTGCATTAACATTGTTCTTGTTGTTTTATTTGACGCGGTAGTTTTCTACTTCTCTTCCCACCAACTTAACAATTTGCAAAAAGATGATGTAGTTTTATTAAATCACGGCTCAGCTTCAAGAGAGGTTGACTCACATTGGTATGAAAAAAAAAGTTCTAATATTACGGTCAGTTGCTGCGATTAAGACTAAGCTCCTTTAAGGAGGAGCAGATGTGGCAAAAAGTGTTCCCTGGTAGAATCTCGTAGAGATTCTTCTGAATGACGAACTAAAGACTCATTCCAGAGAAAAAACCAGTAAAAAGGCTAGAATTGGTCTAAAAGACCAATTCTTCTGATACCCTAAATGAATGTTCTGCCCGTATGTCATTTGGTATGGTCACCCATCTGTGCAAGTTTGATTTTTGAAGTGGTCTTTCGCATATATTTCTAGAATGGTTCGTCGTACAGTAAAAGTTATTAAAACAGATTTCATAGGATTTCATATTCTGGAAAACTTTTCAGTACAATAAAAACATCTAGGACTGATCGTTTACGTATACTACAAAAAAAATCTAAATTTTTATGTGGCAACACCAAGAAGGGGTTGCCCGATTTAGTCGATTTGAAGCTTTATTTACTATTACTATGAAAATACAGTGTACAAAATTTCAGCTCGGCGTTCTCAGGCAGTGCTCAAATATATAGTAAAAAACAAAATTTTTGTTCGGCAACCCTACGAAGGAGTTGCCTTTGTTCGTCCCATTTTCGAACTCAAATTGGCATTTTTTTAAAAGACTCTGTGTACGGCCTTTCAGCTCTCTTCATCGACGTGTTGTCAGGCACTATCCAAATATATAGTAAAAAACGAAATTTTTATATGGCAACCCTAAGAAGCAATTACCCGATTTGTCCCATTTTCGAACTTAATTTTTTTTTTTTGTAAATTTTAAAATTTGCTAAATTTCAGCTCCCTAAGTGAACGTGTTTTCGAGTTATCGTGAGGACGGACAGATGCAAAAATCAAAATAACTTTTAATATTATGCGTGGGTATCCAACTCATTTTTCTTTACTAGCATTATTTCTGTGCGTTACAAACGGAATGACATACTTACAATACCCTGCTAAACCAGATAACCTTCGATACAGACTGATGGCACCTTGCTATTAAAAAACCTTTGAAACCCTTTTTGGCTATGCTACTCTATGAAATGTACACAACCAGAAGTGACTGATATTATTATCATTCAAGGTGGAGACTAGGAAGAGTATAACGTTTGGTTTGGCGCCCCTTTTGAGAGTTACATATCATTTGGGCTGGATGGGGGTATATTCGGGAAAATGCTGAACATTGAAGGTGATATTTTGACTACAGTACTATGTTGTCTATGGATATTTGCTAAATGAATGTCAAAAAATGGGTAATTATTCTCAAACATGGGAGGGAGGATTACACACTGGAGAAAAGCTTGACTTAATTAGTATCTGGAGAAGGCCTGGTATAAAAAAATTGCGTGACGGAGTATTGGAAGTATTTGAAGGGAGTATTGGGAAGGAATCTATGCTTATCAGATCGATCGGTGAATATGTTTACCCAACATCGTCATTCAAAGAAAAAAATCTGGTTGTATAAATCATGTGAAATATTTTTGCTAACCTAACCTAACAGACATTTTATTTCAACGACAACGAATCTTAGATCCTCTGCAAGTATCTTCAGAAACTAGAAACTATAAGTGAACGTCAGAGTTCCGACGCTTACATTGAAGTAAGTTGTAAGCCAGGCTGTCATAAGAACAGCCTGTCCTAAGGGGACGACTGACGCGTGTTTTCACCGGTTCCATGCTGTAGCCAGACTGTCATAGGAACAGCACACACAGTCGGGACTAGGCGACGATCTCATCTCCTTACTGCGTATTCGGCAGAACCAAGCAAGACATCCGCTTTCCAGGATCCAAAGTGCCTAAAGCTAAGTCAGATTGTCATAGGGGTAGTCCAGACTGAGAAGTTAGCTGGCCTCGATACGCTTGATTTATTCAAGCTTTACAACACAGTTCAAGGTCCTTATACTTTGGACTGGCTGGCTCATCTTTCACACTGTAACTGAATTCCCAAGAAGTCGACACACTCAGAGATAACCAATATGTTTTCTGATCCGGACAATTAGTCTAGATTAACAGAGGAGTTTTTCTGCTGAGGAAAACGAAACTGCCTGAAGCGACATAGCAGAAAACCGGATCGCAACAAACCTTAGAATCCGCTAAAATATGCTATGTTATGAGAGAGCACAGGCATATAAAACATATGGAAAGAATATACTTTAAATTTACGGCCTACCGCACAGGACAGAAAATTGTTGGTAAGCAATTCTATATGAAAGAAATCGAATACGACCTACAGCCTTTCAGACGTTTGGCCTACAAATGGACCGACAACAATTAGGTGGATACATTCGTGACAAACAGTCTGCAGTTTATTGTTATATCCTATAATGCGAAGCACAGTATGAATGGAAAGCAAAGGGAGCTGAAGTAAAAGCAGAGGATGGTAGATTGTTCTACATTCGAACAGCTCGGGATAAAAAAGCATCATGGAATTTTACTGGACGGTCGAAAGTAATTTGAAATGTAAAAGGATGTGCGCGGTGTGCAGCGCGAGTATTGCGTGCAGGAATCATTCTACAAGGCATCAGACTAGATTTCATCAGAACATTGAGTGAGTTGGACTAGTTATTGGCAAATCGCCAAAGAGCTTGAAGATTCTCTTTTGGACAATATTCAATGAAGCTAAGGCTGTGCGACCAGCCCCGGCCCAGATATGGGAATTTAATTAGACTCTCACGCATAATATTAAAAGTTATTTTGATTTTTGCCTGTCCGTCCGTCTGTCTGTCCGTCTGTCTGTCTGCCTGTGCGCACGATAATTCTAGAACACGTATACTTCGAGAGCTAAAGCTTTGTACAGGGGCTTTAAAACAAAAAAAGAGAAAATTAAGTTCGAAAATGAGACAAATCGAGCAACTCCGTCTGGTTGCCATACAAAACATTTTTTTTTCTACTATATATTTAGACACTGCCTGAGAACGCGTCGACATAGAGAGCTAAAATTTGGTACATGATGTTTTGATAGTAATAGCAAATAAAATTTCAAAAATGGACTAAATCGGGCAATGCCTTGTTGCCGTTGCCATATAAAAATTTAGGTTTTCTACGTATATACTGTGAAAACGATCAGTCCTAGACATTTTTATTGATCTAAAAACTACTTCAGAATATGAAATTCTATAAAATTGGTTTTTATCATTTTTTCTGTCCGACGAACCGTTCTAGAAATATATGCGAAAAACCACTTCAAAAGCAAACTTGCATAGATCGGTGACCTTACGAAATTTTATACGGGCATTCATCTAGTATAATAAGAATTGGTCTTAGACCAATTCTAGCTTTTTTACTTGTTAGACATGTAAGACGTTTCGATGGAAATTTTAATGCCAAGAATGCTTAGTAACGGTGTATCGTAAATCAGTGGTCCACCAAAAGAGACCGGAGTGCAAAAATTATGATCTTGTTTTAAAGCGATGAGACAACTTTGGAATTGCTTTGCATTGCTAAAAATTAAAGATGTCGAAGATATTACAAAAACAAAATATGTTGAGTTGTATAATTAATTCATTGCAACTTTTCTCTATAGCGGAACAGAAAATACAAGGGCGCACGAAAAACTACTAAATTTATAAAGTAAACTCAAATTTGGCAATAACCCATGTCAATGGTGTAATTACAAACTTGAGCCCCTGCCACAGTTTGGTGATATAAATTTCTTAATTTTTATTACAATCATACTGAATGTCATGCATGGCAGCTATACATATCCTCAATCCTATTTCAAAAAATATTGGTCGTATGAGCGTTCACTATATCATCATCGTTGACAAAACATCGACAATCGGGGGGTCTGTGAATTTCTTTTTTTGTTGGACAGTTATTTTCCTCAGGCATGCACGGTACTCCATAAAAATCTACTACGAACATTCGTACCGGCAGAATAGTCTACAACCGTTAGGACTACATAAATCATGTGGAATAGAAACCTGCAAGTATACAGACAAAATAAATGCAAAATAGATGGTCATGCAATTGCCTATTTGGATTCTAGAAAAAAATTGACTCTGGCATCATTTCGAACTACTATAAAATTTTGATAATGGGTGAAGAGTCATGGATTTATAGGAGCGATCCACAAACAAAACAATAGTCAATGGTATATAGAGCGATAGAGCGGTAAAGGAGCAATAACATCTCTTAGAGCCAAACAACAAAATCATTTTGACCTTTTTCTTCTCGCAGATTAAGTGCCGCTAAAGGACAATGCTTGCTGATTGATACAAGGACGTTTTCTGGCCAAAAGTTTTTCAGAATCTTCTCGAAGGATGCCGAAAAGAAGAACAACGCCACGGTAATGCACCAGTTCATCATGCGAATAAATTTTTTTTGTGGGAATGAGCAAAATGAATGTTGCATTATTATAGACGCACTTAATTTTTATTAATAATCAGCTTGCCACGATGTTCAAAAGGCTTTTTTGGCATTGATTCCACGAAGGATCTACACATTTTGGAGTCGTGGTTAGCCAAGGAACTTCAACGATATCTTTAAGCTCACTGATGGTGTTAAATTCCTTGGCACCTTTATAAACTAACTTGGGTTTGCATCAGAAGAATGGGTCGGGCCACCGAGAAGGTTGATATTGTACCTGAAGAGCTATCTTTTGTGGATTTTCTTAGATACGGAAGGAGTTTTTGTCTGAGGACTTTCCGGTATTCCAGGCTATTCATACGAATGGAAGAAAAGCCCAGTGCTACGGTTCCATGATCTTTAAAGGCGTCCCATGCGATCAATAACATGCCTCAAAAATTTCATATTTGAAAATTCCGGGGATCTCTTCGCAGATCCCTCCAATTATTCACACAGACTATCTGTGTATCATTAAGGCTAAATTATCTAAAGGTAAAATGACGGTCCAGTGGGCTGTACGGATATTGGAGGGAAACAAACTTGGCATGACATCACGAAAAAGAAGGTAGATAATAATTGACATTTTTGGTGCAATTTCCATATCACAGTTAAAATGTCTTATTTTAATTAATTATTCTTTATTAGTTAATTATGAAATTTATGGCAGAGAAATAAATTACTGTCCTGAAATGCTTTTTGACATCTTAATATTTATCGGCCATTTTTTAAATACGAAAAATGACTTCCGCGATGATGAGAACCTTTTCCTCAATACCAATTATAATGACAACATGTACGAAGATGCAATACAGCCATACCAAAGTAAGAGGCTAATAACGGAAAAATTCAGCTTAGGTATTCATGAACAAATCGAACTATATTATTTGTCCTTAGTACCGGCAGAGAACGCAATATTAAGAACAAATTACAAAATCCAAACTATAGAAATAACTCATTTAATTCACGATCCAAACTGAAATAGTCCTAGTACAAAATTATATCTGATCTTTCCGAAAAATTTCAATCTAATTTCATCATAAAGAAGTGCTCCATCTGTCTATGTTTTGTACAATAAATCTTTCTCAGTTTATAAATTACAGGAGATGGCCGACAATTTATGTAAATGACAAAAATTATGGCTGTTCTGATAGCTAGAGAGATGAGTGCAATATTGGATCTGGTATTGTACATGAGTGAATTAAGATTCTTTTGGTAGATTTTAGTATTCAATGGTAAATCAAGTGGCCATATCAATCGTGGAGGGCGGTGGAGAGCGTCAAATTTGAAAATTATAAATTTCATTCCTTCCAGTAAATCAATTTGACAGAAACATGAATAATTTGTGACTAATATCGTCCTGGGACACATAAGTTTTTACGAATTTTATTTTGTTGACTTTTTGAAATTCTCTGTCAAAACTTCCACGATTGACCTAATTGGGAGAAAATTGGAATCCCAAACACTTTTCGATCGTCCAAATGGGTAATGTTAACCGTTTCTGCAATAGACATTGGGTTTTTTGAATTTTTATAATTTTAAAATTTGACGCCCTCTACAACCCTCAACGATTTATATGGACATTTCATTTACAAGAATAATTTTTAGAGGGGAATATAAGCTACCAAAAAATCTTTAATTCACCCGTGCACAATGCCAGACTCAATATTGCACTCCTCTTTCTAGCTATGAATACAATATAAATTTCTCTTAATTATTTCCGGTATTATCTTCCTTTCGTAGAAAGTGTTTTTTTTTTCTGAAGTGAAGATTTTGATGTACAGACAGGCAGACAGATAGACAGATGTGCAAAGAGATTTTTTTTTCTTTCTTTCTTTCTAAAATTAAACAATACTTTCTCCTTTTTGGCGCCAACTATAATAATAATAACTTGAAATTATTATTTTCATAATTTCTTATCATATAATCTACACTTACCGAGCAAAATGCAGCACACGCGCGCCTAATAAAATCTTCTTAAATGCATCAGCAAAGATCTCATAATCTCAAAGTCAAGCAAAGTGAGAAATCATATCAACGACGCTCCATGAAATTTCATTATACTTAGTAGGCTCAGTCAGCATTTCTTTCTTTAATTTAATTTCTTCACTGTTGCTACTGATTACTGAGGGGGCGCGAAGTAAAGAAGGGAACCAACCGTACCGAACATACATATGACACTAAGCAGATCACCAGCAGCGCACAATATTGAGTTCATTAGAACCACAAATTACATATAGAATAAGAAACACTTCCAAGTTCCAATTCAAAACCGACTTCAAAAGTGCTCCAAAGTAAACACAAAAGTTTGTGACCTTCCTTCTGGAATATATTTAATTTATTTTTTTTGTATTTATTTTTTTTTTTTTTTTTTATAGCATTAGACAAAAATTTAATCGCACTAATTATATTCGTTGAATTCCAGTTTTTGCGACTTTGATCAAAGTCGGATTTCTATAAATATTGCTCGAGTAATCGAGCTATCTACTACGAGTATTCGCGGCGACTATTCAAGTTCTCTGCCAATAATTATGCGGAAACTGATCACACAAAATCTCCTTACCGGGATCGATCGAGGAAGCAAGCAATAGTAATACCCGACGATGTGGACGATGTGAATCTCCAGACAAAAAATTGCATTAATTGCACAAGTGCTAATGAATCAATATTTTTTTTTTCACTTAAACTCGCGTCGATTAATTAAACTATGAAGTTACCTCGTGTGCGCGATCACATCGACATCATCCGTTCTGAATCCATTCTTATCGCTCACTGAATTGTGAATTGACTCTACCGTTCCAACAAACGCGCAAGCTTATTAGCGTTTTCCAACTAAGTTTCGATTTCATTAGACTCCTCAGACGGTTGGCCTGAGCCAGAGCCAGAACCTGAGCCAGAGCCAGAGCCAGTCTATGAGACTTTTGTTAGGAGTCTCACTGAAAATACGTTACGTCACTCTCGTGGAAAATTCAAGTTTAGATTTAGATGCTAAACGCGATCCGATAGAATCACAATATGAAGCCGAATTGGCTGCAATTTTTAGAATATTTTTTATTATGAGTTGCTGAGAGATCGTGTCATGTGTGAACGATGATGATGATGATGATGATGATAGTGGTGGTGCTACATAATATATATGCTCGAGTTGAACTATCCACAGTATCTAATTTCATTGCGAGTCTACATACTCTAGACCGTACAAACCAGTCGGGGCAACAGTATAGCATAGCAAGTTAACTTCATCATTTACCTGCATTCAAATTGAGTAATTGTATAATTACAGCACGCAAAACATTTTGAAAATATGTATGCTGCCACATGTAATTTGCATTACCTTTTATAGGAGATTTGTGTAGATTTTGTATAATAAAACTTGAAATTATTATGGTGTTGCGCGCGCGGCTCTGTTGCTAATTCTATTGCTCATTTAAAATTTGTAGATATTTATGGGGGGCCTCTTCTCTTCTATCTGTGAAAATGTCAATTTCAAATATCATGAGTTCATATTTTCCCAGTTGGGTTTTTTTTTCGTGTTGAATTTGGAGCGAGGAAGATCAATAAATTATTGACATTGAAATTAATGATAGAAATTTTATTGAAAATAATGACTGCGTGTCAATAGCTGATTTCACTTATATTACGTAATTTTTCTGTGTTCTTATATCCAAAATGAGGCAAAAATTTCCCCCACACACTTACATGAATTGCCACAATTGGGGTGAGCTTTTCTACACTAATACACAATCCATTTTCTAATTTGAATAACTTATGCCGTTAACCTTCTTAATTTATTTTAATAACTTTGAGTTTATTTAATCAGTATAAGAATTTTGATGCGTAAATCAAAGTATAGCAAGTATAGGAATTCGTTTATGGTGATTTTATTGAATATTTGTGATTAAATGAACTATTTTTATGAATTTCATGTACATTGAAAATCTGTTAACGCGAAATAATAGTGGACCAGCGGAAGATTTTCATAGTAGGGCAACCGGGTCCAGTAGACACATTTTTCATAATTAATTTTATAATAATGTTACTGTATAGTTTTTAGGCATAATAAATGTATGTAAATTAGTTTTGATTACTTCAATGGGATTTTTAATAGTTACTATTATTTTATTCACTATAAGGTTTTCAAATATTATTTGCCATTTTGAAAAGAGCTTCATTTATTACGAAAAAAAAAAAATCACTATTTTTAAAATATCTCTATAGGTGGTAATGGTGCAGAGGTCTAAAACACATACCTACTATGTTTTAGAAGAAAACATATATGATAATAGGGTTCTAGTAAAGCTTTCGACAAGTTATCTCGCGCCATGATACTATTTAAAATGGAAAAGTATAGGTTTCCCCTAACATTTCTTAAATGGACAGAGTCTTATTTAGATAAAAGAACACATCAAATCTTATTTCGTCATTCCATCTCAAGAGTCCTGAAGGTTTCGTCTGGCGTACCTCAAGGGAGTCATTTAGGACTGTTGTTCTTTATTCTATCTATAGACGAAATTGTCTCTATTGTGAGGCACTGTAAAGTCTTGATTTATGCTGACGACATTAAACTCTTGGCCCAGATTAAATCTTTTAACGATTGTGAGCAGGTACATAGTGACCTTCACATGATTTTACGATTGGTGTAAATGCAATAACTTGATACTCAATACAGACAAATGTGAAGTTATGACTTATGACTTTCCACATTTGCCGTGTGGATGCTGTTTGTGACTTGGCTATCAAATGTAACCATAGATTGAGTTTTATCTCCCACATAAACTAAATGGTATCAAAGAGTAGTTCTATGTTGGGCTTTATAAAACGTTGGTCCCGAGAGTTCTCGAATCCTACCATAACATTGCGTTTGTACACTCGCTTTGTAAGACCACTTCTTGAATACGCTAGCCAGGTCTGGTCTCCATTTTACAGTACACACATTGGGCGTATCGAGTTTGTTCAACGGAACTTCCTACAATTTGCTCTGAGGCACCTATATTGCATGTCATTTTATCCGGTGTTCGGTTTATGTTTATTTTAACATACTAATGCTAACACCGCCTAAATGATGAAAAGCATGTTTTGTTGACCGTTTATATATTAAACGTGTCACAACAGCGAGCTTGTGTTAAGCTGGTTCTGATAGTCATATATGGTGCATGATTATCTATTTCCGCGTTAGGTGAGATGAGGTTACGACAGAACCAAACCCATTCGTACATAAGAAATTAAATTGAATTAATTAGCCCATTTGAGGTTAAATTGATGAATGATAAAATTTTGATGATATGGGTGATCTCAATGGATCTCAAAGAACTAAAAATTATTAAAGATATTAAGGGTTTTGTGTAAGATAGGTGGTGAGTCCTAATAAGTATTTATATAATGAAAGGGTGGGTTTTATAAAAGTGTAGTTTTATTGGACATTACTTCCCGGTAACTGCAATGTATAAAAGTGGAGCGTACATCGTGGTCTATAATATGCCCGAGTTTATTAGTAATTTGGGGAGTTTGGAGATGGGTTATTTTGGGGTGCTGTGGAGGCAAATATGGGAGGTTTCGCTCTAGTCACGAAACTCTTCAGCGGTGCTCTCTCACTATAAGCTTCGTCATAAATAACCTCCTCGCAGGCAGTTTCCATCACATCCTTAGATGTATTCGATCTTTCCGTTTTTCGTTTGTAGGTCCTTATCGTTCTGAATGTAAGAAAAGCATGTGATTAGTAGTCATCCGTAACTTAAAAGATGAGCAAAATAAAAACGAAACATGGGGTCAGTTAACTCATGAGTTGTCTAACACTGCTGCCCCAACCCGCCATTTTCTTTTTGAAACACTCACGTCAAAAAGTCATTCCAATCATAGGAAAATCAAGTTAGGAACACCATATTAACCAATGCATACACTTTCAATTAAAACCACTCACCTAACCTAACATCATGAACGTGTAAGTTGTAAGACAATTTAAATATCAAATAAAATTTTTACTCACGTGCTTGTAATTTCGTTTTTTTTCTATAAATCCGCGAACGAAGTGCGCTAGCTTCAACGACTATTACTACACTGAGGTGAATACCTTGACTGAATACACAGTTAAATTGATACAGCTTTGTTGTAGATGTTTGTTTAGTTAATCGCTATGAGGCTACATACCCTTGTAGTCAACTGACATCCAGTCTACCCTGTCCGTATTTCTTGTTAAGAGTTGTCTTATATATGGTATTCCTAACCTCTTTTACAATCGGTGTTCCACTGTGTTAGTGAAGCCGTTAAGTACTTTATTATCAATATTCAAAAAGGCTTTCCCATCAACATTAAAGTACGGGTTCGTTACCCCAATTCTTAAAGCAGATAATCCTAGATTAGTTATTAATTATCGTCCAATATCCATATCCAATGCTCTGGGTTTAATATTCGAAAGTGTTATATATATAATCAGCTTCATCATCAAACTATGCCTTTCATTTCACTTCAACAGCTGTCATTCTAGTTCTTTTGAACAAACATCTGGTGTTCCCCAGGGTGCATTACTTGGTCCGTTTATTTTTCTAATTTACATCAATGATTTACCAACTGATATTACTTCGGACACTTTGTTGTACGCTGATAACGCTTAAAGTTTTTCGAATTCATAATTGTTAGAACCTGCAAGATGATATTACAAAACTTGAAAATTGGCGTAAAAACAAACATGTCAACCCAATAATCCACAATTCCGTATCCCTTCTTCCTTTCCTGCCAAGGCTGTGCTACGGCATCATAGGGTATCCTGAGCTTTGGAAGTATCATAAAAAAGATTTGGGTGTTACTTGTGATAACAAAATTCTTTTTGCTCCCCATTTGAACCTTGTTACTGCCAAAGATCGTCTTCTAGGTTTTATTTTTCAGGTATGTAAATCTTTCAAATCAAGCGCCGTTGTTATTTCTCTATATATTTCGTTAGTGAGAAGCACTCTAGATGCGCTTGTCAAAGTTGGAGCCCTTTTTACTCTTGCTATAATAATCAAATCGAATCTCTCCAGAGAAAATTCACCAGAATATTACTGTATAAATAGGAACATAATGAGATAGAGTATAATGCGAGATTAGCCCGATTCAACATGTTATCTTTAGAACATCGTCGTGTTTCTCTTGATACATTGTATGTATTGTGTAAAATTCTGAATGGCAATGTGCACATTTCTGACGTGCTTTCCAGAATTGGTATTAATATTCCCTCAAGATACGCAAGACAATATACTTCATTTAAATTGCCCTTTTCTACAACAAATCTACAATTTCATGCTGACTCAATACGGTGTAATTTAACGTCTTCGGGACAAGAAACGCCAACTGTGTGAGGTATTACCAAAGAAAATCCATCATGATTCAAACAATTTTTAATTATTGTGGTTGTTATACATCGTCAGGCTGTAGATGTTAGGAGTCCAAAATTGTTAGTCATTAGTACCTTCTATATATCCTAGACAGACTGTGTCCATAATGACTTAATTTAAAATTTAGTCATTTCAAGGAAATGAAGAGGTGACAGACTATGGACAAAAAATTATTTCATTTGCAATGTCATTGACAGTTTCCTTAATGTGAGTAAAGAGTTCAATAATTTAAATAAACGCTATCAAGAAAATTTGCGAGTATTTACTGTAGTAGAAGTCAATTTTTTTTGTTGAAAGCGACCAAAAAGTGAAGAAAGCAACAAAGACATTTCTTTCATGATTGGCTGCTGGATGTCACTGCTAACTTTATTGGAAAAACTTTCCACATTGCGTTAAATACTGTTCGTAATGATGGTAGGTGGCACTGCACTTTTACTGCAATTTCAGTAAATGGAGTAAAATGTAGTCCATTTGAAAATAAAGTGAAATGTTGCAAATGGGTCCTTGATGAACTTCATTTGTGTGACACACTGTACATTTGACTCCATTTAATTAAAAATTAAATCATTATGGAGACAATCTGTCTAGGGTATTAGATTAAACACTCGCTATTATTATTGACTTTTTTTTTATTAATTAAATTTTCGAATTCGACCACATAATGAAAGTAGATATATTTTGTGCGCATAATTCATCTCCTTCTCCTCCTTAAATAATTTCCTCACATTAAAAATTAAAAAAAATCATTATTTTCGGCCCCTGGAATAAATACTTTTCAACAAAATACTTAAAAGTGCTTTATTTGTTCTTTCATTCTTAATCACAAAATAATTTCATGGAATAATTTCACTGAATTCAAGTGAATGCAAGTGAATGCAAGTGAATTCGCGCACACTTCAATGAATGCAATGCATTCCAAAAAAATGCAGTTCAAAAGGAAAAAGAATGCATTGGTTAGTATTTTTTTGAGGAATAGAATTCATTTAATTCCATTCCAATTCGTTCATTTTAATGAAAAAAATGTATAGGAATGCAGCTCAAAAATAATGCATTCTTTAACAACCCTGACGTGAACAAACCACGAAACATTCGGAAACTAAAGCAGAATATTCGAACAAAAATTGCAAATTTGGAACCAAAATCGTTGCGCACCGTCATGCAAAATACCAAAAGAACCATTAACTGACAACAAGAAAATGGAAGTCATTCAAGGGATATTATTTTTCACACCTAGATTAAAAAAATACAATAAATTGCACTTTCATTAAAAAGAAAAAAGAAATCGAGTCAGTCCAAATTAGCCCACCCACTAGTTTCGGTATTTCACATCAGTTGACCTTTTAAATTGTACGATTTAATGCCTTCAGAATTTTTCCCACTAGGGCTATATGAAATCACAACTCTATGCCAGTAAACCAAGACCGATTCGTGACCTGAAGGTTAACACAATTCGCATTATTGAAGAAATGTATAGTCCACCTTATGTGAAAATGCTATTAAAAATTGTTTCATCAGAATGCATTCCACCAAACGAGAAGACATCTCAATGCTATTATATTCCGCGCATAATGTCATGGCATGCCATTGAGGGAATTATTTTTAAAATGAAATAAAACAAGTGGAAAAGCTAGAATTGGTCTAAGACCAATTCTTATGATACCCTAGATGAATGCCCGTATGAAATTTCGTATGGGTACCCATTTGAGCAATTTTGATTTTTGCAGTGGTTTTTCGCATATATTTCTACAACGGTTCGTCGGGCAGAAAAAATGATTATAACCAATTTTATAGGATTTCATATTCTGAAGAAGTTTTTAGTACAACAAAAAAGTCTTGGACTGATCGTTTTCACAGTATACATAAAAAGCCTAATTTTTTATATGGCAACACCAAGAATGGGTTGCCCGATTTATTCCATTTTTGAAATTTTATTTGCTAGTACAATGAAAACAGTATGTACCAAATTTCAGCTCTCTACGGCGACTCGTTCTCAGGCAGTGTTCAAATATATAACGGAAAACGAAATTTTTGTATGGCAACCCCACGAAGGAATTGCCCGATTTGTCTCATTTTCGAACTTAATTGTACTTTTTTTTTTTAAAGTCCGTGTACAAGATTTCAGCTCTCTAAGTGTACGCGTTCTGGAGTTATCGTGCGCACGGACGGACGGACGGACGGACATGCAAAAATCAAAATAACTTTTAATATTATGCGTGGGTGTCCAATCCATTTTGCGCTACCATCATTATTTCGAGGTGTTACAAACGGAATGACAAACTTAGTATACCCTTTAGATTTCATCTAGGGTATAAAAACTATGCACATCTCGAAAGAAAATGATGCACGATTTAGAAAATAAAATTTCGACTTTTAACATAATTTTTGCGCTGTGCTTAAAAGTTGTGTTTAACAATTTCAATCAACTGGAAAAAACTCTGAAGTGAAAATGTTGGATTTAAATGAATCTTTCTAATTGGCACGTACACATATGCATCTCGATTGCAATATGCTATTTTTAAAATAAAGAAAGTTCGGGGCATTTAGCAAGGCTCAATTTTAACTCTACTACTCAGCCGATTTTCTTGAAACTTGGACTCTTGCATAGTTCCGATGGCAATATTTTTAGGTTAACTTAAGTTGCCCGGAACTACGCATGTGTGCAAAGTTTAAGAATATCGACTCAGTATAAGTGCATCAAAAATTGTTTTTGTTTCATCGCAACTATGCACCAAATTACTCGAAACAATTCATTAGTAACCGTTTACACAATTTGTTTTCATTATTCATTCAAATTTTTCGTTATTTTACCTTTGCACCAAATCAATTGAATGCAAGATACTGAAAAGTATCAAATAAAAAAAACACATTAAGTTAAATTTTTTATCATTTTTCAGCTATTTATAAAATTTAAAACTTACATCATATGACTAAAAATAAAATCAACTAAGTATTTCCATAGCTTAAGTATTTAACAACAGTGGGCCAGACCAGTGTCTGGAGGGGTTTCCAATATCAATTTCCGCAGAGACAATTGATTGTAAAACAATTTCCATAAAATATATTTCACTGAATAAGCGATTTCCCTAATCCTATTGACTTCAAATAGCCATTCATATTATCAGTCAGATTTGATTTGCGGACATTTGCCCAAAAAAGTCAACTCAACTAGTGAAAATTTTGAAATTTTCCGAAGACGGGTTTAAATGTTTTGAATAAAACAGATTGTAGGTAGTAACTGAAATAAAATCAACTTAATTCATTTAGTAATAGCAGAAAAATTCCACTGCTTCTGTCATTTATACATATACGGACAGTAAAAGTCTAAGAAATTTGAGTTTTATAGCCTAGGTATTTCTGTATATTGAGTGCTATCAGTTTCCTGCAATAATTTTTCTATTTTCGTTTGTTTTTTTTTGTTTTTTCGAGTCACTCAATTTCATTATTTGGGACCTACTGATGAGTCAAAAAGTAGTCATTTTGAACAAATAATTATTATAATAGAAAATTTGAAATGAAAAATCCGTGCCAACACCTAGTGTATAGAACTATATAGTGGTTGCAAAAATGCTTCCTTGATATAATGTCAGATGGCACCACTTGTACCATTTTGAACAGTTTTGCTCACACTTCGCTAAAAGCAAAGCTGTGCCTTAGAATATAGAGCAAACAGGAATGGTGATAAGCCAGATTTTGCGTAATGAATTCCTGGTTGTGTTGGTAGTCCATTTTTACATGTATTTACACGCCATCGCTATTCTAAGCAACTTGTCAATTTGCAAAAAGTAAACAAAGGTTTTGAGCGGAGCATCTGTGGTAAAAAATGTTCTTTTTCGACTTTATTTTGAAATAATTCACATATTTAATTTATATAAATGTTTGCTTCTATTAACAAAAAATATAATTTAGGTAGTGCCGTTGCTTCAAACAGGATTCCCTAGTTTATAATCCAATTTATATTTGCAAGCACTGACCGAACACTTCATTTCTGTTTTTTTAATTGATATGAAGATTTTAACAGGCACTAGTGGCACTATAAAACTTTGCAAAATATAGTTCAAAGATAAATAGTTTTGAAAAGAATTGATTCGGTATTTTTGTTAAATTTCACAAAAGAATTTTAAGTTGACCAAATCTACTCACAAAACAAAAGCACATTTGACAATTAATCTACAGCTTTGACAATTTCTCCATCCAGCATCTCACTTACTCCTATGTATAGTCTCCTGCTCTTGACAAATTACGCTCATGTACACGAATTTTGCACGATTCAACCATTCCTGTTTGCTATATATTCTAAGAGCTGTGCAACTGCAGTATGGACAAGGGGTTCAAAGGATAAGCCGTACCAGCATAGCCAAACCACGGTATACATACTAATAAGGTATGACTATCCGGCACCATAGATTCGCCATTTTCTCTGTTAATTCATTCGCATGACGCGTTTCTTAAAAAATAAAAAAATTTAAAGTTTAATATTTATGTAAATTTATTCAACTGGATCCATTTAAAATCTTAAAACAAGAACCATTTTGCTTTCTAAATAGAAAGATAAATTGAAGGAAGATTATTAGAATTGTATTCCACATTTTAATTTGCCACTAACCCTACTTTTTACACTTCGTTATGATGCATTGCAAATTTGCCTTCTATTTGAGAAAAGTATGATTACCACTAACTAATTTCACTATAGAAATAACTTTCGTGGCACTTTGTTTTGATCCGAACATATTTTCAATGGATCCAGTGGAATAAATTTACATAAATATTATCACTTAATTTTTCTCGTTTTAAGAATCGATTCGTGTGACGTCACATGCACTTGACAGCCTGAATGATCATACCTTGTTACTCTGTATATAAGGAGAAACAAAGTTATCCTCATGTGGGTACCTGGACATGAGGGCCACAAAGGCAATGAAATTGCGGATGGCCTAGCCAAAAGAGGAGCCGAAACTAAGTTTGTCGGACCAGAGCCATTTTGTGGCACTTCAAAGTGTTACCTCAAAGCTACCCTAAATAACTGGGAGAATAAACAAAAATCCCTGTATTGGGAAAGGCTACAAGGACTTCGTCAGGGAAAAAAGTTTATCGACACCTCTGGCGGAAAAACAAAAGAACTCCTACTCCTTAGAAGAACATAGCTCAAAATGATCACTGAGCTCTTCTCAGGCCATTGCCCCTTGAGGTATCACCTAAACAAGCTTGGGTTTGGCTGAGACTTCATCCTGCCGCTTCTGTCAGGATGCTCACGAAACCTCGGAGCACTTGCTCTGCAACTGCGAAGCATTGGCCAGGCGGAGATTACTCCACCTTGAACATGCTTTTCCTCCACCAAGTTACGTATGGAACCTCAAGCCCAGAATGGTTCTAGACTTTCTTAACAGTCTAAACCTAGGGACTCACAATAGATCTTTCAGGTCGCAGTGATTGCGAGGCTAACGCCTATACACCCCTTCACAAATCTAATCTAATCTACTCTGTATATCGTGAGCCAAACTAAAAACATACAAAGGCTGGGAGGGAAGTAGACATCTCCTCGATAGACCTGGACCTGATGTAGGGAAGGCCGCAATTGTTTCTTAGAAATTTTTTATGGATTATTGGAGGCCGACAACGGTTGCTTGGGCCACTAACAATTTTTATTCGCATAGACTCGTAGAAATTTACAGAAAATGTATCGGGAGAATTTTTATTCAGTCTGGTAGGCGCCGACTGGAGTTATTTTCAAATGCAATCTTACAATATGTGCTGTTGTCGGCCTCCAATGCTTAACAATTCTAAGGAAAAATTGCGGCTTTGCCTACATCAGGTCCAGCCCTCGCTTATTTTATCTTGGAGCGAGGCATTGCTGGCCACAACAAGGTACTAAGTCAAATTGTGTTTCGCAACCACTATATAGTTCTATACACAAGGCTAATATTTAAGTTTGATCTGGAGTTCTAAGAAAATTATGGATGCCTTATGCCTTAGACACACAGCACTCTTAATGAAGAAATAACTAACGACTCATTAGTCTATAATGATTCATTATAAACTGCGGACACACAGCCATTTCTTTAATTAAGTTGTGCTGTCAAACTGGTTTTGATGAACTTATCACATTAAAGAAGCAATATGGATCGAATTAACGCGATAAACTTTGTTTTCATTTATTTTATTTTCAATTTAACTATTTACAAATGAGAAACACATTATATTTAAAAAAATATTAATAATATAATTTGTGATTAGCATTTCTTTGCATTTCTTCTTCTTATTTTCCAAATCGGCAGATGCACAGCGGAGCTCCAGATTTACATTATATGCCAAATCTAGCACATTTTTCCTCATTATAGCTATAATGAAGGAGGAAAACACGTCATTAGTGTACTTCATTATCATCTGATTTTCGTGCTATAATGACATATACTATTTGACACACGACATTTTAATGAATAGTTAGTACAAATGATTCATTAGTTCGTGCTGTGTGTCTAGGGTATTACAAATAGAACGGTAGAGGCAATTCACCAAGCTGTACAAGTTTTTGAGTAGATCAAAAGATTTAAGGCGGGAAGAGATGAAGATAATAGACATCAATTAAAGCTCAAGAAATTGTGGAAAAGTTACTAAAGACTGCTGTGGTTAGTTAGTTTTCTTCGCGTTGGTTACCAAAAGCGTTGCACAACGAATGGATGCTGATCTTTCGCCTTCTTAAATAGGATCACAAAAAAAGTGAAACGATTTTTATTCAGGAATTTTCACGGAGAATGAGAAAGCAAGATTCAGTCCAAAGTGTATACATCAAAAGATTATTGGAAAAAAATTAAAACTGAAAGATCGACCAGCAAAGTGATGGCAACTGTTTTCTGGGATTCGAAAAGAGTTGATTTTCTGGAAAGGAAAATAGCAATGGCAAAGAATAGGAAAACTTTACCAACGAATTTTGTTCCACCACTGCAATGCACCAGCACATTTTTCAGGAAATATTTGTGGGAATTTTGAGGAAATTTTGTTGGGAAAGTTTAATTCACCCATAGGCCACATTTGGCAGTTATGACATTGTTCAGGAAAAAGATTCTGCTTTCTACAGGAAGTTTGAAAAGATGGCAATATCGCATGCCAAGTGTAGAAAATATGTACAATACAATACAAATTTAAAAAGCTACAAATGTGTGTTTAATTGAGTAGACTTGCAACAGTACCAACGATAAAAAATTATTAAAAAGTCGGGTCTGTTTTTACAAAACTCAACAAGTACGCACTATTGTTGAGTTATGCAAAACTGCTTATGGCTGCTCATAACCCTTTTATGGACACTTCTTCGTCATAAGTTCACTCGCTGTATTGCTGTCACCCCCTGTCGTTTCAAAAACTTAAATTGAATTTCGAATAGAAAGAAAGACTTTCTTATACATACCTACTTACATCTTTCACTGTTTGTAGATTGCTTCTTAAATAGTAATGATTCTTGACAACAAAACCAGAGGATGGGATTCTCAATACTTTCAGCCACTTTTTTTATTAGCGACGGTTGAGCAGTCTCTCCCTCTTCTTTCTACTGGTATATGAGTAAGTGATGTCTAGATATTGATGGTATTCATAATTGGGAACTCATTTCATAAATGGAATCAATTTATACGCATACTCTCACAATAAATTCTAAATCGTTTTTACATTGCTTTATTTAGTTAAGAAACTTTGTGTGCCTGGGTCAAATCTTTAAATCAATTTTTGATACACTTCCACTCGAATCGATTTTCTTTAAACTCAGCATACAAGCGCAGTTTCGGTGATGATGCAATATTTTAAGCCATCGGTTCTTGAGCAATGATTCTGACAGATCTTTCCTGTTTTGTCCATATCAAAATTCTGTACGCCCCCCCGTTAAAAGATGACGATCCTGGATAACGTTCAAATTTTCGAAAAAATCCGATGTGTTCTTTCCATCAAAGCTGGTTGCACTCGCCAATTGTGGTGTTCTTATTGGATGTCCTTTAGGAAATGCGATCAACCAAATTTTTCCAACAACCATGCAAATTGCTTCCAATGATGCTAGGAAGCTGTGCTGTAAATTTTTCATGAATTTGATATTCATATAATCAGTCGGATCTGATTAACGGATAATTTCATAAAAACTAATTTTCAGAAAAACCTTAATAAACAATTTCACTAAAGAGCAATTTTTTTGATTTTCCTGAAAAATCCGACTGATACGAATAGCCATTCGAAGTTAATAAATGTAACGAAAAAGAAATCTTCACTATTCCAGCGACCTATTAGATTGAGTTGATCAACATTAGGGTTTAAAACTATAGCCTCATGTCAGGAAGACGGCCGTACCGTTAACTTTCAGATTTCGAAGTGCTTTGCATTGGCACGGACATTGTTCGTACCCATCAATCTCCAGTTGCCAGTTGTCATTTTTAACACCTTCACAGCTAAGTATCTCGAGAGCTATTAAGGAAGTAATGTCAATGTTCAAAAAGTAATAGAAACATAGAACCCAATATCTCGGTGTTATAAAAAAAACAAACGAAGAAATTGGGCTCTAGTGATATCGTTCATTGGAAGTTTATTCGCCGAAAACTGCTTTTCGGGCAATTATTCGCAATTATTCGGTTCTACGCCCATATAAATTTGTAGATATAACTAATACCTGTCAATGAATAAATGAATTTCTCCATCTGGCCAATAATAGCTAAGGTGAATTTGAATAGACCTTATTGTGATAAAGACGTACGGCCATATATTCTTAAGCCATTATTCATGTATTAAGCTACAAAACTGTAAATGGCTTAATCATGCAATGCAATACATAGATTTAGAAAAATATGGACCACTTATCCCTCCCTTTACTCATTCCCAGGTAAAAAAAAAATTAGGGAACGCTGGTAAAGCTTGCACCTATTAAAGAGTGTGTACTTTTATTTGCAAGCCATTATTTGCCCCACTTATATGGAACGCCTTAGCAAGCTTGCAGTAAAGATTCTCAAAACTAGCGCAGAACTCCATAGAAGAGCCAACTTAAAATACTTTCGCAACGAAGTATTGTACGAGGCAGCCAACATAACTACCATCAAGACAATGAGTATCTGTTTGATCTAGCGAAAAAACAAGTCGGGGAAAGTCCCTATGCACACAAGCTTACCTCTTATACCGGCAAATTTCACGTACTTCTCACCTTTGCTTTTGTTAAAGCCTGATACTAGAAACATCTACTTCCATGACGATAGAATAAGTTTCTATGCCACTAAAGGGATTACTACAGAGGGTAATCCCTAATAAGCCCATCAAGAGCTCGGGAATGTCTTTGAAGAAACCTGCCAATATAGAAACCTTCCAGCTCTAAACTTCCTAAAACTCCTATTCAATCCTTACTCCCTTCCAGTCCCTTACAGCTGATGTGGGGCACAGCAGTTGTAGGAAGGATAAACAACAACATTACGTGAAAGATTAAGCCCCAACGCTCTAAATAAGCCAAACCATACGAAGCGAAAAATCATCGAGTAAATCCATAGAAGGAAGACCGTGAAGAAATCGAAAGCGCAAATACTCTTGACTTCACTTAACTTTGCAAGCCATTCAGTTCTTGTCTGGTGAAAATGGAAGAGTACGTCGAAAATTAATTCTTTCCTCATATATGGAAATTTCTAAAGAGAGAGAGACTTAGCTAAAAAGTTGAAAATCCCGAAGACGACCATTCAAAATGTTCTCAGTAAATTTCGGGAATCTTATAGTGTCCAGAGAGAAAATCCGGATCAGGAGCGAAATCAGGCTCGGCAGTCTAAAAATTGACCAAACAAGAACGAAATCCCAACATCTCGCTAAGAAATGTGGCTGATAAGGCGGCTGGAACGTCATTTGTTACGGTCCATCGAAATAAAGGAAGAGAAAGCCTGCGAAGTTATCATGTTTTGAAAATACCGAACAGAACACCAGAAAAGAACCAAGTTACAAAATCCAGGAACCACAAATTTGTATGAAAATTTCATAACGAAATTCGACTGCTGCATTATGTATGATGAAATTTAGGTGAAAACGAACTTCAACCAGCTTTAAGGGCAGGCATTTTATGTGGCAGAAAAAATCAGTGATGCAGATCCCAAGTTTAAGAATCGTCTCGGTGCACCAAATTTTCCATTAAATACTTAATTTGGCAAGCAATATCTTCGTGTGGTCAGAAATCATTACCTTTCGGTGATAACAGGAACAATCAACACGAATGTGTACGTTAAGGAGTGTCTTCAGAAGCGCCGTCTTCTATTCTTTAGAACGCATGATGCATCAGTTTGCTTTTGGTGTGATCTAGCAAATCGCTACTATGGTAGAAAAACTAGAGATTTATACGATCTCCAATGCATGTCCGTAGTATCGAAGGAAGCCCATCCTCCAAATTTTAATTTTCCGAAACTAAGACCAATCGAAAAATATTGAGTTAATATTAAAAGAAAATTAAAGGAAACAAAAAAAAAAAAACAAAAAAACACTTGCCTAACATACGAGTAAGACACTTTTAGGAGCCAGTATAAAAGAGCGTTCGATACTGTCTCTGTACAAAATTTAATAAAGAAGACAAATTCACCATTGTTATAGCACTTAGTAATTATTAATGTGAATAAAGTAAATGATAAGTAATAGTTTAATTAAAAGAGCTTGATAACAAACAAAAAAGGTTTTTCTTGTGATTGGTATTATTCTGAATCAGACTTTAAATAGGTGCCAAGCTAATTTCACCGGGGCTTAGGTTCTAGGCCAGCCTGTGGTAAAACCTATTATAGGTGAAGCTGTGATCGTGGCTTTCATTACTTCAACAAAACTCTACCCTTAAATTTTGAAAATTTATAGGGATTTGAAGCTCCATTGCTATTGTATTCAGTCTCAGTGTGATTTAAAAAGAAATCTCGCCAGATCTGAATGGCTTTTTCATTATTGCAAACACTTTGATCAGAGTAGTGCAATTTACATAACAGGATATTCCATAGTGCTTGGGCATTACTTAAATAAATAAATAAATAAATCTACAAAAAAAGAAATCAATACAAAATAACAAAACTAATAAAAAGAAAATTTTATTTTTAAATTTTTATGAGATAACAAATATCACGCAAATCCACTCTCAATCAATTCACTAAAATCCATACAAACTACCTTAAAAAATATTGATAATAAAAATAATATAATATTATTAATCGTAAATAATCCAAGTAAATAAAAACTAAGTAATCACAAGCCAGTTAAAACATTTTCACATTTTTATAAAATCGTTTCGGGGACTCTTCTGTAGTTTCCGTAGAAACAAAATAACTTAAAACCAGTCTTCGTTTACATATGAAATAATTTTCTGTCTATGTTCTTGCTGCTGCTGCTGCTGGATGGACACTTTCTCAATTGTGGTTCCTTTTAGATTCACGCGTCCGCATATTCTATGATATCGTCCATTTTCACTGTTATATCACTTCCACCTGAATGATCTGATCTATTGTCAGAGGAACTATTTCCAGCCTTTCCGACTGGACCATCAATACGATCAGGATTTTTGTCTATTTTTGTCCTATCTGGAATTGTATACTTTGGTATTTTGCGGTTTGTGTTCGGTGATCGTGTTATATGAAAATTCGGATTATTTGCGAAATTTTGTGCCAATTTCTGAACGTTAGTCATCGGTTTCGATGGATTCAGTACGTCCGGGAGGTTTTTCGATGTAGACGGCTGGTGGTGATGAGATGATGCAATGTTATCATTATGATGTTGCTCTCTGGGACTAATAACTGCATATGGTGGAATGATTTTACGATCTGAGAAATTAAACAAAAAAAAAAAACTTATTTGTATTTCTAGTAAGTGTAAAGAAGTGTTTTAAATATTTTTAAGAAGTTTAAATTTTATTGGAAGCTTAATATAATAAACTTCGACCTTAAAGCAGTAGGCATTGCGATGTAATGGTAGCGTAGAAACTTGTTAGGCTATTTTAATCATGTTCTAGTAGTTGGAATGATATAGTTTCAAAAAGTAAATAAAATAAGAATTAAGATGAAGAAAAGTGTAAAGAATATTTTGTTTTTCGATATATACTCATTTTGTAGCTATATTTTTATAATTGCATGAAGAGCAAGGCTGTCACAGTACCATAAGCAATTCAATTAGATTTATACTCAATTTCAATCGGTAGAAATAGGTATTTAGGAAATCATGACAGCTACTGTTTATCTATGCTATGAAGGAGGTTTAAGGTTTCAGGAAAATCTAAAAAGAAAAAAAGTAAGGATAATATAAATATAATTTATCCTTGAATACTTCAAGATATACCACTTTAATTTTTATATTTTAAATTAATGCGCATTGTTTTAATAAATCATTTTCCCATCAAGTTAGGATTGCAACGAAATTAGAGCAGAGAACTTTTTTTTTCGTTTCATCATCGTGGTTTTCATGATGATTGGTGCAAAAACTGCAATTTTACAAATTCCTTACAGGATTATAAAACAGATTTGAAAAAAAAACTTGATAGAAAAAGGATTGAAGTATTGAATCAGAGATTTACGTGTTTCGAAAATAGTGTATACAGAGTGTCCCATAAGTGGTGTGAAACCTGAAGGCTTTGGATAGGTCATACTTAGTCAATGGGGAGTTGGGAAAATCTTAATAGTTTCCGAGATAACGGGACTTAATGATATTTGGTAATGTTTTCATAGATCACCCTGTGATTTCTTCACGTTTATGATGATTTATACTTTGATACATAGATAATCGTTGGACTTATTCGACGATCTATAAATTTTTCTCCTCCTCTCCTCCGTTTTGAAGTTATGATTCAACAAAGTTAAAATTTCGGAATTGTAACCCATTTTTTTTTTATTTAACTACTATTTTTATAAAAAAACATGTCATCGAGGCCAACTTTTCATATTGGATCTAAGAAGTCCAAAAGCTTAGATTTAAAATAACCTCCTATCACACTCTGTACCCAAAAAGTGACCCTTTCCATTGATTTTATACATATAAAATACGTAAAAAATCAATGCCTTTTCTGCGTTTTTTGAACTTTTTCTTGAACATATCCAGTGAAAATGACTTAAAAAGCTCTCCCCAAAAGATAATTGCCTACTTTCAGGCACTTATTGAACTTTTTCGCTTGATTTGAAAACAGAGCATTTCACGGAAAGTCTATTTGAAGGTGTAAAATTGATGACATTAAATTGAAAAAATTACATCGGTCAAATGACCACCTCTTGAGTTGATGCACATTTGTGCTCGTTTTACGGTATTTTGCATTGTTGCTTGCAAAATTTTTGGCTCCAAATTGGTGATTTCTTCTTCAACGTTGCTTTTAAAGACTTGCAAGGTTTGCGGTTTGTTGGGGTAAACGCGATATTTTAAAAAGCTCCAAAGGAAGAAATTTGGAGCCGTCAGATCTGGTGATCTGGCCGATCAGTTCAAATCGCCAAAACGGGAGGGAGATCAAACGGCCCGGAAATTGGTGTTTCAAAATCTCCATCGTTGTCCGAGCTGCATGAGCGGTTGCTCCATCCTGCTGGAACCAACAATGCTCGAGGCCCAATTCAGCAACTGCCGGCAAAAAAACAAAACTCGCTTAACATCTGTCTGTAGCGCTCACCAGCGACGGTTGTGGTGGTGCTTTTTGAGTCCTCAAAAAAATAGGGGCCAATCGCTTTTTCACTGCAAATGCCGCAACAAATAGTCACTTTGAGAGGATACAATGGCTCTTTGTGCATTTCTTGTGGATTCTCCGTGCCTCAGAAATGAAAATTTTGTTGGTTCACGTAACGACTTAAGTGGAAATGGGCTTCGTCGCTCATTATGATTTTTGATACGAAATCATGCTCTTCTTGCACCACGTTTAACAGAGCATGGGAGTAATTTAACCTCACTTGACGGTCAGCAACCAGTAATTGGTGAACGGCTTGCATTTTGTAAGGGAATATCTTCAGATCTTTTACCATAATTTGACTCAGCGAACGTCTGTTGATGCCAAATTGTGTGCATCGTTGTCTCGTCGATGTTTGTGGACTCTTTCGGACGTCCTCACCCACAGCAGAGATGTTCTCGGTCGAACGAGCAATACAGGGCCGGCCACTTCTTGCGACATCTCTAGGGACCCAGTTTGCACGAGACGTTCAGCCAAACGCTTAATTGCACATGATGCAGAGCGGTGAGGAGAACGACGACGAAATTCACGCAGTGTTAAAACAACAGACCGGAAATTGATCAAATAAGCAGTAACAATAATTCTGCGTTCTTCAGCGCTTCATTGCTTGTTGTTAACTAATTCTCTATCTGTCTACAACGAAAATGTCAAAGAACAATGACATTTGACGCCATTTGCAAAAATTATGGCACACTCACATTATGACATTACTTTTTCCCCACCTATTTTAAAAAATCCCTATATACGTATGAAGAATATGCGGGCATCCTTTTTGGTTATGCTTTTTACAATAGAACACTATTCGAGCACGAATTGCTTGCTTGAATTTTGAGCTTTGCCAAATGAACCGGAAATCGTGCTGAATTTTTCGATCTACCCGGTCCTTGTGTCTGTTATTTTTTTTAATGAAAACACAAAAAGAAAATCCGTTTTCGGGGGTGTATTCAATTGCACTGATTGATGGAACCAGCAGTTTAGAACTTATAGAAAAAATCTCGACAAAGTCAGAACTAGTTAAACCGCTTCCCTTACAAAGAATGGACAAATTACAATCGAACTCAAGAACCATAATGGATGAATTGTAGGAAAAAATTGACACCTAGATCTGCCAAGATCTCATGAAAGCCAAGGAGTCAAAAAACCAAAAAATTGCCACTTATTTTTCAAACAAAAACGATTCTTTGGTGAAGGGTGGAGAGGTAAGAAGAATTTTACTTATGTTAACTAGCTAATGTCAATTAGAACTAGAAGTCAGATTCGTTTTATTTTTAGGTTTTTGAGTTTTGTGTATTTTTTAATTAAAAACTTTAAATTGTTCAGTTTGGATTGATTGTGACTTCAATTAATAACTATGAACATTTTAATAATGAATTGTGCTGTGTGGTGCTGTTGCAAAACTAGCCGAAATATTCCTAATTGCGGTCGTGAAATTAAACTAGGAAGTTTATCTTCTGAAAATACGCGGAAAAGAAGTGAAAAATGGATTGAAAAATTTCAAAATAATTGTTCAAAACATTTCTTTGCTTACATTTTTTATCTTTAATGTTTCAGTGGCACAATTTACAATTTTGTTTTATTTTAAATAATTACGCTCTTGGTTTAACGATAAGTACAGCCACGCAATCAATTGCATCAATGTCCAGTATTAAAACAACTCTACAAGACTGCAGGTGTTCCGCTGCAAGTCCATTATTCAGAGAAAAAAAATATCTTTTTGACCAAAATGTTAGACAGAGAATCTTGGAAAGCTGCAAAGGCAATAAAGGTTTCTGGTTCCTGGTCAAAACCATCAGGAACAACTTCAGAAGTTTCTCTATATCATCACTACTAAACAATGGTGAAGTGGTTATTGACTACTTGGATAAATCTAATATTTTATTCGCTTCAAATTCTCATCTTCCACACATTTCCCAGACACCTGTTTTTCATCTCCAAAATGGATGTGTACAAGACTGAATACACATCCCTATGAGAAAAGTCTTTAAGGTTCTTAAGAAGATCAACGTCTCAAAGGCGGCAGGTCCTGATGGTCTCTCGCCCTGTTAATTAAAAGCTCTGCCTCATACCCTAGGCAAACTATTCAACTTATCTCATTCGACAGAAAAATTTCCAAAAGCTTGAAAACTAGCTCACATTCAGCCTATTCCCAAAAAAGGAGAGGGTAGCGATCCCTCAAATTTTCGATCAATTGCAATCACTTCGATTCTTTCAAAAGTTTTTGAATCCCCAACTGCAAGTTAATGAAGTATCTAGAAACCAATCAATTCATTAACGATCGCCAATATGGCTTCCGGACTGGACGTTCATCCGGAGACTTGCAGATTTTCTTGGAACCGTGGTCTTCACAATTTTGGTAAGTTCAAAATCGTCGCCCTAGATATTTTAAAGACCTTTGATAGAGTCTGGTATCCAGCCCTTTTTGCCAAACTTAAAGCATTTAGTCTCTCGCCTCCTCTACTATTATGGATTGAAAGTCTTTTATCCGATCATATAATACGAGTTGCATTAGATGTCGCTTCATCAAAGCTTTACCATATAAATGCCGGTGTGCCCCAGGGCTCTATTATCTCTCTATCTCTCTTCTTAATTTTCCTTAATGATCTGCTGCTAAAGAAGCATCGAAATGTCTTGGATTTCTGAAAAAGTGTAAAAAATATTTCAGCCCATCGTATCTACCGCTCCTGTACAAGTCCTATATCAGACCTAGAATGGAATACAAATCTCGTACAGCCTTAGCTTCATATTGGATATTGTCCAAAAGAGAACCTTTAAGCTCATTGGCGTTTTGCCAATAGCTTGTCATATCGACTCACTTAAGCACCGCCGCAATGTTGGATGCCATTCACTTCTTTATCGCTACATGCATGTCAATGTTCTGATGAAATATCTAGTTTGATCTCTGGTAGAATGATTTCGGCATACAATACTCGCGATGCAAGTTGCGCAAATCTTTTAGAGCCCTTCAAAATACTTTCGGTCGTACAGTAAAATTTCGTGATGGTTTTTCATCCCGAACTCTACGAATGTGGAATAGTTTACCATCTTCAGTTTTTCCCAATCTGCGAAGGTTTAAGAGTGACATACATCAGCACCTCTGCCTCACGTTCCCTAATTCCTTTCCTTATCTCCTTCCTGCCATAATAAGACCCAAAAATATGTTAAGTATAACATTTACAATTCACTATCTATTACTAAGCATACATATTTATGTATGTTGTATGTACGTCAGTGGTAATTACGCAATTAAATTACACGTCTGTGGTTGAGGGTTAAGCTTTTGTTTACGCACGAAATAAAATAGACAAGAAAATTATAAATATTTTAAAAGTTGTGTCTTTCAATTAGCTGTTTTACCTCAGTTTTAAGAATATTTAGTGAATATATGAATGTTTTATCTTGTTCACAGTATTGTTTGAAATTCGGTTTGAAATTAGTTTAATTGATGGAAGCTATGAAAATTAGAGACGAAAGAATAGGAATTTTGCATTGATGAAAAATTTATAAAATTCAAATATATTCTCACCGTCCGATGTTAAAATTCTGAATTCATTTTATAATTTTGAAGACGCTGTAATTGAATTTGAAAAAATGAAAAAAACAAATTATAGAGAAGTTAAAAAACGAAAAGCATATTACATAACAAATGACAACAATTATTTCGCAGTACTTTACTGATGCTGGTAAACAACAAGAAAATCTATGACCAGAGAAAAGTTTCAACAAAATTTTCAATTGACAGTTTTAATTTTTTTAAAAGAATACATGGTATTACATGGATGAGTGGTTACATCTTTCTGCACAATTATGCTTGTAATGCATAAATAACAATAATAAAAAAAAAATATTCATCAAATAATAGGTGTGTGTAAGAATTTTGAAAATTAGAATAAAGTATGAAAGTTTTTTTGGAAGAAGAAGAAGAAGAAGACTTTTTTTTTTAAACACATCAGCCTCATTCCTCATTCTCTCTTCTACGCGGCATAACAAACTGAAATTCCAGTCTGAAACAAGGTGAACAATAAAACAGCCAGAAAAGATTCATTTTTGATGAGGCTATTCCTAGGAGTGACGAATGCCCGAGGTTCGGATGTCCCTGGAACACCGCATATCCTTCCCACGGGATTTTCTGTGGTTGTACGTGGGCACAGTTATTACATTCAATAATGTAAAATTCCAGCGCTGCAAGCGTATCTAAGACGTCTTACGGATCTCCTACTTTGTATTCAGGATGTGCGGAGGAATATCTTAGGATACTATTTGAGATTTTTGGGGAATGTAGAAAATTTTTTGATAGGTGGGTATTTAAAAATGCCAGAGGTGTATGCACTTGCACAACACATAAGCACTAAATTAAACAGTTAAAAATGCAAGAATTGGTCAAAGAGCAATTCTTATGGTACCCGTATATAATTTTGTATGGCCACTTTTCTGTTCAAGTATAATTTTTGAAGTGGTTTTTCGCATATATTTCACAAATGGGTCTTCGGACTGTAAAAATGGTTAAAACCAAATTCATAGGATTTCACATTGAAGAACTTTTCAGTACATTAAAACCGTCTTGGACTCATCGTTTTCACAGTATACGTAAAAATCCTAAATTGTTATATGCAACACCAAAAAGGGGTTGCCCGGTTTAGTCCATTTTTGAAATTTTAATTGCTATTACTATGGAAACACCATGAGCCAAATCTCAGCTCTCTATGTCGATGCATTCTAAGGCAGTGCCCAAATATATAGTCGAAAACGAAACTTTTGTATGGCAACCCCACGAAGGATTTGTTTGTCTCATTTTCAAACTTAATTTTGCTTTTTTTTTAAAGTCCGTGTACACAATTTCATTTCTCTAAGTGAACGCGTTTTCGAGTTATCGTGCGCACAGACAGATGGACGGACAGACGGACGGACGAACGGACAGACGAATATACAAAAATCAAAATAACTTTTAATATTGTGCGTGGATGTCCAATCCATTTTACTCTACCATCATTATTTCTGTGCATTACAAACTTAGTGTAGGTACCCTATGATTTCATCTAGGGTATAAAAATCACGTTCTGAAATGTAACCAAACTAACTTTGCCAAACAAGAAGAAATTTCAGAAGCAAATAGAATTCTAATACAGCATGTAGCTTGAACAACGCAGTTCTCATTTGTATGTCTTTTTTCAATATATATTTTTTAATTCTGTTTTTAGTTTCCAAAAACGACTCAAGGAAACACATCAAGCGACAAATTAGCGCTTTCACAAGTGAACAAGGCGAACTATGAGAATTAGAGAACATACCGAAATAAATCTGGAAGGGATAAAAACGATTTTCCCATGAACTGTCTCAAAATTGTGCTGCACATCCCATAAGTACTTTTCTATACAATATTGAGAATGTTCCTATATAGACGACTAGTTGTTAGATATCCCAGGGAATAAGTTATGGGAATTTTCTAAAACTCCTGGAAATAAAGTCCTAAGTACATACTGAATATTTCCTATTTATCCCGGGAAAGTTGTGTTGCATCTGTAGGAAGAGAATGGAATGTCCCTGGGTAATTTTGTGCTGTATGGGTAACGAATGGATTCTTCAAGAGGATAATGATCCGAAGCAGCGCAGTTGTTTGTGTGCGCACTGGAAATCGGAAAATGGCTAAATTGAATGGATTGGCAGGACACATTCAAGCAATAATTCAAAGTGGAGGAAACTGAACGAGTTACTATAATTATTGCGAATAACATAACTTTTGAAAAAATTATATCATATTTATAATAACTTAATATACTATCCCCTACTTATATTGTGTTTTTTTTTTTTTTTTTCGTTAGGTAGACTGTATGTTGGCTTTCACGTCACCAATCCTTCTTGGTTTTTTGGCATAGACTAATGGGGGTTTTACATAGTCTCAAAGAAAAAAAAATGCATAGTGTGCAGACTGTGATTGAATCTCTAATACTCTAAACATAGCCCGCAATGTAAAGTTAATAAAATGGAATTGCATTTCAATTCGAAAAATCGCCAACTGAAAAACTGAATTAACTCAGTTTAGAATAATTTCTTGCATCTTAATATCAAAAACATTGAAAAAGGATATCAGAATTTTTTTTACCTAGTCAAGTGAACGAAGAAATCCCAAGCTCGGAGGCCAAGATGTGCTAAAAAATTGTGCTCATAAATTAGTTTTGGTGTTAAAAAACCTAAAAAGATTATGTATAAATCGAAAAGTGCGAATTTTTTTGGTTTTCGGGGAAAAAACAAACAAACAAAATGTTTGAAAAACCAGAAAAACTCGCATTGTTCTCATTTTTCAAAAACCTAAATTATATTACTTAATACAAGAGAATAAAAGCAACCTCGTCCGGTTTTTGTTCTGAATACGAATGCTCTTACCACTGAGCTAATGAGACAGATGATTTTTTTTGAAAACAAGAAAAATCTCAAAAATTCTTCTATTCCATTCTATGACAGATTCTAAGAATTTTCAGTTAGAGTGCAGCATGAGTCAAGATATTTATAAATAAATTACAAAAGTTGACTATTTGTGTGTTTTCATCGTTACTGGTTAATGCTAGCCATTTGTAGCTTAATGGGCTTGGAAAAATAAGAAATAAAAGAGAAAAAGGCATCAGTCTCGTTAGCTCAGTGGTAAGAGCAGTCGCCCGGAAAGCAGAAGGTCCCGGCTTCTAAAACCGGACGAGGCGGTTGTTTTTTCTGTTGTATTTAATAATTTAATTTAAATTTGTAAAAATACAAAAATCTCAAAATTTTTTCTATTCTATGGAAGTAGTGTAATGGCCCTGATTAGACGGGTCAGCATGAGGTGCGCTTTGATGTGCCTCTAAATTTCCTTCATGACTACATCAGTCAACTTATTGCCTTTTAGTCGATGGAACTAAATTGTGAAGATCCAACAACTTCACGCTGCAATACTTGAAACTGGAATGATCACGTGACTCATAATAGCCAATAAAAATACATGCCGCCATAAGAGCTGCCTGTACTGCTTTCCAATTTTAAGTTGTACTCCATTCCTGCCCAGACGACGAGACATGTCAAAATTACGAGTCTTGAGGAAAGCGTTAGTTTTGTCATTCTCAGATGAGTGGAATAAAAATAGTTTGGCTAATGTGGCATTCGGATTAAAAAAATAATCAGTTAATGCCGATAATGCGCAGTACGACGCAGCTATGTAAGTTCATTCTACGTACAATTTTCAACGATGGTTCTTTTTATGAAAGCGGACACTTTTTGGAGAGTAGTAAGTGATTGAGGGGCACAAAAGGATATAGTGAAAAGTGCTGAAGTAACAGAAATCCATATAGCAAAGGATCGGACATTTGGTGTGAAGATGATTAAGGATGGCCGAGATAATCCTGGATGGATATTAATAGCTGTGTTCTTTTGTATCCGCAGAACAGGGCAAAACAAAAGATACACAAAAGAACGCTTCATACATTTTCATAGAAGATTTATAAATGAAGCGAACAGTACAAATAGTTCGCTTCAATCGACAGAACAATTTGTTCTCTCCAGTACATGAGAGTTATAGAACAAGGTACACAAAAGAACACAGTTTATATTAACTTTTGGCGCCAGTCTTATATTTTCAGTAAGTTCCTATTTCGCGTGAATTTAGACTCATCAGTCCAAAGTATTCTTGTAAAAACGAGTAATTTTTCAAATAACGGTCTATTAGAATGCTCGCTGACGTTTGTATCGATCAAGGAGTTCTTGCATTCGCAAAGTGTGAAATGGGTGAAAATAGATAGATCTTATACCTACTAATACTTGGATTCTGTGCAATAAGATCAAAAAAATTCTTCTTCACTTTTCATACATCAATAGAACATAATGACCATCACTGACTGGAGAAGGTAATAAACTAAACACGCAAGTTAACAATTTGAATGAACAACTAACTCTTAGCAAAAAGTTGAGTGCCTCTATTTATATATAGGATCTCACATACCCTTCATAATCTCTATAGGAACCACTTATCGCAGACCAATCTATACTTAAGTAAAATTCCTTCTTAAGAAATATTAAAATTCTCAGAAATGTGATTCTTATAGTCCAGTCAATAGGGACTAAATAAGGCCTTTGCCCTACAAAAGCTGGAGTAGTTGTGATTTTTATATATGTTACTTAGGTCCGAGCCTCGATGAAAAATCCAAGCTTTCACTCTTGGAGGGGCTCTGCGCGATCCGCCATTTTGCATTAAAGGTACAAAAAGTTGTTTTTTTCTTCAAAATAATCCCTTAACGGTTGATCCTACGAAAAAATGGCTGATACAAATTTGAAGAAGACTAAATTCCGTACATTTTTCGTGTGAACACTTTTTTGTTGTAAGTCTGATGTGTAAAGAGCGTACAGCGGTGGAGAACAGAACATTCTTTCACAAAAATGTATACGTATAGTACCTCTGATACAGGTTGTTTCGTCAATGGTGATCCATTCGACAGGAGGTGATACTAGTTAGCTAGTCAAACAAAAAATTGTATACCAAGGGGGCGGCGGCATCTCAACCGTTTCGGAGATACAGGGTGATTAAGAAAATATGCAATTCTTTTACAAAATACCCTGTATCTTAAAAAGTACAAGGTGTGCGATCACTTACAGAGCTTTGTATGCAGAGCTTCATGGCCCTTTCTTACGATTGCTAGATCAGCCCCGTACTCCTCTCCCCACAGGGGAGACCCCTATGGTGGTCTAAACTAAAGATAATTTTTCCCTTAGTGATTGAAAACACGTCATTTAAAAAAAATATCGTCTAACTTCGGTATGACCTGTGGGGTGATTCTGATCTTTTGTCGTTCTATTTAGTCGTGAATTTTGACATATTTTGTCTACTTTTTTTTTCAACACAGTTCATTTTGTGTCTTCACTATTATCTACCACAAAATGAAGTATAATGAATTTTCGATGAACAAACGTCAAAAAACACGACTAAATATACGACAAATTAGTCAACTGCTCCCAGAGGTTGTGACAAAAATTGTACACTGGTAAATGGAAATTCTACACCTAATTAGAGCATTACAAGTGCTTAAATTCGAAACATTATTTTGAATTTGTAATGTGAAGTGTCATTTTCAGTTCATTCTACGTCATGCAAGGCTTCCTGAACTGAATAAAAGCACGAAAAAATCAGTAGAAAAGTTCATTTCATTTAGTCGATTATTTTGACATTCAAGTACGACAAAAGATCAGAATTACCCTCCTTTCGTACTTGAATGTCAAAATATACGACTAAATGAAATGTACTTTCTACTGATTTTTTCGTGTTTTTATTCAGATCAGCAACCCTTGCATGACATAAATGAACTGAAAATGACACTTCACATTACAAATTCGTAATAATATTTCGAATTTAAGCACTAGTAATGCTCTAATTAGGTGTAGAATTTCCATTTACCAGTGTAAAATTTTTGTCACAACCTCTGGGAGCAGTTAACTAATTTGTCGTATATTTAGGCGTGTTTTTTGACGTTTGTTCACCGAAAATTCATTATAGGTCATTGTGGTAGATAATAGTGAACACACAAAATGAACTGTGTTAAAAGAAAAAGTACGACAAAATATGTCAAAATTCACGACTAAATAGTAATAATACGACAAAAGATCAGAATCACCCTCGAATGGGCTATGAGCTAATTGCTAATTGCTCACAATTCAGGTAAGAAATGGAAGGTGAAGTTCTCTATATTAAAAATATTGAATAAAACTCATAGTTAATTTGGCTGGAAATAGTGAGAATGTAACAAAGTTAAGTTTTTTTAAGTTTTGTAAATGCATAGTACTTTTATTGAAGGCGGGTAGAGGGGCTGTTGAAGATTGTATGGAACAATAGAAGCATTTTCTATCAAGTTTAATTTTACTTTACAGGGTACGAAGTAAAAAACCCAAGGTCTATTAAATAATATAAGCACATAAAAACATAAATGAACCCCTAATGGCCAAACAAAGTATTTTCGACCCCTCCCATACGATTTATTGCTTGCCTGGACTAGGCCTATAGCTATTAAGATATTTAGGGTCACACAATTTTTTTATTTTGGCTTCAAGGCTTGCCTCAGAGAATTGAAAACTAATCTACACCACAAAAAGATGTAGATCTGAGAGATCAAAAATTTCGACTTGGTTTTTTGTTGCCTCATTGAAAAACCCCGTGCTGGAAATCTTAACAACACCTTGAAGAAGCCTCGAGGCCTTCATGTGTTTCTACGATGTGTAGATCAGGTTATCCTGATCTGGATCCCGGGGCATTAAGGCTTCGCTGATAACAGGAAATCTGATGAACTTGCTAGACAACTTGTACAGGTGAACAATGAAATTCACGGAAAAGAATTTCAATGGATTTGCAAAATGCAAATGCAGAAAAAATCGAACTTTTCGACCGATCGTTGGTTATCTCTGAGTCCTGCCACTGAAGTTCGATGATAAATAGAGGTCACCCAATTGTCCATATAAATACTCTTTCTCAAAACCAAGTATGAATTATGTATGTATATGGTAATATGCTTTCTCACTGCAATTTTCAAATTGAGCGATTACAAGACAAGGCTCAGCTACACCCCTGACCATCCCAGAACCGATGCACGGTAAAGGCGGCCATTCGCAAACGCGTGTCAGAGTGCTACAGCATGTGTTGGAGGAGCATCAGTCTTTGCGAAGGAGGTTTTGAGGTACGGTAGGATGGACGCTAGACTCTTAACTTGTCTGATTACCACTGTATCTGGAGGATGATGAGATAGCTTTCTTGAGTTAATAGCAATACCTAAACGTAGAATGGCAACCTTTGGCTTACCACAACTTTACCCTTGTGTGTTAGTGGACAGACCACTCCGTAGATTCTTAAACATGCTTAAGGGGATAGTCCTGGATTGAAAAGGTGAGGACAATAGGCCCTCTCAGTGACCCTAGCGCTTTATAATTTCCCATCTCCCTCTTTAAACCAACCAACCAAACCAAATCGCTCAATGAGCCATCAATGTTGTACGTCAAAGGTAGTGTAATAGTTACCAGCGAAAGTTCTATGGTAAATAGTTTCCTAAACCCTAAACAGGACAAATGAAAGGTAAAAACAGCTATCAAAGGCTTTTCCAATAATATAAGAATATCTATGTCATCTGCCTTATGCGTAAGTCCTACACTGAAATCTGGACAAAAATGTCGTGGTGTATAGGCCCCTGAAAATCCTAATTGTCAATTTCAACCAAAAAATACTTTCCCCTGTATAAAAATTTAAACATAAAAAAGGAAACTTAATTATACTCTCGCCTATAATAGTAGATACAACTTTTTTAATTATAATTATTTTCAAATTCTATTTCAAATCAAAATTACCTTTTTCATTTGTTATTGGCTCGGAATATAAATCGACCGGTTCATCTCTATCGGCAGGTGATGAATACTCATTAGTTAGAAGTGGTTGCTGTGCACTAAATGGTTCTGCATAAATATGATCAATATTTGTTAAGCCACCATCTCCAAGACTGGTATTGTCATTTCCTATATCAGTTTCAGGAAGGGTCGGTTCCGCATATACAGGATCCGGATTTATACCACCACCAGTTGGTGCCAAATGTCGATACAAAATATCCGTAAAAGCAACAAAATCATCTCCAGGATTTTGACATTCCCCAAGTATCTGAACGATATCACCGATCGTTTTCACCCTCTCCATTTCGGTGATGTTTCCCCGGAGCAATATTTGTGTATTATTGTGCACTTGTTCGAAAACATCTGGAGGATATTTTTGTTTCATTGTATCCAGAGTTTGATTTATTATACGTCGGTCGTCATTCGAAAATGTCTTCAGTTCCTTGAGAGTTGTTCCATTAACAGTTGGCGGCAATGAGACATCCGAGATTGGAATTGTTGCTGGCTTCCGTTTTATCACTTTAATGGCTACGATAAAGGCGATAATAACTAAAATTGCTAAAACACCAATACCAACGAGAATATATATCAATTTGGTGTGCTTTGATTTGTTTTCTAATTCTTCCGGTTTAAGGAAATCTCCTTGGATTTTTTTCAAATTGATATTTTTTAAGCAGTCCAACTGTTTTTTGCTATAGTCACACACTTCGTTTTTATACTTGAGCACATTAAATATGCTCGCGTTAAAGCAAAACTTTAAGCTGTCATCGATGGTGCAATAACTTTCAGATTTTAGGTCTCTCGAGGACAATTCCTCCAGCCATGTCATATTACATGTGCATCGTTGAAAAAATGATGTCTCACGAATAATGCAGGAAGGATTGGTGATATTAAGGCTACCCGGTTTGGGATTTGTTATGAAATTTCCATCGAACATACAAGCTACAAGTTTGGCTGCTTTGTCCAGTATAATTAAACCTAGGTCGCCGAATTGGTTTTTCGAAATTGTAATATTTGACCACTCCTTAACACGCAACCATCCGTATCCAAGATGTTTTATACGATTTTGAGTGATGGTTGCATTGATTGTTGTTACATAGATTGCATTCTCTTGTATGGTGTCGATTCTGTTAAGAAATAAAAAAAAACAATTAAAAGTAACCATATTCTAATGAAGGGTTGGATTATGTAATTTTTAAATGGAAACGAGAATTTTGCTTCAAGTTTGAGAATACCGCCCTGGCAATCTTCAATCGATACATAAATTTAACAAAAAATAGGCAAGAACCGCGACACTGAGACTACACTTGAATAACAATTGAATTAATTTAAATAAAAAAAGTGGAGATTTATTTCGTCCTTAAAACTATACTAACTATAAATATTTGTGCGACAATCTCAACAAAAAATAACAGTAACACTCTATTCTATTTTTTTTCCAACCTTTAAAATGTTTGGCTAAAGACCAATCTCTTTGGTAATCAAGAGAAATATCTAGACCATACCAAAGTTTACCTAAAGCGTAATGTGGAGTCTCATTAAACACAGCATCTGAGCTTGTGGGTACACAAAACTCTTTTTTGATCGGCTTCACTGACCGAGAAGGCAATGTTGTGGTCAGCTTTTTAACTGGCCATAGGTGGACTGCGCCTATCTTTCTAAATCTAGGTTAGGTTTTTTTTTTTTAAAACAGGGGGAACAGGAGATACCCATCCCAAGCACGGAGGCCATAGCGGCCCATTGTACTATCCTGAATCCCATTCACCAAAACCTTCCTGTCCTCTTAATGAAGCGCATCAGGTCTTGGTGAGAAAGGTTTTTCAGCTCATTCACAGATAGAAGGGGAGACCCTAGAGTCTGCTCCGGCCGAAGGCCGGACACTCACACAAAAAGTGTTCGGTTGTCTCAGGCTCTCCCTCCATGCAGGACAGACACTCAGGGCTGTCAACAACTCCCACCCTTGTTAGATGAGCGTAAAGTGAGCTATGGCCGGTGATGATGCCAACCACGGTTCTACATTATTTCCTTCCGAGCCCCATGAGAAAATCGGAGATATTCCCATTGGGCCCATCAAGAAAAGTTTTGTACACCTACAAGCACTCAGGTTCTCCCATCTCTGCTGATGTTTCCCTCATTAGCGAGACAGCCGTCGGTGAAGATTTTTAGAGCAGACCGGGGAAAGCACGATAAGGCACCTCCCTCAGTACACGATTCCCTTGCAGGAAAGCTTACAGAGAAGCAACACCCGAAACGAAGCTCAGGTACCATCGCATCCCGTGGCATACCGGGGTCAGAGGGTTTTCCAAGTCCAGCCGATAGAGCAATGAGAAGAGCCAGTCCAGCCGTCCTCCCAACATCCCCATAAGCGCAATCTGCACACAGCCCCTTTGGCCTCTGCCTGAATGACAAGATCCAGGGGTAGCAGATTGGCAATGTTGTGGTCAGCTTTTTAACTGGCCGTAGAGTGGACTACGCCTATCTTTCTAAATCTAGGTTAGGTTAGGTAAGAGAAGTGCCGCTAGAAGACTAGCCTGCTTCGCTTAGACCTCCAGTGGGTCCATTGTGTCCCTTGACCTCATTGGATAACCTTTAAGACAGCCCTAGATCCATCCTGCTTCTTTAAGGAATCTCAGGATACATCTAAACTCTTTAATTTGCAGCTACTCCAGACTTTAAAAGAAATAGCCTACCTCTTTTATTCATTAGAGCGACTCGCAAAGTATGTGTTGGACGGATTCGATTTCTTCCAAATCCTTACAGCTCCTGCTGAAATAGTTCGTCGCTATTCCCAGTTTTCTAGCATAGTTTCCTATGGTCTAGTGACCTGTAATGACCGGAGGCCTGCCTTTCGACAGACGCTTCTGATGATCTCCTCTTTTATTTCTAAATCTAACTAATCAGGAATATCTTGTAGGAGTGAGTGGCTGAAATGAATGATCATTTTCTGTGCTCTTGTCTTGTCTTGATGATAAGTTTTTTTTTATTTGCTCTTCTGCTGCATTTGCGGATAAGGCCAGCCGCATATTGAACGCAGCACACAACAGCACAGCTTTTTGTAATATACGGTCAGTCATTTACTTGTGCATATTACAAAAACCTACGCTACCCTGCCCTAGCTGTGCTGTGCTGCGTTCAATGTGCGGCGGGCCTAATGAAGGTGGGTATTATTTATTTCTTGACAAAGGCACACAATGGAATAATGCTATTAGCATTACTCTGGGGCAAAATTTAAATTATTCTCAGTATATTTTCTACTTGAGCGAAGTAAGTACGTAAACTCAAGATCTCTAAGAAAGTCCTCCAAGTCTCTTGCTTAGAAGAATTATTAGCGTTGTGTATAGAACTAGATATCTATTGCGAGGCGCTACTAAAGTGTGGAGTAGGGCCGTCAGACCTTAGACAAACTAATAACATAGAAAACCTGAGAAGAAGAACAACCAGTCACGCCTCGCTAAAATATAAAATCAACGATGCCTTGACCTGATGTAGAAATGGCCCCAATTGTTTTTTAGAAATTTTCTGGAAATTAGTTCCTTAGAATTTTTATGCATTATTGGAGGGCGACAACGGGTGCGTGGACTTCTACAATATTTTTATGAGCGTAGACGCCTAGATGAGCAATAAGCAATTAATTTCTTCTTAGAAATTTACAGAAAATGTTTCGGCAGAATTTTTATTCAATCCGGTGGCCGACTTCGTAGGTGCCGTTGTCGGCCTATAAAATGCATAATAATTCTAAGGAACAAATTTCCAGTAAATTTCTATGAAAAAATTGAGGGATTCATTACATCAGGTTCAGGCATCGTTGATTTTATATTAGAGCGAGGCATTGCTGTACGGCATCAATTTTATATTCGAGGCGTTACTGGTTGTTCCACTTTCCAGCCTTTATATGTTATTAGTTTGTCTATGCTCTTACGGCTTATCCCTTCAAGCCCTTACCCATACTTTAGTTGCGGAGCTTTAGTGACTGAGCGTGAGCAAGACTGCTCAAAATTGTACAAGTGGAGTCATCTTGTATTATAACAAGGAATCATTTTCGTAATCAGTACATAGTTTATACACAAGATTATTAGCTAACTACTAAACTATTTCGACCCCTCGTCTGCTTTAAGATGCTCTTAATGAGTAGGAGAAGAAAATTTTAATTGGTGCACAAAGCAGGAAAAGACAATACACTGTACAGAACATTGAGCCATCTTAATCCCATGATTATAGGACTGTCTCTCTACCCGCGCTCAAAGATAAAAATAATAAAGGACCTAAAAAAGAACCCTGTGGTACATTACATAAAAACAACTAAGTATCTGAAAAATGTCTATTGTTTAACGGGTTCTTTCGAGGATTTTCGATCCAACAGCGGTGTTTTTTTTTTGTTCAATTATGAAATCTTTATTAAGACTTTTTAGTGTCAAAAAGTGTCTTAAGTCTAACAAAAGTATTAATTTTTAGTCAATTGAGGAGTGCATGTCTGTAGTTGACTAGAACAGAAAAATTTCAAAATTATGACGAGTTGAAATATAGAAATTTTTAAAATTTCCAGCGCTGCTGATATTAATTATTCTAAAAATTTTTAGTTTGGTTGCGAATAAATGAGACATTGGCACTTTTATAAGACTTAGAAAAATTACTGTAAGTAAAAAACTTACTCATTCTTTGCAAGAATTAACTCAGAAATCCCACTTCCAGCAATAGCTTCACTTTCAATTATTCCAATTATTGCTCCAGTGATTGCTAGGTGAGGGCTAAGAAGCTGTGGAATAAATAACAATTTTATTAAAAACATAATAGCCTACATGTGTACGTATACACGCACACACACATACCTTTTCTGTTATGGCTCGAGTTTTGACAACATCAATTTTACATTGCTCAAAAATTATTGAATTTATTGTGAGAACATCAAACGTACCACGACCTATGGTTCCAATACTGCAATTAAAAAAGCGGATTTCTCGAAGAGAAGCATCAAATCTGTACAAGTTCTCTATAGTTGATGAAGCTATGTCCAACTACAAAAGAAATACACAACGAAATGTTTTATGTTTATTTTTTTTTTATAATGTTTAGCCGTTTTTTTCTCACTTACTGTTGCTCTTGATGAATTGAATGATTGCTCTTGGATCCTTAAATCTGCGATGTTATAAAATTTTCCTTCAAATGAGGCGTTGAAAAAGGTGTCCGGATAAATTATGACATCGTTACAGTTTTGAATAGTTAATTTAAATTCATCTGTGAAAATAAAAGAATAAACGTAAGTAAATATGGAAAAGTATTTTAGGCACGCGTGTCATTCTTGCAGTCACAACCGATAAGGATTCTACCCGAAATATATTTAAAACAGTAAGAAAATAAAATCAAAATCTTTGAATAGGCAATGAATATTGATTACATTGGACAAGTTAGTTAAGAACCTATATTAAGAATGGAAGAAGTTTCTTAATGAAATGTAGGAAGATTACTAGGAATATCTTTAATATAATACAATACATAAGGAAAAATATTGATTACCCTACAAGGATTATTTGAGAATGCACAAAATAAAAATTATTAAAAGTTCGAAGCAGCAAGTATGTGCGAACTACTATCAATTCATTCAAATTTCAATGGACTCAGCACAGGATAGTAAGATTCTATTCAAAGAACACAGCAACTCGACTTTTTGCTGGATGTGGAGACAGTAATATAGTGCGAAGTTTCGCTGTACTCGAAAGGAGAAGCAACTCATCACGCGGGATGAAGAAGAGCTGATTTTACACAGAAAAATATCTCTCCTACAAGTCTGCAGATCTTGATGGCATACCTACTGCTACTATGCTCAAGAAATCACAAGACATAGTACTTAATTCCTATAGCATTTGCCAATTGCTCATGGATTCCACTCCTACATCCACACGGTCCTATGCCTAGCTATCACCATTCCTTTATCCTTTTCTTCCTACAGCAGCACTACTAAATGTACTCCAGCGAAACGGAGAAATATTTACGGGATTTTAGACGCCGTGAGTAGAGGTGTCAACATTTATGAAAACAACCGAAAAGGTTTCCCCAAACACGGTGGGATTGATACTGGAGGCTAATCATCTAGAGTAATAGTAAATGAAAATTAATCAAGAAATTGAAGCAAAGCTTCGGATAACAGAGTCTTGTGGAGAAGCCATATGTTCCTAAGAATTCTCAGACAAAAAGCCGAATTGAATCTTCAAGAGTCTCTTACTAAACTAGGAGCTAGAGGTGGTCTTAGGTCTCAGTCGTTGGATATCATCCATTGGTACAACTCGATCTAAATAAAACAAACGAGGTCATATATGTCTACAAGGGAACACCATAAGGTGGAGTTCTATAGCCCTTGCTGTGGTTAATGTTAACGCAAAAGATTCTTAAAAAAAAAAAAAAACTTAATGTCAAAGTGAAGTTCGCTTCGTACGAGTATGATGTGGTGGTCATGATATCGGGCATAATTCCTTCTGCTTCCATTCGTCAATAAAGTGGTTTTGAAAGTCCATAACGTAATCCCTATACAAGAATATCTCTTCAACCAAGTCATCAAACAATTGGAGAAAATCCCAGATCACCCCAACCCAGTCATTAATAAACTGCCAGATCTACTTATACCTGAAGGGATTCGATACCTATCACCGCTGCTCCTAAGGCTTATACATCAAATATTTAGTTCCAAGATAGAAAAGTATCTTTCTACGACGCACAACAAAGGTAACTACTATATCGAGGGTGATATTAACCCAGTCAATTCGGTCTCTGACAGTCTTAACCCACTACTTAGGAACTGCCAATCCTAAATTATCCCATATACCTAACCTTCGTATTCCATCTTCCCATTTCCTCTCAAATAATTTAACTAACTGATTAAGATCGAAAGCTATGGCTGACGTAGTGCAACAATCATAAAATAGAAGCCAACGTAACGGAAAGTTGCCAAATCAAGAGGACAACAACCAACGAAGGAGCAAACTACGACATGATCGAGCTGAGGCCCAAAGAAAAGCCCCAAAGATGCAGACGGCACCAATATGAAGATCTATTCATCGAGGGACAATGACATACGGATTCAACGGATACAAAGCCCTCGCAGCACTTCGACATCTAATTCCGTTATCACTGAAATTATGGAAGGTGTCTTGCATAATCTCGAGAGTGAACTTTAAACGATTCTAAAAGTTATTATGATTTTTGTATGTCCGTCCGTCCGTCCGTCCGTCCGTTCGCACAATAACTTGAGAACGCGTTCACTTAGAGTGCTGAAATTTTGCACACGCCTTCTAGAAAAAAGTAAATTTTAGCTCGAATATGGGCCGCCGAATCGGGCAACTTCTTCGCCATACAAAAATTGCGTTTTTATATATTTGGGCACTGCCTGAGAACGCGTCGACGTAGAGAGCTGAAATTTGGTACATGGTGTTTTTATAGCAATAGTAAATTGAAATTGTATTTTCTATTTTCATGAAAAGCCGTGTACAAAATTTCAGCTCTCTACGTGGACGCGTTCTCCTCAGGCAGTGTGCAAATGTGTAGTGAAAACCGAAATTTTTATGTGGCAGCCCTAAGAGGAGTTACCCGATCTGTCCTATTTTCGAACATAAGTCTATTTTTTTTTTAATGTTGTGTACAAGATTTAAACTCTCAAGTATGGTCACCCATTTGAGCAATTTTGTTTTTGGAGTGGTTTTCCACATATTATTTCTATAACGGTTCGTTGGACAGAAAAAAATGATTATAACCAATTTTATAGGATTTCATCTTCTAAAGAAGTTTTTAGTACAATAAAAATTTGTAGGACTAATCGTTTTCACAGTATCCGTAAAAAATGTAAATTTTTATATGGAAACACCAAGAAGGGGTTGGCCGATTTATTCCATTTTCGAAATTTAATTTGCTATTTCTATGAAAACACCATTTACCAAACTTCAGATCTCTATGTCAACGCGTTCTCAGGCAGTGTCCAAATATATAGTGGAAAACGACATTTTTGTATGGAGCTGCCCGATTTGTCTAATTTTAGAAATTAATTTTACTTTTGTTTTACGGCCGCGTAAAAAATTTCAGCTCTCTAAGTACACGCGTTCTCGAGTTATCGTGCGCATGGACGGTCGGACAGAGGGACATGCAAAAATCAAAAACTCTTGTAATTATGCATGGGTGTCCAATCCATTTTGATCTACTAGCACTATTTCTATGCGTTACAAATGGTATGACGAACTTAGGGTGTGGCTGAATCCAAGTCTTCGGTATTCATCTTATTATAACAGCTAGTAACGAAACACCAAAAAACACCAGGAAAAATCAATGATCATTCGTTCGTAATTGAATTTTTCAAAAATACCTTTGAACTTTAATTTTAATTATTAAAAATGTGCTGTCAATTACGTATAAAAATTGACAGGACTTTTGTGTTAATTCTCAAAATCTTGGATAACTTGATTTTTGAAAAAATCAATTACGAACGATCATTGATTTTGTCCGTCTGCCGAGGGTTATTCGTCTTCGTCTAATTATTGTAATAGCTGATATTGTTGTGTGACGTCACTGGCTGTTATAACAAGACAAAGAGTTTGATGCGGACATTTAGGCTATAAAAATTGAATTTTTTCGGAAAAACAATAATTAAAAAATAATTACACCTATATCCTAGTGTGCTAATTTAGGTTCATCTTAGTACATATTACGGATCCTGAGCACTGAACAGTTGAGACGTAAGCCCAATTCCGCTGCTTATTGAACAATGAAAACGGTAGTGAAACCATTTTCCAATTCACAATTTTCTCAAAATTTAACACAAAACTGATTCGAAAGTAAAAAATCTCAGACAGATTCATCGAACATATTTTACGAAAACTTAATGCGCTAAATCTTGTCCTAAAAAAATAAAATAAAATATGGAACAAAAAAATCTCGGAGCTTTTAGTAGAGTCTTGTGTATAAAATGAACCAAAAAAAATGAAATATAGATATCAGCACAGGACATTAAAAAGATTTGCTCGAACAATAATATTCTCAATTATTTAACGGATAAAAAATACTTAATTAAAATCAAAACACAAAATTAATTTATAATTATTATTCACATTTATCACTCACCTCTAAATGCTTTGGTACGTAATACAACAGAATGGCAGTTGACTATTTCAATATCCGGAAATGGAGCTTTTTCATTGCCCTTAAAAGCATTCGTTCTTATTTCCAATTGCTCACTATTACTTGAGACTCCTTCTATATACAATCTGTTGACTTTATTATTACTAAATAAACCTTCTTCTAGGCGAAGGCTGGTTCGTGAGGCTAATTTAATTACAATTGAGGTAGCTGTATACGGAACTTCGTATTTATCTCCAAATATTTGTTCCAGCTGAAAAAGAAAACAGAAAAAATGAATTGAGAATAGCCAAACAAAATATTCTTAAAGAGATAAGGCATCATCATAATAAGTTTTTAAAGAGTTGATTCATTTCTTGACGGTAGATAAAGAACAGAGACAATGAGGTCTGTTTCTGGAAAAAATACGGCCATTTGAATATATGTAATGTACTTAGATAAGAAACAATTTTGAAATTTTTTAAAGCTTAATGCGACTCGACAAAAGAGCACAGAGGCAAATAAAAATTATAAATTTAGTCATGCAAAACGGTTTATTGATTTGTTTTCACATAAAAAATGTGAGTTGAATTGAATGTGTCGAGTTGAAATTTTTAAAAATTATCCATTCTTGTCTCATATGTTAAATATTTTATAAGAAAAAAACGTATGGAAAAAATTCACATCACTACACTACACACCCATTTTCACTTAAATTGAATAGGTCTGTGTTAAATTCGCCAAGGTAAGACTGCTGCGCATCAAGCAGATCTCAAATTTAGCAAAAGTATGTCGACATTTATGTAAAAAAAAAACGGCTAGCATACCAGTCAGAGTGTCTGAAAATATGTAGATCTAAACCTATCAGCACAATGATCCTCCAATCAATTAAAAAAATCAATTATCGCAAAAATCGGGTGAAAATTAGAGGTATACATTTTAACTGTTAACTTTAATTTAATTTTTAGATTTCAAGGTTATATCACAGATAAATAATATCCAGATGCTGCGGCTTACGAGAAGCTTTGAATCACAATTTCACGCTTATAAATTTAAGCACGAAGCTCACAATAATGAGAGAAACCATGTACATATGTATGTACCATAGTAAAAAAAAAAAAACGATAAAGACCGAGTCGCGCAATCATGGCTCCATAGCAGAACTTTATTAACGAACAGTCGATCGAAAGATTTCAAGTATATTTAAATCTAATCCAAATTTGCCTATGATAGCTGAATAATATTCAAAACAGACGGATGAAAGAGTTATTTTATAAGAGTTTGACTTATAAGTAGGAGTTGTCTTATAAGCTAACACAAAACACATTTTTTTAGCAACTATGAAACTGACGAAAAAGGCGGAAGTTTTCCTGTTATCTATGACTCAATTTCTACTAACCCTGATAATATCAAAATTTTAGCTTTAGAAATGTAGCAGATCAGGGGAACGGTGTTTTCCGCACATTTTGTGCAATACCTTTATAACGGAAAAAAAAAATCGAATCCTTGCAATAGCCCTTTCGAACGATTAACTATGCTATCCCCCCAACTACCCCAAGTCATAAAAATATTTCATAATCTTTGACTACCGAAATATGTGCGCGTGACAAAGATCTAACAATCTGCCAAAGGGGAATTGGTGCGTCGTGAAAGATGACTTCCTATGAGAAAAATGTTTACAACAGCACTAATGTCCATGGAAGAAAGAACTGCAAAACATATGCGAAATGTGTAAGTGGGTTGTATGTGACCCAACTGGATGAAAATGGGTTCCCGGCAGCTAAAACGTTAAGAGGAAGTTTTCTAAATCAGCAAAAAAAGTACACCACCCGACAGTACTTGGCGAGACTTTTCATTTGATATGCAACGTGCCGTATTGGGACCCCCCCCCCCCAACCCCCGCCAGGGGTTCCTACCCCCACCCTAAGAGTATGCAGAGAAAAATTTTCTTCTACGATTTGTAGCTGGTAATTAGCTGATGTCAAACTGAACTCCGTTTTCCAATCAGACACAACCCTACCTGTGAGATCCGACTTAATTTAAGGTGCATAAAATCTAGTACCTCAGTTCGAATAAAAAAGAGGAAAATACTAAAAGATTGAGTATGGGGATGGCTATTTAATCCCTCGAGTATAGGAGTGTAGGTACTCAAACTTCTTCTCAGAACCTAAGGATTTTGATTCTGTATTAGACTTTTAATTGAAATAAACACTATTAATAAAATATGTTCAGAATATTTATAATGTATCGTTTAAGATATCTCTCATGTCTGTTGATGTCGGACCTAAAATGGGCATTCCCCTGTCAAATGCACAGACGGACGGACCCAAGAGAGATCTCATAAGGGTTCCGCTATTTCCCTTTTGAGGTATGGAATCCTAAAAATGTGTTGATAGTCTTCTTCTTGAATATTCTGGCCCCCACAGTTAAATAGTCTTTCTGATCTACAAATTTTGTATATTTTTCCCATTTTAATAGTTTCATTGATTGACATAAAGTAAGGGCAATTGATTTTTATAGACAGAATTTGGTATGACCCTGCTTGGACGGGTCAGTATGAGGTGCGTTTTGAGTTACATCAAAATGCCCTTCATGATTACATAAGTCAACTTGCTGCCCTTCTGCCTTACAGTTAGTGGAACAAACAAATCCATCGACAAATTATGTAAAGTCACAACTACTCATTACATTGCGTGAAACTAGAATGATCACGTGACTCGTAAAAGAGCTGCCTTCGAATTTTAAGCTGGACTTAATTTCTGCCACAACCATCATCTTACCCATAAGTTTTTGTACTACAAAGGCAGCATATACTTACCCGTCTATGACCTAGTTTAGATGGATCAGTTACCGCCTCTGTTGCACAAAAATTCAGAGTTAAATGGTGCTTGGGGGCTGGAATGAAGCATCTCCCTAACTACAGATTTCGTGCGGCAGAGGCAGCATACAATCCCATCTAATCTAGGTCTATGGGAGCAACAATATTCAAGAAGAAGACATAGCTCATTTGCATTCATGGCATTGCCAGCTAAATGTGGTTATTATTATTTATATTGGGGTTTTGGGTTACAGCCCGTCTAATAATGATTTCCATTGATACGTTTTCTAGCAGAAATGTCAAATTTTTCTTGCAGTGGTACACTGAAATCGTTCCATTGTGTTACACTAAAAAAATATCGGCGGTGTTACTGCTGTTATGTGTTATGGAGCATCACATATCTATCTTCAACTATGTAATACACTACCAAATTCATTTGCATTCACGCCAAAATTTTCCAAATTTAATTTTCACCAGTTTTACGTTATTCGTGATGTTGTTTTTCCTAAAAAATTTCAATCTGACAAATTACACGGAGCTGAGCTATTTCAACTTTAAAAGTTGTTCCATATTGAACACGTTTTCTATTGATTGACGTGCGCTTTTCTTGAATTTTCAATGGAAATTGGTCACTTATCTCACTTAGTGAAATTTTCTTATTTAAAGACTTTTCGATGAACTGCTTCAATTCCATATTGAGTTACGAAATACGAATACAATTACTGAGTAACTGAGACATTTGAAACCTTATTTTTGTGTCTCCTCAGATGTCATTATTTTGGATTTAAAAAATTAAATTAAATCAATTATCACTAAATTGCTGTGAAAATTTGAATTTTATCGAACTTCTTATATATAATATTAGGCAGTGCTAAAAGAAGCTGATAGTTTTTAACTAATAGGAACATCTAAGATATTGCTCAAAGATTTGTCTCAATTGCAACCTTGTCGAATCCATTGTCTTAAATTCACTTTTGTTTCAGGATCATAATAATGTAGACTAGTTATAGCTTTTTTTAATAATTTCATTCATCGTGTTATCTCCAAAAATTTCTAAAAATCTTGAATTCTTTTTGACGACATTTCTTTTTAATGTTTTTGGAGTAATCTTCATATTCATCCTGGCACACAGTTTTTACATTCCAAGTTAATTGTGTATGGATATCAGAAGGCTCAACTACAACTGATGTAAAGCACTTTACAAATTTGAACGAGACTGAGGTTTACTTACGAAAATTTTATATTTTTAGCCTAATATATATCACATTCCGTAAGGGTTATTATCTTGATATTTAATGTTTTCAATTTTGAAAAGTGGCAAAAATAAATACAAAAATAACAAATGGAAGTTGATTTAATTGAAGATGATTTGTTTTCATTCCATTTTAATTTTTACATTGCATTTTCAATCTTTTAGTAATAATTTAATTGTTTGACACATCGCGTTCTTACGGAATGAGCGATTCTTACCTTTACTGACTGCAATTCGACATTTGAACCGAAAGTTCCCCTCTGACACCTTTAAGTTAATTTGCGTACGCCTGTTAAATTTAAAGGACACGTTCGCTTTACGTAAATAACATTACTTACGTATACGTAAATTGTAGTTGAGCCTAAAGGCTATTGTTTTGGAAAGCACAGAGCCGTAGATTTTGTTTTTCTTTAAACGGATGTTTTTCAGGGTCACTCTTACAAAAACTTTCGTAATTTCAACAATACTTTTAATTATAGAGCGACCGGAATGTGAATCGTATTCCAATAATTTCGACATGTTTGATTGCTAAAAGAACTCTGAATAGTGGAGAATTTTTTGCAATGCAATTGCGAAAATATTAGTTTTGAAAATCTTCTAAGAAACAATGCTTACATCCAAAATCTCATGAATCTTTTACTTTTATCATCGAAAATTTAATTTTTCGTTCCTTATCACATTCTACCATATTTCTTCAATAAATCTTTGCCCGGGAAAAATGTGAATTCAATTGGCGGCGAAACGGCTTTTTCAGAGCTGCCTTAGCATAAAAAATAGGTGCTGTCTAGCCAGCGGCGTAGCTAGAGATTTTGCCGTCTGGGGTGGTCCCCAATTTACCGCCCTTTCTAACTTAATCAAAATCAATGTTTTTTGTCTCACTTCGTAAAATTTTAAATGAGAGCTCAGTATATTTTTTTCTTCTTCTTCTTTCTTTCCTTTTCTAAGTATTAACATTTACTACTAGAAAGACCGCAATTTTGTATATACCTAAATTGCCCAAAAGCAAATGATTTCTTTCTGCAATTATTGGAGGCCGGCATCGGCACACATGAAAGTATTGTTTTTGAAAATAACTCCAGTCCAGTAAATGAAAAATCTGCCGAAATATTTTGAATGAATGTTTATTGCTTATCTCACTGCTCATGAAACTAAAATACAGGGGACAGTCATACAGTGGACTAGTCATTTAAAAAATTTACGAAATTCGATAATAAAATTGATTTAAAACTTAGCCGACCGCGCGCGCCACAGTGAACTATACGATTTTCACCGCGCTCAAGCAAGTCAAACTAAGCTGTCCACCGAGAATTTTTCATGTTACATCATTACATGAGAACGGTTCGACCGATTTAGATCATTTTTTGTTGTTGTGTTCGTAAAAGTTCTTTAGGGAAAGAAAAAATGGAAACGGCAGTAAAATAAGCATCCAACCTCGGAATGGAACCTTTGTTTGGGCATTCTAAAGACTGAAAAAAAGTCTCATATAATTTCGTGTCTGCGTCACCAGATATTCAAGGTCAAAGTTCGAGAAAATCCGTTTTTTTTTTTAATCATCTAGTTTTCTACGGAAAATAAGTCATTCAAGGTCATTATGGACCTTGCAGATTATAAAATTACCTACAATTTTCATTTCATGCATTTTTTGTATATAAAACCGTTTTCGAGGTACAGCGCGGAGAGAGCAACCGCGCATCCGTATACAGGCGTATATAGCGAATAACACTATGTGAACGCGGGGCCAAGAATTATACTTTTTATTAATTTATTATTAAGACCAAATACAAAATTGCGTATTTAAAATTATTCTTGTTCGTTGTCGTCTTCGTCACGAGGTTGCCCAAGGTCAATGTCGACATCATTATCATCGTCCTCGTTATCCGTTACAGTTATTTCGTCAAGATCAAGGACTTCATGCACGCTGTCTCCATCAGAATCAGATGATATAGATGACACATTGAGGCATGCTTGGCCCTTCCACTGGCCACAAACTGTAGAACATAGTAACCCTACTTTTCTAGATCCACAATTTGCGCTACAGCCTTTCTTGCAATTGCAAAAACTCATATTCAACAATTCTTCCGGTGCTGGTGTCAATAACGTCGTTATTGGCTGTAAAAGCTCATTCTGTAAAGTCCACCCCTATTCCTCAGATTGCAAATCTTTTCCCAACAAAGTTTGGATCTGGAAGTAGACTCGATAGATGTGTTGTTGAGCTGCTGCACTTGTGGGTGGAAGAGACGATAACTGCAACGGTCTGTTAAGTCTTATTGCTTTTATAAATTGAATATGTCTATAATTGTCAATATTTAACTCTGATCTTGGCGCATTATACATGGATAAAAGTACACGTATTCTATGATCGCATAATACGTTTGCAAGGCAATTTTCTTGTAAAAATAATTGCGCACAATGGTACAAATCGGGGTGTTTCTCAAACATTTTAATGATTTTCAATTTTTCTTTTTTAGATAATGCTGATGCTATATCACATCCAGTGAAGGCATGTAAAAATAAAATATGTTCTTTACAACGAGGATATTTATTGAAGCTCTTTGATGAATACATTCGTGTCTCTACATGTGACCTTGAATATCTGGTGACGCAGACACGAGATTATATGAGACTTTTTTCCCTGTCTTTAGAATGCCCAAACAAAGGTTTATACCAACTTACAGCTTGTTCGCTTCCATTCCGAGGTTTATCACTTTTTTTATCTTATTTGACTGAGCTAAAAGCTTATTATTTTTTCTGGCAAAAACAAAAAGCCAGCTTGACTTTTCATTTTTTCGAACTGGAAGTAACAATAGCATAACAATAGCAATTACGAGTTCAAATATGGACTAAATTTGGCAACCCGTTCTTGGGTATCGTATAACGATTTCACATATTGTTTATACAAAACATAGAATTAAAAATATAAAATAATTTATTCAATTTATTTATTTAAAGCTTTTTTATAATAAGATACGAAATAAGGGCTTATCCTAACCCACTCGTATATAATAATTCAGCCATTCCACATGAAACCGATCACCTTGGAACCCGGCCATATCCGATTTAGAGGAAACTTTCACAGTTTATAGGGAATACCAAAATAGCTTACCCTTATTTTTTTGTTTCCTCTACCTAGTCCTACCCTTCCGCTAGGGCGGTTAGAAATTTTTTGATTTTAAGATAAGCGTCATTTTCAAAAAACGATATCTTGAGAACGGATGAAATGATTTTTCTGATTCAAATACCAAATGAAGCTTAATGCTTTATATTTATTATAACATTTTTTTTTCGTTAATAATAGTATTTTTTTCATAAAAATTGTATTATTTACTAGAGAGCACTTCTAGCACTTTTTTTTCTATATGATATGATATGATTTTTTGAAAATGTTGCTTCATTGTAAAATCACGGAAAAGAAAAAAAAAAATTGGTGAGCTATTTAGGTGTTCCATAGAAATTGTGAAAATTTCATCCAAATCGGAGATGGTTGGGTTTCAAGGTGATCGGTTTCGTGTGGAATGGCTGTACCCTCTTACGTACTATCCCTTTAAAACTGTTCAAAATGGTACATCTGACATTATAACAAAGGAAGAATTTTCGCATTTACTACATATTTCTATACACAAGGGCTAAAATCAAGGTGTGAAATCTCTCCGACCGGTCGTGCATTGACTTACTTTATAGTGGGGAGATCTTCCCGATCGGTCGGCTAAGTGTTAATTAATTTAAGTTTCCCAAGCAGTCAAAATGACTGTTTTTGAGCAATATAGGTATAACAGATACATATATCAGAAACAAAAATCGGAGGGGGGGGGGGCGGTAAATACCACTATTAATAAATGCATTTATATCATGTATACAAAGTCTCAAAATTCTAAGAAATTGTATCGAAATTAAAAAGCATTCTAGTGTTAAGAAAATCTCTTCTTACTAGGAAGAATTAACAAGTTAGGAAACTTGTTCTTTAGTAAACTTTGCTTCAACCACCATGAGATAACAAATGCGTTCCTCTTCCGTACTGGTCATGTCCATGACCGATCGGGGCTCTGTTTAATTAATTTGTATTTTTAAATAAATTAGACAGAAATATAAAAAAAGCCCGCCCGGGGCAGACCGCTCCCACCGCCCCACCCTGGATACGCTACTGTGTCTAGGTGATATATACTAAACATTTTATATGGTAAAATAGTAGATAGAAGAATTCTGTCTAGACAAAAAGTCAATCATGGTACGATATTCAGATTTCTGGAAGTTCATGATTCAAGTAGAATGATTAACTTAATTTTAATTTTTAAGCAAACTAACAGACAATTTCTATATTCCTTATTTACACTTTGATTACATGGCACATACGCATGTAATATTTCGTCAGATATTTGGATTCCCAAAATTTTATACATATCCATACCCTATTCCAAATGATTGAATTTTTGGAACGCCTTCCTCGAATATTGTTACCTATGTCTCATCATATTATTATATACATATATAAAATTGGTAATTGGTTGTATAACATCGCGGTAACCATTATATGTTGTTGTCGTTACGACTTCAGCACAATTTGAAGTGTTGGTCAAGCACTAACAATATTTGATCCACGAAATCTTGCTAATACTTCACATCTCCATTGTCGGCATTGAACCATAACCATGTCCGCATTTTTATTGTGTTTGTTAGTTACTATGTTGACACAAAGTTACGGCTTGTTTCTGTTTTGTAACGAGCAATTTCTACTTGGATTTAGCGTGACCTCAAATAATAGTTTTATGTTCGGCTGTTGATGACTCTTGAATTTGCTCCAAACTCACTAATCCCTACCTACAATAAGTCGATATAATTCCAATGAAAATTCCTTCTTACCTCAAGCTATGAAAAGAAGGGCTTATTACCAGAGTCCCTCTTTCCTCGATTTCCTCCTCCATTTTTCTAAAATTTTAATCTATCATGCAAAAAGTGGCTAAATTTCTTATAAATTCAGGTGTGAACCTGTTTTATTCTAATATTTATTTTCTTAATTCAAAAGTTGCTGTCCGTCCATTCATATTGCGCTAATGAAAACAGCTGACAGCTGCCATACCTACTACCTACCATTGCTATAAAAATTATGTAAATTCCTATCGACCCCTACAACAATACAAAGATCTTTTCACTAACTCTTTTGAGAAGCTAATTCTCTATAATAACAACCGCAAATATGTTAATTGATTGTAGAAACTTGTAGAATGGCATTTCATGTCAAATAGTAAATATAGTGACGACGATTTGTTGATTACCTTGCGGTGGGTGCGCAGGTAAGTGAAAATTATTGAGCTGTGTGCTATCACAGTTGGGCGCTTTTAAATGTTGAACTCGTCTCGTTAACACATCCGTCTCCTCAATTTATGTTTGTAAAACAATAATGAATATTACCGGAGACCGCCAAGAATAAGGCCCTGCCGATATGCATTAATTAATAAATGAACACGTGTGGACTACTGACAAGCCATATTTAGACGAAATCAATTGATAGACCTTGTTGATTCATATGGAAAATATATTCTGTCTCTTGGTACCACTAATTAAATAATCCTAAAAATATGACAATCTCATTCACTATCGCTTCTTAAATACAATCAAAATTATGTAAATTGAATTAACGTCAAGTGCGTATATCCTGTGCGCGTTATGATTGAATTCGAATTAATATTCAATCTACACAGCAGGGTGTCTTTAAAACGTATAGGACCCTTATAGCAGTCTCAGGTTGCGCTATTTTATAATCGAAGCACGTTCATTCTTAGAAGTCCGAAACTATCCAGAGTGCCGTCTTCGAAAATAAAACGATCACAAACCAAAAGTCAACCATTTACATTACGACCATCGTCCGTCACCGAAACTTCAGTCCAAGTCCGATTGTGAAGTGTTTTCAACTTTTAAATGGTTCTTTTTTTCGTTTTACTTTATTTATTTTTTTCAAGAGTCTTTCTTATTGAATAAGAACCAAGAAAGACTCTTATATGAGACATGAGCAGTGAGTACTAAGAAATTTATCTTTGGTTGCAGCATCATCAACAGCAGCAGCAGCAGCTCACATATGTTTCCTTGATCTTATTGCAATTATTCGCTGTCGTCTTTTATAGGCACATCCAAAGTTAATTCAATTAATGTCAATTGGGAGGCTCACAAAGTGTAATTAATTTATAAACTTCTGGAAAATAAAACTACCGCAACATGAAAATGTTTTGTTTAGGTTTGTTTTGCAAAATGACTCGTTTCCGGAATTAAATGTGGTTTCTTGTTGCTGTTGTTGTTCGTTTTGGGGTTAGAAAAAAGCGTTTAATGCACAGCATCTTAATTAATGAAAAGCGCAAGCCGACAAAGTACTTTTTGTGTGTGTGAATAAAACAATTTATAGCGCCTTGTTTTGTTGTGTCTTTAAATATTCATTAATTTTACAGTCCTTTTAAAGTATGATTGTCCAAAATGTTCTAAAAAATGAAATTATGTTCCGGTTGTTGCAAAATCTATAATTATAGGACGCCATCAGCACAAAATGCAAGAATTGGCAAATATTGTAGTCAGAAACTGATTTCCACATGTATGGAATTATGCAGGGGTCAATTCTGGAACCAATGTTGTGTTTTACACTTCTATTGGCTGTTCTACGAGGAGTTGACAGTTGTGATGATAATTTTTTTAAAAATCCCTCTGTAACTTTAGAACGATTTTCCTTTTTATTAATTACTCTAGAAGCGATTCATCTAATTTTATTCTATGAAATTCGGAATCTATGATATACAAGTCTTTTTGGGATCAATGTTAAATTTCTACTCTATAACTGTTTCCTTAAACATCACGTATGATAAATTTTCAATTGGCTAATATTCTACTAAATACGCTAAATAAAATATAGATGGTATGAAAAGTTTGAATACTATACGTGGTGGGCTCTTTTTGCGCCCGGAAATTTTGTTTACCATATTGGAGAAAAATCTCATTGCTTCATACAAACATTTGGCAAAACAGGAGGGTGATTCTGTTCTTGTCGTACTTGAATGTCAAAATTTACGCCTAAATGAAATGAACTTTTCTACTGATTTTTTCGTGCTTTTATTCAGGTCAGCAACCCTTGTATGACGTAGAATGAACTGAAAATGACACTTCATATTATAAATTCAAAATAATATTTCAAATTTAAGCACTAGTAATGCTCTAATTAGGTGTAGACTATCCATTTACCACAGTGTAACATTTTTGTCACAACCTCGGAAGCAGTTGACTAATTTGTCGCATATTTAGGCGTGTTTTTTGACGTTTGTTCACCCAAAATTCATTATAGTTCATTTTGTTCATTTTTGAATTGTGTTAAAAAAAAAAGTACGACAAAATATGTCAAAATTCACGCCTAAATAGTACCACAAAAGATCAAAATCACCCACGGTTCGAGGTGCAATTTTCAATTTCAAGGATAATCATAGAAACAAATAATAAAAATGGTTTCTAATAAAGGCGGATTAAAAACTAAAAAACTGAAAAAAAAATACTAGTCAATTGTGAAAGTCAATGAAATATACCTACTTAAAAATATAATTTTCTATAATATTAACCATCTAGTGTTATTCAGTAGCACCATTGATTATAGATTGTAATATTGTAGGTATCTCCAGAATGTAAGAGTCACCTTTTTTTAGCAACTTTCAATCAACTTACAGACCCAGAAAGTTTGTGTCTGAGCACCTGAGAGTGCCGTTCGTGACGAAAGAAAGAGTTAGTAAACGTGGATAGTTTTACATGGGGTTTTTTGATTTAGAATGGGTGAATGGGAAGCTGTCCGATGGGGTAAAATGCTCTTACGTGTAGGGGGCTTTGGGGTGGGGGTAGTAACTACCATTCTTTGAGAGTGCCGTTCCTGACGGAAGAGTTTTAGAGTAGTAAACGTGGATGGATTTACATGTGGTTTTTTTGATTTAGAATGATGGGATAACATTTTCTTACGTGTTGCGGTGGGGGTGGTAGCTACCACCCTTGGGGCTGTCCAATTTGGCCGTGTGTGATATGAGCCGAGTGTCGATTTTCGAGAGTCGAATTTCGAGTGTCGAGTTTCCAGAGCCGAGTTTCGAGAGTCGAGTTTGGGAACTCGATTTTCGAGAGTCGAGTTTGGGAACTCGATTTTCGAGAGTCGAGTTTGGGAACTCGATTTTCGAGAGTCGAGTTTGGGAACTCGATTTTCGAGAGTCGAGTTCGGAAACTCGATTTTCGAGAGTTGAGTTTCGTGAGTAGATTTTCGTGAGTCGAGTTTCGAGAGTATGACTAAAAAGTAGAAAATAAAATATATTAAAAAAATCTTTTAAAATTAATAACTTTTGTAAATAAAATGCACTAAAACGTAAAAAATAATTTTCTTTTCTTTCTCAGTGATATAAACAAGAAAAGTTAAATGTAAAATAAGAAATGCTACAACTCAGATTAAATCTTTAAAGTTTGGGCATCCATAACTATAATCACAATTATCTAACTGCAACTCATGCCCAAACTTTTAAGATTTAATCTGAGTTGTAACATTTCTTATTTTGCATTAAGCTTTTCTTGTTTATATCACTGAGAAAGAAAAAAATATTTTTTACTTTTTAGTGCATTTTATTTACAAAAGTTATTAATTTTAAAATTTTTTTAATATATTTTATTTATTATAAAGAAAAATCACTCGACCAAATGAATTTACTTTGAAATGCACCAACCACTATCCATGCCCGACTGCAAAACATCATACACACAGGCATACTTAGTCACTCTCAACCTAAACCAAAGATAACCTAATAACAAGATAGGAATCAGCCGAACAAAATTGGAAATTTTCCTTGTTTTCTAGAAAGAAACAATTAATGTCATATGCTTTCGTCTTTTGCACGAATGGATGAAAGGAACTTGGCTATGCATTATTGTAGTGAGATTGAGACAACGAGCTAAAAACATAAATCGAGAGAACATAGGATTAGCCGAACGACAAAAACTTATTGAATCCCTCAAAATTCTATCAAACTATTCATAATAATGTTAACTTAATGATAAGTTAGAAATAGAAGTGTTTTCCGATTGTTTTACATTTAAAATGTACACGGCTAGAAAATGAAAGAATGAAGAAAAAAAATAACAAAAAAATCAAACTCTCTTTAAAACTTTTACGAATAAAGACAAAAAATGTAAAGGCGCAGATTACATGCAACGAAACAGAATGGCAAATGATTCATTCATCGTAAATAAATGAAAAGGGGTAGAGTTTTCAGATTTTACTATCATAAAATGATTCCGCGCTTTTATGAAAACAGGTTTCTGTGAGCGAGTTGGTTCGAAAGTTGTTGCTGTAATCGTATGTTATGTCCCAAAGTTGTTACTGTAATCCTGTGATATTAGAACGCACGTGTTTCTTTTTACATTCGTTTTTCTCTGCAGAGATTAAGTGGAGACGAAAAATGAACAAACTTCGGAGACCGGAGATCGAATCTGGAGACCTGTTTGTTTTAAAATGCAAGTCACCGAAGTGTATACACGAGATCTCTGAGATCAAAAAATTGTTTTCTGGAGGTCAAAGTCTCTTGCCGTGTAACTTCTCCTTTCTTGTTATTTTGGCTCCAGGAGAGCTTTTACCTGTATTCTTTATTATATTGCCCGCCATTTGCTACAAGAATCTTTCCTGTATTACATAAAAATGTCTCTACTTACACCGAATTTAATAAAATTACATTTGGTTGATTTTACACAGTGTAAAATATATTTTTTCTGCATATTTAATTAATCAGATAAAAAAATAATAGAAATGTCAATTAATGAAACTCTCAATTTTTTTTAGAAATTTACTAGAAATTTTTCTTTAGAATTTTTTAGATTTTGACACAGAATAAAAGTATTGTATCTGAAAATAACTCCTGTCTTTACATAAAGAGTGAATAAAAATTCTGCCGAAACATTTTTTGTAATTTTCTAACAAGATTACTATAACGTATATAATTTTATTCTTGCTCAAGAAGGTTACTTTTTGGATTCTTTGGATTCTCCAGCACAGCAGCAAAAACGAAGAAATTCTTATTTGTTATTTCATCATCACACAACTGATTTAATTTTGTTCTATGGCAGGCAGAAACTAAGCTGTACTGAAGAGTATAAGATGTCTTCCTATACGAAACGCTTATTTATCTTTTTCAGCCCACTGCCCATCGGTTCGATTCGCTTCGAATTAATATGATTTTTTCAATTTTTAAAAAAAACGTTTTTTTTTATATTTATCTCAATTTTTTCATTTTTTTTCATTTCTTTCCATTCTTCTATTTTCTGTTTTTTTCGAATCACTCAATTTCGCTATTTGGGACCTGCTGATAAGTCAAACCAAGACTTGAAGCTTTCCACATAAAATTAAAAATTAATTGGGTTGTGTGATGAAATAACAAATAAGATTTTTTTTGTTTTTGCTGTTGTGCCAGAGAATTCAAAGAATCCACAAAAAATTTCTAAAAAAAAAAACAAAAAAAAATGAATCCTTATTGCTTATCTATGGCCTAGGCGTCTACGCTCACAAAAATTGTTAGCAGCCCAAGCACCTATTGTCGTCGACCTCCAATAATGCATAAAAATTGTAAAGAAAAAGTATCTAATAAATTTCCAATAAAAAATTGAGGGCTTTTTGATTTTATATTCGAGGAGAGCGAATAATTGTTGGCTTTAACTTTTGCTTACGTCATCAAGTCGAGGCATCCTCGATTTTATATACGATACTCTCTCCATGCAGATTTACACTTCATACATACATAATTGTTCTAAATTTACAAGTGTCCTACATATTGTATAAAATAAAAATTAAATTCCAAAGGTTTACATTTTTACAATATCTAAACTTTAATTTTTTTTTTTTTTTATTTTGCATTTCAGTTGATATTTACTTATCTATTATTATCTACTCTTTAGCTACACACTCAGTCTACTAAGAGATGTACCATAATTATATTTACCCTCGGTTTCCTTATTTACAGATTAATTTATTTCATCGTTTTCTAAAGAAGAAATTAAGTGCGGTGTGGCAATCTTTCGAATAAACTTTGAGAAATTGTTTATATTTTTGATGTCATCACTAAGTTGATTATATAAGCCAGCAGCACTATTTACCATGCTTGACCTGCCTGGTTCAATTCTTGTAGTGGTTTTATTTTGTTATATTATACATATGTGCATAAGAGTTGGAGATAGTGTAGTTTTTTGTGTATGAATTTCAGTTTTTCCAGGTTGTTATACCAAGAAATATTGTCCTTCTTTTCAGGTCGAATTTACGTCTATTCGACGTAAATTAGGGAACCGACTAATTGTAGTTATGTGGAAATTACCTAATATTCACGACCGATTTACGTAAGTGAAGAATGAGAGGACGTTGTATCGACGTAAATATTAGGGAAATTAGAGAGTATTTTCCTATAGGGCAGAGGACATATTTCCTTGATTTGGTAAATTTAACGTAAATATCACTTCAAATTTACGTACATTTTCCTAAATCTCGACATATTTTCTACCTAATTTAATTCATATTAACGTACGTGTTAATATAAAAGGAATTTCATTTTATGTATAACAATTCTGTGTGTATGTTAAAAATAATTTGCTATCAAATATGCATAAGTGTGCGAGCAGGTAGTATGATACATTGAGATAGGACGTTTCTTGAGAGCTGTATAATAATAAAACGGGAAAAAAGGCAAAAAATTATGAATATTAAAAAAAAAAAAACCTTCAAATGTTGCGCAAAATTTTATGAAGAATATGGGAAAAATAATAGACATAATACACTGGTCAACAGAGTTTTTGTCTCCGATATAAGAGCAAAGGAATCAAACAGGTCTGGTACCATAATGTTCATTATTAATATTAAAAATTTCCGGTTGGTTCGTATTTCGCAGGAATTCTCAAAAAAGAAGTGTTTTATTTACAATTCGCAGAAATGCATACCTGTTGGCGCATTCTCAGTGATCCTTTTACGGAAATTTTGACCTGTGTCATCTGGGTTGTAGTTACAGGAGAAGAGTAGGGCTGCGATACGTTGCATAAAGGGGAAATTAAAACTCTTGCATTTTGTGAACTATACAAAATGTATTACGGGATACCTGTAAGGCACCATGACAAGCCATGGGCTCCACACGTATTTGGTAGAAGTTGTATTATATACTAATATGATTCGAAAGCGCATCAACGATCAAGGATGCCATTTAGTGTACCAATGATATGGACAGAACAAGTAGATCATGACAAAGATTGTTATTTGTGCAGAAATAAAACACCAGCTTTAACTGCGTGTAAAAGAAGGAGCATTGAATACGTGGGGACACCGTCAGCACGAAGACCTAGACCGCATGACGAAACCTATCCAGTTACTTCGGTCGCATCAAGCTCATCATCGATTTTTTTGCCGTCAACGTTCATTCAACCCCATTTATTCAACCAGGAGGAATTAAACAACTTAGTAAGATCGAAATCACAAGCAGAACTTCTTGCATCACACGTACAACAATGGAATCTTTTAGAGAAGGAGACAAAAGTTACTTTGTTTCATCGTCGACACGAAAATTTTGTAGACTTTTACAGTATGGATGGTGGTTTGGTGTATTGTAACGATATTGAAGGTGTTTTTGAAAGCCTTAGAATAGAACATACTCCAGAGAATTGGAGACTGTTCATCGATTCGTCTAAAACAAGACTCAAAGCAGCAAATTCTCCACAATGGAAACAATTACCCTTCTGTTCCTGTTGGTCAGTATACATGAAGGAAACTTATGAAAATATGAAGAAGTTGGCAGCAAAAGTTAACTACAATCATGTGCATAATCATTATGCTAAACGGGATTGGATGGCAAGAGAACATTTTACGCTAGGAAATTAAAATATTCAATATGTTACTTTAGTGGATAAAGAAAAAATCATAATAATGAAAATCTTCGGAGGGCAATGAATAGTGAAGAAGAAGGATTCCAATATCTCCGAGAACAGTTTCCTAAAATAACTGAAACTAAAATAAAAGAGGCAATATTTGTTGGTCCTCAAATTAACGATGTAATAGGAGACCCAAATTTCGAAGAAAAATTAAATTTAAGAGAAAACAATTAAAAAACCTAAAATTGGTGTAAAACCAATTCTTATGATACCCTAGATGAATGCCCGTTCGTTTCGTATTGTCACCCTTCTGTGCAAGTTTGATTTTTCAAGTAGTTTTTCGCATATATTTCTAGAACGGTTTGTCGGACAGAAAAAATGATTACAACCAATTTTATAGGATTTCGTATTCTGAAGAAGTTTTTAGTACAATAAAAATGTCTTGGACTGGTCGTTTTCACAGAATACGTAAAAAACCTAAATTTTTATATGGCAACACCAACAAGGAGTTGCCAGATTTGTCTCTTTTTCTCTAAGTATATGCGTTCTCGAGTTATCGTGCGTACAGACGGACGGACATGCAAAAATCAAAATAACTTTTAATATTATGCGTGGGTGTCCAATCCATTTTGCCCTACCATCATTGTTTCGAGGTGTTACAAACGGAATGACAAACTTAGTATAGCCTATAGACTTCATCTAGGGTATAAAAAGGTGGTGCTTATAATTGCAAGCCATCAAGTGCAAAGTTTTTATGCAGTGAAAATGGAAGCTAGCCAAGAAGAACGTCACAAATTAATTGTTTGCACACATAAGGGAAATCTGATAATGTCTCAAAGAGGCTTAACTAAAAAGCTAAAAATCCTGAAGGCGACTATTCAAAACGTTCTCAGTAAATTTCGGGCTCTTATAGAGTCCAGGAAAAGTCCGTATCAGGAAGGAAATCAGGTTCGGTAAACAAAAAATAGACCAATGAAATGTTAGATAAATTTCAACAAAATCCCAACATGTATATCAACAACATGGGATAAGGCTCGAACATCATCTGCTACGGTTCATCGAATTAAGAGAAGAGATAGGAGAAAGTCTAAGTTTCCATGTTTTGAAAACACCGAACAGAATACTAGAACAGAACCAAGTTGCAAAATCCAGGAGCCAGAGAACTATGGTTGCAGTTTTTAGGAATTACTTAGGAAAACGAAAAATTGAAAATTGCAAAACGTTAGTGGAAGACATATTGGAAGCATTTAGAGTAGCAGGCTGCAAAATTTCATTGAAGGTGCATATGATGTACTCTCATTTGGATATTTTCTCAGAAAACATTGGCGATTTCTGCGCTGAATACGGAGAATGGTTCCATCAAGATATTTCGGGTATGGAAAGGCGTTACTAGGGCAAGTGGAATCTGTTATGCTAGAAGATTATTGTTGGACTTTAAAGAGGAAAGCCGTAGATGTAAATTAAATGAATGAAAATCAACAACACAAAAATATTTTCATTAATGAATATGTACGAGTATAATATGAATAAATGTACATAAAAATTTCACAAATTTGTTTTCATTAGCATCTAAGACACCCGAACTAACTTTAACTTATGACTATACAAAATTCTTCTGTAGAGGTCCCTCTTTCAGGATCAGTTCAAGTCAATTTGGATATCCAAAAAAACTTTAAATTTATTGTTCAGTGTTATTATCAACAAATAAATTTTTCTTTCCATATTCTGCAATTATATTCGTTTTACTTTTTGCACTATCTACAAAAAACAATGCAAATTTTTGAACAGTGATGAAAGCTGCTTTGATCGCTATTCCCCCCGAAACCCCTCCATACTACTTATGTATATATTTCTGCTATAACCTCATCGAGATCATAACTGCTCGCTTACCAATTCTATCCGTAAAATGCATGTGGGGTATAAGTTCAGTCAATAACATTTAACAACGGCCAATAAAATTTTATTATCTATAAAAAAAAACACTACCTACTTAGAATAGCACTTTAAATCGATAAAGTTTTTATGTTCATATGAAAGTGTGTTGCTGAAAGAAATTAATAAACCTGCACCGGCGCGACGCGCTGATTGCAGATAATTTGCACTTTGCACGCGAATTACTGCACTTTTCATATTTTTCATGTCATGAACAACAAAAAATGTGCAACGGAGAAAACCCGTGCATGCCATTCATTTGACTTTCCATTCACTTGATTTTCACTTTTTTTTTTTCTTCCAGAAATTAATTTACTTGTTACGCAAATGGTGCAAATTTACACGTGTTTTCTTAATAATTTATAAAGTCTGCATTCAAGTATTATTTTTATTTTTCATAGGGCTTATCCTTCCATTCACTGGAGATGTGCATAAAAATATTTTTCTGTTCGAAAACAGTCGTCGTCTTTTATTCAAAAGTATTATAAACAAAAATAAAATGATAAAAAAGAAGCAGAGAGTTCTTTAAATATTAAACAATATGAGGAAATACGGTTGGCATACAAAAGTGAGTAGTAGCAAGTTATGTGTGATTCAGAATTTATTTTTAGATAAATTACTGCCGCTTCCATATTTCCTCTTAAAGATATTTGCGCCGTACCGCACCGCACCGCGTACCAATTCATTTCTGATTGATAAAAATGCCGAGAATTTATTACTCAAAAGATTACTTAATCGCATAAATTTTATCTTGAAAACGAGGCGCAAATTTTTCTGAAGTTTTATTTAATGTGTGCATATTATGTAAATGAGAGGAGATGAGAACATCTAAAATTTGTGTGAATTTTATATTCTTTGAGCTATGAAAAATTGGGAAAGTGTGAAAAAAATATAAAGGGAATATAGGAAATTCAGTAAATGCTGTTGACATTTTCTCCAAGAATTTGTCAATTTTTATATCGGTGTATACCTGCCGTCGTAAATAATTATTATTATTTTTTTTAAGTTGTAATAGTTTCGAAGAAAGATTTATTAGTAAAGTCCAACAACTGTAACTTTGATGATTGAATATTAGTTTTTAAAATTAGATTTCATAAAAGAAAATCTATTTTAGTTCTTCTATGAAAAAAAAAAAACATTTTCGACTTCGGTTGGTTGCAATGGACATGAAAAAAGATGGCCCATTTTTATATATTTATGTATGTAGACAAATTCAAATAAAAAAAGACAATTTTTTATGACTCTCACAACATGGTGAATACGGAACTAAGCGTCTAACGCCTTTCAACAAGTGATTCAATCGAATAAAAAAAAAAAAGATATTTCAAGAAAAATTTAGTTCTAGTAAACTCGAAAATATTCGAAATTCAAAATATGCTTACATTAAATAATTCTTACTCACTCCTACAGTCAGTTTATCATGGAGAAAAGTAATCATAAAGCTTCCAAAGAAAGTAGATAATGTTAACTTACTTGGAATTACACTACCAATTTCGGTAAACCAGTAACTAATAACCAGTAATTCTTTCCAAAATAAAAATCAAACTGGATGAAAATATGCGAGAAGAATAAGCTCGAATCAGACTACGACATATATATTATATGTAAAAATCAATTGAACATACTGTGACTAATCGTCGAACAATCAGAAAAATTAAAATCTTCTCTGTAAATTGCCTTCGTTGATTTCGAAAGAGAATTCGACACCATTTAACTTGGGTACAGATTTAATTTGAAAAAATTATTCTCTCATTTGAAACGGATATATCATGGCATATCTATTTGTCTCTTCTACTATATCCCAAAAGTTTTCATTTCGGACTTTTTTCCAAACATCCAAAGCCTTAGGATTATCAACTAGTCTACGAAGACACATAGAATTGATCCCAAGTATTTCATAAAATCATTTTACATTAGCGAGATTTTCTTTTTTCTTCCATTCTCATAGACTCATCATCTGTAACTTAGGACGAGTCGCAGTCGTCAAATGTACCCAAGGGGTAATCGAGGAAAAATATGGAACAGACTAATGTACAAAGAAATATTAGAAACAAATAAAAATAAAAAAAATAAACGTAAATCTGAAGTAAAATAAGGATATCCTCTCCCCATCTACTGTTCATAGACGAAGTAATTACAACAGCTACCAAAACACCAAAAGCAATTAGATGGACACTAACAAGCTAGCTGATTAGAAGACGTAGACTATGCGTAGATGATATTACCCTACTAGTGCACTCATTCATCCTGATTATTATTCTAGAAGCAACTGCACAATCGACTGATCTAAGAATAAATACACGGAAAAACAAAAATATGAGAATCAACACGATAAACACCAGCCATCATCAACAAAACTGTAAAGAGAAAGTGCCTGAAGAAATAAACTAAATAAGGCGTTTCGTACTCGCAAGAACCAATACTCATCAGTACGACTAGTTCCTAACTCTCCCATATATGATCTCAGTTAAAGTTCTGAGTATGAATCAGATGAGGAGAAATACCACGTATTTACTTTGGCGCTTATCCATTTAGGCTTTTTGCGCTTATCCATTCAGGCTTTTGGGAGACCAGCCAAATTCAAGAGAAAAGTCATGAAGACTTTTCGAAAAATGTTATCAATTTAAAAAAAGAACTATAACCAATTTGCTGCAAAGTATGCAGGTGGGGAAGATAGCAACAAATAAAGCGTTTCATATCATCAGGAACCAATACTCATTAGTACGGCTAGCTCCTACCTGCCGTAGACGCCTGAAGGAACTAGCCGTACTGATGAGTTTTACTGCCCACATTCAATTTGTTCGAACCGTCTTCAGCCACCAATAATGCACACACGAATTCTGAAGAAATATGATCGATTGAAATTCTAAAAAAAAATTGATTCTTGCCTACATTGAAAAACTTTTTTTCAGATTCGTTCGTGATACACAGCACAATTCAGCACACTCTACTTTTTTCCAAATGTCGAATATAGGCGAACTAATTTTTGTGAAAATCATATTTCTTTATATAGAGTTTCATTATTTTTTTTTCCCATCATAGCACAATGCGCAGAAATCACACACGATCCAGCACATCCGTTATGTTTTCAAATTTTAAAAAGCAAAACAAATAAATGTTGAGTTACGGTTGTACTGCGCAAAGAAAAAATAATAATCTTTTTATCGGTAAAACAGTTAGCCCAGCAATTTTAGAACGTTAAAAATCTTTTTTTCGGTAATAACATTTTTACGAATAAAATAAGATTTTGATCGAAAGTTAACACAGATATTTTCGAAAAAAAAAAATAATAATAAGTTCGTCTCCCGTAACTATCTTGGACGATCCTCTTTATGAGCCTCCATCCATGTGCAGCCAATTTTCATGTTTTTTTTTTGTATAAACTGTTTAATGGCCGAGCGATTCCTGCCAAAAAGTTCCGTGGTAGCCGATTATTCCCGCAAGCAAAAAATTTTTCGAATGAACATCCTCACAAAGTTTTGTACTTATAGGAATATTTTCCAATTTCGTTGCCGTTTGGTCGCCGAGGTCGGTTTCAATAATGAGATGAGCACCTTACATATATACTATATATAAAGTAAGTCCAGACGGTTTTGAAATTAAGAAAAATAAAGGTTTTGCTGGATTGTACTGGACTTGTGTTTGCGTACAAACAAAAAATTCTAAATTTACATTTTTCATTAAGAAAATGAAACTTTTGGAAAAAAGTTTGCCAGCCTTTTTTAAAATTAATTCTTAATTTATCATAATATAATATTCAGATAAGTTTTTTTTCTTTACGGCACAACGTAGCACAAATTGAGCACAATCCAGCACAGCTTTCATTTTTCAACATTTTGAAAATGGCTGCGCTAACTTTTTTAAATTTTTTTTTATTTTCATCATAAAAAATATAAGCTTTAATTTTTTGATTTTCACAATGCAGCACAAGTCGAGCACAATCCATCACACCCTTTATTTTTCAAAATTTTGAAAATGGTTGGGTTAACTTTTTTAAAAAAAATTTATTTTCATCATAAAAAATTAAATTTTTAAATTTTTTGATTTTCCTTTCCGCACAATGCAGCACAAGTTGAGCACAATCCAGCACACCTTTTATTTTTCGAAAATGGCTGGGCTAACTTTTTTTGAAAATTTTATTTTCCACATAAAAAGTTTAATTTATGAAAAGTGTTATTTTTCTTTGCGGCACAACGCAGCACAAGCTTTAGTTACCTTAAAAATTTTCGATTTTTATAACAGTCACCTTCGTTAATAAGACGCTATAAATAAATGAAAATAATTTTATAATGGCTCGATCCGATTCTAAAAGTCATTTGTATTTATAACGGTCGTCACCGTAGTTACTACAGGGCCACCAAGAAATTTTACCATATTTTATAGATAAATGTATTACCGAAAGTTCCCAATTTTTATTAAAGTCACCTACATTACTGAATGTTGTCGGGTTATAACCACGAATATCGCAATAAACACTTATTACCAATTAGTTATAGTTATATAACGTGGTATACCTTCTAGTAATTGTTACTTTAAGTTATATCGACCGGTGACTGAAACATTTCCATCACCTACTTATAAAACATTTAGTAACTTTAAAAAAATGTAATATAACTACGCCACTAATTGGTAATATTATAAAACTCTTATATAACCACTCAAATTCTTATATATAACCGAGTAACCATTATATACCCCTTATAAAACAACACATCATCTTTAATCACCAAAAATTGAAAAAATTATTTCTTAGCATGAAAAAAATCAGGGGTCCAGATGGGTGCCAAGAATGCTCTCGCTGCGCTGCTTCAAAAACAGCACCACGTAAAGTGTTCGAGCTAGTTTTACGACCTCTGTGGCGAAGACAAGGATGAAATTTTGTTTCGGATTGTTATAGCAGATGAGCTTTGGGTTCATCATTATGAGCCTGTATCGAAGCAGGAGTCCTTATAGTGATATAAAAAGTGTACAACTAATAAATTCAAGGTGTCTCAGTCGGCTGGAAAGCACATGGCCACTATTTTGTGGCATATACCAATGCCGTCTATAATGCTAAGAGTGTCAAAATAACGGGAGCGATTTCAGCCTATTTTGAAATGAAAAAGAAAGCATTTATTTCAAAGTCATTAAGAAGCTAATTCATAAGTTTCAGAAAAAGAGTAATAATAGCATAATAATGTTTTGTTAATTTCCTTTTCCTTCATTCCGTGAACTTATCGAACTCCCCTGGTATATCGTACAAGTGTCATGTTACTGGTTCTACCAAAAATAGAAAAAAAAACATTTTCAATTTACAATGTTTCATCATACACCTACGCCAAATTCAAGTTCATTTTATATTCTGAACATGAATTCTCAAGATTTGTCATCGATTTTAAAATGCAAAAATCATTCGAAAAGATAACGTTAACCTACCTCCTCTGAATTAACAAATATATAAAATTAATATTTTTTCCTACAGTTGTGGTAAATAGTCTTATCGTAAGGCATTTGTATTCTATCAATTTTCGATATCAGTTTTGCTTATGTGCTACTTTTTCTTTAAGCTGTACTTAGTGTCTTATTTCGAGGTCTAATCTCATAAGATAAACAAAATCCTCAAAGATAGTCACAAATCATTTGCTACCAGAGCACAGCACTTATGCGTTTCTCATAATGGCTTCTGTTTTCTTATCAAGTGGATGAGATAAAAACAATTCTTCCTTTACGAGCTTGCTATCAAACATTAAACAGAAAAATGAGATTTTCAATTTGCTTATGTAAATGATATGTGAAGGTCAGTTTTTGGGATATTTTAGGTAAAATAGTGACGTTTTTATTACTTGTTATTGCTTCTTGTGAGGCTTTCTTTTTTCTTCTCATATGGTACGTGATTAGGTTTCTATTTCGAAAGTATATAACTGTTATTTACTGTTGAATTTATTTTCTATTCTAAGCAAGGTATATAGTATGTAAATTAGGGCGCGGGTTATAATTAAATAAATACACTAAATTAAACTTGCTTTTATGATACTATCGATAGTACCACAATTCAATCTGCAGTAATATCTATCCTCCTGATGATGTTTCCAATATTTTTAGTCGTATAATTGAAGAGACTTTCTTCGTATTGACGGTATTAATAAAATTCCTTCACTTTTTGCCCATATTCATAAAAAACTTATACCTAATAATACCTATACCAGTTTCTTGTAAGATTTTCTTAGAACCGTTCAATTATAAATCATTCGTTTTCTTATTATTAAACTGGCTTCCAAAACAAGCATATAGTTGCACCTATGCGCTATTGAAGGTGATAAACATTATTCGATTAGCGCATGATGTTATGTCCATCAGCTCAACTTTATCTTGATGTTTCCAAGCCCCTTAATATTTTTAATGACTTCTTTTTTGTATCAAACTCATATCCAAATCATGTTACATCAATCAATCATCAATCATGATACATAGGGATCGATTCTTGGCCCACCACTCTTTTCTGATGCTCAGATTAAGGTCGTACAACCTGACACTGTGTGATTTTTTCTCTAGGAATTCAGAAAGTGCAAAGTTTACGTCAGAAAGAAAAATAATGAATTCAAAGCCGAAAGCAGGAATTATACAAAAATTGGATGAAAATTTGGTCAAAAGAAAAGTATGTCGGAGCAATAGTGGAGGATATTTATTGAATTGAGTATCGCACGATATTTATTCTCTAAAATTATGTAATTACTTTGCCAATTATAAGATAAATAAAATGTGTTTTTAATTAAATACTATGTTAATTTTGGAACGCCCTTTAGTACAGAGAAATATTCACAGTCGAAATTATTTCCTCTGTTTTTTTTTAAATCTTAAACTACTGCCATGGCTTAATTTTGATTACATTGGTAAGTGTAGAATTCTTTCTTAGTTCCCTTTCTTAGATTATTTATTCATAATTATTAATCCCATCTTCTCTCAAACAGTTAAGATTTATTATCGCCCTGTCATATAATTTTTCACTTGTCACAGACCTGTAATAAATATTAAACGATGGACCAACCAGTCGTCGTATCAAAATTGTATTAACCCAAATGATACAACTTTTATGTACATAGCTATCTTATTCTGTATGTGAGCATAAGTCAGGGTAGAACAACCTAACATTAAATAAAATAATCCTAATTTTGTGAAAGTAAAAATTTGAAGTATTTAATTATTTCACTGGGACTAGTTCGTTAATATCCACATATCATCCGAGTTAATATCTGATTCAGAAAAAAACCGACCATTATTCATCACCAGGTAAACAAAATTAGGGAACGCTGGTAAGATTTTATCTATAACAAGTAAAAAAGCTAAAATTCGTCTAAGACCAATTCTTCTAGTTGATTGCCCATATGAAATTTCGTATTGTCACCCTTCTGTGCAAGTTTGATTTATGAAGTGGTTTTTCGCATATATTTCTAGAACGGTTTGTCGGAGAGAATCAAAATGTCTTGGACTAATCGTTTTCACAGTATACGTAAAAAACCTAAATTTTTATATGGCAACACCAAGAAGGAGTTGCCCGATTTAGTCCATTTTTGAAATTTTATTTGCTAGTACAATGAAAACACTGTGTACCAAATTTCGATGCGTTCTCATAGTGGAAAACGAAAGTTTTGTATGGCAACTCCTCGGAGGAGTTGCCCGATTTGTCTCATTTTCGAACTTAATTTTACTTTTTTTTTCAGTTCGTGTACAAAATTTTAGCTCTCTAAGTATACGCGTTCTCGAGTTATCGTTCGCACAGACGGTCGGACAGGCAGACGGACATGCAAAAATCAAAATAACTTTTAATATTATGCGTGAGTGTCCAATCCATTTTGTTCTACCATCATTATTTCGAGGTGTTACAAACGGAATGACAAACTTAGTATACCCTATAGATTTCATCTAGGGTATAAAAAGGTGGTGCTTATAATTGTAAGCCATCAAGTGCAAAGTTCTTATGCACTGCAAATGGAAGCTAGCCAAGAAGAACGTCACAAATTAATTGTTTCCACATATATGGAAAATCTGAATATGTCTCAAAGAGGCTTAACCAAAAAGTTAAAAATCCCGAAGGCGAATTTTCAAAATGTTCTCAGTAAATTTCCAGCTCTTAGTGCCCAGCAAAAGCCCGGATCAGGAAGGAAATCAGGTTCGGTAAACCAAAAATTGGCCAATGAAATGTTAGATAAATTTCAACAAAATCCCAACATGTCGTTGAGATATATGGCTGATAAGGTTCAAACATCATCTTCTACGGTTCATCGAATTAAAAGAAGAGATAGGAGAAGGTCTCCGAAGTTTCCATGTTTTGAAAATACCGAACAAAATACCAGAACAGCACTAAGTTGCAAAATCCAGGAGCCGGAATTTGTATGGAAATTTCCGAACGAAATTCGACTGCTGCATTATGTATGATGAAATTTAGGTGAAAGCGAACTTCAATCAGCTTTCAGGGCAGGAATTTTATGTGGCAAAAAAGATCAGTGACGCAGATCACAAGTTTAAGAGTCGTCGGTGCATACAAATTTGCTGTTAAATACTTAATTTGGCAAGCAATATGTTCGTGTAGTCAGAAATCATTACCTTTCGGTGACAACAGGCACAATCAACACGGATGTGTACCTTAAGGAGTGTCTTCAGAAGCGCTTTGTTCCATTCTTAGAAGGCATGATACATTAAATTTCTTTTGGTCGGATTTAGCAACTTGCTACTATAGTAGAAAACGTAGTACACAAGAAAGCCTATCCTGCACATTGTCCGGAACTAAGGCCAATCGAAAAACATTGAGCTAATATTAAATTAAAAAAAAAAAAACACGTTCGATACTGCCTCTGTATAGAATTTAATGAAGAACGTAAAGCAAAAAGTTCATAAAAATTCAATAAAAATTAATTGATAACAAAAAAATAAGGTTTTCTTGTTGATTTCTTCATTCATAGGTGGTCGGTTATTTCCTGAATCAGTCCTTATTTTATTAATTTAAAACAAAACAAAAGTTTTAGAATTAAAAAGGTTTTACTCCATTCAACACAATAAATTTGATATCACATCAAATATGAAATAGGTCACTCCACATGTGACTAATTAAGGCCTATCCAATTGTCAACTATTCTTGAAATACCCTGTACCTATAAATTAAAATTATATTTCAATCTATCGTTATAAAATTTGCTGGTACATCTGTACTTAAACAACGCTTCTTCTATTCATAACTATACAACAAGGTCACACAACCAATAACGTTGCTGACTTTGTAAATGTGCTTTCCATCTCTTTCCTTTGTAGACGACTACCTCAATCTTCAGTCTGAGGCTATTGAACAATAACAGGAAACCCATAAAAATATCTTGGACATAATAAAATCAAATTGTATAATTCCTCACTAATCATAAAAATACTTTCAAAACATATTGTTACTAGGGGTAAAAGTCGGGTCATTTTCAAATGTAATTCGACACGTGCTACTTTCAGTGACTAATTGCTTTGGTCAGATATTAAAAAAAAAAAACACCTGAAAAAAAAACGTAAAAAGATCGAATTAAAGCGAATCATGGCCGGCGGCGCCCACGCTTGTGTTCTTTATATTTTCTGTTTACTTTTGAAAACGACCACTGTCCATTGAAAACATATCTGCGATCTACATGCATATATTTATTGCTGTTGTTGTTATTTAAAGTGTCAAGATTCTGCTTTCAATTCAAAAGAAGATCCACCACGAGATTATTTCAAAATCAAGTTATTTTCCAAAGAATTAAGAAGAATACAAAAGAGTGTGTAGGAAAATTATCATTTGAATGTTTTCCGGTGATGGTACCTCCCCTCCATTCAAAGAATTCTTTCCTCGTCTTCTTAAATGCGCTACACTTGAGAACAGACCCAAAACAAATGAACTGTAAAGCCGCGCACGCATGTGTTAGATAATAAACAGTTGCTAGACAATTTTTATGGCTTTTACCATTGAAATAAAGGTAGGTAGGTAGGTACGTGACTTTTGAAGATGCCTAAAGTGAAGATGCCTGAAGGGATCGTTTATTGTGCAATTAGTTTTTAAAGTGTGGGAATTTTAGGGCTACCTGACTATCTGAGTATTGTTAATATGTAAAAGAAGTAAAATGCTTAAAGTCAAGGAAGCAGAAAGTCGTACAATTAAGTAGGAAAGGTCGAATATATGTACATTCCTTTTCTCACATAGGACAAAACAAAAATTAGCAGATGTCGTAAACTATGGTCTTAGATAAAAGTACTTGCTCATATTAGGATTAGTAAAATTGGGCTTTTTATTATATTAGTTACTCCCTCCCAAGCTTTTTTCAGTTCGTACTATTTGTAAAGTTATGGGGTAATTGCACTTAAATCAACTTTCAATTTGTAAGAGAAAAACTTCCCTGTAATTATTGGAATAAAATTGAATAATGGTAGTAGGAAGTGAGGGGGGGGGGGGAGGTAAGCAAATCGGTTAAGAGTTGCAGGAGACGAATATGTAAATCGAACTTAAATTAAAAACAAAGTATATCCATATAGTAGAACAGCTCTGTCAAAACTGTCAGTTTTGAGTAGGATGCTTCTATAATGTAATGTTCCGGTTTTTGTACTCGATTCTAAGTTTACACTGGTACCCGGGTACCCGATTCTAGGTTACCAGGGCATCCGAATATAATCGATTCTCGATCCCAAATATCCGGGTATCCGGGTACAATCAGTACCCGGGTTGCTGGACTCTTACGCTTGAAACCCGGGTACTCGAAAACCTGGGATTTAAGAAACATTACTATAATGTGACTATACTTTCTCTTTCAACAGTTTTTAACTAACACACTAGTTAATTTTTAATACAATGGCTCCTGTGTATACATCGAAAGTGGAAGAAGGAAAACTTATCGCATATGTATACTTCTATTAGATGAAAAGGGGCAAAATGACAAACAAAACCATTTGTTCAACTCCCATGTCATTCCCATTACGAACTCCGTTCCGCTATTAGTGACGAAATATCATGAAAGTGTATAGGAAAGCACGGTACAGAGAACACAATACTCTCTGTGCTCTCTCTGTCTTTCCTATAGAAATATATATACATTAGTCACGAAAATACGTCACAGAACATGTGTCAAAATTGTAATGGGAATATCTTGTATTGAGCTTGGTAGACCTGTTAAACTGTCACAAACTTTATCACAGCCATTTTGCACATTACACTGTCCATGGCTCTTTATGAACGAACACAACTTTACAATAAAACAGCTGTTTAGTAATGGAACAAAACATTTGCAGTACTTTTGCCGAGATGTATACTTACATAAAACTAACACTTCTCACTACCAATTGTGCAAAAAAATAATAATTATTGAGGCCACTGTATATGTAAAGTTTGTACATTGATGTTTCGAGCACGACCCCATTTTTGAAATCCCTTCCCCTTTTGTCAAGTAATTAAAGGGTTTTCCAATAAGAGGTCTTATTTTCATATTCAAAGAAAAATGCCATTTTTTGAAATAAATTATCGGATCTTTATTTCATTATAAAGAGGAAGGTATGCCGTTAATAATGGAAAATAACATCAGCCAAATGACCACCACGACCACGCCTACAGGACCATATCCTTTTCACGAAATTTTCCATAACCAAATCGCAAAGTAGCTGCCCTATGTCCTCGATAGCCTCACGAATTCCATCTTTGAGGTATTGAATCGACGCTGGGCTGTTGGCGTGGACCTTCTCTTTCACGTGGCCCCAAAGGAAGAAGTTGCAAGGTGTTAAGTCACAAGATCTCGGTGGCCAATTGTGATCACCTCTTCGAGAGATAACACGGTCCAGAAACTTTTCCCGTAAAAGATCAATGGTTTCGTTGCTTGTATGGCACGAGGCGCCGTCTTGTTGAAAGTAAACGTTGTCCAGATCAATACCATCCAATTCCGGCCATAAAAAATCATGAATCATCTGTCGATAGCGCAATCCATTCACCGTAACTGTTGCTCCAGCCTCATTTTCGAAAAAGTAAGGTCCAATGACCCCGCGGGACCATAAACCGCACCAAACAGTCACACGTTGAGGATCGAGAGGCTTTTCAACAATAACTCTTGGGTTTTCCGAGCCGCAGATGCGACAATTTTGCTTGTTGACGAAGCTATCGAGTTGGAAATGAGCCTCATCACTCAAGATGAGTTTTCGATGGAATTCCGGATCTTTTTCATGCATTTCAAGTACCCAATCAGCAAAGACTCGACGTTGTTGATGATCGGCCGGCTTGAGTTCTTGTGTTAACTGAACTTTATAAGCCTTAAGACCCAAATCTTTATGCAAAATACGGTGTAATGACGTTTGTGGAATGCCTAATTCCAAAGAACGACGAGGAATGGACAAACCTGGGTTTTCTTCAACACTTTCGGCTACAGCAGCAATATTCTCGGCTGTTCTTGAGCGACGTGCACGGGTTTTATTCTTCACATCACTAACTTGTCCCGACAGCTCGAAATTTTCTACCAATTTCTGTATTTGCGGTCCGAGAAGGTGCTTCACGACAACCCAAAAATGTTCGAGTTTTACGAACCGGCTCTGCCACATTTTCACCATTTTTATAGTGAATTTTAAAAATTTCAATGCGTTGTTGAATCGTGTATCGTTCCATTTTTATTAATGGCGAAGTTTCTACTTGTCAAATGTTAAAAAATGACAGCTCCAAAAGTGACATCTACCGAAATAGCGGGCTAATTAAAATAACACCTCTTATTGGAAAACCCTGTACATAAAACTCCTTGTCTGTATTCATTCACTCGTCCTTTAATCAGACCTGTGCGAATAACCAAAAATCAACTAAAAGTATTGTCGATTCAATTTTCAATTGATTAAAGTCATAATTGACTCCTTAGATTGAAAATTTAATCGATTAAAATTTTAGTTGGCAAGAAAATAAAAAAAGTTTAGTCGAATAAAATTACAATCGACTAAAAAATAGGTAATTATCTTTTGGGGACGAGCTTTTTAAGGCATTTTCACTGGATATGTTCAAGAAAAAGAGCAAGAAACGCAAAAGGGGTACATTTTGGGTACAGAGTGCAATAGGTCATTTTAAACGGAAGCTATTGGGCTTCTTTAAAAAAAATTGATGACGTGTTTTTTTGATAAAAAAAAAATTGTAGTAAGATAAAAAGAAAAACAAGATAAAATTCCGAAATTTCAACTTTATTGAGCATTAACTTCAAAACGGAGAACAGGAGCGTAAAAATTTATAGACCATTGGAAATGTTCGCCGATTATATCAAATTTTAAATATTCATCATCATAGTAGGGTGTAAAGTGGAGGAGTTAGAGGATGATGTATGAAAACATACCCAAATAACTTTAAGCCCCGTTATCTCGTCTAAGTAAGACCAATGCATAGCCTTCAGGTTTCACACCACTTACGGGACATCCTGTATAGAAAAGTATTCAGTCAGCAATACGATTTAATTTGTCAATAAATTATATTTTTAATAAGGTAAAATAATTAACGTGGGTAATCGAATGAAATGTTAATTGAATCCATTTTTAATCGGGGTTGACTTTTTAATCGATTGAAATTTTGTTCGACTAATCCGTTTATTATTTTCTGGCTAAATAAAATTTTAATCGATTAAATTTTCAATCAAGGGAGCCAATTAATATTTTAATCGATTAAAAATTATTTAATTAATTGCGAATGCTACGTAATCGATTGAAAAATACCCAGGACGTATGCCTTGAATGTTCGCTTGTTCCAATCAAGGAAATAAGTCATTTGCAGATATATGAACCAAAACGGTGTCTTGGTGTGTATTATTTATTCTTATTTTGAAATGAAATCTAATATATTTCTGTCGACTTGCATACAAGTCCTTGTCGGACTCTCTACACTTGTTTAAGTCTGTTCAATAGGTCAACTGGTCAACTAGTCACAACTCCGAAACAATAAACAATTTAGCAGAAAATTTTCCGAGATATGATGAGAAAAAGTGACAAAATTTCGATGCTGAAATTGAATTATACATAATTTCAACTTTGTCCTTTGTCCCAATTTTCGTGTCCTCGTAAAACCAAGAAATGAACTAACGGAAACGGAAGACAATCAGTGACGATATACCGAGAAATAAAATTTGCTTCATTAGGTTGGTATGATCAATAGTGTCCAAACAGCCCCCCCCCCCCCTTATTTTTAATAAACCTAAAAGATCCGACATTTCAAAGATTCATGAGTACAAGAGAAGAAAAGAAAAAGGAGAATTTTAAATATCCATTCATAAATAGCCGAGTTCTTTCAATGTAACCGGTTGAAATTTTTTTTTAATTTTTCACGTTTTCATAATACATGAAGTACATCCACGTGCAACTTCGTGAAAAACAAGAAGAGGAAGTGTGGCATAACACTTGCGAATGAGTATTGTTTTATTTTTTTTAACTTGTTGCAGTCTTGAAAAGTTTATGAGAGCATTGAATGCTTAAACTATTATTTTTGATTGCGCTTTAAAAACTTTTCAGAAAATTAAAAAAATTAACTTTTCCTATGACAGCTGTCAACCTTTCCTTGCAAGAATTGTGTAGTAACTAAAAACTTCGGGTAAATTCATGCAAGAGGGGAAGCTGTGACGTATGCAAAACTCGTGTAATTTTGTGTGCAAGAGAAAGTACGGGAACGGAAATTGGGCAAGTTCATGCAAATTCATTGCAATGCATTGTCCCAAAACTGAATACGCGAACAGACCTAATATTGTTTTTATTTAATATTTTATAACGAGTAATCCTTTCTGAGGACGGGATTCTCTCTTTTAAGTTTATATTTTTTTTTCTATATTTTTCTTTTATTTATTTTTTATTTTATTATATTAAATATATATATTTTTTTCTTCTATTTCCTCATTTTTTCTTTTGTTTTTTTTTCATGAGAAAAGGGAGTTCGAATGCGTTACAGAGTCTGGGCTTTTCTAATACTTATATTGTTTTTCTATCCTTTAAAATTTTTTTATCTTTTATTTTTTTATTATTTTTTGTTTGTTTATTTTTTTATTTTTTTTTGTTTTTTTTTTCGTCGAAAAAAATGCATGTGGGATTCGAACGCGTTACACACAGAGTCTGGGCTTTTCTTATAGCGCCTATGATCTTTTCAAACACATCTAAAACCATCGAATAAAAATGTTAATATGAAAAATAAAGGATGTGAAATTCAATATCGAACGTTTTAAACTTTCGAATTTGAATATAATTTCACGGGATACGGAAATTAAACGTTCTACAAAAAGCTCTATAAATAGTAGCTCAAATCTCATTATTGTCCGATTTCAAAGAAAATTCCCCATTTACAAAATGATATATTGAAGTGACGTCGATAAAAGTAAATGTATGTTTCTTAAAAATTACATTAAAAAAAAAAATTTCAATTAAATAAAGCTATTTCAACAATTTGAATATTGCATATTTTAAACATATTTAATATAGTATTTTCGACCTCGAATTTCGAATTAATTTTCGTTTCCAGCAATGAAGAATATCAAAATTAAAAAAAAAATCAATTAATATTAATATATAGTATTTTGCTCGCTGGTTTATCCTGAGACAACTTACATGTTGTCTGTGGCTTAACCATATATCTGGTCCCCGCATGCATTTTACTGTATTTGATGACTTTCAGAAAGCATTCTCAACTAGCATTCCTAGTAGAAAGGAGTGCAATAATAATCGCGTGGTAAATGACTCTGATATATGTTTCTTTTCGAACGGTTCGAGAATGGATGTGGGAGTGGGCGCTGGGATATACTCAGCATTCCCTCAAATACAGAAATCGTACCACCTACCGGATTACTGTAGTATACGCGGAGATTCTGGATATTGCAAAGCAGCAAGGCTGCTGGTAACAACTTAAGATGAACCACATGATGGAGTTATCAGGATTTGTATTGACAGCAGCCAAGCTGCAATCAAAGCTCTGCACTCGATCACCATTAGATCGCGCCTAATGCAACGGTGTCGCTGTGAGCTCGGGAAACTTGGTGCTAATCACATAGTTATTATCAACTAGGGGTGCTTCTCACAATGACATACCTGGAAACGAAGCAGGTGATGCTCTGGCCAGAAAGGGTTCAGATCAGATTTCAATATGTCTAGGGTCTCAATAAGGTGGCAACACAATGGACCATAAATAGTCTAAGTGCAGCTGATCGTACATGCTTTTAAGATGGCCGCCACTTTTACCTAACCTACTATATTCGATCTTAAAATATATTGGAGCAAACTAATATTTGGTTTTTTTAAATCATATGAGATGAAATACAAAGTATTTACTCCTATGATTAGTCAACCTTCCCAAGCTGCGACCAGTATAATCTAAAAATGAAGTTTAAGATCAATTTAACAAATTATAAAATGCCAAGATTTTCCTCTATTTTTTTTAAAGAGTTTTACTTACTTTTAAAAAGACTAGATCAAACCTGGGCACAAGAATATCATAAAACCGTAATTAAATAGTAGCCGTGATGGATATAGACGTCAGCGATAATATGTCGTCGAAAGAAAAAATAATAAGTGCATCCTGGTATAATTTCTACATGTTTTCTTTTTAAATTCATAACAACAATAGAATTGAGTATTGCCAGATGTTAGGAGTAGAAGATTTTTATATTGTGAAGGAAAGGAGTTAATTCAAATGGTATGCAATTAGCATCTTATGAAAATATTGATAATAAAAAATAAAAAAAAAAAAAAAAACAGCCTTTTCGTCGCGTTGATGATTTTTGTTTTGGTGGCATGTGTATTATCCATTCATTTCTATGAAACGAAAATCTCGCCAACTGTATTGTTTCGAGATTCACAACTTTGAGTTGAGTTGACTTATAGAGTCGACTCTCAAAAGATTTCATTTAAATAAAGCCAACACACTAAGGCTTACTTAATTCGGACCTCTAGCATGCCATATACTTCAACACGAAAGGAGATTTACATCCTTGTTGTCATTTACACTCCCTATGTGTGTTTTGCAACTACTATACAAAATCAAAATCTTAGAGCTGTGCATTTGATGAATAAAACAAAAAATTGTGCAGGGCCTACTAAATGAACCATCCTCACAGTTTTTATTAGAAATTTTAATTGAATCAACTTTGTACTAAAAGCCATAACAACCATTATGATGTATTTTGATTTTAACATAGCAAAAAATTTTGACTCTATTATTAAACATTGCTTACTTGAAACATCCTTCAAATTTAATATGTCTGCCATTGTATTGAAATATTTTTCCTATCATAATCAATACTTGGCACCTTTGAGATGGTGTACCTCAAGGCTCTATACTATGCCTAACGCTGTTTAATTCTTTAAATAATGATCATTCGAATGGCGTTCGAGATGTGAAAATCTATGTATATGCAGAAGAAGTATACATATATGTTTTTTTTTATGTAGACCAATTTGTATAACAGTAATGAATTGATACATATATTCTATATATAAACACTTCTATAAGTAAACACTATGTAAGATGTATAGCCTTCCGATCGCTATAAATCGTTAAATAAAGTGTTGTGATAATGTTAGTATTATAAGATTGGTAAGGTTGTGACATTTATTCAGACAACATTTTACCAAGTAAAAATATTTGTTTCATTTCATTATCGGAAGTTCAATATCTTCTGAATTGGATAGCTCATGTGCACGCATATGGTTTATTTTTGGACCAAAAAGGTATATCGTGGCAGCATACATATAGACGGACGGATAGCCACAAATATAGTAATATCTACCACATGATTTCATCAATGACATTAAAAAGCTGAGAACTTCACGAGAGATATTAATAAATTATCTTCTCCCAGTTCCTATGTCATTACTCATCCTTGTTTCTTAACTTTAAGTTTCCCGATTTTTTTTCGAGCGTTCTCTCATTAATAATTCATCGACTGTTAACATATTTTCACCGCCGACAGTTCTAGGAATTTTTATCATGAAAAATGTCTCGACACTTTTCTTCCATAGAGGAAATAATTGTCTCATTCGAAATGCATTCGTAATTGCTGACAAAAGAATATTAAGTATTCAAAAATATTGATATCAAAATATTACACTCAACCGAAATTATCGAAAAGGTAAAAATCTGAAGAGGACAATAATTGGTAACGGATGTGGTTTTATATATATATATACGTAAATGCTGCGCGTATAACTACTTAAACGGCGCGCGCATTTTATTTTGGTTCTAAATTTGACCTATCTTGAAATGTTTTCAGTGAAAAGCAACAATGATGAGAACAGATGGATGCAAGAATGAAATAAGAAAATTTTCCGATTCCCTTTCATTATTGCATTTCATCTTCATGAAATGTTTAGCTGTGCTGTGACTATCCGACTATAGAAGACTCAACCAATTTGTATTTTTGGACAGAACTTGAGATTTAAGACCCATAAGAAAACTTAAATCTTGCTATATCTCAAGGAGAACGCTATTCGCTGTAGAATTTAAGAATGAAAATTTCTGTGTTATGAAGTCTTCTGTGGCATTCAACGTTGAAATCCATATGTTCCCTTTCCCTGTGGAATAAAAAAGAATGGAATGTCGTCTCGTTTATACGGGATATGGGATAAAAATATCAGCGACTGTGCACTTCTTCTTGTGGTTTTTTGTTGTTTTTATAGGATTTGAACATTTTTGGAAAATGTGAAACTGAATGATTTTCTAAAAGTTAACCGAGGCGTATACTCTACAAAACAAAAGAAATTTTTTGTTGAAAGGTCAAGAGCGAGTTCGATAAAAAATTTTAATATTTTTGTTGTATAAATAATTAATTTGGTCCTAGAGTAACATTGGTGTCTCTACGGTTAAAAGACATTAATATTAATGACAGCGAATTTGGATTAAATTCTAATTCTCTTAATGACTAAGTACTTTATTATATTATCTTTCTCTCAAAAATTTTGATATTGATGAGGTGCAGATATATTCGTCTCGCACCGGTATTAGCTATATTTTCAGATTAAATTGTGACTTTGATGATCTGTCTAAGCATGAATTTATATAATTTCTTACCTTTAAATTCATGCAAGTCCCTAAGCATATTTGGATGAGTTTAGTGTTAAGATTTTATGGAAAAATTTTTTTATCCGTTTAAAATGGTTCAACCATCCCTGAAAACATTTTTCATAAACTGTAAACTTTTAGCTCTCATCACAAAATTTTGTTTTACACCTTGCATGGGGTCTCAAACCCCTTTTCTGGCAGCGGTAATTTAAGTCGTGAAATAAATAAAAAGTCGCATTGCTTCATATCTGGCGAATACTATACTACGGTGATAACTTTCGTTGAATAATTGACCAAAAACTCGCATACAATGGATTATATGTGACTTAACGCATTATCGTTATGCAAGATCCATGGCCTCATAACTCCCAAATAAGACCCTTCTTGATTTTTCTGTATGACTGCATATCTTTATCGATTTCATAGCATTTCATGAACAGAAATGAGAGATGTCTTAAACGATGCGTTATGATACTCTGAATATATTTTATTAAAATGTTTATTTCAATTAAGCGAGGGAAAGCGATCGGATGTAGCTTTAGCGACTTTCTTGGGTGAAAAAGTAGACTTTTCTACTTCTTGTGATTGTGCGGAATTGGGGTGTGGTGGAAAATGACGTCCTACGAGAAAAATTTGCACAACAGAGCACTATTGGCCAAGGAAGAAAGAACTGCAAAAATATATGCGAAATGTAGTAGCTGGGGTGTATGTGACACAAGTGCATGAAAATGTGTTTTACGGCAGCAAAAACGTCCCGATAAAGTTTTCTGAATCGGGAAAAAGTACATTACCCGGTAGTACTCGGCGAGACCTGTAATTTAATATCCAACATGCCGTATTGGAACCATCCCCCACCCTAAAATTATGCAAAGAAAAAAATTTCTTGTGCGAATTATAGCTGGTAACGAGCTGAGGCGAAGGGTGAAACCCGTTTTCCGATCGGACGTAAGGTTACCGAGTTAGAGCTTATCTAAGGTGCGAAAAATCTAGTACCTACTTCAGTTCGAATAAAAAAGAGGGAAACACTAGAAAAGTGAGCATGTGGATGGCTATTTAAGCCTCCGAGTATAGGTGTGTGGGTATTCAGACTTCTTCTCAGGACCTAAGAAATTCGATTCTGTACTAGATTTCCGCCGCAATGTACTAGATTGAACATTCACACGTCGTAGGTTATCATGAATTTCCTTTGGCGGTATGCTAGAGTCAAGGAACTCGGTCAAAGAATTTTTTCACTTATATCCTAAGGAAAAATTGAAATTAGGTCAAGAAATTTTTGTCACTTTGTATTTGACATTTGGGTGATATCTCAGACAACAAAGAAATAATAAAGAAGATAAAGGAATGGATAATTCCCAATGAAAAATGAAGATATACGTAAAACATTTTTTATTGCTCCATTTGTTTACTTTAAAATTGATTTACCTCTTGCAAAATCGCCGTTCTTTCCTTTGATTTTTCAAATTATTCTACAAACATTGAAATCTCTAACAGAAATAAGTATATCGGCATACTTTTTTCTCCAAGAAAAATTGACATAAATTGATTTATCGAAAAAGAATGACATTTAGAGTTTTCGAATTTCTTTTCTCTAGCATACTGCTTGAAGAAATAGAAAAAAATTCCTTAAGCATTCCTTCGCCTTTTTTACGTAGTTTTTGTATAGGATTAGGAGTTCCTTGTCTCTAGCACACCGCCCTTAATAGTCTAGACACTGAATACGTAAAAGGTGGCTTTCAATACAAAAGGTGAAGGAGAGTTCTAATTTGGTAGATTTGTACAGTTTGGTGTCCTCATTAATATTCCGAGTTTGTGACTTTGAGCTCCCGCCCCTGTAAACTGTTATAAATTTTGGAGAAACATTTTTGCGATTTTGTGATTTTGTGAATTGTAGAAACTTTCTGAACATGATTTCGCTGTAACTCGTGAACTAAGGTACCTGCGGCAAATAAGGCCCACCTAATTTGAAAATGCAATATATCAAGTATTTGGTGATAAACAAGTTTTCCGTGAAGTTTATTTAATTGCACAACTAAAAAATAGAAAAACTATAACAGAAGCGAGTATAAAAAAATAATTCATTTTTATAAAAAAGCTTTTCCAGGGTCTTATTAAGCTACCACGGTATAATAAGGCCCAAAGCAAAAATTAACTTTTTCAAAACTAAGAAAATCAACAAAATTCGTTTCTTTTTAATAATTTCGAATAGAAATAAAAATGGGTCTTTTTACCCCTCAGGGGGATAATAAGGCCCCGAACATCTTTAGTTATAAATTTCTTAACGTAGAACAGAGTAAATCCAAACAGTCTTCATTCTTTCGAGCAAAAATAATGTCACAATCATAATCCTATATAGGAACATCAGTTTCATTGAGAATTTAGGTTAGGTAGGGTAATAAGGCCCGCGGTCTACTCCAGTGGGCATCTTAGTACACCGATGACAAGATTTTACAAAATTACTCATTAATCAAATAAAAACAAAGCTGGATGAAAATAAACACCGAAATCATAAACTACATTACCTAACGTGCATAGTAAACAGGTTACCACATGTGGAAATAGCAATTAAACAACGGAGCTTATGGTTTTGTCTACGTGAAAATTATAATTCCAATCAGCCATACTCCTCTCGGTGACTTACCGTTCGCTACTGGAAAGATGGCGACGCGAGCTGCTGGTCGCCCCCTCTACGGCGTTCGTGTCGACTAGTACGAGGTTCATTTTAGTAGGAATTTTTAAATGTGGGCAATCCTAGCTTTATTTGCTGCAGGTACCTTATTCATCTGATTGAAAAATGTTTCCTACAAAAGTTGCAGGAAATTTCATGCTCTATAATTTTTGTAAGAATTTTTTTAACCTAGGTGGCGCTGGGGAGAAGAATTTCTCGAAAAACTGCTTTTGGGTACAATTTTTCCAATATGGCAACGCGAACGGCGGTCGTCCCTCAAGGGCGCAAACTCGGAATATTAATGAGGACACCAAATTATACAAATCTACAAAATTATAACTCTCTTTGACCTTTTGTAAGTCAGAACCTATACCGATTACCTGGGCTGTAAGTCAGAAAAATCAGAAGAGAAAATTAACACATATTTTTGCACGGAAGCTTTCATATCCTTTTTATAATACTTTGAAAATTGCTTTAAATCATTTTTAACAGGAAAGAATAAGTTAAAGTTTCGAAAACATTGGCAATTAAAAAATATAAATCCACTAAGAAAAATCTAAGCTGATGGGAAATTAAATTAAATCTGTTTTCCAGTTTTTCAGGCAATCGTTTCGGTTATTTTACTTTAAACTTTTTCAAAGGATCCCGTTAGTTTGTGAACTCTTTAACCGTCACAAATAAAAAATCAAATTTAAAACAACATTAACTTTAATAAAAAATAAAAAAATAAATAGTGTCCAACAACAACTTACCGCTTTCCCCTTTAAATCACAGTAAACTCTTATAAATTTGTTATATGCATCCTTTTGACAGTCGCATACAGTATCGCATAAGCTTTGCTTTGTATCGCGTCTGCTTCTTCTACTCCTCCATATTCCATTACCATTATCTGACGACGAATTGTAGTAATGATATTCAACTGGTGAACTCAAGTGCAATGAGTTGGGAAGCAATGTGCTGTTATTAATACTATAATTGCTTCTGCCATGCAGCAGTGAGTAATCACTCAAATGTGACACATATTTATCTACGGCACTTGCATTCGTATCACAAATTCCGACCGCAGCAATTGCTATTACTGCAAATAGTAGTAAGACGACAATGTTGCCTGTCGCCATTTCCATTTCAATAAAAACACCGAATTGCGGCTATTATTATTTCAACAATTATTATTATTGGAACGAAACAAACAAAAATTTGCATATTAAATGCGATGTGATTTTTTGAATCTCATCTGAGCACACACACACACGAACGCATACACTTTCGTTTGATTGTATAAATATAATTATATTGCAAAAGACACCAACACACTATATACACACAAACATATGGCGACGGACGTACATAGATAATATATATTTAAAATTCACTTAAAATTTTCACTTACGACAACTAAAATTTACTGAATCACTTAAACTCGCAAATATTTTTCCTTCGCTTTTTCATGACTTTGGACTAGGTTTTTTCGCTATTCTCCGCGCGTTTAATGTTTGTTTGAAGCTACTTGCGCGCATCCCACGACAGTCATCATGACTCAGGATTAAAATTATTTGTTGATATCAACAATGCGGCCGCCCCGCCCGCCGTCGTCACCAGATTCAATGTTGTACAGTATCAAAAACACAAAAAAAAAATCCTATATGAAATTCGCTATCTTAATTTTCAATTCTCTGGCGCAGTCGCATTTACAAAGTTCACCGCCATCGCCATAATTTGTGAGACCATTATTACCGGTCGGTGGCAGCAGCAGCAGCGCAGCCAGCAGCACCAGCCCAAAATACACACTATATATAAACGGATGGAACGGAGGCTGTGGATGTGAGATCTGATCAACATCCGCAGAAATGAAATCTAATTATCCGCTTCTCAGACGTTTTTCTCAAGATTTTGTCGACCTTAAGAAAACTTGTTAAAATCGGTTCAGAGAAAATATGTTTTTTTTGTTGTTGCTTTTGTTTCACAATTTGGTCGCATGCTTTTCGTATTTGCATACAGCAGGCGCGCGCTTTTACATATTAAGCATCAAGTCGAGTTGGTGAAGTCGCAATTTAATCCGCCGCCTGAAAATAAAAAAATAGAAAAAAAAACTAATTTAGTTGGATTAATTTTATTGAGCAATTATCAGATATCTTATAAATAGTATCGAAATAGTGAAAGAAATAAAATTATTGGTGTATTTTTACACCTCATATAGTGTAGACTTGCAATGTAAAATTACAACTACAAGGATCGACCTAATTTTTCGTTTTTCGTATGCACGGTTTAGAATTACGTAGCTGTTGTTTTTTTATGTTTTATAATATGCTGAATATTGTCGTCGGTGTAGGCGTCAAAGGTTGTTTTATGATTTTCTTAAGAATTAATTGTCTTGAATTTCGTATAATACATATTATCACACGCCTACAGAGCTTAAAAAATGCGTTACGTTTGGTTTGGATTGAAATTTAAATTTTTCATTAAGTTGCCAGCAAAGAAATTTTTACATTTTCTCTCGTAAATCATTGGATCACTAGATAACAAAAATATATATTTTTTCCTCCCTATAAATTACACAAATATCCTGGCCAAACGAATTTTATTCTCTCATTTGAATAAATATTAAAAGTTGCAGGAAACAATATTTTGGTTCAGTTTTTTTGTTTTCTGATACCTATATAAATGTGATTTAGTGATTTACATATATTTGATAAAAATCAATGAAACGATTTAATCGGAATTTCTTACTTTCTGTTCACTAAATAAAACAACATCTGTAATTTGGCAAGAGTGTTTTATTGGAAGGTTTTCAAAATTTTTGTTAAATACGGACTTTAGCAAGCAGAATTGAATTGTTTTTAATAAAATTAGTTTAAAGCATTTAAAATATGATTAAATTTGAAAGCATGTAGAAATTTTTTACTAATAAAATAGGTCGAGGAAAGTACTGTACACAAAACAGAAAATGGCCGCTAATTTTAAAATTGCTGAACTGAACTCCAGCGCAGAGACAATGTGTTTGAAAAATTAGAAGATAAAAACTAAGCCACATAAGCACCGAAACATTACCTACACTCTCAAAGAGGGAGCAATTTTTGAGTGTCGCACACAGATTGAGTAATGTTAACTGAAAATTAAAAATTACTGTGTGTAAACGTCGTTGCACAAAAAGTACCAAAGTTATTATTTTTACAGTTTATTTCAAACTTCAGTTCAGTAAAAAAAAATAAAGAAATTGCATTTTCAGTTATTAACATGAATCTGCCGTCTGTATTGTAAATACACAAATTTATATTTTAAATATATGAAAAACCGGCTATTTGTCCATATTTTCGTAGTCATGCATATATTTATTTATTAACATTAAGTGAATTGGTTTTATTTCAATTTCGTAACATTTTTGTTTTTTTTATACATATTTTTAGTGCGCCATATTCCCTGTAGAGTGCTGGTGTTTAACATTTTCCTAATGTCCGTTTGTTAAGATTTATGACAGAAAAATCTCTTTTGACTGTTGCAGAACTATGAGGTTGACAGAACAATGTGAAAGAAGTTTTTTTTCAAATAAGGAAATATTAAAGATGTCTGTTATTTTTTCATGTTATGACAAATCCTCCACCAAAACTCGATTATTGGCAAACAAATATCAATTTCTCGTAATTTCCGAACAAGTTTGTATTCAGAATCTATCTGAATTAAAACGAAAGTTCTGCCAATTTTTATATGTTATTGACAGCATATTTTTTATAACTCAAATTCAAAGGTAAAGCAATTTTTGAAAAACTACGAACGAATGATCATTGATTTTGCCCATCTGCCTAGGCTCTAGAATATATGGCTTTAAGAATACTATAATCATATAATATATTGCGAAAATGATTTGCCGAAGGAATAATTGATGCATTTTTTTTAAATTACTAGAATCTAAAATTTCAAAGTATTTAAGACATTTCATGGCATCGACCGGAAACCTTTTTTTATTTGTACCGCACTTTCAAAATAAAATTTTAACCAAGTGGTTCTGAATTCTAAAATTTCTTTAGAACTTAAATTATTATCTTCTAAAAGACATGCTGAGACCTTTCCACTTAATTATATCTCTTCAATTAGAAGATGTAAAAATTCTGACAAGCTCTAACGAAAATGGTGTGGATACATTTTTGTTAAAAAGTTACTAAGCATCGCGTACTATTTTTTTGTTTTAATTACTTCGTTCTATTGAACTTCTTTAATTATTTAATTTCGCGTGGTGTAGTAATCCTACAATTACAGTAAACAACTATACATTGATTATATTTTATCTGTCAACGCACGCACTGCTTGTAATGTATTAAAAATTAGTTAACTAACTTCGGTATTAGGCTGTGTTTAGCTTGGAGAAGTTTAAAGCAGAGTGGTTGCGCGCGTAACCTCTTCAAAACTCTAGAAAGAGAAAACGTGAAAACGTATAGAAGCGGTAAAGCGCTGATTTCTGCTCAACTCGAAGTTGTTTCGAGCGATTGGTATTTCAGCGTTAAATATGTCCAAGTCAAGTTCAATGCTGGTTTTTCTATTCCCAGATAACAAAATGAAGCATGTTCTAAAAAGATACTTGTTGGAAACAGACGATCGGCTCCAAATCGATAAACTTCATTCAATTTCGGTAAAAGTATTCCACTGGATATGAGTAGAATATATTTTTAACATGCATTTTTGAAAATTGAATTCTCGTTTCTGCTTCGGTACAGCAGCGTTGGATTTGTGTACGATCGGACATAACAATGATACGTTTCGATACCTTATTTTAAATCGAATTGTCGTTTCGAAACGTAATCTCGGTTAATCAGTTGTGATGTCTAATTTGTAGTGATTTCTTAAGAGTAATTTTGGTAGTTTATGATTTTTTCAATTTTATATTGATTTGAATAAGTTTTGAATATGTTTTTGTGGTAGCTCATTTATATCAATTTTATATCCTTTGGAATACGCTCTGAATATGTTCTTTCGGACACGCACTATTACCACCGATTATCACACGATCATTTTTCACCGACGTCCGAAGCTTTCGCTCGGCAGGGCGGACATGAGTCTTATAAAAAAAAGCATATGGAAAGAATATATATTTTGATATCAATTCGTGTAATCAGAGAACATGTTCTCATATTATCTGGAGCATATCGAGAAGATGATTAGAGCATGTTCTTTGTTATCTGGGATGAAAATTCATATTTTAAATTAAGAGTTTTCAAAAAGAAAATTACAGTGCATCCAGAGGTATTTTCGGATGACAACGCTGCTTTTGAATATATTTTACTTCTAATGCAACTTCATTCCATAATTTTTTAGATTTCGCTTAGAATAATTATTAGTTTTCATTATCATATACAGCCAGGCGGTTACGAATACCCTAAATTAGCTTATCAGTATTTCTAGAAATTAGGATTCAGAAATTGTCACTCACCCAATGTACCTACAACCAGTTTCACCCGACTGAAATCAAAAATTTTGATATCTCATTTAATCGCCTCTAAACGCTCTGGAACGAGTCGTAACGCACCGCCCTAACCGCGTTAGTATGAACACTCGCATTGTTTGCCATATCTGTGACTTTTTCAGCCGGTTGCCAAGTTTTAAAAAAACATATAATTTCAGCAATCAGATGAAAAATTACTGTATGCATTACTGTGCATGAAATTACTGTTTTACTTTACGGGACTCGAAATTACTGTCAAAAACAGTAATTACTATACGGCTAACATCACTCCTCATCATGAAAATGTAAGATTACATACAAGTTTTTTGAATTTTTTGACTGTGCTTACTCAATTGGTGTAATTTTAGAGTTAGGTAAATGAAAAATAAATAATACGTTACTCCTATGGATGCTATCGTTTGTTGGTTTTCCACCTCCCTTAGATATGTATACAAACTACAGATGATTTGGGTTACATTGAATTGTATCTATGGATGTATGTAGGTATAAAATATTTTTTAATTGCAATTGTCCCAGCGTAGGCATCTGTATAGTAGGTATTCGAATTCCTTTTAAATAAATTAAATAATATGAGAAGTCTAGGAAAATCAAGGTAGATAATGAGTTTTTTTTTTGGATGTCCAGGTATTCTTCTGTAATTTATATTTAACTTTTCCCTGTAGATATCCGTCGTAAAAAAACTAAGAACTACACTTTCGGTACAGTTTCCGTATTTCAATTTATATATTTTCAGCGTTGATTTAAATATATGAATTTATTTTTTTGGGGAAATAAAATTTCTCCGAAGAATAAAATCATAATATACAGAGCCGATGTACGTACTTCTGAACCCTAATATAAAAATAAAAAAAAATCGTCTTTTATTATTCGTACCAAAATTGGGACTTCTAACTGAAAACTTGAAACAGATGAGCAATTTTAATTTAATGTCCCAATCACCCATTCCTAAGAATGAGCAAGGGGCAGTGTGAACTAAACATGAAAATTGTTCATGAGCAAAGAATAATCTCACATTTTTATGATGAGGAGCCGGAACTGAATAATGAATGGCTCCGGCTCGCGAGCTGGAGCTATTTAAAGGCTCAGGCTCGCGAGCGAGCGAGAGCGTTTAAAAATGTATGTTTGGCTCCAGCTCGCGAGCCGGAGCTATTTAACAGCTCCGGCTTGCGTGCGAGTGCGTTTAAAATAATTTCGATTTCGATGGGTTCAATGCAACACCAGTATTGCACTTTTTCCAGCAGTGCAACACTGAAAATGTACGATGGAACAATTTTTATAGCAGAAGTGCAACACGAGGTTTGTACTGACTTCCCCTACTTTGCACTTGATATTTTGTCGGTGTTACAAATGCATATTCATGTCATCTACTCTGTCAAAGTGAAATTTTTGAGTTAAATGAATAAAAAATAAATTTGTTTGGGTAATTGGCATAAAGTTAAGAAGAAATTTGTTTCTATATATCAATAAAGAACATTTATTACGTTTGACAGTTCCCTGTATATAATACGTGTGTCCACAAATACAAGGAATATGACAGAAATATATTCGATGGACTTCAGTGCTCCCAGTTCTCCGCTGCCAGAAAAAGTGCAACACTGGAATGCACCCATGGAAATCGACATAAGATTTTTGGCTCCGGCTCGCGAGCGAGCAGCTGGGAGCAGCATCAGGAGCCCCTCGCATTTAGCATTTGCATTTACGTACCCTGGTTGTGAGTGATTTCTTCATTGGGCTAAGAAAAAAATGGACACAGAAGTTTATGTAATTTTCCCTGCATAAGCTGAGAAAAAGTTCAAAAAAATGCAAAAACAACTGCATTTTACAGTATTATAGGATATTTTAAATTGAAGGCTTTGTTTAGCCGTTTAAAATTGGTTTTCCTATTCAGTCATTACTTCGAAAAATATTTAAAAAATCTTTAATCATCATCATTGAAATTATAAGCTGATTCACAAAAAAAAATAAGAAAAAATATTTAACTCCTCTCAATCAAACAATATTTCACTTAGCTCATCGTGAGATCACTTTATCCCGGACGCCCTTATGTACTAACATGACTATATTTGGTCAAGTAAATCCTCTCATTGAAATAAGAATAGAATTCTATAGGTGGTAGGGAGTTTTTAGTGATATGTGCCTAACCTTAGATGGATAGCTGCAGTAACTAGACCTAACCTGTGGAGAATTTATAACGCCGGTGTTTATATAAAGATAGTCCGCCGAAGTACCGAGCTAACAGCGGCAGATTGGACGAATCGACACACTATCCATGTAGCGGATGAGATGCCAACAACTCGAGTTAAAATCATCAAGATGTCGACAGCGAATCCAAGTCAGGTCCTTGTTACTGCAAGGAGAACGGAGGCGATAGGCAGCTTATCCATAGTCATGTCCTCGTTACTGCAAGGATGATGGAGGTGGTGGGACGAAAGAAAGCCCAGAATGGTTTGCTGAACCTATCTGAGAAGCTGTAAATAAAACAAAAAAAACTAACATGAACATGTAAGGCCTCATTCATTTTGAAACCTCAGAAATGAATAGCTTTGAGCTTTCTTATTCTCAGATAACATAAAATATGTCTACACTTGTATAGACGGCTGACAATAGAATAATTAATTTAATTGTTTTACTTCTAACATAAAACAATCAATGCTTACTCGCAGAATCTTTTCCAATCCTCAAAATGATCCTCGATTGGAATGTGAAACACTAAGAATGACGTGCAGGTCGCTCCCGTGTCGCCACAATTCAAATGCAACCTTGCCGAATTACAGGGTGATTATTGCATTTTTTTATAATTTTTTCAATTCTGGTCATTATAGCGCCACCCTCTACTTTGTAAATATGCAACTTACATTGTTAGAAGAATTGTCAGGCAGTAAAAGTGTTTATAATTAATTTCAGAGGCTTTTACAATCCGAAGTATTCTTCATTCAAAACAAACGTCTTTGACTAACCATAGTGTCAGTATATACGTAACAATCTGTAAATTTGAAAATTTCTGTATCGAAACCCTACGACGGAACTATACAATTCCACCCATTTTCATAGAACTTAAAGAATGCTGTGCAAAATATTAACAAAAAATTATCAACACCTTGAAAGGTTCAAGTACATAATATACAGGGTGATCCCATAATTTATACACAAAACCACATGACGTGATGACGCAAGTAGCTTAACCCCTTCGAGACTGTTGGGACACATATCCCAGTCAAGTTTAAAGAGGAAAATTTGAAAAAAAAAGTTCAAATTTGTCAACTGTCTTCCAATTACAGGGTGGCTAAGAAATTTAGTTTTCAACAGAGTCATAATTGAGATGAAATCAACGATAACACCTTCTTTTACCTCTTTTTATACGGATTTCATATAGTCGTTTCAAATATTGTTTGCTCATTTGTCACAAACTGAAGATGTATGGTAAAACTGAACTGAGCTACAACTCAACACGCTTTTAACACATTTTAAGTAGTAGTGATATAAGTTCAATCCTCTTCGAAAAGTGTACTAAAAATATGACGAGTAAACAGTTTTTGTGCATCAGCAGAAGTATTAACTTCGAAGTTGGGTTTAGTGCTTGTAAAATGTTTTCTAATAATTAATTAAGCTCAACTTGAACTCAGTTCGATGAACTTACAGTTTGTAACGTCGTCGGTAACAAACATCAGAAAGCTTATCGCATGCTCTATATTCGACAAGCTTTACTACCGCGTCGAAGCGAATATAAACGATTTTGTTTTGTCTGAAATGAAGTTCTAATCACTCTAATCAAATCATTCCACAATTCCCCATGCAAACGATATACACCAACGAATAGAAAAAGTCCAATAAATTCACGTAGCTCAGTGCGATCTACTACGATTCATTTGTTTTCGATTATACGCAGTTAATGAAGATTTGTCATCTTCAAAAATCATTTGTAGTATTGGGTCTAAAACTAGATTAAAGGATGATTCAATATCGCACAGACAGAAGCCGTTGACCTTAAAAAAAAATCTTAGCACACATTATGCAATTCATATTAGCATTTTTCAATAGTATGTATATTGTCTTTCGAATTGTTACATGACTGAGCGATTTGCAACTTTTTTTTCCGCAAAGCCAATGAAATATCGGAGATCAATTCACATCATCTGAAATAGACACTCAAAATTGATGATTCCTTGCTCAAAATATCTTCAGAATTTGGAAAGTTTCAGGGCAATGCGAAAAAAAAGATTGCTGCTAGCTTCTCGAAAGTTTTGTTCCAAATACTCCGATCACTTTGTAAAATTGCCAATATAAATTGAGAAGAAATGTCGAACAGACAGGCTTTGATCTATGTCAGCTATGAATAGTAATATATTATTAAGCATAATTAAGTGTCAAAATTATTCATAATTAAACAAAAAACTAGTCTCTGGCGTAATTAAAACTAATTTACAACTGTTTATGTCGCCATTCCATATGAAAAACGGAAAAGCACTAGTTGTCAGTAGTTATGCAAAAAGCAACACAATTGCAACAATTTCACCAATAATTACACTCGTGTCTATTTTTATTGCATTCTGTTGTCCATTTTAAATGTCTACTTGACTTTTTTTTTTCTATCATAGTTTTTCATTTTTATGCTTATTAACTTCAATTAGGAATGACAAAAGTTGTATGGATGAATGCAGAAGTGTGCCTCTATGTCGACTTTATACCATTACAATTTTTTTTTTTTGCACTCTACTTGAAGCTGATTGTGAACGATAGCGTTTGCGTTCTTCATTTATGTTTCCCATTACTTTTTAAGATATTGATCTAAAATTTGTTTAATTCAAATGAAGGTGGGCTTAATTTTGGAAAAAAAATTATTTATTTTTTTAAAAAAGAAAAATCCGAAAAAGTGTAGATCTCTTTCATGTACAGATTAATTTTTATGATTTTTTGTACTTTTTACGACATCAAAAATTTTTTGTTTTTCTACTGAAAAAATATGAACAATGTAGCCTAAATAAAGTCCATAGCACTTGGGTGAGTACGTTTTTCTAACCTTTGTAAAAGAGAGTTGTGGTAATTAATGAAACATGTTTTCTGTTATTAAAAAAAAAAAAAACCTTTTACATTAAACTAATCCGATAGCAATAAATTACGCTTGATTGCGCTTATGGCTTAGCGCATGTGTATATTTCACATTTGAGCAAATCTTAGGTAAATCTTATTTTTTTAGATTTAATAGCATTCGTTTTTTTTTTATTTTTGATCATAAAAAGTTTGAAACAAGACATGCTTAGAATTGACATCGCTACAAAACTGCATCATTGAATTTTCGATTTGTTCAAGTATAAAATGATTTTAATTACATGAGAAAATAATGAGTCAAGGATTACTCACATGATTTGAACGGCACAATTAACAGTTTGTTGTGCAGGAGGGATTTTGCGTGGAAAGCCATATTTTATTTATTTTTTTATATTTTGTTGTTGTTAATAATACGGAGTTCAAGTAAAAAGTGACATTTTCATATAAATTTTACCGCTGGTAAAATTCGAGGTAAAAATTTTACTGAGGTCTTTACTAGTTCACTGGTAAAATGTTCCACTTTCTCTATTATAAAATAGATGGCATTTAGTAAGTCTCCACTCATTTTACTGACCATTTTAATGTCCGGGACATTAAAATGCTCGTAAAATTTTGACATTTCTTTGATTGTTAACAACGCGAGCTTATTTAGTTTTTCCCGTGGATTTCCTGGACGACGATACACACTTAGACCTACAGCATGCAACAATCTCCTCGTCGATTTGATGATTTATATCCATCACTTAATATTTTCGATTAATTGTTATTTTAACAGTTGTCACTTCGTTTTCTCCACCTCCACACAAAACTTACGTCAGCGCGTTAAAATCCTATTTTTTGGAGATCGCGTTAAATTTTACCAATACCCGAACTCCATACTAGGCTTAAGTAACAAATGTAAAATCCTATCGGTTGTTGAGGGAGGTAAACAACCAAATAAGTGCTAGATGCTAGAAACAGTCGCAACTGCATGATGACTGGTACCAAAAAAACAGCAAAGTCGTGGAGCCTTTTACAAAGTGTTGAAAACGCCTGAATTTCTTAATTTGAATATCTCTTAAACACACAAAAATCGGTCAACAGTAGCTGACAAACCATGGATCCACACAAAACTGAAAATGATTAGTTTCCAATTCGTTTAGTACAGACCCATATAAAGTGAGCAAGTCATCTTTAAATCTAAACCCACAATTTTTTCGCAATCCGATTGATATAAATATTCTTATAATATATGCTGCAATTTTTAATCATCATAAATAGATTATTTATGTACAAATTAAACCACAGTTGTCCCATGATAGAACCTTGCTGTATACCATAAATTATCGGTCACACATTAGAATACACACATTCCCAATCCTTGATAACTTAAAAACTAGTTAAGGAATGATAGTTGCTCACCAGGTTGCTTAAAGGTGTGGTTAATGATATCAAAGGTCTTAGGAATGTCCAGTAATGTAGAAGAATTCATATTTTCCAACAAGTAGAAGAGGTTAGATATCATTTGAATTCGAAACTTTAATTAGAGCAGTTTTACAATCGTAGGGGAGGGGGTTACGTTGAGGAGCAGCATATTCAGATTGCCACCCGGTTAGGTTAGGTAAGGGGGTGCAGCTTCACTTAGATCACCAGTAGGTCCATTGTGCCCCTTGTCCTCATCGGATAACCCATACTCATCCTATAGATCCCTCCTGCTTCCCTTAGAAACTCAGGATGCATCTGAACTCTATTCTTTGCAGCTCCGCCAGATTTGAAAAGAAGTAGCCACCTATTAACCTTTTAGCCTACCTCTTTTATTCATCAGAGCGGGGCACTCACAAAGTACATGTTGGACGGATTCGATTTCCTCCGAATCCTTACAGCTTCTGCAAAAATCGTTCACCGCTCTTTCGAGTCTTCTAGCATGGTCTCCTATGTATGTCTCAATTACCCGTAATGGCCCCTACTAGATACCTAGTATTTGTTCTACTGCCATCAGGGAGCTCTCTTGTCCTCTTTCTGTTATATGCAGGACACAATTGTCAAGCAATACGGCAGGTTTCCATATTGATCCACCGGACGCTTGCCTTTTTAATAGGCGCCCCTGATGATCTCTCCTTTTACAGCTCCGATCGGGTCTTTACATAAACTACCGCTGCGAAGCTATCCAATTGAGAGCCCCCTTTTTTACCAACTAATCAACCTCTCGTTACCTTGGTTACCAGCGTAATTGCAATTATCCAGAAATTTTTGGGGATATAAAGTTCCCCGAAATCACTCGCTCGTTTTTAGGGATATTTTTCAGAATACTCATTGTATTTGGTGACACACACGGAGTAAAATTAGGCTAATTTAAATACTCAGTTAAATTTGCCCTATGTGTTAGTTAAGCTGGACAGGGTCACATCTTCTCTGTTTTCTAATGAAGCCTGAAATGTCTTGGATTTCTGAAAAGGTGTAAGAAATATTTCAGCGCATCGAATTTAACGCTCCTGTAAAAGTTCTACATCAGACCTAAAACGGAAGACAATTCCCATATCTGGGACGGGGCTGGTCGCACAGCTCAGCCTTAGCTTCATTGGATATTGTCCAAAAAATGTTGGATGCCTTTCGCTCGTTTGATCCTTTGTAGATTATTCCCACCACACAACACTCGCGCTGTAAGCCTCGCTCATTCTTTCACCCTTCAAAACACTTTCGCCCGTACAGTAAAATTCCGCGATGCTTTTTTATCCCGAACTGTGCGAATGTGGAACAGTCTACCATCCTCTGTGTTTCCTCCAACATATAATCTGCGAAGGTTTAAGAGTGACATACATCGGCACCTCCACCACTCACCTCATATTCCCTAATTTATGTCCCTTTTTCTTTCTTGCCATGCTGTGCTTTGCAATATAGGGTAACCCCTGAGTTTGGTTTAATAATATAAAAAATCACAGATATTAGGTTAGGTTACAACCAGGTTGGACCAAGTTGGTCATTTACCATTTTATATCAGTTTTCAGTTCAACTCTAAACTTCGTACCTCTTGTCTGGGAGTATAATTAACGGGACTTACCAATTTTGTGAAAAATCTAACCTCAATTTTTGAATTTTTGTTCCGCTGTTTATATGAACGGGTAAAGAAAGATAACTAAATTCGGGTGAAGTATGACGAGTAAAATACTTTTTTGTTATCATAGCTCATCATGTAGTTAAAGTTATCGACAACTTTTTAACTTTTTCTTTTAAACTTCACAACCAAAACTTTAATTGGAACTTCGAAAAGTACCTACTTAAATGAAGCTATACTAAAATTTTTATACATACAAATTTGCATTTATAATTTGAGTAAAACTCTTACGCCTAACTTGTATAATTTCGCTTGCATAATGTAAACCAGATTTTAGGGACATTTAAGCCCCCTCGCCTCTTCCTCTCTTCGATATAGTATATAGATGCAGTGTTAAACTGGTTTAACCAAACAATTAACTTTCAAAATAAATTAAAACCTTTTTACCGGAATATCTACAACACATTAAATTTCAGTTCTTACAATCTCTGTATTATACGAGAAAATGTTTACTAACTGCAGACAAAAATTTTAAAACAAGTTTCGATTAATATTAAACCTATTCAGGTCTGGTTTGGACTTACTCTCCGCCATAAATTGTGTGCTTAAATTATCATAAACAAGAATTCATTCCTTGAAATCTATAAACATGATGACTAACCATCTAACGAGACGGGATATAAACAGAAAAATTTATTCATACATCCACACATACGTGATAAATTCATAAAAAATTCCTTCCTTTACGAGATAATCAGCTATCTGCGAAGTACCTTGGTATTCTCTGGGGATTCAAGAGAACGTTTTTTTTTATCATTGTAAAACGGAATTTCTGTTGAATCAGGTAAAGCATACAAGTGGAACTCAAGTCTGTAAACAAGTCATAGCTGCTAATCGAGATGACTTTTTTAATTGCTATTATGTTTTTTTTTTTATACTAATTCGCATCTTCTAATTGGAGTAATCTCGAGTAGGTGAACATGATGTACAAATGTTATAGTTTTGGAAGATATTCTGGTTCGAAACTTAACGTATAACTCCATATATATTAATAGGATAATAATCATGTAGACCAGCAGTCGGGCTCTCGAGGTCATCCTCAACATACACCCCGTGCAGAGGGAGGCATCAATCGTAGCGCTGCTGAGGTTACATCTCAATTAGAGCTGGATTTATACTGGAGCAAGAGTTCCACACGAGTCCATCTTTGAAATCGTGCAATCCATCGTACCTGACATCGCCAGGCGCAGCGACCTCCTTCTAGAGACTATAGAAAAGGGAATTTAAATCAATAATTCCATGTACGGCAGATTGGGTATCCCACTCTGTGCTTCAACCATTAACAAATCTTATTGTTTACACAGACGGCTCCAAAACTGAAGAAAATATCGGAGCACTTATTTTCTGTGAGGAGCCTCGTATGGAAATCGCCCTACACCTTGAAAGCCATGTGACAGTTTTCCATGTGGAAGTGGGTTCCAGGTCACAGCGATATCAGCGGGAACTCAGAGTAATCATCCACATACAATCAAGATTGGACCAAATGTTCTTACCTCTAAAATTTCCGACACAGTCGCCTCTGGCTGGATGATCCCTCGGGCAGAGCTACCAAGGAAATATAGTGTAAACCTAACCCAAATCTGACGAAAAATATATTTGGACTAAGGAAGTCAACTTTGAGAACACTTGTGTCAATTCTCACTGGGCATTCTTTTCTCAGGGGTCATCTACACAAGATGAGACTCTTTGATGATCCTATATGTAGGGGATGCGAAGAGGAACCAGAAACGGTGACTCTCTTCTTGTGTCATTGTCCGACTCTCCCTGGAAAGCTTACAGACTCCTTGGCTTACACCTCCTGGAAGAACTGCACGATGCAGGCAGGGAGGGTTGGGGCCCAATTCTGAATTTGGAACTTTGGAACGTTATTCTGGAGGGTGAACAATGGGCCTTGGTGTGGCCTACGTTCCAGAGTCTCCTCTTTCCGGGGGGGGGGGGGGGTCAACCTCTTTTTAATCCATCCAATCCAATTGGCGTAAGGCAATAATTTGATTTTGAGAGTCTATCAAAAGTAAATATAAGTTGAATATCATATGATAAAAGATTCCACTTGCGCAGCTGCGAACATTGAGATCTGCAACGAGATATCTAAAGATTTCTGTATCTGGCTAACAAAAAAAAAAACAAAAACAAAATCAGCGTCTCGAGTATACGTACATATGTCATGGATGCTGGTTGGTTAAATCATATTCAATCTCAGAAATATGAATACCTCGGCAGCACTAATAATGCAGGTGCCTGGTCTGAAAACTGAGTCTAACTAGAAAACTAAATGATACAAGCATAAGTAAAATGAGGAACATTTAGGAATTTTACAACTTTTTTTTATGGACAGGTGATAACACATCCAAGCTTGGCCATAAATAATAATACAATGCATTGATTGATGGAGGGGGTTATAATACAAAATTTAGAATTGAGCTCTAAATCTTAATGAGGAATATGGGTAGAAAAAATTTTTAAATAAACTCCATTCCAATAAATTGCAATAATTTTCATTTAGATTTGTCAGAATTTAAGTATAGACCAGCCATAATGAAGGTCACTAACATATATGAAAATTAAATAATATAGAACCTAGGTTAAACTCCTGAGGCACACCGAACAAATTTCTTAGATTTTGACAATTTGGCGGTACTAACCTCAAAAGCTATGACTGCACTTTACTTGCGAGACAACATTTTTCAATAGATAAATATTATTCGAAAGTAAATATCTAAGGCCTAGTAGTCAATATCTTATGTTACGTTATTGTCTTACAAAATTATGCCCAGACTATAATTGGATAACATAACAATCACAACATATTTTAGGCATCCACTCTGCAACGACTAGAAATTTTGGTCAGATAATTTTTTTTGCCTTCAGACATGATGGAAGGCAGAAATAATACACATTTTTTTTAAATATCATAAAGCAGTGGTGGGTTATCATTAGCTTATAATAATTGTTCGAGTTGTTCTCTGGTTGAGTCTATTAGATATTCCTCTGTAGATGATATTGTAAGCAACTTCGAATGCAACCTTCTAAAGTTCGAATTTATTATAACTTTTCCAAGGAGCCTAATTATAATTGATTTGACAAAGATTGAATTCTAAAATTGAGAAGATGTATGCGCATAGTTAGCCTGCTTTAGTACCCCTTGGGGACTGAGTTTCTTTTGTTTAATATTTTGGCTTCAGTTGATTGGTAGCCATCATTTCCTGAAACTGGTTTGCATATATTTACATTTTTATTTTCTCTTCTTTTAGTGACGATTGTAAATTAGAAAAAAAAAGTTAATATTCATCTCCGCTAATTTATTTATTATTATCAATTTTTTTTTTAATTTATGGTTACGCGATTAAATTATACAAGAAAATCGTACGGGTGCAAATTGATTGTCAAGTTCTCGTATTGGAAATAATGGGTATGCTATGCTGGCTGGCTTATGATGCAATGCTTAAGTTTAGCTAGAAAGAAGAAAATAGGAGGATAAGAGGAGAGGGTTAAGGATATGTTGATTAATGCCACGCCTGAACAATTCCGATCTATAAGTAGCAAAATATTCTAAAGGCCTTAAATCATTCCATAAACATTCAGTCTGCGACAGAAAAACATCGCAAAATTTCACGGTAAGTACATCTGAAACTATTTTGAAAGCTAATGGAATGTCTTCGATTTGCGTGCAAGAATTTTTTCCCAACTACTTCGCCGGAGTTAAATATACATGGAAGTAGTGGTATAAGAGCGGAAGTTAGCCGACATTATGGTGATGGTCTTATCTGTGTCGTAACGTCTTCAATATGAATAAAAGTCTTTCTGTGGACATTATCAAAGTGTGGCAGCAACCCATACAGGGTGTTTCCGCCATGGTGGTCCATAGGGCAGGAGGTAATAGGACTTATCTAAACAAAAAATTGTAAGGCAGTGGGGGAGAGGGGGCGCGTTAACCGTTTCGGAATTACAGGGTGATTAAGAAAATATGCTAATTTTTCACATTTTAAAAAGTACACGGTATACGGTCACCGTCAAAAGCTCATTGTATGACTTCATGCACTTTCAACTATGTAATAAATATCGTATGGTCACCTCTCTGTCAAGTGTTTTTTCGCATCTATTACTCGGCTCGTCAGATATTGTAAAAATGATAACAGTAACTAGTTTCATAAGATTTCTTATTCTAAAGAACTTTTCAGTCCAACGAAAACTTCCCATAATGATCGTTTTCACTGTACGTAAAAAAAAACTCAATTTTTATATGGCATAACCCAGAAGGGGTTACCCGATTTAGTCGGTTTTTTTTAAATTGCATTTACTATTTCTATGAACAAGTGGTGTATGAAATTTCAACTCTCTACATCTACACGTTCTCAGGCAGTGCTGAATTATATATGAAAAACGAAACTTTTGTATGGCAACGCTACGAAGGAATTACCCGATTTGTCCCATTTTTGAACTTAAATCTGCAAATTTTGCCGTGTTGAAAATTTCAGCTATCTGGTGAACGTGTTCTCGTGTTATCGTGCAGACAGAAATTAACTTTTAATATTATGCCTGGGTATTTAATCCATTTGGCTCTACCAACATTATTTCTGTACGTTACAAACGGAATGATAGACTTACTACATAGTATACCCTATGATTTCATCTAGGATATAAAAAAGAGGAATATAAAAATTATCTAAAACAAAAATAGAAAAATATGGACGAAAATGAGGTTTCCTACAAAATTCATTTTTCACGGTTCTCATGTCGGTAACAATTCTGATATCGGTGACAAAATAGAATGTCAATTACAGGGTGATTTAAATATATTTATCAGTGAAACTATATGGATAAGGAAATTCATATTTCTTGGAACAAAGATTAAAATAAGTTCTATAATAAATCTCTAATTGCTGAAATTTGGCATATGGCATTGTAGATCAATTTTGAATCCACACTTTCGATTTTTTTAGGTTTTGCAAAAGAAAGGTAAAATTGAGAAAATATTTCTGAAATGTTGTCAACATATTTGGAGGGGGAAGTGAGGAGCAGACAAATAATTTATAATTTTTAGAAAGTTCAACGATTTCTGTATGAGACGACGTTAAAATACAGAATGAATCTTAACCACCCTGTAGTTGTGTATCTAATCTCCACCATTATGGTTATCAAATGAGTATCTATGATACACCCTGTAATATGAAAAATATTTAAAAAGTGAAAAATTATGATTACAGCCAAACAATGAATTACAAGAGATCTTCTGGACAGATCCAACAGGGTAAACCTAATAGAAGAATTCTTGGCAGCAATTGAAATTTTTATGAACAAACTTAAAATTATAATATACGATCGTCCTCGATGGAAATTCTAACATTTATATAGGAAACATGAAAATTCTCGAATGAGCTAGCCAGATAGTTTTGAAAGCAAACTGGAGAAGTTAAATGTCCAATGTATATCGATCGATAGATATAGATGATTTAATAGAGGCAACCAGCATTTCAAATTTTCATACGATCTCTGACTTAACTGAGTCATATTCTGATTAGCACCCTTAGCTTTCAATCAAATCTCTGTTAGAAAATACATTTCAATCGTAACCTTTCATAGAATCAAAAACCCCATTTAGCTACGCGTCCACATCTTTAGTAAGCTATGATTAAAATAAAAATAATCCATTTTTACAACACATATACTCACCGAAAATGTAAATTAGTATTTAAGAGTAATCCCTTCGAGAACAACCATCAGTAAAAAGTTTTATTTTGAACTTGTCGCAATTTCATCCAGCAATTCTATTATTAGAATTTAATTTTTCCATCCATATTTGAGCTAGCGCTTCTAGTACTTCTAACTATACTTACTAGTTAGTATATGTACTTTCACTTTTATAATTTCGACACACGAACAAAAAGTCACTTAAATTATAAAAATGCAACTTCAACCGACGACTACTTTGCGCACATAAAGTGGAGTGTGGACTGCGCGACTGATTGTGAGTAATAAGACGGGTCCCAAGTGAAGGAAGTGAAGTGAAGAATTTAATTTTTCTATGTTGATTGATGTCTGTCGATTTCCGGAGATAAAATAAATAAACACAGAGATGAGAAAATGTGTGTACTCATTTAACTGCAGTTTGTTAATTATTATTTATTATGAAATGAATGCGATTAATCATAGAACACACAAAAATTCTTTGTTCTTCTTCATAATTATATGCAGACCTTTAACGTCTAATGATCATTTTACACAAATTTATTTGCTAGATTTGTCTAATTACCATTAAACTACTTAATGTGCAGTAATAGAAACATATGTGAAGAACAAAAAACTTCTTTATTAATCTTAGCAAGACATTGCACTCAGGCACACTTTCAATTTTGCACACTTTTTCACACTACTTCTCTTTATAATGCCACACCAAAAATAGATTGGAAATTAATTTATTTTCACACTAAATGAGGTTAAAAGTTGGAAGCTTCTTTCAAAGATTATTTATTGGAGTAGAAAATTCCATAATCTCAAAATCTAAACAATAAACAAAATCGCATCGCGTCGATCAAACGGTATACCGCGCACGCGTATCCTTCTACGTCTTCTCAAGAACTACTTTGACTTGGATTGGAATTGGATTGGAAAACTCTTGGGACGAGTTTTGACGGATTTGACTTTTACTCGACGAATCGTGTTCGAGTCGACTCTAGCACAGCTCGAGCGAGGTCTTGTCGGTCGAGTGATTCAACATTGTTTACATGTGTGATTCCTGTGGTGTTGTTAATGGACTTGTATACACATACATATATAATTAATGTATGTTTCTGTTGCTTGCAGCTACTATATATAATTCTAGCCTAACTATAGAGCTACATGTAGCGATCTTTACTATTTTTTACTGTACGTGTTGAATCATGTCAAAGCAAGCACCCTCCAGACAGGTTCCACATGTGTGTATTATTATTACATATTATTATATTTATACTCGTCGTACGTTTTACTGATACGACACACTCATACAAACATACATGCTTTCTTTGGGCAGGTCCGGCAGAGCTCAATGTACTCCTATCAGGCATTCTCTGCCTATGCCCAACTCGGATGCATATATATATGTGCATTTATGAGCACTACCGATGCAGACTGCTGCAACGCAAAAACCTTCGTGGTTTTTTGCTGGATTTTTAAACTCGATTTCGAGCAACAAGTGTAATTGAACTTGAAAGCCACTATTTTTACACTTAGCCAAGAAAACTCTCTGGGAAAGGAAAATTGGAGTCAGGTTTGAAAGAAAATATTATAACATGGTATCGCACTTGTTTGGACTGGTATCAGATCCGGATAATCTAGATCTATAGAATAATTTTTGATGATAAATACGAATAGGTCTAGGTACTAGGTAACCTGCCAAAAAAGATAATCGTTTTATTATCAATGAAATCGTCGATAATGGAGTGGACCTCTAAAAGCGTTCTATTTACATTTTCCAAAATAATTGTCCTAGATAAGGTAGGCATACCTACTTACCATTATCTTTATTATGTGTTATCATTTTATATATGTATGTATGTAGTTAGGATAAGATATTTGAATTAAAAGAAAAAATAGAAAAAAAATTGGAAATGTGATAACGAGGTGCAAGTAATGAATTACCAAATATGGTGAAATTTTTAATGAGAGCGGACACTCACCTTTGGAGACGTCATAATTATGCAAGCAGAAAGTATATTTTGTTGTGTACTTTAAAATTGCAATAATCATCCTCTGCTACATATTATTATGTACAGTATACATACATATAAAAATATTTGTATAATTACAAATCTGTAAGCTTAGTACCTTACTATATAGGATAAACGCACCAATCGCGTCCATTTAAGGAAATGTCACCCCTATAAGAAGGGTTTTTAGTAGAATTTATTTAAGTGAAAAACAACAACTCTTTTTACATCGAAAAATCTTGGAACATTTTTGTTTACAAAAGAGAGCGTTTCGTATAGGCAAGAACCGTATACTCATCAGTACGGTTTGGTTCCTCCCTGTCCTATACGCCAAAGTGAACAGTCAAACTAACCTTATATATATGCACTTACAATAATTAAAATAATAATAATTAAAATTTATTTATTGTCGATGTTTAGACCTTTGTAGTACTTACTTATAAGCTGTAAATTTAGCATTTAATTTAAATTAAAACCTCAAAACATTTAACTTGTACCTACTTGTAAGCTGTAAAGCGGCGCTTGTCTTGATTCCTTGTCCGATCGGACTAATAGCACTTTTATGTATATAGATGTAAGTTCCGTCGCATATTACAATTGCTTTTGGATTTTCATCGTCTCCATATATAGCTTTTAGTATAGTCTAGCTTCGATCTATAACATCATTTATGTTAACAGGGTCCAGTCTTACATGAAGGACAACATAGTCACTGATAAGGCATTAACGTGCTATAGCAAACAACTGCTCAATGCTTTGTCTTGACATATTAAGCAATGTCGCAAGTCTCTCGTTGAAATCACCAGTTCGCAGTTTTGTGAGAATTATACCTAAAGCGATTCTTGGATTTTTACATCTCTGGCTTAGTGAGGGAGTTTGCTTCAACATGGAATCGAATTGATCGCAATTGCGTCCGGTTTTCGCATATATTTCTAGAACGTTTCGTCGGACAGCAAAAATGATTATGACCAATTTCATATTCTGAAGAGCCCTTCAGTACAATAAAAACGTGTAGGACTGATCATTTTCACAATATACGTAAAAATCCTAGATTTTTATATGAAGGTGTTGCCCGATTTACTCCAGTTTCGAAATTATAATTAATATTTTTATGAAAACACTATTTACAATATTTCAGCCCTCTACGTTGACCCGTTCTCCGTTAGTGTCCAAATATCTAGTGAGAAAGGAAATTTTTGTATGGCAACACTACAAATTACCCGATTTTTCCCATTTTCGAACTTAATTTTACTTTTTTTCCGCTCTCTAATACCGATTTTAATTGATCATATTTTCTAGCAGAAGTGTTACACTTTTCAGGCAGTGTTACACTGAAATTGTTCCATTGACCTGAACTGCTACAAAAAGTGTACGTCAAAACGACTCTCGGCGGTGTTACACCGGAATACGCACACATCTATCTCTGAGAAATGTCTCTTGAGAAATGTCAAAACAAATGTCAAGTAAAATTAATTTTAAAGCAAGATAAAGCTGTAATAACGCATTTAATTAATAAAATAAAATTTAAAATCCTGTTAAAAATTTAATTTCTGCGCTTATAATTATAATGTGTTGTTTTTTCGGAAAATGTCAACCTGACAATTACACGAATATGAGCTACTATATACATTTTCATCGCGTTAAAAGTTGTTCCACTGATCTCGTTTGTCATTGATTGGCGTGCACTTTTTGTAAAATATCAATGGAAATCGACATAAGTACATTCGTTCTCGAGATATTGTGCGCACAGACGGACGGATGGACAGATGGACATGCAAAAATCAAATTATCTTTTAATATTATCCATTTTGTTCTAGCAGCATTATTTCTATGTATTATAAACGGAATGACAAACTTAGTATACCCTTTAAATTTCATCCAGGGTATAAAAAAAATCCAAAATGGCGGCTCCAGCTCCCATCAAACAAAGCCTTGAACGGTGTGGTTTAGTCTGCACGGGGAGCTCCACAGCTCTGTCAGTTCATCCAAACCAAATAGGGTTGAAAATTATGAAATTCGGGGGGCATTATCGATTTTCATTTTCAAAAAACCTCTGAAGCCAGCCGTTTAGAAAAAATCTATTTTTTTGTGTTTGATTTTAGCTTCAACGGACAAAAAACTATTTCTAAATCATTTTTGACAAAAATCGCTTTGTGAAAAAATTGAATTTCCTTTCAATTGTGGAGAGATTCTCAGGTAGCGACAAAAGACCTCCCCAGCAAGCGCGCTCCGACCGCCTCAACTACATGTTTTCCAGCCGCCCGCCGGATGGCTCCGCTTTCAACAGGCTGTGAATTCTAAAATACTGAAGATATGACAATATCCTTTTACCCACGTGTTCTAAACGCTTTAAGGATGAAAATAAGGTTAAAAAAACGAATTTTTCATCGTCATGAACGGTAACCTGGCCTTAAAAGGAACAAATCAAGAAAGAGTTATATAACATAATGGAATTCAATAATCAAGCAAACTTTTGCCTTAAAGCTATATTTAGTTCAACATACTTTTTAGCCAAACTTTAAACTTTTGGTCTCTCCCCTTCTCTTCTATTATGAATTGAAAGCTTTATATCTGGTTTTCTTTCCTTCTTTTCTCGTAATTTTCATTAATGATCTGTTTTCCCTTACTTTTAATTCAATCCATAGTTTTCCGATGACAGTACCTTGATTTCGTTTGCTCCTTTGACACTCTTACGGACTAAAGACGGAATGCCGCATGTTCCAAATGAGTATGCATGATTAAAATTGAATAACGATCTTGTCAATATACATGCTTGGGTCAAAGTGAATCGCATCGAATTCAATGCGCTCAAGATCCAAAGGTGTCTCATGTCTTTAAAATGAGATCATCACTTACGCACTTCTTTTGATAGAGCGAGAGGTCTTCGAGTTGTAGCATATGTAGTTATGTGTTGTGCTGGGAGGAATTACGTATAAAATTATTCCTTTTGCGTTGAAAAACGCCCTTAGCTCCAATTTTGAATGGGACTTGTGGCCGTCAACAAAAACGATCACATATTTTTTTGAATTTGTTCATTAATTTATTTGTGTATTTACCCCATTCACGATATATTCTCATCTCGATTTAACTGTCTTATATTAGTTAAAACTAGAATTACCGAGAGTGCTTTGTTAGAACTAGGATTTCCTAGTAAAATTGGGTTTTGACGATTTTCGTGTTTTGACTGTAACATACATATATACATCGATTTCACGATAATATCAACTTGATCACGATGGCATGATATTGGCCCTTCAAACATTTGATATTTAGAAACAAGCATTCAAAGAGCACATTCTACTATTTTTCTAGCTTTAAAAGCTTATCTTATGTTAAATAAACTAAAAGGATGGGTTTTTAAGTTATAGGGATGTATCCAGAATCTCTTCTTGAGGTTTCTTTTGATGTTTTTTAAGGCGATCGTGGCGATATTCACATCATCATCTGAATCAGACGAAGTCATTTTAAAAACTGATCAGACTAATTTCACAACATTGATGTATGTGTGTGCGGCTAAATTATTAGATAACATTTGCAGTGGATATGCCATTTCCATGCCATATCATAAATGCCATTTTTGTGTGCGGCCCTGGCTAACATGATTTTCATGCCAATACTCAAACTCACAGCGAAAATTCGCCACTTTTTCAAATTAAACCTAATGCACAACATACGTAATGCAGTCAACGATTTGAAAAAAAAGCATAAAAATGTGTCTAAAGATGTAAACAAAATCCTTTAAAACCATTTCCAAAATTGCTATAAAAACTGTTCAAATAAAATAAATTAAAAATTTGAATATTTTTGAATTATTTTAACCAAACCAACTAGACGCTGCCAAAAAACATGCACTTTCTGATGTTGGCACATTTCCATCCTAAACGTGCCTAAAACAAAAGATCACAATTTCTTCACATCACGTCCAGTTTACTATGTCTTTTCTCCCGAATCATTCATTGCAAGATGAGAAAAAAAATAAGAAGGAACCTAGAAATACTACAGGCCGCATGTATCTATAGCAACATATGTATATAATCTTTTCACGATAGCAATCTGCTAAGAACAGAGCTCGACCTAAGATAATTCCTAATTTCCCATGCATCATGTGTACAAAGAACCTTAAGGGTTCCAGCAGTTTTTTTTTTTTTTTTTTTTTTTATTTTATTAAAACACATTTTTTCTCGGTTTCCTGAAAATTTGAAGGTCTTGTCTAAAAACCTGAAGATGAAAGATGTTAGATAAACGTGCTGGACCAGACCATTTATTCGTTTGTTCTTATTAGATGTGCGTTTGTTTGCCCTGAAGAAACACGAGCTAATGACTTTTTTAGCTAGTCGCTTTGCACTTGAAAGGAAGCCGGAAGAAGTTCAAGGCACGTGGATTATTGAATTTATTTTTGGAAAATATCATTTCAATTCGTTTCTGCTATTTATAAAACAAAATATGTTAGGTATAGGTAGGAATCAGGATTGCTACAATATTGGTTTGACAGTAAAAAGTGTAATTTGATTTCATTTGTGTATAAATAATAATTTATATATGTTTGAGGTGAATTAGCTTATATCCTTTGATCACATAATTGATGAAAAAATGAAATTGCGTTTTTGCACTCACGAATCAATTATAATCTCTTAATATCTATACTTAATTAAAATTGATTTATTTCGACTCCGAGTTCAATGACTGATTGTATTGGAACGTGTTGTTGATGATATCCTCAATGTCAATCGTGTTTGTTACCCGAATCTTAATCGCATGAAATGGTCTGGAAATTAATCGATTAATTAATTAAATAGAACTTTAATGTTCCGAGGAACTACGACTAGCAAACTTTGGTTTAAAATCAATTAATCCAGGTAACTTTTTGCTGAGAAAACTCCAGATAGACCGCAAACATAGCTACAGGCTCATAGGTTCATTCGATAGAATGGACTTTTACCTTTAATTTTTTTTGTACATTTTCGATAAAAACGAACTCAAAGCCCAGGATAGATCTATTCAGATAGATAGACTAGCAAAATAACAAAAGTGTTAAAATGTCTAAATGCTTATTCAAAATTTGTTAGCTAATGTAATTTTAAACTTTTATGCAGAATTTTAAATAAATTGATTAATGTTAGCGAGTCGCTCAAATCGGAAATAGTGATTTTTGGCTGTTTTGGTGTTTCAACATTTTCTGACATAACTTTTAAATTGACAACATTTTTTCTTGATTCTTTTTTTAAATTCAAGGGAACTTACAGTTATAAACTTATTGCAGTAAAAGTCGTTTTAGAAAATTATATTCTTCTATTTTTTATAAAATTTTCAAAACGAAAATTCGGACCTGGAATGAAACTGCAATTTTTTGACTTGCGTTAATTTTTTTGTAGGAAAAGTGAAGCGCGAATGTACTTTTTTTTTTGTTAGTGTATGAACAGTTCTCAAAATGCGATTTTCGAATGTGAAGCATTTTTACAAATTACAAAGAATATGTGCCGATCCATAAAAGTATAGACTTTGTCCACGGATATTTCTTATCTGTGCTTTATCAATGTAACAAAATGATTTATATAAAAAAAAAAAACAAAAAGTGAAAACCCAATATTCTGTATTGCAACACCAAGAAGGGGTTGCCCGATTTAGTCCATTTTTGAAATTTTATTTACTATTGCTATGAAAACCGTATATACCAAAATTCAGCTATCTACATCAATGCGCTGTCGGGTACGATTTGCAATTTTTCCAACTCTTGCAGTCTTTAAGAAAATGTCCTTTCACTAAGCAACTTTCGCATAGCTTAGTTCTTTGCACTGCGTCATTTCGTTACAGCACAGTAAATTTTACGAGCTCTTCACAGGTATAATATAGAGTGATCTGCTTTGCAGAGCATACATGAGCGAGTTACTTGCCCGTAGTGTAGAAATGTAGATTTGCTTTCATGAACGCCTTTAGTATTCATAAGTTTTGTTTGCTGTTAGTGGTTCCAGTCCGTGGAAGCGAGTCTCTATAAACTCCAAGAAGGCTTTTAGACTTTAAATCTTTCTCAGCTTTGTTAGACAGAGCTAATTTAGACGATGAGTCTCTCTGTCGAGTTTCTTTGTGAGAATGCATAATAAGAGTTGATCACACTGAGTAGTCGCCAGTGGCCTAACTAAGGATATATGGGCCCCTTCGCAAATTAACATACTTGCACAGGAAAATTTAATTTTTTGTGTCAATTGTAAGGAAATATTTTCTGAACTTCGGACGTATGATGTTTCCCATAATTTTATACGGGAAGACAATTTTTTTCAGGCCTGAAATTTCCACAATATGGGAGAATCCCCACGATCTCTCAACAGGGCCTTCAATCCACTCACTCCATACCAGATTTGAACAAAATAATGGGTACTACGAGCAGTGGTGCCAAGATCTGTATTGCCAAACTTTTTTGTTTAGATTTACTTTGTGCTCTACATTCATCATTAAACCTGATAAAAACCACGAAAGCACATTAAAAGGAAAACCGATGAGTATCTGAAAGAAACGCTTAAGCAAGCCAAAGCGAAAGGGGAAAAACCTACCCTCCCACATAAGTAGCCGGAAATATCCGATTACTTAAAGTAAGAGCCCGAGTCTACTGATCACCGCCCCCCGTACAACAGTGTTGGGGAACTTCAAAGCTTTTCAACGTGAAAAATTTGATCTTATTCATATTTTAATTTTCGTTCATTACTTATTTATCTAATATTCTAAAGTTAAAGTAATACCCTTGTGTATAGAACTATATAGTGATTGCGAAAATGCTTCCTTGTTATAATGTCAGATGGCTCCAGTCCACTTAAACCATTTTGAACTATTTTGCTCACACTCATTTCCAGGAAATTTCTAAGAAAAATAGCGGCCTTCCCTAAATCAGGTCGAGGCATCGTTGATTTTATATTAGAGAGAGGCCTTGCTGGCTTACCCTTTGGTTACGTCTGGAGTAGTAGCGCTTCTACAATACAACAAGTAACTAAGTTTAACTTCGTTTCGCAATCACTTCTATACACAAGGCTAATACTCTTCTCTCATGTACGAACTCTGATGCATGCTAGCAGCGTACATATACGCCTAGCCTAAGGAAGTCAGCAAAATATTTCCCAGAAAATAATTTATTGTGTTTCAGTTTCAGGCATACCTCGACTTTTTTATTGTTGTATCATCACTACTGTCTAGCCTAGCCAGCAATTTGCAGCTTCTAAAAGCCTATGATGGTATGAACACCTTTAGATGGAACTGAAATTATGAAATCATTAAAGAGTTAATATAATTCAGAAACAGAATTTTAATTGAGTGAATCTAACTGCTTATTAATCCAACATTGTTATTTTATGTGCCTTTAAGTTTCATCACTTCATATGAAAATATTAATTTTGTAGGCTTTCATGAGCCCCCCGCGTGGCCGGATCTTCCGGGGCGTTAGTTACGCCAGTGGTGGTCGCTATCCATATGTTATTTATAGCTAACAAGCATTCTGTCGTCGTATCGTGCAACCTTTTTACTTTTTCCGCAAACTCTTGACTTAATTCCGGTTGATTTAGTAAGATCCGAATTTGGGCAGAAACTAGAAGTCTTTGATTTATTAAAGATCTTATTAGGTGTTTCCCAGGCGGCTTCATAGTTTGCGTTTATCATTTGTAAATGCCTTACAAGTTCTGGTGGTTCTCCAGTCAGATTAGTTTTTAAGTAGAATAATTTCTACCGGAGCTATTTTCTTGTCCTTATGAATTATTTCTGTAAAGAGATCTTTAAATCACTGCCACTTCAAATAATCCCCTCCAAATATAAGGATGTTTATTCGAAGAATCTTAAATTCCGCTGCCTTAAAGAATTACTTGTATTCAATAGCTTTTGTCTTTCTTGTAATTTTACTATCACAATCTAGTGCTCATCTTTTAGTTCGTCAAATTGTCCTAAGTATTCACTTGCCGTATCTTTAATTGCCATTAATTCCTTATAACCATGACAAGCCGTACCCAAAACTCGTTTAGTAAATTTATTGTCTCCAGACGTAACCCCTGGAATATAATACAAGCCATGAAATCGCTGAGCCACCGTTACATTAAAAGGCCTTAACGTGCTGGGTCCCAGCCAAAATTTTAGCGAATTTCGTTTTTAGTGATATATTCGCGAATTCTGAAGTTCGAGATTTTTTCGAGAATTCTTCCTTTAACGATATGTATCTGTCGGAAATATTCCCGAATTCCGAAATTCGAGAATTCTTTGTTTAGCGATGTGTATCTGTCGTCGATACGCTCATTTTCCTTCCAAATTTGATATATTTGTTAGACAATATTTATTTTCAACCCCACAGAAAAATATTCAATTTATCGGATTTGAAAAAAAATTTCTGTAACATATTATCAGAGTTTCTACTCACTCATATTCCTTATTTGAACAATATGATTTCATTTAATTTATTGAAATGTTTTAAGTCCCCTACGAATATCTGTTGATTTTAATTAGAGAAAACGAATCAGTTTCGAATCGTTATTACGAACCGTTATCGAATCGTTATTACGAACCGTTATCGAATCGTTATTACGAATTGTTATCGAACCGTTAAAACGAATCGTTACTACGATTCGATATAGAATGTTCCTTTTAGTCGTGGCTGGATCGAAATCGAGTCGATAACGAAACCGAGATCGAAGTCAAACTCAGCTAAAATGAATCGTCTTCGATTCGATCTCGAATCGCAATGTTTGCTGGGGTACAGCATGAGGTAAGAGCTCATTCTCACTGCTTTTTGTATACTCGTCATGGAGGAAAAACTAAAATTTCATCTGAAACAGGTCCTGACGCCCAAAACTTTCGCTACCACAGCCAAATGAAATTAAATTGCAGCCAAATATGTTTTCTTTCTAATAGTTTAAAAAAAATAGCAGGTAGTACAAATTTATGGAAATTATAGCGTTTGAACAAAATACAAGCAACTTTTATATGAAAAACTACTGCAGTAACACAAGGCAAGAAGACTGTGGATGTCGCCTGCTGACCGGCCTGCTGCTCTCTTTTTTCGCCTGTGTTCATGACGCTCCAGACAATAAATTTGAGATGTTTGAGTAGGTATCTCTTTCTCGAAGTTCGTCAAGGCGCTCTCGGGTGGCCAAATATACAGGGTGTTTCGCCTTAGGAGGTCAATAGAGCAGTAGGTGATAGTACTCACCTAGCCAAACAAATAATTGTATGGCAGGGGAGGGGGGGGGGGCAATATCAACCGTTTAGGAGTTACAGGGTGATTAAGGAAAAAAGCTAATTGTTTCGCAAAACACCCTGTATTTTAAAAAGTACTGGGCGCACGGTCATGTTTAAGAGCTGATTGTATGCAGAACTTCATGGCCTCTCCAACGACTTCTCAACCAGCTAATAACTCTTTAACAGTTGCAGATAGCACATAGAGTATAATAGGTCAAATTAATGACGAGAGTCTACAGTTTATAGTTTTTATAAAAAAAAAAGTTATGTAACAACCGATTTGCAAAAAAAAAAAAAAAAAAATCCGAAAAGTTTTGTTTAGACCACCGAACTCCTGCGAGGAGGGGGATATGGGGCTTAACTGTGACCGTGCGCCCAGTACTTGTTAAAATACAGGGTGTTTTATGAAAAACTATTTTTTTTTCTAATCACCCTGTAACTCATAAACGGTTGATAATGCATTTGTTTTACTAGGCGAGTACTATCACCTCCTGCTCTATTGTCCTCCTAAGGGGAAACACCCTGAAGAGTGAATAACGAAATTATCGTATGGCTATCCTATGCGATAGTTGCTTGATATGTCCCATTTTCGAACTTAAATTTACTTTTTTTTTAAATGAACGTGCTCTCGAGTTATCGTGGGGACAAATCCAATAATTGCAAAAGATGTCATTGGTACAAATTGGTTACTTTTATGGGTCGGCATCGGCACATCTATGTAATTTGTAAAAATGGTTCACATTTGAAAATCGCATTTTGAGAACAGTTTATGCACTAAATGATCCCCTTAAGTTATAGTTGCTAAAAAGATAATCGATTAAAGATTACGTAATAGCAGTAGAAGTATATTGTCACGCGACTTTTCCTTACAAAAAAATTCACGCGAAGTCAAAAAATTGAAGCTCCGGGGTCCTAATTTTCGGATTGAAAAACAAGAATTGAATTTTCTAAAACGACCTTCACTGCAATAAGTTATAAGTAAGTTCCCTTAAATTAAAACAACAAAAAAATCCAGAAAAAAATTTTCAAATTGAAAAACTATAAGAGAAAATGTTGAAACAGTTTTCTTGAAAGTCCAAAACAGCCAAAAACCCATTATTTTAGCTAACAAACTCTGAATGAGCGTTTAGACATTTGAACACTTGCAAATCCATGCAAATATACATACATACATACATCTAAAATGCATAAAAAAATATTGATAATTCACAGAAAAATAAACTCCATTCATATACAATACGTATTTACCTTGCATACCTTTACTACTGTTACTACGGAAGTGGCTTACAAATGACGTGGACTCATTCTTCCGGTCTTATCATTTTACTGAGAAGCAGCTTCTTCAAAGAATTATAATTGAGCATAAAATTAAATCCGAGTTCCGATTAACCGATTAATTAATGTTTATGTAACGACGCTTCAGCATAATATGGGTATGACTACTATACCGACAGCACAACAACTACTGGATGGACTCGTTGTTATCGATGAAAGATATAATTACATAACCCGCTAACGTTTCCCATTATGGAATGCTTAAGTCCCCGACGATCCCCGTAGTAGCCGCTGACCGACGACAGTGTAAACTGCGCAGAAGGTCAATGTAAAGTCAGTCAGTGTAAAAATGTTAATGCATTTGCTGGACAAGTGGACACTCCATTCCGAGATTTTATGTGGAGGGATTTTTTCTGTGATAAAAATCGTTCAATGTTTGTGCTGCCCGTTCTCATTTTTCACTTCCCTTTTTCGAGATTATGCGGGCTTACTCGAGCGGTTCACATATGGGTTCCAAGCCAACTCCATGTCCGTAAATTTGGCTTTTCTGGTTGCCTGAGATGGGAGACTATCCCGTATCGACTGACTTGCGCCAAGATGTACACGGATGTATATATGACGACGGACAGCTTGTTGCATATTTATTAATTTATTATGCTTAATAACTGTGACTTGATGAAATTTTATGTAAATTTATGTAGGGACAAAAAATTAAATGGAAAATTTTTGTTTTTGATAAGACTTGGTTGGTTCCCACCCTCAGGAGATAAGTTTCACTTGAAAATTGAGAAGTTTGTGTAAATCGAAGAGTTTTTTTAAGAGTTGATTGTTTATATTTCTGGGCTCAATGCTCTCACTATTCCTCTCATCCTCCTGACAGCCTATATGCAGGGTGATTCAAAACCGTTTAAACAAAACCGTATATTGTGATGGCGCAGGTGGTTTAAGCAACATTTTCCCTCTTTTTCAAGTTGAATTTACGTTCGTTGACGTAAATTAGGGCACCGACTAATTGTGGTTAAGTTCAAATTACTTATACATAATGTTTACGTGTGATTTAGGTAAGTGGAGAATGAGAGGACGTCGCACACTGTGTTATTAATGAAATCACTTACTAAATATTTAGGAGGAGGTGTTATTAGGTAGGCCAAGAAGTTATGATAAAAGTCAAATAGGTTTTTTTTTTTTAATAATAGCAGGGCGATTTTTCGTTCAAATTTGTATTTACTTTTATACCTACAATTTATAGGCTATACTAGGTTTGTCATTCCGTTTGTAACACCTAGAAATAATGATGGTAGAGCAAAATGGATTGGACACGCATGCATAATATTAAAAGTTATTTTGATTTTTGCATGTCCGTCTGTCCGTCCGTCCATGCGCACGATAACTCGAAAACGCGTGTACTTAGAGAGCTGAAATTTTTTACGCGGCCTTAAAACAAAAGTAAAATTAATTTCTGAAATGAGATAAATCGGGCAACTCCTTACAAAAATTTCGTTTTCCACTATATATTTGGACACTGCCTGAGAACGCGTTGACATAGAGAGCTGAAATTTGGTAAATGGTGTTTTCATAGAAATAGCAAATTAAATTTCGAAAATGGAATAAATCGGGCAGCCCCTTCTTGGTGTTGCCATATAAAAATTTAGGTTTTTTACGGAAACGGTGAAAACGATTAGTCCTACACATTTTTATTGTACTAAAAACTTTTTTAGAAGATGAAATCTTATAAAATTGGTTATAATATTTTTTTTTTTGTCCAACGAACCCTTATAGAAATAATATGCGAAAAACCACTCCAAAACTCAAAATTGCTCAAATGGGTGACCATACGAAATTACATACGGGCATTCATCTAGGGTAACATAAGAATTGGTCTTAGACCAATTCTAGCTTTTTTACTTGTTAACTTTTAAAAAAATGGCCAGGGATGGCGACGTTCTAATTGGCATCAAATTAAAGTACATAGAAACCCTCCTGCATCGATACATATTAGAGATGCATAATATCGCGTGTGTGTGTGGGAGAGTGTAGCTCTCTACGTCGACGCATTCCCAAATATAGTAAAAAACGAAATTTTTGTCTAGCAACCGTGAGAAGAAGTTGCCCGATGGTTCTCATTTTCGAACTTAAATTTCCCTTTTTTTATTTAAATAGGTCCGTGTACAAAATTTCAGCTCTCTAAGTCGACGCGTGAGGAAGTGTCGGAAAGCTAATGTTTTGTATGGCAATACAAAGAAAGGGTTGCCCGATTTGTATATTTGAAATTTTTATGAGAACGCCGTGTACAAAATATGAGCTCTTTACGTCGACGCCTTCTTAGGCAGCATCCAAGTATATAGTAAAAACCCAACGTTTTTGTATGGCAACACGAAGAACGGGTAAGCCGATCTAATTCATATTTGAAATTTTATTTATCATTGCTATGAAATCACCATGTACCAAATTTTAGCCCTCTTCGACGACGTGCTCTCAGGCAGTGCCCGAATATATAGTTAAAAACGAAATTTTTGTATGGCAACTCTACGAAGGAGTATCCCGATTGGTCTTATTAACTTAAATTTACATTTTTTTTTTAAACGCTGTATAGTAAACAACCAAAAGCTATGTATAGCAACATCAAGACGGAACTGCCGATTCCAATTTTTCTTTCCCTAAGTACCTTATTTGGACTATTACGAACATTTGAAAAAAACAAAGAATTAGCCAAATCGCTCCAGCCGTTCTCAAGGGAATTCGGGCTTTGAGGACGAACACAATCGAATATGGAATTATTTAGGGAATATTTACGTTAACTTGCCTTGAATTTGCTAATAGATCAAAGAACAAAGTTCATACGTATCCTTAAATTTGACTATAAAGTTAAGTAAAATATAGGTAAAAAGTAACGAAATTTGCCTCAGATTTAGGAAATTTTCCTTATTTATTTCCTTATTTTACCTCATTCCTATGAGGTTAATTAAAAAGGAATAATTATGTTATTTTTATAATTAATTACAAAGTTAAGATGACTTTGAAGGCCTAATTTAAGGAATTATTAAGTAATAATTCCTTTCTAATTTACCTCAAAGGAGAGTGGCCTTTGAGGATAAATTCTTAAGTCTAGTTTACGTAATTTTAACTAGAATACGTCGATCGGCCAAAGATAGGAAATTCAACCTCCAGTATTACTTGGGATAATTGTAAAAAAAAACATCCTAAAATTCTCTTAGAATTACGAGGTGATCTCAAAAAATTGTTTTTTGAGTCAATTTTTAAATAACTTTTAGCTACTCACAAACCTATGACTAAATAACTTTGTGCGTAAGGGCGACGTTTGTGTCGAAAATGTTAAATTTTTGGTTTTTGGGGTGGAGTAGTGGTAACTACCACCCTTGGGTTTGTGTGTGATATCAACTCAACTCTCTTGCTGACTGGTTTTAAATAAATAAATATTGTCTTTTCTCCTGTAATAAACTTTATAACTGACCTTTTTAACCTGAGTATCGTTAAAATCTGTTATTTTCGAATTTGTGCACAGAGGGGGCGTTGTAAAGGGGGAGGTGACAAGGTGGTGGAGGTTTGTAGTGTTTTAGATGCTCAATAGTGTGGAGTGGAAAGGGAATGGTGTGCTGGAAATCGAAAAGTTTGCTGCAAGTTTGTCGGTTTAGAGAAGGTAGGAGCCTGGGTGGTGGCGCGAATGGGTTGGAAAGCGAAGTAGGATGAAGATATACAAGTGAGGTGGTAATGGAAGAATATATTATTAGTTACCGCTACAAAAAGGTTTTTGCAAAAATGATTATTACTTTGCATTTGTAAATTATGAGAAAAAATCATGTTGAGTATTATTCGATAATCAACTACTGTAGGATACATAGAGCACCGGTTCTAGTCAGTGTTTCTTAGATTTCCGCTGGGTGGCTTTACTGTTTTATCATCTGCAACCATAATTCCAAGAAGTGATGATCTGAAAGTTTTTTTTTTTCTTAAAAAACATGCAAGTTCATAACATACACACTTCTTCTACTAAAGCGAGTGAAGTCCATTACTTCTTACCTTCTGTAATCAAACAGTAGTGTAAAACTTCTCACCGCAGGAGTTGCATTTACTACGCAGAACATTGGTGTCATAGCCAACTATATATGATCTAAATTTTTAGAGCCTGTATAACTCATCACCTAATAAACCTAGGCAAGTAAACAGAGGCATAAAAGGTCTCAGGAATCTTGTTGCCATATTTTGACAGCAACGTTCTTTTAACTGCAGAATTGCCGTAGCATCGTGGACTTAATTATATTGGAAATAATCGTTTAAAACAGCGCTCTGTTTCAGTTCCTTTAAATTGAAGGAGTTGCATTCAAGTAACCAGTTCCGGTTTTATAGTTCCACGGCTGTTTAATAAAAATTTTTGGGAAATTGTATGCAGCTTCATTAATTTATTTGTATTGTGATAAGGACAGTAATAGAAGTACACATTTACCGCTTTAGCTATCCATATAGGTCGCCTTGGTTGTGCACTGAAAGACCTAAAACTTGTCCCTCCTGAGTAATATAATCCGTGTGCCGACTTTAAGGCATTCAGAGAGGCCTGGTCTACGCTCAACACCAAAGTAGAGCACTCGAAGTTGGCTCTTCCAAAAGAGACATGTTCTCCAATTTGGAGGATTTTTCGAATCAACCGGCAATCTTCATATTTGGTTTATGATAAAATCAAAATTTCAGTCTTTATCACGATCGTCAGAACTTTGCAAGCCACTATTATAAATGTTTTTCCGGCATTCCCTCAATAGTAAGTTTTCACTTTAACTCGTCTCAAGTTGGACGAATCACCTTCGGATCAATTTCTTTTGACGACAGCCCCTGTCCTGTCTAAGCCTAAGCGGATGCTTCTAAGGTAGCTGGAGTAGGTTCCTTTTACCAGCGATCACTCATTGTAGATATCTTTGATTCTTTTTTTGTTCGAGTAACAGACTTTCTATTGACTGCACCAATATGCCAGTGGATACCAGTCTGTCCATATTCATTTGATAGTAAATAGTTGTTCACCTCAGAACAGGAAGATAATCTAGAATGGGCTGATCGTGATTCTGAGACCAGAAGCGATCAATTTTACCTAATCTACTAATTATCTGGTAGAGAGCGAAAAATTGTTTCCTTTTTGATTAACAGTGACCAACCTTTTAAGTTTTGTGCGACACGCTGTAGCGTCCCGTGCAAATACAACGCATCTTTCCAATTTCATTTTAGATGAAAACTTAGTATTGCAGCATTTTCCAATTAAGGAATTATTTTTGGTTTGTAAATTTATTTTATAAGAATTAAAATTTAAAACCAAATGAAAATAAAAGTTAAACTGTTTTTCACAGATCACAATCCAACGAGCGACAGTTTCTAAAAGACTTCATAAGTGGAGCTCCAGGCTCTTCTGGTGCTCGATTAGCAGCATGGCTACAACCTGAACCACGATTGGATCCAAATAAGTGAGTTACATGCCTACACATAAATATAATATAAAATATAACGTAACTGCGAATCATCTTTTTTAAAGGTGTGAACTAAATCCCATCTCAGAAGCTATTAGATATGGCTGGCCAACGCAGCTTATTGTTACAATACGAGATCAATATGGCGATTCTGTAGTCGTTCCAGAATTAAAAGTCGAAATAAAAGCCATCCCAGCTGGAGCTGTTGTAAATGGCGGTAAAAAAGCTCGTCGCATTTCATGTTCAGATCCAAACTCACTTGGAGGTGTTCCTCCACCACCACGACTAAGTTATGAACCAACAATTAAGGAAAAAATGTGCTTTAAAGCGATCACTTTTATGAAGGTAAAAAATCTATTTTGGAAAAATTTAAAAATTCATTTTAACTTTGTTAACTTTAAAGGCCTATAGTCATTACTCTTTCGAAGAGCTAAGATTTTGTAGTCCTGTTCAAACGAGAATAACGGAAACATTGTACGCTCAAGATATGGAAGATGGCACTTTTACAGCTCCATGGACACCTAATTCGGTTGGCAGTTATTGTTTAACCGTAACAATTGATGGCATACCTTTGGAAGAAATTTATAGAGTTGAAGTTAAAGAAGGTGGAATACCTCCACCACCACAGAAAACTACTATTAAAAAACCGCAACCTCCAAACAAGCTACGGAAATTTGTTGCGAAAAATTCTGCAGGCTTAAGAATAAGATCTCACCCAACATTACAATCTGAACAAGTGGGGATAGTGAAAATGAATGGGATCATATCCTTTATCGATGAGGTACTAAGCTTACATCTTGATTGCTTAATAAAATAATATTTTATTTTTTATGAAATTTAGATTGAAAATGATGATGGAGTATGGGTTCGACTGTCAACAGAATCAATTCGTCAACATTGCACCGCAGGATGGTACCCAACTGAAGCATGGTGTTTGCAATACAATCAGCATTTAGGGAAAACCTTACTCCATCCAATTATAGAGCCTCAACAAACAAAAACTGTTCCACCAAAAGGAAAACAACAGAAATCGTAAGAATAAAAAAGAGATCATTTAATCAAGTGAAAATTTTGTAAATAAAATGAAATTTAGACTTTTAGACAATGCCGATTCAATGCATTCAACTGATCCTCAACCCAGAGTAAAATCGAGTTCTCCAAGTAAAAAAGGATTTGATTTTACAACGGCAAGAGTAAGATTGTGAATTTCTCCTTTCAAAATTATGAAATATATTTACGTGCAAACATGTTGCTATTATTACAGTTTACCCCGCCACTTTCATCTGATAGTCTTCAATCGAATACGAATCCCTTCATATTCACATCGACAAGTCCAAAATTATTCGAAGAAAAGCGTTCAGGTTCAGAAAAATCTGATGATGTCAACAGTTTAGATCGCGAACGAGGATCTGATACTGAATTCAATCAAATGTTCGATGTGCAAGCATCTGGATCATCAGATGACTCTCAACGGGTTTTAGTATCTCAAGAATCTTCAAATATGTCACTGAACTCAAATTCAAATATCGGTTCTGCTATAGCTGGAGTTGTTAGTGGAGGTGCAAGTAAACTTCAGACATTACAAAAATGGTTCAAAGGGGATAGCATTGAAATGAAAGATTCTTTAAAGAAGCGAAGGTAAATTAGGCTGTTGCTGCTATATATTTTTAAGAGCAGAGCTTAACGTTTTTTTTCTTTTCTTTTTTTTTTATAGTGAAATTTCTGAAACAGCATCCGTTTCTGTGCGAGAACTTGTTAAAGCAATCGGAGCAAATGAAGCAAAAAGCAATGGAAATACTGGAGCTTCATCACAAATGGCAAGAAGTTCAAGCCCTGTTTTTATACCTATAGGTAGGTCGTATGTTGTCCTTTCATGAATTGAAAGAGCCCAGGAAATATGTGACATTTTAAAAGTTTCCATAGACCTCTCAGTATAGGACCCGTATCGCTTTTGAAATGACCTTATACCTTTGGCTGACTTTTGTGAAACCTAGTGGCTTCAGATAATTAGTAGATAATCCTCCGTGTTATATTAATCTGTTAAAGTCACTTCCCAGCAGGAAAAAGTTTCGTTGAGTCATCGAGGAGTCAACGATATTTTGTATCGTTGACTTATCTTTGACTATTTTTAAGAGAGTGGCACAGTTTTTCAACGTTGAAGTCATCAATCCTTTGTCATATACTTGTCATAGATGACAAAACAATGAATATGTAATACATGACGCAACAATGACAACCGGCAAAAGACACAACGTTGACAAGCTCACCCATGACAACACAATGACAAAAAATCGATGAAAATGTGTTGACAGAGTCATACATGATGCATTAGCAACAAGAGGTAATATGAAACGACGTTGACAAAATAATGTGTATCCCGTTGACATCACATCAGTAAATTTCCCATTGATGTTAAATGCTTTGTTGATCGGAAAATACGTATTATGTATGTAACCGAAAAAATGTATCTTGTAACGCCCAATTATTATATTTAAATGATGATTCTTTAATTTTTTTATATGAATTTATTATAGTATTTTATTTCATTTTTATATCTTTCAAACCTTTCAAAAATCACTTTGTCACTGAACTGTTAACCGTCACACACTCTTCCCACATGACTCAACGTTGACTTTACTACTAACACCAGTTACAAATTGTTGCCTCAAATTGTGAGTCATTTCTACAATGTCAACGCTATTTCATCGTTGACATGTCTTTGATGTATCAACAATACTTACACATTTAAAATATTTCAACTATACATGCTCATTTGGTATATACTGTTGACACATAGAATAAACGGTCAACAATGAAGCATTGTTGACTTCGTAGTCGTTGACCACATTTCCTGCTGGGTTTATGCTATACCCACTCTCTTGTGAAGAGATCTTTCCTGATAAACTCTGTTCTACTAAGGCACCTCTCGGTTGCTGGCTTTCCGTTTTACAGAGCAGCCTGTTTCGAACACGGTCGTCACGTACGTATTAATATTAATGCTGGAGAAACTTGAACATTTTTTCCATGATGGTGTTCGCCGACAATGACTTTAACGCTGTTGGAATTATTCTAGTCTTAACATTACTGATGAGCTCTGTCGCCTTGACATAGATAAAAGTTTCTGGGTGGGGCTTGCCCTTCCCCGGAACAATGCTCCATTTTGTATGAACTTTTTTAATCCCTCCCTTAGGCCTTAGTTAGGAATTGCTAAATTTGTACTCCTCTACAAAAGGCTAAAAACTTCGTATTATTGGGTCCTGTTTGTACTCCTTAAGATTTCTGAAAAGCACTCTCTTCACGGCCTTTATCTGGTACGCGTTCATACTCTGCATTCTCGGTTAGCTCTGGATACTTTTTCATTTATAAGCTTATCCTTTTCTATCCTGTTGTGTTTATCGGAAAAGCTTATCGTCAAAGGAGTCGTTTTCGTCAGACTCACATTCTTTCTTTTATCTATAAGTAGATGAACTAACCTTTGCGCCTCTGTCACTCACAGTGTCCCTGCTTTAACAGCCACTCATATCTATTCTGGGTGTCTAATGATCACTTCCGGATTATTTACTCCCGGGAATTTTTCTTCTTCTTGGAATTCAATTTTCACCAAATCCTTCGTGCCTTATGAGAGTTGGACTTACCTGCTTTACTTTATAAACAATTATTATTTGTAGGATCGCATAGAGCCCGCTATAGAAATATTGTGTGTATTTTGAGATATTATTAGCCTTCATCTAATCTCCCGCAGAACAGGCAGACATTGATTGTTACATCACTTCATATTGTCCTATCTCCTTTTTACAATAACTAAATAAATTTCTGATAAATTATTTTGATTCATTTCAGTAAAACACGCCGAGGCGCAATCAGCATACAGTAGTAGCTCGAAATCTGTAGAAGTTTCAGATACATCTGCCTTGGTTAGTTCTCTTACAAGAGACCTAAGTCAATCGCCTAGTCAAGCAAGTATTAAGGAGGTGAGCTTATGAAATTATAATTGATTGTAAAAATTCATCATATTTTCTGTTCAGGATATATCGGGTTCCCCGAAAATTACGGACAGTCAAACAAGTCAATCAGAGATTAATCCAACTACAGTACGTCTTAGTGGATTCTCATTGGGACCAGGGAGCTCTGCAATTGTTTCACCAAAACATAGTCCACGAAAACTACGAAATAAACGTGCTATTTCACCAGGTGAATATGATTACCAATTAATATTGATCCCATATGTTTAATTAATTAAATAATTTAGGCAACATTTTATTGGAAAAAGACAAGAATATCGATCATCTGGCAGAACTTAAAATCGATGCATCTAGTAATGCATCTTTATCTGCAAATAATCTTTTCGATCAAAAAAGCTCTAGTGCTAGTACAGACAATGCAAGTCCTCCGGTTTGGCCACATCCAGGGCAGTTTCTATCATCAAAAATTAACGATGATAAAGTAAAAAGAACAGGACCTCCGAAAAGAGCTATGCCACCATCATTGGCTGAAAGTTTAAGAGCAATTTTCGCGGCCTTTCTATGGCATGAAGGAATAGTTCACGACGCTATGGCATGTGCATCGTTTTTAAAGTTTCATCCATCACTTCCAAAGGAAGGTGCACTTGTCGTAACTCGTCGTGATGGTGGGGACAGTAAATTACATCTGTCGAGGTAATTATATCTTTGCATGCTATAATGTTCGGACAGTTAATTATTATTGTTGTATTTTAGGGAACAAAAAGCTCAACAAAGGCACTCAGTTGAAGTTGCAAATGCTGGAAATTATCTGAACATCAGACCATCGACTCTGGAAACATTAACAAAATCTGGAAACTCCAGCATAAGTAGAAGATATAGAAAGAATACGGGAGAAGTAAGACCACTTTATTTTGAGTATAAATTAAAAAATGTACATTTTTGTTTTCAGAATGATAATTCAGAGAAACCAAAATTACAATCTCTCCCAGAAGTTGTTGCCGTTCTTCCACCTGCATTGCGTTGTTTGGTTTATTTATGGGAGCAATTATGCAGTAACTGCATACAAATAGTGCACTCGAATACACTTGATCAACACAAATCGTAAGGATTAAAAAATGAAATCGCTTTTAAGTTGGTTCTTAGCCGCGATCTAATTTACAGGTCATCTCCGCGGCATATGTTAACATCAAAAGAAAAATTGGATCCCAGTGATAAGGATCAAAAGAAATTGAGAAAAAAGAAAAAAGGTATCAAAATTTCTATTGATTAAATGTTAAATATTGATACGTACATAGTTCTATGGGTCGTGAGTTCCAACACAATCGGGAATCTTAACTCCCTTCTCCTGCAATATTAGGTTATTATACTCTCAGCTTTTAAATTATTTTTACCAATCCTTAAATCTACAATTGAATTCAGTGTTCTCTCTCAGTCCCTTTTCTTATTCTGCTTAGTACGTAAATAATAGATAACTTCTAAATATATTTAGCAATCGACGTTTAAGCTGCGAATACATTTTGGTTTAATTTGATTTAACTAATCTTAATTTTAATTTTTATGTAGATGATGGGTCGTGGTGTGAATTATGTGAGATATTTTTACCTATTCCGGTTACTTATCATATGAGGATTGTCCATCCGGGTTGCGGTAAATCAGCTAAAGGTATGAGAGAATTTTACTTTTCTAAATCTCCCCATAAAAAGCCAGCAATAAAATTTTCTTTCACAGGTAAAGGTTACAATTCAGTTGGTAGTTTTTGCGAAGGATGGGCAGGTAATTGTGGTGAAGGTGGAAAAGGAGCTTCGAGTTGGTTTCTAATGTGCGATTCATGCAGAGAAAAGTATTCAAATCTTCGATAATTACATGGAACAATTTATTTTACATTCTTTTATTTTCGATAGATACATGTCTCTACATAAAAATGTTAATAATATAAATCATTCCGCAACTCCAAATTCTCCAGCTGAAGTAAATTTGTTTGGTGTGAAAACTGCAACTTTAGTTGCAAATTCTGAAATTTATACAACAATGAAGGAAAATGCGATTTTCCTCTTGGAACTTTCATCAAGCACTACAAATCTACTCACAAATCAGAAAAGATCACCACAACAAATGCCAGTCGTAACTGAGGATCAATTGAATTTATTTACAGATTTAAACAAGCCAAGTACAAGTCGTGGTGATTCCATACCAAATTCAAATCGAAACAGTAGAATTGGTTTAAAAATGAATAGCAAATTTGGAGCATGTAAATTTTGTTTTTCATATTCTTATGCAGTAGTAATAAGATCATTTTTATATTACAGTTTCATCAACACCATATAGGAAAAACTCATACTTTCCAGGATGTACATTTCCAGAATTAATGTGGCCTGCACCAGAATCATTTTCCTGTCTTGAATCTTTGGGAGCTTCAATGAATGATGATTTGCCATACGAAATCTTTGGTCTGAACTCTGCTGAAAATTGTTTTGAACGAGTAAATAGTGGCGAATTGAATTGATAAGAAAATTGTAATTAATTTTTCTGTGTATATTTTTTAGCCCCTTTCGGAAATGTCGTTCGATTCTTGTGATCCGAACAATTCTGATTTGATGACGGGCTCCGTTGCACATGCTACAAATACATTGTCACGATTTCATCGAAGTTTCTCAATGGGACAGGGATGGAATGGTCAACAAGGATTTATGGGAAAAACTCTTGCTCAAAACATTGATGATCAACAACATCCAAAAGTAGTCCTTAGAAGACGAAATAATTCTACTAGCGATGGCGGTAAAACTTTATATATGGCTTAGTGGTAGAAATTTAGTAATATTATATTTTATTTCAATTGTAGAAGGATCTTTGTTACTTTGCTATCCTTCAGAAAATCTTCGTAAATTAGTACCAGAAAGCGTTTTAAGTACTTCATTTATAGTTCAACCTACTAAATCTAGGGTTACAACATCAGAAGAAAAACAAGTAATTATCTCTGATGAAAAGGTGACTGAAAATCACCCTGCTCCAGTACCAGTTGATACTCCACAAAAAGATTTTACATTTCCAACTGATGTTCTACTACGATATGGTCATCAAAGTAATCCCATAGATAGTAGTTCTCAAAAAGATGATTCCGCTAGTAATGCTGAAATTGAAATAAACGCCAACAGTTTACTTTTACGACCTGCAATGGCATTTATTACTCAACAGCATGATTTGGATAAACTCCGATATACAATGAAAAGGAGTCTAAGAATTGCAACTTGTCGGATTTATTCTTTGCAAGCCTTGAATTGGTTAATTCGATCTGTTACTCAAGCTGTATGCCTACATGATTTGATGTGGTGGTTTGTATCATCATTGAGTCCATTAACGCAAGATGATATCTCAAAAATGGATGAAGTGGTAAAAGAAATTTCTCACTATAAAATTTCTAGTAATGACATTAATTTTACACATTTAAGGAACCCGCTTTGGAACATCCTGTATCTTCTACGCAAATGAGTGGACGAGTATCACAAATATTATCACAAAGCCTACATCTTTTCCTGCAATCTGTTGCGGATTTAACACTTCTACTTCCAGCCGGATCATCTTTGCAGAGGATCGCCATTCAATGCTTTGGTATAAAATTTCGACAGGCTGATCATCAATTTTTGCACAGGTATAGTTTTGAGTTTTATTGGATAAGGAAAAATCGGTTGTTTTTTTTTCATATTATGAACATTATTCTAGTTCTCATGTGTTTGGAAATATTTCAAAAATTTTATCGAAATCTGATGAGCAGAATGAAGCTATGCTATTGTCATCGATGGCAATGGCGGAGTCAAATTCTCATATGTTGGACCATAACTTTGGTGGGCAGATCAACACTTCAGGAGCAAAACTTTTCAATTATATCGATTTAAGTGGAATGTTTGAGGTATTTACCATTGATATTAATAGTAATCAGCCGCCGAATGGTTCTGTAATGTTATGTATGATTGGTGTTTTTTTTTCTTCTTCTTTTAGATAACTGTTTCCTCTCGTCAAGCTATGGCTGATTCTTTAACCGACAATTCAACTGAGACATTTTGGGAGAGTGATGAAGAGGATCGTAATAAATGTAAAATTATAGAAATTTCAATGAGTAAGCTAAACTATGCATGTAAGGCGATATGTGTCCACATCGATAATAGCCGTGATATCCAGGTGGGTCCCTTCTAAATATTAAGGTCATTCCTCAGTTTTTTTATTTTTGTACGATTTATACCTTGTTCATTGTCCTCCTCAAAAATAATTCATGATGAACATATTGTGGAATCATATATTAGTATGTCCATCAGTAATTTACTGCACGTCGATTTATTAAAAGGAGTCCAATGATTCGTAATCATATAAGTGAGCTTAAAAAGTCGTTGAATGTAGGAATAGATTTGTGGATAGGGTAAATTTATCAAATTGTTACAACATTTATTCCTTTAAAGCGACATACTTATATGAAACATACAGGATTGCGCATCTTATTTAAAAATCTTTTTAGAGTTAAGATAGAAAATATACGATCAGTTTACAAATTTAGGTGCAGTGAAGACCGAATCGTTTATTTTATGTAAATTATTTCGCGTGAATTGACTTTTTTTTGTAGATAATATTTATAATAAAAAAATAAATGGCCAGTTAAATGATTATAATCTTCACTTTATTGTAAAGAGAGACTTTTGATCTCCAGTCTCCGGTTTACAGAGATTAAAATCTCCGAAATGCTTATACTGCAGGAGACTTTTGCATCTGGAGACAAAAAAATTAGGTTTCCGGAGACCATAATAAAAAAAAGTCTCGAGAGACACGTCCCCGAAATGTATACACGAAATTTGACGTTTCGTCTCTAGCGATCTCCAGAGATCTTTGTTAATTGTCAAGCAAAAGATTGTTAGAAAAAATTATCTCAAGTGTTATTGATATTTTTATGTTATGGGAACAGTGAAAATATATCCTTGGTATACAAATTTTACGGGATAAACACAACAAATGTGTGATTTTTTGTTTTTTTAATAAACAGAAACAAATTTTCTGTCCTAAGTCCATTACATTAATTATTAATTTTTTTATTAATTTCTTTGTACAATTTGTCAGACTCACTCCACTTTATTCCTTTTCCTTTCCGACTAGACTTACAGTTAACTGACCATAACGCACAAATAGTCTCCGGAGATATACACGAAATTTGAAGTTTCGTCTCTAGCGATCTCCAGAGATCTTTGTTAATTGTCAAGCAAAAGATTGTTAGAAAAAATTATCTCAAGTGTTATTGATATTTTTATGTTATGGGAACAGTGAAAATATATCCTTGGTATACAAATTTTACGGGATAAACACAACAAATGTGTGATTTTTTTTTTTTTAATAAACAGAAACAAATTTTCTGTCCTAAGTCCATTACATTAATTATTAATTTTTTTATTAATTTCTTTGTACAATTTGTCAAACTCACTCCACTTTATTCCTTTTCCTTTCCGACTAGACTTACAGTTAACTGACCATAACGCACAAATAGTCTCCGGAGACCTCGAGACAACAAATGAACAAGCTTCGAAGACCGGAGACCAAGCCTGGAAACCTGTTTGTTTTAAAATACATGACGGGAGACCGGGGACCAAAACAGTCTTTAGAGACTAGGTCACCAAAATATCTGCAAAGACCAAAAAATTGGTCTCTGGTGGCCAAAGTCTCCCGCCGTGTAGTTTCACCTTAATAAACAAAATGAACGAGATTCGGTCGGTGCAAAAGTGCAAAATTATGGTAGATTTCTGATACTAAAGTTATTTTAATTAACAATAAAAATGTCTACATATAAAAATGTTAATGTGTGATGAAAAAGCGATGACGGGAGCAAGCACATGTACTGATGAAAACGAGAAACTGTGTTTATTAGTGAATGTGTAGTTGTGTATCGTAAAAGAGTGGGATCCCGCAATTCAACTTTCTTATGATTTATCAGCCTCGAAAAATTTAATAAACTCATACCTTCATATTGCTGGTAGAAGAAGATATTCTCTAGGAGCCCTTACCGTCAGCCACCTTCACTATATAATACCAGTCATTAAGTTTAAGCAACATATCACATTGTAAGGTCCCAAAAAAATGCTCCTTCAACTTTTTAGGCCAGGGTAAAATTAGATTCTTTTTATTATGACGAGTTTATAAGTTTTGAATCCTTGTGAATTCTTTTATATGTCTTAATTATAATATTTTAATATTCTTTTCGCTGCTCTTTGAAACTGCTGTACATTTCTTCGTTTATGATCTCTAGAATTCTCATCTCTTCTAGTAAGTCGATTTTTATAAGTTTTTTGACTTGTTCGTTTGGGAGCAACAAAACTCCTGTTCTAGTTAGGATGCGGAGTATGTATGTATGTTTTTCCTGCAATGGCTTTAAATTTCAGAAACCCGTCTACTTCTGTAATTACACACGAATTTCCACACGACTACGTATACTGTCCATTTTCCTTCTTATGTGCCTCTTTCCTAAGAGGAAATAGACGAAATTATAAAAGTCAAAAAGCAGCTGAAAGTATCGACGTGAGTAATGCTTTTACCTTTCCTTTACCTTTGTGTAGGGCTTTTTCACAGCCAGAATTTGAGATATTATTGTTCCACTGAAGTTTTTCCCATGTAAGACTCAAAGTTATTTAATTTCTTTAAAGCAAGATCACCATTTAATCACTTCCATTTCATTTGATGGAGGATTAATTTCCAATTCACCATCACTAAGCATTTTTGGCATTAATATTTCCAGCAAATTAAGCTGGACAGACCAGATCTTCTCTGTTGCCAAAGAAGCATCCAAATGTCTTGGATTTCTGAAAAGGTCTAAGAAATATTTCTGCCCGCCAGAATGGAATACACTTCTCACATTCTCACATCTGGGCCGGGGCTGATCGCACATCCTTAGATTCATTGGATGTTGTCCAAAAGAGAGCCATCAAGTTCATTGGAGATTTGGCAATAAATTGTGATATCGACTCACTCGAGCATGGCCTCAATGTTGGATGCCTTTCGCTCCTTTATCGCTAGATGCATGGTCAATATTTCGATGAAATATCTATTCTGATCCCATGTAGATTAATTCCTGCACGCAATACTCGCGCTGCAAACCGCGCTCTAAATAATTTCGGCCGTACAGTAAAATTCCATGATGCTTTCTTATTCCAAACTGTGCGAATGTGGAATAGTCTACCATCTTCTGTTTTTCCTCGGGCTTACAATCTGCGAAGGTTCAATAGTGATATACATCAGCACCTCCGCCACTTTCCTCATGTCCCTTGCTTTCCTCATCACTTGCTCCTCTTCCATTTTCTTTCACTTATGTATTTCCTTACCTGAAAGGAGGGGTGGATTTCATGTGCATTATCGTGTACAGAGTAACCGAATGGGTTAAGTTACTTTTTATTGGGCAACATTTTTAGTGGAGGTTAAGATTCACCTTGAATTATTCATGTACACGCTAGAACAAGTAAAAAATTACTGACCGAATTAACATTTTTGAGAAAAATAGAATTCGAGGATATTTTGGAAAAGGGTTTTTTTTAGTATGATTCCAATCCTTTATTATTTAAAAGGACAAGTAATAGTAACGCGCCGATCTTTTCAGAATAAAGTGTTGAACGTGGTATTTTTTGCTGGTCAATCTTTGGGAGACACCAATCTAATTAAAACTGTTGATGTAGATTCGAAGGCATGCACATGGATATCAGCAAAGATTCCAGGTATTTCATTTAACAAAATAAATAAAACAAAACACAAAAATCTGGATCTACCAATATTTCTTCATTCTTAGATGAAACGTACACTCACTTTCGTCTTGAATTCAGAGGTCCTGAAAATACTCTTCGTGTGAGGCAAATAAAACTCTTGGGACTGCCAAGTGGTATGGAAGATGTGGTCATTTATGGAAAATCTAATTTACGAGTAACGAATGCTGTTCAGATACAACAGAGAATTTGTGAAGCTGAAACACTTCGGGTATTTCGATTGATTACTGGCCAGGTATAAAAGGATTTGATTTTTTATATTAAATCGATTTAATTATTACACTTATTTGTACTACTTAGGTCTTTGGAAAGCTAATCTCTAACACGGATAATTTGGTGAATGAAAATATTAATTTTGTCACAAATAGTTCGGTAATGGAATCCAGTGTCAACTCACTTCTTGCTGATTCTCTAGATCTCCGAGAGCATATGGTTGGAATTTTGTTTAGCCGAAGTAAATTGAGTCACCTTCAGAAACAAGTAATTGTTCATATTGTTCACGCTATTAAAAAGGAAGCACAGCGAGCAAAAGAGGAATGGGAAATTGCAAATGCAACAGCCTGTTTTAAGGATATACAATTGACTAATGATCAAAAGAGCGATTCAAGTAGTGAACGTTTTAGAGCTCCGGACACGTACTGTTTTGAAATGCTTAGCATGGTAAGTCAAGAATCTTAATAGCTTTCGTGTACCATATATATAGGTAAAATATTAAATAATGTAAATCAGGTTTTGGCGTTATCTGGTAGTGCAGTTGGAAGATCTTACTTATCCCATCAACATGGCCTTCTGAAAGACTTACTTAGTTTGCTACACACTGGAAGCGATCGCGTACAGAGACAGGTTAAAGCGCATTATTGATCTTCATGGACAAAATTTCAATAATTGTCTATGTATATATTTTAGGTAACAGCCCTTCTTCGAAGAATTTTACCTGAGATTTCACCTGAAAGCCTGGGGGAGCTACTCGGTGTTCAGAAAATGCCGCCAACTGATTTTAATATTGTCAATCAGAACGCTGGAGATTTTGATATGAATCGACTTGGAATTTTGGATATATTTTTGGCAGTAATAGCAAAATCACTTCAGCTGCAGGTTAAAATAAAAACTACGACAAAACTCAATGTCGATAAGACTCCAGCATTTGTTAAGCTATGCAATTGTATTGACGTCTCTGTGCATCTTTTAAAACCTGGACGAAAACCTGTACAGGCCGAAGATGTTAGTTCTATGAGTGATGCAAGATCAGCATTTGTTTTCGAAACGGGTCCGTCAAGAGATTTTCATGATTTTGATGTGATAAGAAAAAAACCTAAGGAAAATTCTACGAAAAACTTAAATCAGAGATGGTTCTTGAAGGGAGTCATCTCAGTTAAACAAGCCGAAAGTATTATTTGTCTAATCAAGGACATGGCAAGTGTAAGGATATTTTAAATTTTCAGATATTTTATGATGTTTGAATATTTTTTTTTGTATTTGTTTTTTCCTTAGGGTAAACTGACAGAAAAATGGTCTTTGGTAACAAAAGCTGCAATTGCTGAATCAATTTTAAATTTAACTAGATTAGATGAAATATTTCGTATCCCAGAGAATTGCATTAAAACCGCCACACTATGGTTAGCTTTAGCAAGCTTATGCGTGTTGGATAAGGAACATGTTGAAAAACTATCTTCAGGGCAATGGTCTAAAGTATCTGACTCTCGACCGCTCTGCACCAATCATGATGATGGTGAAACTCCTGCGATTATTCAATGTGAAATTTGTGGATCGTTGTGTGGCGACTGTGATCGATTCTTACATTTGAATAGAAAAACACGCAATCATCGGAGAACGGTAATGATACATGTCATAGTTTAAACCGAAGAAATGTTTTAATTCTATCTTATTCCAAAAATAGGTGTGTAAAGAAGAAGAGGAAGCTATTCGTGTTGAATTGCATGAAAGTTGTGGTAGAACAAAACTTTTTTGGCTTCTAGCATTAGCAGATTCAAGGACTCTAAAAGGAATGGTTGAATTCCGTGATGGAAGTAATACGATAATTTCGGGTCCACAAGAAACTGTAGGCAGATGTCGTTTTTGTGGAGTTACTGGAAACTCTGGATTACTTGAAATTGGGAACGTTTGTGCTGATACTCAATGTCAAGAGCATGCAGCAAATTCATGTCCAAAAATAAAAACTTGTGGACATCCATGTGGGGGAGTTGCCAATGAACAGAAATGTTTACCGTGCTTACAGCATGTTTGTCATGCACGTGAAAATGAGTCTGCTGAAAGCTTGAAGGAACCTAAACTGACACAAGATGCTGATGATATGTGTATGATTTGTTTTGTTGAAGCTCTCTCATGTGCACCGTCCATACAACTAGAATGTGGTCATGTATTTCATTACCATTGTTGCAAGATGGTACTGGAGAAAAGATGGACTGGGCCACGAATTACTTTTGGATTCTCACTCTGTCCGATTTGTAAGGTAAGTTTGCGCTTAAATTTCTTTTTATTTTATATTATATTTTTCATCATACTAACTGAAGTTGCATGCCCCCGACATACATATGTCTTTTACATTTTTGTACATTTGAAGGAATTTTTTTTGTACAAATTTTCATACATGATCGTTGCGTGTCTCGATCTGAGATTTCCAGAAAAATATGACTATTTCAGCAGCGATTTCGAGCTCTTTTTCGAAATGCTTTGAATATTAATTTATTAAATTCTAAGTCGTTGTAGCGATGTATGTGTAGATGTAGATTCTTTAGAGATCGAGTACTGATTTTGTTTCCTCTACCAGTAGGCCTCAAGAACTCATTACACTAAATAAAATCGTCTATTTAAAAATATATAAAAACCAAACTGCCGTACTCAAAATATGGCTTACAAAGATCTGACATCTATAGATGTATAGATTAATGTCATACCAAGAAGAACACTAGATGTGTGGTTTGTTTAACGAAATTTACAATTTTAGGTAACGCTGCATTTTCTATCTCGTTTTGGTAACAAGAGTATTCGTTAAAAACGTTTAAAGTCGTTTCATTTTCTATGTCATAGCTGTGGATAGGTGAGGCACATCTCTCTATTGTGTGGGTATTTGCTCAACTCATAATGATTTGTAAAAATAGTTATTGTTATCTTAGTTGCGGTTGCGTCTTCTTTTTATGGAAACATTTGTGACTGCCTTAAAACTTGTCTTATTGCACATCTAATATTCATTTGGTCTTTCATTGCATTTCACTCCAGTGTGATTATATTCCGAGTTAAAATTACATTCAACGATTTGCTGTATTTGTTTACCAATTTTGAAGAAATCACATCGGAAAAGAATGCATTTAGTGATGTTTGATTGTTCGAGAAAATTAATTATTTTTTCTCCTAGCCTCATTTTTTTGGATTAGATACGTTCACATTCAAGGATGGCATGTACATAACACTGCCTGAAAAACCGGGGAATATTCACCGAACGGCCAAAAGCTCTTGATCTACTGTCAGTTTTGCTCTATACCAGTCTATAGCTTTCTGGTGTATCTTCCCTTTTATCACATTCAGGAAATTTAGCTTTGCATGATTTCACTGTCAGTTTGTCTGTGACTATCTCCTTGGGCGCGATTTCTTAACATATTGCCAGATATCGGAGTGCCCCAAGCTCAGATGATTTTCTAAGAGTTTCTTTTTTTCGCCCAATTTTTTCGTTTTACTTTATGCGTAAGTCGTGCTTGGTATTATTTCTAGAAGCTCAAACTATTTCGCTCCTTGATTTCGATGGTTTTTTAAAAAGTAAAAGAAATTTCCCAAGAAAAGTGAGCATTGAAGTTTTTACTAATTTTTAAGTACCTATGTACGTACGTGAAAACTCTCTAAGGCGGGCAAGCATGGTACCTAGATACATTGTCCGTTCAGTGGGATGTCCATTATTGACCGAGTCAAAATAAAAACATCAAAAATAGATACTATTTACATACATATATCTAAGAAGTAATCACACATTTTCGAAATATGTCCGTAAATTTCAAACCATTTTAAGCTCCTGTTTTTAGATCAAAATTTTGTAAGAACTGTCATGCTTTATAGGTCTCTCTGTGAGAGTCGATAGCATTTTGTGCTTCAATTTTAGCGTAGTTCTCATTATCAGTTTGAATATCACCGGTATCGATTCCAACTGTCTCCTACTCAGCATACAATAATTCATTGTGTATTAAGATTATTGTCGCATGGACGTGGCCATGGCATTATGGAAGGTGTCGAAAATTTGTTCACAACCAATCTGTCTGATGAGAGAGAACATGACTCTCTGAAGCACATTAGAGGCAAGTCATCTTCTAGGTTCAATCCATCAGTAAGAATATATGTGTTATCACGAAAATATACTCTGATTTTCGAAAACAGGCAATGTTTAAAAAAAGTGATGGATAAACCATTGATTTTATAAAATAAACTTTATAGAAAGTCCAAAAGCCTTCCCCATAATCATTTCTTTTTCTGACGAAGAAAGACATCAGCGAACGACTGGGCGAAGAGGATGACGAAACTTCCAAGTCAGGCGCGAGTCCAGGCATTCGCACAGTGAAGGGGGGGGGGGGGGTGAAAGCAAAAATATAAATCCTTATAAATTCTTCTATTCCACCTATAAACGATTCTAAAAATTGTGAGTTCGAGTTCCGCATAGAACAAGATACAAATAAATAAATTAAATTCAACTAACATTGGCATACGTTAGAAAGATCTTATTCCTGTTTTTTTTATTGCAAATAAACTCCCTCTGTTTATACTAATTTAAAGAAGAGAAACCGATTTTACGTGTTCGTCGCGTCTGCGTATAATCGATAATACATTATTCCATAATTCTATTAGTGGAGTTTCAGCTGCACCAACTACCACCAATGATCGGCTGGCTAACAATAGAATTCTCACTGAATCACCATTGGGATACTGCGATAGATATTACAGTCGAAGTTCACCTAAAATTGTAGATCCGTAATTACAGCATTTCTCATAAACACATAAATATCCCAATTCCACGGGGAGTTTAAGAGAGTTGAAGAATAAGAATTAATATAATGAATGCAAACACTGATGAAATTCATCAATGTATCACACTGGATTTCGGTAAATCTAATAGGTAGATGTTGTGAAAATTTCTCTTAATGTAAGCAGAACGTTAGATCCACTGTATTAAGGGAACTACTATTATTTGAAGAGCTAAGCGCTCAAATTTGGTTAATTATATAAATTTTTTACGTTAATATTTAAAAACTAAATGAAATCCTGTCTAATTCTGTTACTTTTATTCAGGCTGATATTCAACACACCCTCTTGTGCGAAATACTGGAACCAATTAATGGTCTAAAGCAGGACGTTAAACGTAAAGCATTAATGAGGTATAAACCTTATATCTTCAGGGCCTATCTATTATTTATTAAAATGCTTTCAATTATAGGTTAAAATATGAAGGAATCGTAAAATCCACCGATAATAAAGATCTATCAGTGCTTGCCATGGATCGTTACGCTTATTACGTATGCTTCAAGTGCCAAAAGGTATAATGTCTATCAAACTCATTCAATTAATATTGAATAAAAATTATGACAATTTTTCATAAATTTAATTTCAGGCATACTATGGTGGTGAAGCACGCTGTGATGCCGAAGCCGGTGATAATTATGATCCAGAAGAACTAGTTTGTGGTGCCTGCAGTGATGTTGCACGTGCACAAATGTGTCCAAAACATGGAACAGATTTTCTAGAATATAAATGTCGTTATTGTTGTTCCGTAGCAGTATTCTTTTGTTTTGGAACAACACATTTTTGCGATACATGCCATGATGATTTTCAGCGATTAACTAATATTCCAAAAAATAAACTTCCTCAATGTCCGGCCGGGCCAAAAGCAAAACAATTACTTGGTGAAGATTGTCCATTGCATATTGTTCATCCTCCAACAGGAGAAGAATTTGCTTTGGGATGTGGCATATGTAGAAATGCACAGACTTTTTAGCAATTAACTGCTTTATAAAAAACTTAAAGTAGTTCCGATGAAAATGTTTTAATATTTGTATTTAATGCTTGAGTCTCATATTTATGAGCTCTCTCTCTCTCAATTTACTCGTTTCAATGTTGTAGTCAATCAATTTTTAATCAAATAAATGCTCTGAATATAAATTTTTTTGTGAATTCTTTTAAAATGTCAGAGATTGTGCTCGTTATTCAGTGAGTTAAAATATTGTCCTTTTACCTTTAATATATTATTGACTGAATTCAAATATTCAACGCTTTTTGTTATAAACTGAAAATTTGGTTTTTATAAAAATCTAATAATCAAAAAAAATCGCTTCGATTTTGGTGCACCAATCACCATACGCTGTTCAATCGAAATAAATTCTACTTCAAACCGAGATGAAGATAGCATCAATAACAAGACTTTTTTTGGTTGGAATTATATGCGCAGACATTTTATTTCACAGTAGAGTTTTTGAGATTTGCAATATTTTGGCTATTGGTGAAAGATTTAATTTTTTACTTTTATATAAAATTCATTTTTATGCAAAGCGGACAATCGAAATTCTGGCATACTGACTCAAATTCGAATTCTATTGCCGATTAATATTGTCCGCATTAGCCAAAACTCTGTTTGTTTACAGAAGAAAACATTACAAAGGAATGGTCAAAAGATTACACTCTGTAAAGGTTTTTTAAGCACAATCTAAATTTTCATGTTTTGTTCTTTTGTAAATAATAAAACTTTTAATTAGTACCTGATGTAACTATATAGGCATCCTGATACATTTTTAATTCATTCAGCTTCATTTATACTACACTTTCCGATTATCTAACATCTCAATATTTTGCAAATGCTGACGAAGATTTCTCTCAACAAATTGTTCTGGGTCTTGCTCTCAATTTGAACTCTGTGTCGAAAATTCCTGTCTAACAGTTTCTATTAATCCGAGTAGGTGTTACCTTGTTGAGAACCATTTTTATGGAAAATTATCAGCATATCTCTTTACAGCTTCTTCCGAATTACTGTTACATAGATTTTATTATAATATAATCAAAAGTCTTTTTATTGCTTGTAAGACGAGATATTGTAAAAATATTTTAGAATATTTAAAAATGACATACAACTTTCAAATTTAGAATGAAGACCGTATAATGCATGACACCAATTTATGGCTTTTCAATCGTTCCTGGACATAATACTTAGGTATTCATATGTATTATGTATGTTTGGCATATATCTACTTAATATTTGCTTCAATTATTCTTGGACGTTTTGCTCTTTCCGCATGAATTTTCTACCTATATCCAATCGATATGTTTACCAGAAGCCTACCTCAAGAGATGATTCGTGATTTCGTTTTAGTTCATAGGGATGCTTCGCATACATAGCTCCCTGATAATTTTACCAAATATAGTGAAACTCATCGGAAATTTTAGGTTGTAAATATGTTCCAGGTTTCTACTATGCAATACTCAGCAGATATTGGCTTCCTCATTAACATATCTAATAATAGGTGCGTTCACATAACCAACGAACGTTATTTATAAAGCTTGATAGCTTCCACAGGCATATGTAAAAAAAATTATTTGAGCTGTATGAAAGATGAGATAAACGCAGGCAAAGTTATAGTAAGCGTGTTCTTTTGTGCATCTTGCACTGGTGCGGTCATAGATGTGAAAAGCTATACTGTTGAATGTGTAGTGAAACTTTTCACTGCACCGCTATTCTATTCTATTCTATTCATCAAAAGGGTCCGTTAAACTCACTAAAAAGTGTATTTATCTAGTACTTCGAGCTTATATAACCACGCTTTTCTTTTTTTTTCCTTTCTGAAACTTAGTAGGTACGCTTTGAGATGTCTCAAAATGCTTTTTATAATTACATCAGTCAATTTGCTGCCTTACTGCTTTACGGTGGAACAAATAACACACACCCTGCGATGCTTAAAACTGAAATGATCACGTGACTCACACTAGCTATACTGCCTCCGAATTTTAAGTTGCACTTCATTCATCTATCATCCTACGAGCAAGTTTCTTGCGGCAGAGGCACCATACTGACCCATCTAAACAAGAATAGGCTCATAAAGGGACCAACACATATTTTTATATTGATTTTAGCTTTTAGCGACCCCTTTTGACAAATAGAACTATACTCAGGGGTACAGTGCAACGTTGCAGTGTACAGTGCACGAGATGCAAAAGAACACACCTAGTGGTTCAAAGGATTAACACTTCTCCTATAGTTGTTTTTCTAACATTCAATCTTTCTCATTAGATTTGTTGTTTCAAAAGATCCATGAGAACTCCGATAGCGGTAAAATTTTCTGTATTTCCTTCACCTCCCAAATTGGAATTGTGGAATGGAATGTAGTGCAGGTATTCTTTCCTGTTTTATCTTGTGTTATTATCTAATGTAATTCTGATTTCTCACAGCGGGGGCGGGGCTTCTCCCAACACAACCCTTTCACCTTTTTGCTCCTTTCCGTCTGACTGCCTGTCTGTCTGTCACAGACGTGTTTCTCGAAAGCGACTTGACGTAGAAATTCGAAATTTGGCAGAATCCTAACGTCTTCCTAACGTGCACATACTTCCACCCACGGAATACAGACAAACAAGTATGACTGTCCGGCGCCATTTTGTGAGTCATGCGAATCTAATGAAAACTGAATACTGAATTGTGTAAATTTATTTGTAAATCTATTTTACTGGATCAATTTTAAATTTTAAAATAAGTACAATTCTCACATTTCTTTCATATTAATTAAGAAAAGGGAATGGATTCATATGCATAGGTAATACTATTTTTCAATATTATTAGGAAAAGTGGGGTTAAGTGATGGAAGTTTCCCAGTGGATATTCGATTTGATTTTTGAAGTTTTTCCATTTCCATATGAAATAAAAATTTAAAGAAGATCATTAGAATTGTATTTCACATTTTAATTTGCCACTCACTCCACATTTTTATACACTTCGTTACAATGCATTCCAAATTTGCCTTCTATTTGAGAAAATTACCATTGCCATTAACTACTTACTTTCACTATAGAAATAATAAAAGGATCTCAAATAATAAGTTAAGGTGCAAATTATAGGTATTTCAGTCTTATTTTGCATTTTTTATCGATTAAAATTTCGTGACACTTTATTTTTCCTAATCCGAACTGATTTCCTTCAAAGGAACTTAAAACTAATAAATTCAATATACCTACTTATAATATAATATAAGTTTTTCAATTTTTTAAACGGATCTAGGGAACAAATATTAAGACTTTATTTTCCCGTTTTTAAGGATTGATTCGCATGACGTCATACGCACTTGACATCCCGGACAATCTTACTTGTTATTCTGTAGACCGTGCATACTTCGACAGTCAAAGGATATGATTTTTTTTTTATTTTTAATGGGGGGGGGGGGGGTTGGGCGCCACAAAAACAATTTTTTTTTCGTGTTTGAAAGAGCTACTTTCAAGAATTAGAAAAATATTTAAATTTTTGGTGAATTGGTTATAAATATACTGCTCCCTACCTGATCTTCTAAGTTTTTGAAGCTAAAATTTCGATATTACCAAGGTTAGTAGGTATTGAGTCATAGATTAAAGGAAAACTGCCGCTTTTTCGTCAGTCTCATAGCTGCTGGAAAAAATGTTTGTTGTGATAACTTAGATATAAGACAACTCTTACTAATAAGTCCAACTCTTATAAGATTACTCTTGCGTCCGTCTGTTTGAATATTATTCAGTCTATAATAGGCAAATTTGGATTACATTTAAATATTCTTCAATTCGGTTAATCGACTGTTCGTTGATAAAGTTCTGCTACGGAACCCTAATTGCGCAAGCCCGAATCGCTTTTAACCAAGTTTTTTTTAGTAATAAATGAATGTATGTAAATACTTAATACTTTTTCGTAGCAATCAGTTTGTATATAATTTTAATCTCAATCTAAAATACCACCTCAAAGACTCATGAAGTTGAGGATAATGAAAATCGACGTCTTCTCTGTTTAGAAGTGATATAAACAACAGATAGGTTTTGTGCATTTTTAATTTAAATATGGCAATACTTATGCTGTGCGTACTAATATAAGGTAAACAGCTCTTAGAAAGACTCTTTATCTGTCTCAGGGATCTACAATTGAACTGGAATACAGTAAAATAGGGTTCCAGCATAAAAAATTCTCTTTTATAGTACCGCTTGGCAATAGGCATTCAGTAAATGAAAAATTGGTCAAAACAAAAAATCGAAAAATTTTGAAATCTCTTTGAATGCAAAGAAATTCTACTTCCTGGTCGGACAATGATTTTGTCCTTAACAAAAAAAAAAACAAAAAGGTAGTTAAAAATTAAAATAAAATAAAAAGAAACGCCAAGTAATTTAAAAAATAAAATATTTTAAATTTTACAAATACATTTCTTATGAAGTAAAAGAATCTGAACGTGTAACTTTTACCACTGTGCGTAAGAGTAAGATTGCCTTCACAGGCCGGTCACAATAAATTATTATGAAATCAAAGTCTGTGTGTGTGTTTTTAGAATCAGCTTGGTTCGATTATATTCAGTTTGTTTTTTCTTTTCTTTTATTTAAATAATAAAAATTATTGTATTTAAGTGGTGGATATATGAGAGGAAAATGTATGAATATGTTCTTATGCCTCGGCTTCGACTTCTTCCTTCTTTACATCACCGGGTTTACCTTTGGACCAGTCGGGTTTTTTCTGTAAAGAAATGAGAAAATATCAAGATTAGTTTGATACGATAGAGATATACTTCAAACATACATACATAAATATATGATTAAAAAAAAAAAAATACATAATACATATAGGAAAACTTATTTACATACACATATTCATTACTATGCTAAGTATTTGTATAAATACAAAAAAAATGAAATAAAATTTTTTTACCATTAATTACTAAACTCTAAATGCATGCTGCATAGCCTAAAATGTTACAAAAAAAAAATATGTTAAAAATGTTAGCACGTTTCACAAAATACAAATGATGTCCAACGCACGGAGAAAGATGTACATGAACTTTTTGTAACTACAAATTTTCTACGAAATATTGATTGTTGAAAGGTTCATGTCATTGGTGAATATTCTCTTACACTTTTTGACAGCGACGGCTGCAGCAGCAGCAGGTGCTGTCTTAGCTGCTGCTGGTGTAGCTTTTGGATCAACTTTTGCCGGTTCAGCTTTAGCTGCAGCATCGGTCTTTGCTGCTGCAGCAGCTTCAGCTTTAGCAGCTGCAGCTTTCTGTTCTTTTAGTTCTTTTAGATCTATACCTTTAGCTTTAGCCTTTCAAAAAAGAAGTTAAATAAAATTATTGTGTTAAGCTTGAAGTAAAATAAGCATTAGTTGAAGCGATTCTATTTTTTAATAATAATAATCAACTGAAATTGAGAAACTTATTTTTATTTTATTAATTAACTTAAAATTAGTTATATTTATATGTAGGTATATGTATATCAATAACGGTGTATAAGGCTTGATTTTTTAAAAAATTTATGTTTAGTCTATTTACCCTAGGAATTTTCTTGGAATTGACCCATAAACGAAATTATTCCATAAACTACAACAAGTATTGTATCCCAGCCTTTATTGTGAAAAGTCTTAAACCATAGCACAAAATTGAAGACACTTTCACATAACACAAAAATGTTGTTAATAAGTTTTGAACGGAAGCAGATATTGAGCTAATTTTAACTGTTAACGGTTCGTATTTAAAAAACAAAAAAAAATTATGCCCGTGCTATAAGCATTTTATAGAATTAAGGATAACACAGAAAATTTGTATGAAATTTTATTCAAGAATTTATGGTTAAGGTTTTCAAAAAATTGTGGGATTTGGCAACGCCATGCCATGCAATCTTGTTCCAATATCCTCAGTGTTCCGATGTGTTCTAGCTGACCTGAGTACTGTAGTAATAGAATAAGTAAAAGGAAGAAGTCTGGCAAGTAAATTTTAATTGTCACTTGTAATCACTGAGTTAACTGGTTAGAGAATTTGGTTTTTAAGAAAGAAGTTGTAAAAAGAGTAGTTTGTACGAGAAAAAGAAAGAAGTCAATAAAAGCCACAATAATAGGTCGTGAAGATTCGTGTCTTCTTTTTTCTGTGCAATAGTGAAATCGCTATTAAATACAAATAAAAAATAAAATTGATAAAATTGAAGTTTTTTTTTTCTTTTTTGCTAAATAAATTGTTTATATAATTTTAAGAATATGTTAAGCGCTTACAAATTTCAAAATTCATATTATTTCCAAAGTTATAGATTTTGCTACGTCTGCGTCACTATTTCTGTTGACTTCAGAGGTTACACCACCTTGAGATTTCCCAAAAATCTAATGTCGATTTCGAAGCGGGACTTCAGTGCAACACTAGTGTTGCACTGAAAATATTCGATGGGACAACTTTTATAGCAGAAGTGCAACACTGGTTTGCACTGACTTCCCCTACTTTTCACTGGATATTTTCTCGGTGTTACAAATACATATTCAAGTTGAATTGTCATCTGCTCTGACAAAGTGTACTGTCGCGATTATTTGTGAAATTTTTAAGTTAAATGAATTAAAAGATTTTATTTGGACTATTTGCATAATGTTTAAGAAGAAATTTCTTTCTATGTATCAATAAAGAACATTTATTATGTTTGACAGTTTCGTGTATATAATACGTGTGTCCACAAATACAAGGAATATAACAGAAATGAACTGCAGTGTTCCCAGTTCTCCACTGCCAGAAAAAGTGCAATACTGGAATGGTCCCATCGAAATCGACATAAATAGCTTTTTTATTCCTAATAAATTGTTTACATTTTGAAGAATATTTTAAGCGTTTAGCCATTTCAAAATTCGAATTATGTCTGAAGTTACAGCAATTCGAAGTGAACGCGGTACGGAACTGTTGTTTTTCTCGATGCTATGTTTTTCGAACTGATATACAAGATAGCTCAGGATCTGTTTAACTGATTTTAATAAAATTCAAAGCACATATTCTTTATAATATTATCTAAGATATAACATAAGAGGTTTTTTTGAACTCAAAATTTCGAGAAAAATCATGTTTTTTTCAAGCAGTTGTTATTAGCATAAAAACTATTTTGAAAATTTTTCCGTAAGCTATATCTTAGCTATTAAATTTCTAAATAAGATTTTTTTTTATTTTCCGGAAGAGATGTCTGATAGAGAAAACATTTCACCATCAGCAAGGATTTTAAAAATTGAGTCGTTACTACTTGACGGCTCTTATATCCGTCATTCTTTAATTTTTTTATTTTTTATTTTGAATTATTAATAAAACTACTGTGTATATGTGTAAAATAAAAAGTATTTTATATATTTAGATTAGGTTAGGTAAGAAGGGTGCCACTAGAAGTGCCTAGCCTGCTTTACTTAGATCTCCAGCAGGTCCAGGTTTTTTTTTTATAGTCAAACCATAAAACTGCTACGGTAATAGAAACTTTTTCCATAATAGTGCAGACATTCTAAAATTCCATCAAACCTTATTACACCTCTAAATCGTTTAATTTATATATTAAAACTAAAGTGTAGGTATAAATTTACAAAAGTAATTTTTTTTTTTTATAAATAAATATTCTCAAATTAATCCCAAAATTTACCTCTTTCTCTTCCTCTTCCAAGGTGAATTCCTTCTTCTTAACAACCTTAAGTTGATTACGGAAGTTAAATTCTGCGGCCTTCTTTTGCAGTTTGGCGAACTTGTTCTCGTATTTCGAAACCTTCTTTAGAGTAGGTTTAACACTGTAAATAAATTAGAAATATAAAAAATAATAATAACAAAAATAAGAAAAAATTATAAATATAATTTATTTTAGAAACGAAAATACTTACAATTTGCCACGGAGGTCATTAACTTGAGCATTGAGATCTCCAATCTGTTTATTGTAGAGGAGGGAAAAAAAATTAATATTAATTACAAATAAAAAGTTTCTAGGTATGTAGTATGCAAGAGATTTTACATCAATTTGAATTTAATTATTTTGAATTTTGTAATGACTAAATGTAACAGAACAGCTATTAGTTATAGTATATAGCAAATAGAATGCAACAAAATAGTACACAAACAATTATTTATTAATACAACACAAACACAAAAAAAAAACATACACAAAAACAGACACTTTTCCTTTGATTAAATTTTGTGTCCAGTAGATTTTAGGCATCTGTATCCTTTTTAATGTTACTGGCTGGAATCAGTGAGTGCGTACACAAAATATAGATTACACTAAATTGTGTGGGTGGAGAATACAATCAATATTATATACAGATATATACATAATTCTGCCTTCATGGAGAGTTTTTTTTTTTTTTTTTTATATTATTATTATTTACAAAGAAAATCGATTATATAAAGCATCCAGAATTTAAAATGGGACGCGTACCACATAACATCCAGATGGAATATAATTCTGTCTACAGATACAGAGATACGAGTGTAAAAAGTGACATCGAAAACACAAAGTAAGAAAAAATAAATAAATAAAACGAAGTGATATAGAGTAACAGTCAAAATTACTGTTTCTATTTTTTTGATTGAAAATAATTGTGCTGAAATTTTATAAAGGTCATAAACGTGTGTAAACATCTAAAATCATCTCGAAAAGTATCTCTTAAACTTTGGTCCTGTAAAATTATAACTTTTTTTTTTGTTTTTTTTGGGTAAACATCAACGGGATCTAAAAATACTTAAAGGAAAATATTTCATTTCAAATAACATTAAATATACTCAAAAAAATAAAGGAAAGAAAATAACATGGCCAAAAAACTAAATAATTAATTACGATAAAATTATAAACAAAATAACAGTAATAAATAATTAATTAAATTATCATTATAAACATTATAAAGAAGAAGAAGAAGAAAAAAAAGACAAAAAGAAAAAATTATTTGGAATTTTTGACTGAAGTCGAGGTACTGCACAGTATGGCACAAACTTTTGTGTTTTTTATTTTTGTGTGTTTAATTTTGGTAGATGAACGGGGCGGGGGGGGGGAGGGTTGTTCTTGACTGTGGGAGTGATATTTTATGTATAAGAAGTATATTATGTCTTGTATAATGAGTTAAATATGCTTATCTATATCTATAGTAAGAAGAAAAAAAAAACTAAAACTATAAATATAATACAAAAATAAAACAAGAGTTTAAAGCATTGTTCTAGATCTACATAGATGAGAGTGTGTCATCTAAAAAGCTTCGTGTCAGTCATTCTAATTGACTAACTAACCTTCATTTAAAACTATTTATTAAATAATATTATTTTGGAAATACTCCGTTATTTAGTTATACATAGGATTATTATTATCGAGTTGTGGTATACAGGGTGCTTCATAATAAAATACCAAGACGTACAGGTCCAGAGACCTAATGCATTTCGATGGAGTAAATTTTTGAACCGAAATAATCTGCTAATATTTCAAATTGATAGGCGCTCGCAGATTTTGATAGTATAATAAAAAAATAGATCTACTTTCAATTTTTGTGTGGCAATACTCACAAAAAATGTGCTTAAATAGGGCTTAATTCCCACATGGCACTACCATATTATATGGGATGTGTAAAACAGCCGACTTCTCTGGAGTTTGTTGAGAGTGGATTTATTTTACAGAAAATATTTATAACAATTACAATATATGAAATCGGTAGAATCGGTTATGAAAACGGTTCATTTAAGTAATATCGTCTGAGATGGATTTATTGTGTGTAAGAATGACTTTCTTGGACGTCTATCTATATATCACTCAATGCACAAAGTACATACATACGAACGAAAACGATCGAAAATTATAACAAGGTGAGTTGACAATAATTACAATAATCCAAAAGACCCCGGTAGTCTCAACTGAGCAGCATCAGTGACCTGTCGAATTCCAGCAAACATAACAATTCTATTTTGAATATTCCCCAGTAATTAACTATTTATAAGATAACATACACAGCACTACATTAGATACAGAACTTATGCAAATTTACGTAATTTTTTTGATCTAAGTTCAACCAACTGTCAATTGCACGAAAAAAAGGGAGCTCCAAGTCAAATCGAGAGACTGTAGCTCAGTATCGGTGCCACTTTTGAGACTTTACCGAAGTATTATGGAAATGATAATAAAATCTGACTTTTGTTAGAAAAAGGTGAATCTAGTTATTTCGATTTTTATAAACAAAGAAACTAGAACTAGAACAAACCAAACCAAATACAATTATTGAAATAATGCACAAAATATATTTCACTTGCTAAACATGAAGCATTGAAGCCGAATTGAATTCAAGTTGAACTCTCGCCAAATTTCATGTAAGTAAATCCAAACCGAATTAAAAGTGGATCCAATCGAATCGATTTGAAAGATTTGTACGTTCATAGATCGAGGGGTCAACTAATCTAGTTGACAGCTTAAATTTCTCCAATGTCAGGTTGATGGAAAAATATATAATTTTAAGAAATTGTCGTGAAAATGAATACGTGGACCGTGAAACAATTCTAAATTGATGTTCAAATTTGAGCACAGAATCGGTTGCATGTTTCCAATCTTCTTCAAGTATAAAAAGCTTTCGTTTAAGCTGAGTTAAGTCACGTTAAGACAGATATTTTAACTGTAGGCAACAGAGTAAAATCGGAAGAAGAGCATAGTAAAAAAAGTGTGTTATGTCTGGAATTTAAATTCGTATTGTTTCGCCCTTGAGAATATTTTGTAGGAAACAAACACTAAAAATAGGAGAATTTTACTTTAAAAAGCTTTTGTTCAATTTAAAGGTTGTAAAATACCTTTATTTTTCCATTTTCCACTTGAATTTTACTGAGTATCTCTAGTTTGCTGATTTTGCATGGACTTTTTCGTTTGAAAATTAAAAAAATAAACTGGTTATTTTGGAACTCTGGATTTTTTCATTATGTAATTAATTTTAAAACCCAATTTTACTTGACTTTACAGTTCTAAAAAGGTAGTCAAAAGGGTATAATATCAGATTCATGCTTTCATTGTATCAAAAAATGACCTACTTTAATTACGATTATTATCGAATAAATAATGTTTTTTTTTTCTAAAAGATAAAAGAGCTACTTAATATAAAAAATCATTAACCTCAGTAAATATTTAATAGCTAATTTAAAAGGCAATAACAATACATTTACTTTGAGATCTATTATTGCATTATGATAGTGTTTAATGTTTGCTGAGAATTTTTCAAATTTTGAAGGTCATTTGCCTTATTAAATAGTACTTCCGTTAATAAAATATCTCCTATAGTATTTTCTGGTTTATCCTAAAGTATCTTTAAGTACGTCTCATTTCGATAAAGTGAGGCCAGAAGTACCTACATATATAGGTATATATATAACCGACATTTGATATTATTTTTCCTAACTGTCAAATTTTGAAAGTTTTTATGCTTTGAGACAATTAAAAAATATCATCAGAATACCAAATCCGGTGGGGCGGCTACGGGAAGATCATAAGATTTTTGTTTTATGACCTGAATACTCACAACTAATAAAAATAATAATGTAAAATAAATAACAGCAAAAAATAATTCAATATTAAAAAAATAATATTAATTTTTAAAATAGGTAACAATGATTTATAACATGGTTGCCATAATTGCCATAGTTTGTAAGTGCTACCCGTGTTATAATATATATAACAATATATGTCCGTTCTATAAGAACACAAACCATCATATACTTTCCATATAATAAACTAACCCTAAAATGCTAAATTGTAGGGCACACTTGAGCGACCAAAAAAAACAAAAACGTGTTAACATAGCGACCCAAAACTTAATGATACAAAAAAATAAATAAAATGTTAAAATTATCAAAATATTATATAATTTTATAAGAATTTTCATAATGAAATGGCCGGATCTAATATATTTACTATAATCAATAAAAATAATATTAGAATTTCTATTTTATTTGTTAGTTAGCTGGTGTGCCATACTGGTGCTGATTTTACTTTGGATTAGCATTAATAAGAATCATTTTGAACAGTCTACATTTAACATTTAATTTTATTTAAAATTTGCCTTCAAATAATACCTACATAGAATATTTAGTGACATTTACGTAAATAAATTTTAAAATTCTGATTTATTTCAATAATTGCACATTCCAATTCATGCATAATAAGCCGAAGAATGTGAGGATCAAAATATTTTTATATTTTTTTTTTATATTAATTTTATATTAAATTTACAGCGTATTCGGTTTTGATTGAAAATACTGTGATTTTCGATACAAGCTTTAGTTTCTCGAAATGTAGATGCCGAGAAATACTCAGGCTGTTTCGAATATATTTTGAATTGGTATTTTGAAATGAGTTGTAAGTTTTTATAGACATAAAATATTGTCTGTTAGAAGACTGCTCGAAACGTTTTGTGCTTACATAGTGATCATATAGCATACACAAGTCTCTACAGCTACTTCTGTCTGCTTGTTACCAAAAATGACAAAAGTTTAGAACACATACTATATCCTCTCATAATATAAGAATTATTCCTTTGGAAATTTTAAGTTGCATGTCGCTTGCTCGACTGTGTAAAAGTGAAAATATTTTTAAATTTTTAAATTTCTGGTTTATTTAGCGTCCAGCGTAAAAGTTTTTGTTTATGGCCTTGCTGCCGTAGTTTTATTCGATATATAACCCTACGAAGAGAGATAGTGATAACTGTAAGAAATCGATTTGAAATCTTTATTTCAGGAAATTTAAAAGATATACCAAGAAAATATTTTGCAAAAGCTACTGGCTATAATTGAGCCTCGTCAAATGAGAAGCACTAGTATCGCTTATTGCTACCACGGAAGTTTTTCGTCTCCTATATTGATTTTAAAGATATATGGAAATCATCCTATATACTTTTGGATAGATTTTCAAAACGATCAATGAACAAATGTAGAACTTTTGAAGTTAGCTCAGCAAAATTGTATTGAGTTTCCTGAGCATAATTTACATGAACTAGAAAATAGACCAGGATTGTAACCAATATCATAGAAATAGAAGGCTGACAAAATATCAAAGGAAAATCAAGAAAATCGCAAGGAAAACGAAAATCCAAAATCTGGATCAAGTAAAGAGGATGTAAGAAGTTGTTATTCAATTGCTGCAACCTATTCAAACCACCTTGGAATAATTGTGGGAAGTAACATATTCAAGAAAATAGTTTAATAAAAAAGAAGTAAGCACAGGGAGACATTTAAACTGTAACACATTTTTCATTTATCATATAGATGGTAGTCATTATGTTTTTTCTTCTATTATTATAGTTTTCATTATAAATTTGATAAAATTTTGTAATTTATTTTGTCTCAAAAAAGTTCTAAAGTAAATGAAAATATAAAAAAATTCGTAACTGTTTTCTACATTATTCAAACCTGCTTCTAACTAACTAACACGATTTTATTCATTTCAAATCTAAAAAAAGTTTAGGCCAGGTTTCAAGTAATTTATGATTTCCCTCTATTACCCTATTTTAAATCCAGTCATATCAAGAAATTAAAGATTAAGGAGCCCTTCTACTCTCTAACTCGTAGGGGTTGGATAAGGGCTTTGGATTGACATCTATGTAGCTCTAATTTTTTTTTGATTTCAGGATTAAAAGCGTAGTAAATCGTACTAAAATCAAGTGCTAAAAGTAAACATTTTAACTATAATTCATTAGTTATGAGTATGAGAAGATGTGGCAAAAGAAAGCATTGAGTACTTTCTAACTTTGCAGATGTATATAATCTTATATACAGGGTGTCCCGTATGTGGTCTGACATCCGAAGGGTATGAATAAATCATGCTTAGACAAGCAAAAAATTTTATGGGTGCTGCTGGGGCTGGGGGTCGGGCTTGGAAATCTTAACCGTTTCCGAGATAACGGGAATTAAAGATATTTTGGTATATTTTTATTCATCACCCTGTAACTTATGAACGTTATGGTGATGATTTAAACTTTGTTAGATAGATAATTATTGGATAATCATTTTCCCCTGTTGCTTCCCATTTTGAAGCTATGGATCAACAAAGTTAAAATTTCGGAAATCTAATTTAGGTTTTAACTACTATTTTTATCAAAAATCACGTCATCAACACCAATTTTTTATATTGGATTTAAGAAGCGCAAAAGCTTCGCTTTAAATTGACTTATTACACTCTGTACACCAAAATTTAACACTTTCGCGGGGTTTTTTGTGTGTTGGTGTTCTATAAATACTTTTAAATTGACTAATATTCTAAATAAGCTTTCAGTGATATAATGAAATGCAATAATTATATGAATTTTTCTGGAATAATGGAAGTTGATCTAAATCCTAACATCTTATTAGGAAAAGTATATTAAAGGTGTATCTCCTCATTGTTTCATTGCCTCAGGAGTTACCATATAACTTCATGAATAATACACAATGAAACTGCATTTCCTATCCCGGTTCAAAATTTACTATTCAATATTATGGTTTTGCGAGCAATAAGTATTCTTTCGAGAAAGTAATATTTTTTTTTTCATTTAAGAGCCTACAATCTCAAAAGAACAGCACATATATGTATAAGTGTCGTGATATGCCACCCAATATCATAGATTACAGAATTAGTCTTTAGTTGTAGAGTGATTCCTAAAATAAGAAGTAAAAGCTTGTAAAACACCCTATACCTATTTTCTACTTTTTTTGCTTAGATAATATCTGAACTATCTTCAACTGGCAGTTATCAGTTATGCTTACAACATATATAATTAATTTTACTATAATTATTAAAATTATTATTATTTTTTTTAATAATGATCCTCACATCAAAACCTCTAGAAATAATCATCCCATTTACATGCACCAGAATGTCTAATAATAATAATAATAATAAAAAAATATCTTCTAAAAAAAAAAATAGAAATATTATCTTATTGTTTCTAGAGATAAAAGACATACATAGATGCTGAGCTTTCTGGTATCAAAACGTCTTTTAGTTTAATGAATGATAACCACAAGAATTTTAATTAAATTTAAAAATAAATTGTCATTCAATTCGTTCTTGTTTGCTTTTTTTATTTTAGTAATTTCAATTAATTCAAACGAATTCTTTTCGAGCATTGCTTTTCGATTGATTTATAACAACACGAATAAATGCATCATTCCCATTCAGATATAAATAGGATGAAGAATACCTTGCCACTTATAAGATTGCACAAATACATTTACACATACATATAATAAATATGAAAATAATATTAAAAATAAATAGAAATATTGTTGAAGAAAAGAATAAATATTATTATAAATGTTATTTACAGTAAGTAAATCACTAAGAATTTATTAAATTACGATAGGTGCTATAACTTATTAACAAAATAAAAATAAAAAAAAACTTAAAGTTCTTGTTTAGTGTAAAATAATATATTAGATATAATGTTTGCATGTATGATTGGAGAGTGTGAACGGGTGGCCATATAACATATATATTAATTTAGGTTTATTGATTTTTTTTTTCATCCATCTTGAAATTGTATGAAATTTATCAAAAATCAAATAAAAAACACAAAACACTTATTTTAAAATGTTTTTGTTGAGCGTTGTTTCTGTTTATCTTCTGTGATTTTTTTGTATTTAGTGTAATTTTAATTTTTAATTTATAAATAGATTTTTTTTTTCAATGCAAAAAAATGCAATGTGTGTATTGAGAAATTTATGGGATTTGAAAAAATAATGTTGTATATTATGTTTTATAAATGGAATAGGCGTTTAATTTTTTTTTTCAAATTGATTTTCTTTTTTCATAATTTGCAGTACCTCCCAATCTCTTTTCCTGACTTCGTGTTCCAGATCCCATTTCTGGCCTTCACATATATACATACGCTCGAAATATTCTTCACAAATCTCTCGCAATTCGTCTGGAAAAACACGAACGAGTAAAAGTATATAAAGTAAATTTAAGAAGAAGAACAAGTAGTAGAAGTAGAAGAAGATGTAGAAGAAAAATGTTGTTGTTTACATACATAGTATATACTCCAGCTTTTTTTCTTTCTTTTTTTTTTAAAGTAAAAAAAAAACAATTATAATTTCAAATGAATTTTAGGTGAAACGGCACTAGTTGTTGATTTTTTTTATGGTAAATGGTATGTTTCGAGAAAAACTAGAACTATAAGTTAAAAATAAATAATAAAAATTTTTAAATTCCTATTTATATGTAAGTCGTAATGTTTGGAATAGCTTTGGAGATATTATTTCTAAATTTACATTATTATACAATAAATACATATTCTCTACTACTGGATTTTATTTTTATCTATAATGTTATGTGTCAGATTTTAATTCTTCTGTGAATATTGATATAATAAGAATAATTAAGAAAAATATTATAAATACAATAATTGTTATTTCGGATAACAACAACAAAAAAAAAAGCACATTCGTATCTGAAAAAAGGTAGGTATTAAAAAAAAATGTATGTACGAAAAGAATTTATCTATTTTTCTATTCAGAGTGGTGTATTTTGTTTTCACTGTTATCTATGAACCAGCAAACAAAGAAATTCTTCTCAATATATTAAAAATAAAAGTAATAAAAAGTCAAATGATATAAAATTGGTGCAGCAAATTGTTAACTTTTCATTAGAAAGTAGAAGAAGATTTTAATAATGGACAGAGTAAAGAGTAAAATAAAAAAAACAAATTACGGTGTAACTCTACGGAAATTGGCGGATTTTCATGTGAGAATATTGTTGTGAAAATATAAAAATTAAATTTTTTATAAATTGTAATTTAAAAGTTAATTAAAAATAAATAAATTAAAATCGATATAGATATATACTAAAATTGAGTATTTATTTCATGATTTGGCTCAAGCTAAGTTACATAATATATATACACTCCTGAAAAAAATTATCACCCCTGCAATATTCTAAGACTTCATAATTTCTACTTGTTTGTGAATAAAACATTTTGGGGTGGTAAATTCGGTTTTAGTCTAAATATATATATATATAAAATTGGACTTCGACAAAAATTTTTATTGGAAGAAATGAATTTAATTAAGAATCTTAAAAACCAAAACTAAATTACTTCCAAAATAGTGAAAAAAATAAATAGAAATCGTTTTTTTTCTTTGTTTTATAAGAAATGGAAATTTTTACGCAGATTTGAAAATTAATTTGGTTTCAAATCTCCTGGTAGGCTAGCAGGGCTTTGATTACATGATAAAAAAAGAGTATTAGAAACTACATTGAATTTTTCTCTGAATGCCCGACAATTAATTACTTCGGTTTTATTATCCCAATGAAAGGTAGTTAGAACAAAATATCATATTTAGTAATAAGTGCGTGGAGAATTTTATTATCGAACGATGTTCGGTGCAATTATGTTATCATCTGGCTTGATATTGAGGTAAGACGGATATAGAATTAATTATTTTCCGGATAAATAGTATAAATTATATAGAATATGCACAAAATAAACGTTAAAAACTATATTTTCAGCAGGATAACGGCTAACAGGATACTATAATAATTGTCAAAGAAATAATATTAATAGTTTAGGGTGGCCTGCAATAATACTCACATAACAGATCTTAATATTGGGACTGCATATGATAGCATTCCATAATTGAAAGTGGCAATATAAATGTAAGGATTGCTTAAAACTTTAATTTGATTTCCTTAGATTTTTGTTGTTGGTTTCTAAGTTATAAAGTCATAGGAAAATTGAATAGGAAATCTATAGTAGGTATTCTATAAATAAATAGCTATGAGAACAAACAAAAATCCCTTTATTGGGAAGGGCTACAAAGACTTGGTCAAGGAAAGAAGCTTATCGACACCTCTGGTGGAAAAACAGGAGAACTTCAACTCTATAGGAGAGGATTTGGCTGAGAATTCATCTTGCCGCTTCTATCAGGATGCTCATGAAACTTCGGAGCACCTGCTCTGCAACTTCGAAGCATTGTCCAGGCGAAGATTACTCCATCTCAAACATGTCTTTCCTCCACCAAATTACGTGTAGAATCGAAGTCTCAGAATGATTCTAGATTTCATTAACAGTCTAAATCTAGAAAGGGAGTAAATTAAACGGGGACTCACAATAGATATTTCAGGTCGTTCTAGTGAAAGAAAGGCAAACGCTTGCATACTTCTCCACAAGTTACCAAGAAAATTATTCTAAACTGGTTTTTATTAATATTCTACAGAAATCGAATTGAAGAATGGAAAGATTAATGAAAGATTATAAAAGATTACTATTAACACGACTCTAGCGGCCAGGAAAAGAGCTCAACATAATAACTACTGGAACAAGAGATCTCACCTTTATGTGTCCAAAATTAACGAAATGATGAATAAAGCATTGATTGGCGACATATTTTATCGTGAGCAGAACAGTTACCAGTTATCCAGTAAGAATATGTATGCCTAGCTACATTCACAAAGTGGGAATTATCCAATAATACTTATTTTCTAAATTTCCGATATAAAATTCCACAATAAAAAAAGTATGGTCCTAAAAGGCGTTTTTACCTATTGTAAAAGGCTGACAGCTTAGCGCACAGTTGTAGGGCTAAAATAAACAGAGAAATCTGTTTAAAGTCCGATTTTTGAAATATGTAGGCAATCTATACCTAAAAGGATTTTTCTTTTAATTTTTTTTATATTTAAATATGGTCTTAAATGACTTCAAAAGCAAAATGGACAAAATTTGGTAGATGAAGATTTTAATATGCTCACAACAAATTTTGATGGGTATCAAACCGTAAAGCTTGTACCTTGAAAATCGGACCTTTGAACTAAAAATAACTTTCAACTTTCTTTCAAATACTCACCTTTTAGGTCAGTGGTGGAAAGTTTAAATTTAGTTAAACAAAACACGCTTCGTCCAAAAAATAGTCAGAAAGTTATAAAAATACTAAATCCATTTTTTTTCTAAAGAAAAATATTGCAAGTGTACCAAAATAAACTGAAGCTAAGAAATAAAAGAAAATCTACCTCACTTCAATTCATTATTAAAATAAATAAATGAAATGCCTACACTAAAAAAATGTGATTTTGTTTTGTTTTAAAATTTTCTTATTCAAATCCGTCAATTTCTGTAGAACCACACAAAAAAAAATTAAATTAAGCTAAAAACTATTGACATAAAAATAATAAAGCTGCAAAATTATGAATAAAATTCTAATCAAGGTAAATTTCATTTAATTAATAATATTTATCTCTTTATCTAGCACAAAATTCAGAAAAAATATAAATAAATTAAAAAAATTAATAAAATTATAGAAAATATGTTTTTTATTTGATTTTTATTTATTTTTTGTTGTTGTTGTGGGATTACCTCGTATGCTTTAATTTTATAGACTCGCTCTAAATCATATTTGTCACTCTCCAAATCATATATCCTTTTCCAATAGATTTTACATAATGTTTGCAGTTCAGCTATATGGCACGTACATACATATATATATATAGATGTTTTTTTTTATTATTTATTATTATGTTTTATAAAGAAAAACAAATCATATTCATATATACTTAAATGAACAGAGATAGAGAGAGATAGAGAGAAGGAGTGAAGAAAAAGGAAGAGAGAAATAGAATGTGTTTTAAAAGAATATTATTCTTTTTTTTCCTTCGTTGTCATCTCCAGTAATCAGCATTTTTTTGATAACCTTATCCCTTTGTTATTTTTTTTATTATTTTATACTATATATAGTTTTTATATTTATTATATTTAGATACATACAATATTTACATTTTTAATTTATACGACAATGAGAGCTACAACAACTTTAGTGTTTAGTAAAAGCCGTAAAAAAAAGAAGCAGATAATAAATGCCCATTTACTTGCTGAGAAAATTGCACTTCTTATAATACAGCTTCAAATATGTAAATATTTATGTGATAACGATTATATATATATATACAATGAGTATATACCTAGTTTTACGTTATTTTATGTAATATCAACAAGAGTTTTATATTTATTTTTAAGGGGGGATGAGGAAAATACTTTTTGTTTTCTAGTCGAAATTAATTAACGTCAAAAATGAACGCAACAATAATTAGAGCAACGAAGATAAAAAGGAATTCAAGTAGCTAATTTACAAGTTTGAAAGAAAATAAAAACGTAAAATCAGGTAGCAATTTAAAATTTTATTTTGTGTTCATAATTTAATATCACGAAATGTTTATTTTAACTAATTTTTTTTTTACTTTTATTGTAATGAAATGTGAGCTCCTATTTTTAAAATCCATATGCCGTAAAAATGAATCTTTTATTAGATCTTCCAATTTAATTGACGAACATTTAATTTTCGTTATATTTGTTCACCATATGCCGAATTTCTGTCCTGATAAATTTCTGTTCAATATTGGAACGATCATTGTAGCAAAGGAGCGAAAGGCATTTAGTGGGATGATAGGACAAATTATCGCCACAACAATTTTGTCTAATTGATCACAGGCATTATGTAGAATCTGCCTTGGCCCAAACATAGGAATTGCATTCAATTCTATGTTTGATGTAGGATTTGTAGAGGAAGGCTATACTCGACGACGCGACGGGTTGAAATATTTCCTACGCTTTATACTCTTTTGAAAATAGATAAGATCTAAGTTTAGGATAGACTGGCAAATTTTATCAAAGGCATTTGCAATATCTATAGGGTAATAACTCTTTGAATTCATCACAATTTTGGTTACTATAACTAAATTTTCATAAGAAATGTCAGCAAATATAAGCATCCAGACTGGAAGCCATATTACATATCGTTGAAGTTAATACTAGATTCAAAGGTTTTTGAAAAAATAAGAAGTTAATTTGCGATAACACTATAGAAGAGTACTGACTGTCACTATTTTTTGGGAATAAACTGAGCAAAGCATGGTTTGCAAGGGACTCGGAATGGATAAGTATTAGTAGTTCACTTCTATTGGTTTAGGAGAAGATGATATATGAAACTTGTTATAACATAGGCAAGAAGCCATCAAAACCGATATGCTTTGCTTATTGACTTCTGCGCCTAGATATTAATTAGGAATCTGTGACGACGATTTACTGGTAAAAGGCGCGAGTTTAAAGTGAACATTGCAGTCAAAATAATATTACCTTTATCCAAGGAGTTAATGACCACTTCACCATCTGGTAAAGTGTTTTTTTATAGTTTTTGATGGAAGATGATGCTATATTTACGGCTTGCCGAAATTCTTTATCTAATGCTCTGGTTACTTAAGAGAATTTTATCTCTGGAAAATTAGTTTACTCATGCTGAGACTTGATCAATTGGAATTTTTATCGTACCAAAGAACCCTACTAGATATACATATTTCTATAGTGATAAAAAAAATATAAGTAGATGATGTCTATGTGAAAATCTAAATTTATTGGTCATAACCAGACACGCAACCTTAGATAAAATTGCCAAATCTTTGAATTCATTTAAGTTAGGTTAAGTTGAAGTAGGTTCGAGTGAAATCTTAACTGAATTAATCATGCGGGGTCAATAATTAAAGAAGTAAGCTACATACGGCAGTGGGAGATCTTTATAATTCATTCTGGTAAGGCCAGGGCTATCACACAATCAATGGTGCTTTTTCTCAAACTACTCTTCTTCTGAAGCAACTTCTACAAAAGTACTTTTTTTTTGCAAATGGCGGACAACGCGTCCCATTGTCCTAACAAAAGTACTTAATTGCATGGAAATTTTAAGTAATTAGCATTCCTACCAGGGAAATTTAGGATGCTGATAACAGCTAAATTATTGACCTACAAACCAAGGCTAGCATGGAGCCTTCGAAGTGCTCTTTGAGTTATCTTCCAGAAGAAACACGTATCATTTAAATTTATACAAGTTCCGGAGTTACAATTAAGGACAATGACTGCGCGTATGAACCAAGTTGGTCTCATTTGTCAAGTTTAGACCAATGTTTAGTTTACACTTTGGTAGCACTTTCCTTGCAGTGAGGCTAACTTTAGTCGAAAATTCAAATCTGGTTACAAATCTATAAACTAAAAGTTTTCATCGCTGAACTTTTATGCGCGCATTATAAATGAGTAAATTGAGGTGAGTTTTTTTAGATAAAAAATTCTATAGAAAATGGTACTATCTACCGCGCTAATGGCTGATAGTTGCCAATGGATCATATTTCCGTACGAAGCGTCCAAGAAATTTTTTGGACAGTGATAAAAAATAATTTTGGATTTATGTAATTGAAATTAAACTTTTGTTTTTTCATTAATGTTACCTTTAAAAAAATTCAAATTTAAATAGTAAGTATACTTAAAGCTATTTTGTTTTATTTTAAATTGCTACCATATTTACTAAATAAACTAAACACCAAAATAACTGCGATTATTATTTTTGTTCAAAACAATTTTTACTCTCAAAATAATATTCTAAAATATTCAAGAGATTACTTTATATACGTTTTGCTTTTTTTTTTTTTTTTTTAATAATTCAACGTGTGTAAGAATAAAGTTTATATAACGAAGCAGTAACAAAATTGATTAAATCAAAGTAAAGAAAAAAAAATAAAGAAAATTAACTAAATAACTGAAATCTTATTAGGGAAAGGAATTTAAAATATTTTTGACAAAATCTTGCCTCAATCGCCTTTCGTGCAACCTCTAATTCAACGTCGTACTTTTGACTTTCCACTTGAGCAATTTTATCGTGATACTCTTTGCAGATCTTTTTAAGTCTATCTACAAAAATTATATAATATGTAACGTGTCATATGTAATAATAATAATGTCCTTCTTAAATAATTTTTTTTTTATATTTTACATAATGAACAAAAAGAAATACGAAATATGAATATAAGAAAAACCAAAAACAATAAAAATATATGCAAAAATTTCAGAAAAAAATTATTTATTTCGGTGTAAAAAAGGGCTTTGATTCAGATCTATACTAAAAGTGCTTTTGTACTAAAGCTTATCAAAAAACGTGTGGTGCCCATACGACAAATTATTGTGAAATTATTTTGAATTCCGCACAAAAATGTGATCTCGCTGGTGTTTTCTCTTGTGTATGTATATATATGTGTGTGTGTGTGTATGTGACTTTCTTTTCTTCTGTTTTTGGAATGTTTTAATAAAATATTTATATCTAAGAATAGATTTGTAGCTTGATTATATATTTTAGCGTTTGTATTAGTAGAGACTTTCACGAAAAATTTGAAGAAATTTTAATTAACGTAGATAATATAGAAATTACAGATTTTATTTTTTTTTATATTTGCTCTTATTAAAACATGCCAATTTTTTTGCATGAAAGATTTGTGCTAAAATTTTATTTATTTTCAAAAAAGTTTTGTATGATTAAAAGAAAATTTCATATTTAAAAAAAAAATCAAAAAATAAAAAATTTTTAACACATTTCTTCCAATGTAGATGATGTGTATATAGAATCAAAACAACAACGGAACGCAGATATTTGCTTTATGATTTAATACTTTTGTTTTTCATCATCATATCATCATCATCATCATTACCATCAGCAGCAGCAGTAGTAGCTTAAAAAGCACAATAAATTTGCTGCGAAAACCCATTGATAGTTAAAAAAAAAAATTGTGTCAATGTACTAGCAGTATTAACTATTATTATTATTATTATTATGCAATATTTTTGTGTATTGATTTTTTTGTGTACCTCAACGTCTTTCCTTTTAACAACGTATTCAAGATCATATTTGTTATCCTCCAATCCTTTAATCCTCTCATGATAATCTCTTAAGATGCCCTTAATTTTTTCTAAAATTTGTCATATAGGTTTTTTTACGTTTGATTTTCGATTTTTAGGCAGTGTGTTTTTAAATTTAATTTTTTTATTGTCTAATTTGTAATGAATTATATAATTCGACTTGATTTGATGATTTAACTAAATGCGCTATATCGGTTTTGAATTATTATATATTGAAATAGAATGAAATCGAAATTATATTTAATAAGTGTAATAAGAACGTTTTTGAGCTGTTTTGAAATGAGCCAGGAAGAAAGTTTCTTTTTTGTTTTATTTTAATATGTTATTTATATTATTTTAAGACTTTCAAAATATTTTTAAAATTTTGGATAAATATTCATTGCTAGAATAAGGGAATCAACGTGCACTAAAATAGAATTTGTGATAAAATCGAGACTGTCTGATCGAAATTGTAGAAATAATGATTATTACCTAAACGTAGCAAAAACGTGTATTCATCTAAAAATTTTTTTGAAACACACGAAGCTTTTAATTTCGAATTATAAGTATAACGTTGATTTCTCGAAACATATATCTTTTCATTTGTTTTCAAAACATAAGAACATAAGAACGAACGAAATTCCGTTTTCGAAATCTAAAACAGTCTTAATTTCCGAAAAGAAACTTTTGGTTTATAGATAGGTATTCATATATATATATAGTCTAAGATATTCAGAAAAGAAGATGATTCTTAATACCCTAGATGCAATCATAGAGTATACTAAGATCTTGCTTTTCCGTCAATCTATCTGCTTGTCCGCACGGAAACTCGAGCCTGCATAGACTAAAAGATTTGAAATTTTTACAAGGATTTTTTATAGAAGTTGTAGATCTCAGCTTGAAAAAGCAGTTCCGAATGTATTTAATAAACTGAAGAGTTCTTAGGAATGTAAGAGCGACCACATTTACAAATCAGACGATCTTAGTGCAAGAAGATACGATGACAAACTGCAAAGCAGTAATATCTATTCATTTCGGAATACAAGAAGAAAAAGCTATTTTTATTATGACGATATCAAATCACTGACATATAATAAGAATGGACTGAGCCATCCTATCTAATTCCTATAGTCAAAAATGGCACAAATTTGTGCTAAAATCTATTTGTCTCTTTCAAGCTCAAAATGTACACTGAACTGTAACCAATTTTGGAAACAGTACGGCTGTATTAATTGGAATGCATTGGAATTGACATAAAAATTCTGACAAATATATTGTTTTTATACGTCTATCTCTTACAAGATAAAGGAAATTCGATAACAAATCTGCAGAGGAGCACATTTTTCAGTAATATTGCAAATGAGTTTTTGGGTTAATTAAAACAAGTTTAACTTTCTAAATAATTTTAATTTAATGCAATACTATTTTATAACATCTTTAGTGTTTCCAATCGACAAATAATAATAAATTATAAATCGGTGTGCAATTGTACGAAATAAAGGGTTTTTACAGCCTGTTCAATATTTGTGCCATATTTGAAGCAAGAACGCTCAGTCCATTCTTATTATATGTCAGTGATATCAAATAGTTGATTGAAAAATGCACACCTTCATACTAAGAATCTATTTTCCTGCCCTTGTAACTTTATGTATCTTCAAAATGCCATAATTTTCCAGGTTTTTTGAACCTTTTTTATTTCTATCTAAAACTAGCGACAAATTTTGATAACTTCATTACAGCACAGATAAATCTATAGCCAAATGTCCAGGCTTAATCAAATGTGGTTCACCAAATTTAATGAAATCCTCCAAAATTTTGTCCTATCTAATTTTTTGTCATGAAAATACTTTGAAGATATTCTCAAAATAAAAAGAACTTAACACTTCAGAGTTTGCATAATGGAGAAATGGTTTGTTACAAGATTTGTGACATTTTGTGCTATAGAAAAGAACGATGAGTCCAAATCCATATGCAACTGGATAAGACTAATTTTTGGGTCACCACAATATACGTTCGTAAGAATTCTATTAAGTTTCGACATGGCAAAGATGGCGAGCATTATTTTTCGTATTTTAGATATGGATTCAGCTTAGATTATATATCAAATCAGGCTATATTGTGTAAATTTCGTGTACATGTTATAAGCATTTATATTTTTGGCACGGAGGGGGTTATAACAAGAGGACTTCGCTTATTTTGTGTCAGTTTGACATTTCTAATTGTAGGAAAACAAGTTTAGAATTGAATGATTTTTTGTATTAAACGTGATTTATACTTTATAATAGTGAAAAACTATATTGAAATTTTGTTTTGTGGAAGATATTTTATATAATTGAGACTCCGGAGTCTTTACATATAGTGATGAAGTGCGTTGTACTGTGTTGTAGAAATAACTGGCGTTGCTCTATTTGGAAACCATTTTTCAGCAAGTTTAATTGGTTCAATAATAATTTTTCGTGTTTTCGTAAAGTTTATTTAAATAAATAACCATGGAAATTATATATTTAATATTTCCCAACGCCGGCCGGTTTGTTTATTTACAATTAATTGTGTTATTGTTTGCTGACTTCGCCTTTCAGCGATAAAAAGGCATCGCTAAGAAATATTAAGTTTCAATTCAACCACTAAATCATATGTCCCCATCAAAAAATATCGTAGTTTTACTACTTCCATGACTAAAACGAGCATATCACTGCTGTTCTAATATGTACATGAAGAAAAATGCTTAAGTTTTTCCTCCTTATAGTCTATCCTTTGTATATACAAGGGTTCAGAAGACGCCCAAAATTAATTAACCTTAAACTCCCCCGACAACCTTTAAGTTCTTTTGAGTTAGTAACTTTTTCTTCGTTATGTAATGAGAAATATCTCTCTAAAATATTTTCACTTTTCAAACAGGCAATAATTGTCTGAAGAAATAATATAATAAATTTGAACACAATATTTATTCTCAGTCAATTCAAAATAGCTCAAAAACGCGATTTGTTTTCTTTTCAAATAAAAAATTGTTTATAAAATATTTCCTTAGCAAAAAATATACAAATTACCTTCAGGTGCACCGCTGATATCTTTGGGACTGCCACACCGTTGCTCGATGATACGTCTGCGTTCAGCTGCTTTGCGTTCTTGTTCTTTCTTCAATTCCTCAGCGGCTTTCTTACGAAGCAATAACTGTTTATGGAATTGAAATAAAAAAAGTGGTTCATAAATAAAATTCCACATTTTAACTGGAAGAAGAAGAATATGCAATACTCACCCTAAGTTTCTTCTTTCTTTCTGGGGTCATGAAACCTTTCTTTGCCTTCTTGGCTTTGGAGGCTTCTTCCATACGCTTGCGCACCTCAGCACGCTTGCGTTCGATTTCAGCCTGTTTGGCCTTCTTTGCCTATTTTTTTTTTAATTATTTGTTAAAAAAAAGAAATTAAAAATTTAATAATGTCAATTTCATATAAATATGGATACAATTTTTAGCGTTCAGGAAAGTGATAAAAATTTGTGTTAAAAATAAAATCAACTGAATTTTTATAAATAAAAGGAAAACTAAATTTTTTCCTTTTATTTGTCATAGTCCTGAACGGTAAATTTTTAATAATTGAAATCAATAAAACTGAATTTTCTGGTATTTTAGTCAGTATAGTCCCATATTTGACCACTATAGACCAGTCAAGATTTTACCTCGTCGATTTTTTTTTTCTGTAAATGAAATAAAAAACAAAAACGAATTAATAATTTGAAAATACATAATGATACTAAAATAAATGAATGAATGGAAAATAAAGATATTTTACAACAGAAATTTTTGTATGTTTCATATCGATATCGAATTGAATTTAGATATAAAGAGATAAAAAGAGATACATTTATGGTATGAAGCAATGTTAAAATATGCAAAAACACAACACAATCAAACTTTGAATGCAAATCGTATGAAATATGAAAATTATATAGAGAAGTATAGTAGAAAATGAACATGAACGATCACACACACTGAAAAACTGATGTAACTTACAAAATGTCTACAACATTTTAATTTTGCTTACAAAAGTTACATTTCATCCGCCATCTTGGATTTAATGCCAGAAGCTGTGTAAGGCCTTAGATTATATTTTTAACAAAATATAAAAATTAAACTAAAATGCACACAAATTATTATTATCGAGGTGTAGATATAATTTTATTATAACCCGTATTTTTTCACTTTGCTTTTTTTTAGCAGTTCTCCTTGCTGTTAAGTAAAAAGTTTTTATGTATTTTCCTTCAGGGTTTAAAATCGGAATTTAAAAATTTCATTAGATGCGGAACACTTTTCGAATTGCACGCCTCGTTTAGAAAGGGATATAAAAATTCTGGACTTTATAAACCCGAAATTTTTGGGACACAAATATGGTAGTACGAGATTCAGGAAAATTCTGAAATCCCTGAAAATGCAGTCCCTCTTTTTTTTAGCAAATCGCAGAAATTACTTTAAATTTAAATTTTGCGTTTCGAAATTATTGCTTTATAAAATTTTGTCTTCCGGGATGGTAGTTGTTAGTGATATTTCGAAATGCTTTATTTTGTACCAAGGAATCTGCCAGATTACATTTTCCGGGATTTTAATAATATACTTTCACTGCTACTGAGGCGTAGAAATTAACTCTGATTTTCCGAAGATTTTTTATCAGGATTCCCGAGATTTTTTATTTCTGTAACTGGAATTTTATTCTTCAATACAAGAAATCTATTTGCAGATTTTACATGGCTTGGGTATGAAATTTCAAAAATCGAAATACTGGAATGAATTTTCTCTCGCTTTTTGGTGGAGTTCCGTGACTTTTCTCCGTAGGGTTTGACTTACGATATTCGGAGTTTTGTACTCGTTCCTTAAATTTTTTTTTATAACATTTACCTCATATGTCCAACGTTCATTTGTGGAATGAGTATTTTTACGAAACTTATTTGAGAAAATCTTTATGACTGGAAAATCAAATCGAATAGAAAGTGCATTTTTGTCAAGTTTACCCAATATGTTCCGCAAGGAACTTGTGATTTAATGAAAAATACAATCATTCATGATTGTGTGGACCTCTCGATTCGGAACTACTGTCATACACCAATCACTGAAATCTGTAGGTTCAGTCAAAGTACTGCTCCTGTAGAATGCTGGAAGTTATATTGAATGTGCACTTAAATACACAATAAAAAACTGATTTTGACCCAAATATTTAAACTGGTATACTCATCTTAATCTTGAGTCACTACCTCCCAGAAATTATTTACATAAATATCCAATTTCAAGAAGGGAATATATATTTTAAAACTGAATATTTAGAAGCACACCCTGTATTTTCACAGATATGTCTCAAACTCGAGTTATCTCATCAGATGCAATGATAGCACTAATAAAATGTTTTTTAAGCTCAAAATTATTAAAAGAGTGCAGATACCTTGAAAACTATATCCGTCTATAATGACAAGACTTTTTTTGTATATATTATTAACCCAAGCTCAGGGAATACCATAAGATGCAAAGCACAACATGACATGAAGGAAATAAAGATAGAATTCATGAACTCGAGGGGAATAGTGTAGGTGCTGAATAATCTCACTCTTACACCATCGCAGATTGTAAGCTAGAGGAAAAACAGAAGATGGTAGACGGTTCCACATTCGCATAGTTTAGGATAAAAAAGCATCACGTCTCGTAGCTATCAAGTTACAGAAATATACCAGGAATAAAAAGTGAGAGTTTGCATGGCATGCAAGTAACTGCGGATACTTTTCCTGTAGCCAGAAGAGGTAGGAGTTCTCCGGGTATAATTGAAAAAAATTCTCCTGGGGTAAATTAAGTCTTTTCGAAAATCATGCGGTCTTCCGTAACCAAAAGTCTTCAACTAGTGTGGACAAGAAAGTAAGGAAACTTTGACCTTTGAACACCCGAGGACACTGATGCAATGATGCCTTTTTTTTCTTTACTAAGCAGGTACATACATACACCCCAGCACGGGCACTAGACTATTTTCAGACTGCCATAGAGAAGTATTTAGAAAATTATGGGGCTTGAGCTGAAACGATATCGATCAATTGATATGACATAACATCAAGCTTCAGTTCAGACGCTTATAAAGGTTTTAATGGAAATTAAAGGAAAGATTAATTTGCCTTTGTGGAAACTACTTTTACCGTTTTGCTAGATAAAAGTTACTTTGAACGACACCGGCTCAGGAAAATATTAACTCCTGAAGAGCCCACGAAGACAATTCCAGGTGAAAGTTAGCATGACTAACATAGGAAAAGAGCACCGAAAAGTATTGTTAAAAAAAAAATAGAGCAACATGAACTATTGTAACAAACCCAATAGAAATAGGTAGCTTACGTTACACAAGATTCTTTAGAGACTGTTTTTAAAATTTTAGTTTGGAGATTTGAATGCAGAATGAAATTAATCCCTTTGTAGTTTTGTCAGCAAACTTTCTTGCTTTCTTAATTTGAGCTATTCGTTTGTTGCTATGACCATTGCGTCACCCTGTATTTAGTTACAGTCAATCTTAATGAGAATGACTTAACTTTTTCGATCGAAAAATTACGAAAAGCATTGCTTTTGCACTAATTTCATTATACACTTATCTTACAATATTGATAAATTTCCCTCACATGCGAAAATTGCAATAACCATATTTTCTATATTTCAAAAATACTTTTTGCACTTTCAAAATTCACCAAATTTTTAATATTCAAAATTGGAAAATTTTTTGAATTAACACAAAGCAATATTTGTTATTGTTTTCCTCATAAATACAACCCAATATTACACACAACTACAAAATTAAGTATATCTACTTACTACACACTACATTTATTGCCACTAACTACAATATTAAGTTCACTTTTGTGTGAATGTTGAAATAGTTTCATTATACTAGTTACTACAAAATCTAAAGCAAAAAAGTCTTTCTTTAGACAGTTCATTGCATTTTCGTGTTTTGTTTTGTAATTCCACTTCATTAAGCAAAAATTTAGATACAAAAAAAAAAATCTTTCTAATATACTCAAAAACATCTAATTTTCTACATCAAATTGTTGGAAAAAAATGTTAATTTTCATGCAAAAACAATGAGATATTTACCTTTTATTATGAATGTAAAAAATCATTGAATATTTTGAACTGTAGAATTTGATGAGTGTCCATCCAAAGCGTGACCATAGTAATTGTTTTTCATTTTCATAATTTTAAAGAAAAAAAGAGAAAATAACGAAAAACATGAGATTAATTTTTGTTCTTAATTTTTATATTTTTATAAGATTATTTGATACATACCTTACCTCATCAGCATCAGCCATGGTGGATATGTGTCAGGAAGTTACTAAACCTGTGTGTGTAAAAGAGAGAAATATTTAAAAATATGCTTAACATATTTTATTGTCAATAAATTTAGTTGCTTATAATTTTAATGATAAAAATAAAACTCGTGTGGGATTGAATAATTTTGTACGTCATAGTCATAATTTATTTTTGCTTTTATAATGCGCATTATAAAAACAACAAAAAATAAATAATTCAAAAGAATTCAGTTACGAAAATGTTAAATAATTAAAAAAAAAAATTAAAATTAAATAAATTCGCATCTTAAATTGCAATTATGAAAAAATCTTTAAAACGCTATTTTCTAGCGTGGGGTACCTACTTAAATCTCCGCAAAAGTTATTTTTAGAATTTTGTGTGTAGTACGTGTATACGTGGAGGATAGACCTAGAAACAAGCACTCGAATTCTCAGACTGAATAGAAAATTAAGAAATTTTGAGATTTAAATATTTTTTTTCCGATTTAGTTATCTGTTTATTGGCAGTAATTTTACTTATATTTTTATAGAAATTGATTTACTCGTGACTTTCACTTTTATGTGATTTTTTTAATACTATTATATTATGCAACATTTTGAAATTGCTGCAATTAATTTTGGCAACATTTCAATGCATGAAGGAGCATCAGTGATGTAATTTCAAAAAGTGACTTTTTCTTGAGATTTTTAAATAATTGCGGATTATGTTTTTGTATTATAATACGTAATCTTAAGCAAATGATAGAAAATTTGAAAAGGAGCTAATTGCATAATACTCATTGACTCCGGGTTCAATGGATCTTTGGCACGAGTAAAACTGGCTTACACCAATGTTTGAGACATTCTGCTTAGGTTAGAGTTCTCATTAAGAAAATTCTATTAGAATTTTTAAGAAGAAGAATGTTTGGAATCCATTACCAATTAATTAATTTTATCCAGTAGATCTTGTAGCCTCTCTTATAATAAGAGTCAATGATGAGAGCGTTTCAATTGTGAATTTTAATAATTATGTATGTCAAAGAAATTTTATGTTTAGTACGTATACACTCCACTCTTTCGCTCATAAGTTATAAGGAATCCATTAAAATATTCAGATGACAAAAAAGTGCAAAATGTAGCATATGACAATATATACAAAGGTAGGAGCAAAATCCTTTAATTAGAGCAACTCATAACGCGAATAACAGTTTCATTTCTTTTAGCAAATTTTTGGTCTGTTCATTCAACACAAGATTGCATGCTCTGTAAACCTTTACTGCATCTTGCTGTCAAACTTCTGCAAAGTTCTATTCTCTCTCCGGGTCGCTTTTTATTTTATATTATAATTTATATAGTCTAAACATATCCATGTCTACAGCTGATGTCTAAATATATATATAGCTGTTGGTTGGTTGGATTTCTTGAAACATACTTGAAGACCTAAATACAATACACTTGTGGAATACCTAATACAATGTTAAATGTACCAACATATTGTTACGTGCAATAGAAAGGGACAAGCGACATCTATTGGTTTGGACATAAACAACTTTTGGTTCGGAGAACCGTATTACGTGTAATGGAATCTTCGGAAAAATTTTAGGCAATTTATAGAGTGTAAATACAGAATTTGACACCGCCAGGAGTAAGTCTTGTCTCAGACAATAAAGTGAATCTAGTAAACGGATGAAAGTATTAGATTATGATAAATACAGTACTAGCGATAATTAAAGTAGTTATGATTTGTGATTATTTGGAAATTTTATAAAAGTAAATAGTAGAGTATAATATAAAGAACTTATAAACTATATTGGAAATATTGTGTCTTGAATAACGAACTAAGGCCACGCTCGTAACAATATTCATTCTGACTAATTATGAATGATCGCTAATTTTCGTTGTTTAATTTTATTCTCCATAAACCGCCATGTAATGCCAATGTAACGTCACGAATTTATTGTCGAAAGCTTAATGTATACCATAGCTGCATCCGATGGTATAAAATTAAAATAACTTCCCAAGAGTTTCGACGCCAGACGCCATTTTCTTTGTTACTTCACCTACCATTTTATGGACATTTTATACAAAGGTCTACAAAATGACGCGAAATGCAATGAGCAAAATGAAAATAGGCGGCTAATGAGTAAATGTAAATGATCCAAATTCCTTAACGATCCCAAGTTATTTTCCAAACAAAATTTTAGTTGACGGGTTAATCGGTTGAGCTAAGATTTTCAATTTTGTAACATATTCCAGAATATGATTTGGCACAGCTTTGCGTAAAACATGAAATTCAAAATGGGGGCATCAAATTAAAGGTGAGGTTTGGCAGAATGCAAGATTTAGCCAAGAAACATATGTTAATGACGCATTTTGGCGGGAAATTATATAATTATGAAAATGTTTTCGCCAGCGAGCAGTCTATGTGAGAATAGAAAAATTGTGTGGTAAGTAGGGAGTAAATCGTAATCATTTGAAAGGTTTGACGTTTCAAAATTATTTCATCATTTTTTATGAATTATTTCTGAAAATTTTATGATGAGTTTTTATTAAATTAATATAAATAATCATTCATCATCAGTTTTCCGAGCATTCATAATTTTATAAAACTAATTGTGTTAAAAATTAAAAATTTAAACAGAGGACCTAATTTATGTATATGAAGTAATAGAAATTGTTATGCCACATATGTAGGCTAAAAGAGCTGAAAGTTATCCGATGAAAGTCGTGTTTGTTATGTCATAATGAATGTTTCGGTGTTCGAGGCTCGGATATGTTAGAAATTAGAATGCTTCCGTGTATAAAATAGAATTATCAGAATCACAACGTATTAAATTCTTTTTTTTTTTCTAAAATCATCCAGTCGCAATATCACTAAGGATATTTATGTATCTTATCACAAAAATTATAAATACACGCATAAAATCGACTAATAAATTAAAAATAAAATTGAAAACGCCATATGGTCTTGGACCGAGTGCGTATTTAGCTATAAGAACATTTATGTTAATGTAGCTTAGCTTAAATAAATAAATAAATAAAAAATGAAAAGTAAGTTTCTACAAAAATTCTCACTAGCGTTGAAAGTGTTAATAAAAAAAAAAGTTCACGTTTTTTTAAGAGATAAATAATTTTTGGCTTTTATTACCAATGCACCAAATTATAGTTATACCTACATAGGTGCCTTTCATCATTGGTATAATCCCTTTTGCGCTCCTAGTTATGTTCCATGGTGCATATAAAAATGGGATAAATATTTCATCTGACCTAAAACCTTATTAGGTTAAGATATTTACTATCTATACAGGTTCTACAAATTTAATAAACTACAAATGTTGGGGGCAAAACTTTGAAAGAAAAGCAATTTTTCAACTTTTCAACCCAATTTTTTTATTGAGACGTTAAAGCATAACCGAATCAAATTTGGTTTTGAATAGAAGAAGAAAATTCGCCGTGTGGCTTCAACTAGTTTTACAAAATCCTAGGTAATAAAATCCCACAACACAAAATCTCAGAATTTTATATAATTTTATTTCTTTAAATTTTTAGAAAAAAATGCAAAGCTTTATCCGGTATTTTTTGGAATTTTGTGTATCTAGGGTTTTAATTTTAGATACTTCCAGGTTCTGGTACTTCGAAAGTTTAAAGTCTGGGATCTTTTTATATACTGATTCAATTTACGTAGCAAGTTCAGCATTCATCCTGATTATCGTAGAGTAAACTGTTTCTTTTAAATATTTCCTTTGTGAAGAAGTGAGAGAGAAGAGAGAGAGGTCAGAAGTAAGCAATTCTTGAAGTGCCCTCTACATGCTCCCAATATTTGTTGAGCCCAATTTGAATTACCTGCGCGTTAACTATAGTAAATATATTTATCTTAAAATTAAACAAAAGAAGTCAAAAAGATAAAATTGGTCTAAGATAAGAAACTATTTCTTATGGTACCCTAGATTAATGCCCGCCCGTATGTATACAATAATATATTTCAGAGGATTTCATATTATGAAGAACTTGTCAGTACAATAAAAACGTCTACGACTGATTGTTTTCATAGTACACATAAAAACCCTAAATTTTTATATGGGAACACCAAGAATGGGTTGCCCGATTTAGATCATTTTTGAAATTATATTTTATATACGTTGACGCGTTCTCAAGCAGTGTCCAAATAAATAGTGAAAAACGAAATTTTTGTATGGCAACCCCACGAGGGAGTTACCCGATTGGTCCCATTTTCCAAATTAAATTTACTTTTTTTTATTTATAAAAGCCCATGTGGAAAATGTAAGCACTCTAAGTGAACGCGTTCTTGAGTTTACGTGCGGGCAGATAGACAGACGGATAGACGGATACATGGACATGCTAAAATCAAAATAGCTTTTATTATTATGGGTGTCCAATCCACTCTACTGTACCATCATTATTTCTATGCATTATAAATGGAATAATAATCTTAGTATCGCCCATAGCTTTATTTTACCAAACAGTTATGAAATTTAATTTCTTTCTTTTTATGGATTAACGTCTTAACAAAAATTTCGAAATCTTACAACTTCCAAGATAAAAACAAACATGTCAAAAAGATTCTAACACAAGAAGCAATATGCAAACATCCATGACCCTTTGTTTAGATATTTTATCTAAAGTTTCAGATCTCTAACCCTAGCGTTGTGTATGTAGAGAAAATATTTCGAAATTATTTGACAGTTTCGGTGGGTCATATGTATCTTATATTTCAAGCCACACTTCACTCCATAAAATATGCTCTATATTTCTCCATTCCAAAAATACATATGTATATAATTAATGAGCTTCCACTTGCCAATTATACTTTTATAAAGTCCTAAGAACTCATCTAAAACCCTGAGAGATTCGTAAGTAGAGTGCAACAGAAAATTTAAAAATAACGTTCGTTAAAAAATAATGTTTTTCATGTTGGCACTTCTTAATTCTCTTATTCTATGAGTATTAAAATTTAAATAAATTTATAAATTCTTTCGATATCTCTACGGGTCTATTCTCGAAACTTGGTGGGAGTAACAATTTTTAGTAGCGATGAAAATTTAGTTTTAAAAACATTTCTTATTGTATCTATTTTAATCATATTGTGCTATTTTAATGAACAAGTAATTATGTTCTAGAAATAAATGAAAAGGCTTTGTTTTCTTCATTTAAGAATGCTGAGTCAATTCATATTGAGTAGAGGTATACATTCCATCGAATCGCCAAAAGAAGTTGCACTAAAAGATATAAGAATTAAGAACAGAAAAAAAAAACAGAAGCGGCAACATAATAAAAATTTAAGAAAACTGTACTACATGAAATATGAGACCCATACCTCACATCCATGTTGTATATACATAGGTATTTGTCTGTAGTCTATATACATTAGTTAGTCTCTTGTGCATAATGCGAAAGAGATAGAAAATTTAATGACTTGGTTCGTGAATATGGTAACAACCAAAAGTTTGTTCGAATTCGAACTCTTCAGAATTTTATAAGAATTTTGAAAAAAAAAACTAAAGAGCCGTGAGACTAGAATATTTCTAAATCATTCAGATTGGTAATTAAATTCTTAATATAATTTGTAATTTTTCTTTTATTTGATAATTCACGATCTCAGCTGAGTCTAAAGCTGTTGCCAAAATTATCTTGGAATCTGGATTGTCTTATAGACTTATTTTTATAGGACGTTTGTAAATCCAGACAAATCATTAAACAATCTGGAAAAGTCTCATAGGGCTTCAAGTAGATTAATCTTCATTGTCCAGTGGAAGATACTTCTTGGAACTCGATATCGATCTTGTTATTTAAGAAATTTATTGTTTTATTTACTCTGACTGCATTTAGATTTTAAAATGTTTTTTACAATCATTATTTAGAGGTTGCATATTTTATTTGTATCCCACCTCGAACAAGGCGAGAGCTAGGAACAATGTAAAGTACAAGAGTCATGTTGATGACCTACATCCAATATGAGACTAAAAAAACCGGTAGGTTAAGATTTCAGTCAAATTACTTATTGCCATGACATAGAAATAGATATAGAATTTCAAATTATACTAAATTTCTCTTAATATTTTTGAAAATGATTATACTTTAAAATTGAATAAGCAATTTTTAGTTTATCCATTGAGCAGATGCTATTCAGGTGCACAAATATATTCTGCTCTGAGTTAATCGGCTTTGTATCGTAAGTACAAATTATTCACAATTTTGGCAGGCATCCAAATCAATCTAGAATTTCCTACAAAAATCTGCAGAATTTTCAAGGTTTTAAGAGAATTGTAAATAGTTATGATCATTAAAAATATACAATTTTTTCGGAGATTTTTTTTTTTAAATATTTGCATACTATTTTGGAAAAAAATTATATATTAAAATTAAATTTTTTGAAAATTCTAAATATTTACTTAGTCAAATAAAAATCAAAGTTTATAAATATAAAAATTAGGTGCCTATTTCAAAGATTTTAATTTAAAATTTCCTAAAGCATTAAATTAAACACAGTTAAAAAATAACAAAATTTTTTTCTTTTAAGTATAATCGAATCGAAAAATGCGTTTTTATTATTATCACAATTTCAAAAAATTAAATATTTTTATTTCACACTTAACGAAATAGTCCTTTTGTTATATTTATAACTTTCTACTAAAACAGATTTCGATCCCAATCATAGAATTTCTAAATATCGTCATACACAGAAATAGATTCGAAATAAACGTTCGAGCTCGCCTTAAATTTCGAAAATTATTTTTAGACCCTGGCGAGTTTGAATAAAATCTCGAGAAGCACAGATTTTTTGGTAAAATATCTAATTTCAAATTTACACTGACAGACAAAACAAAGTGTTCTTCTTGATTGCATAATCCACATAATTATCCATTTGATGATTTTGATTAAGAATTCAGCACATTATCTTTGCACCTAGTATGTATGTATGTGTGTAGTATCATCATCACACTATATTACTATTGCCACCATAATTGATCACTATTATAAATTATTCATATTCAATTTCATATTCACACCCTTTTATGTAACTATTTTTTTTTCTTTATTATTCACAAATTATTCACTGTTGTACCCTATGAACTCACCTTAAGAGAAAAAATTTAAAAGAAAAAACTTAAACGCGCAATCGGACAAAATTTGCAGACTGAGTGAGTAGTCCGACGACTTACGGCTGACTGTTCTGGGAAAGATCGTTCATGATCGCAAGAAAATGGGCGATTTCAATGTAGCTGGGAAGAGCTAAAAATGGATCGCACCGAAATAGATAGATTTGAAAGCGGAGAACATTTTGCGGGTGGATATTTGGAAAATATGTTAAGCTTAGTGGTCAAAATTTTTGCGTTTACCTACAAATTTTAATTTTGTTTTTTTTCTTTTTCGTGGCAACTGCAATTTTATCACAGTATTAGTGTAAAATTAAATCCAGTTCATTTAGAAGCCATAATTTATACGAGCAAAGGGATCAAAGAGAATGAATTTCCGTTTTAAATCGTTGTGAAAATGAATCTTTTTAAAAATGTTTAGAGAGTGTAAACATTTCGCAATGCTGTTTGATTATTGCTTTAGAAGTAAATTATTTATAGTTTAATCAGTTTCAATGCTCACTGCCCTGGCACATTTATCGAGGAAGCAGGCTGGAAGTTGAAACACACGGACTAGAAGGATGTCTGATTTTGTGATATATTTGATTTGCAAGGGCTGTTAAAATATTCTTTATTTATGAATAAAATCAAACTGATTGCACTATAGCTAAGTCATACAGTACATCGTTTCTTTACGGATTCCTAATCATCTTCCCCAATCAACAATATTCTGAATTCGAGGGTCTCATTCCGCAACATGCATCCACCTTATACGGAGACTTTCACGTTCTCATAAATATCTTTGGTTTTCCTTTGAAGAGCTATCAAGGCGTTCAGGGGCGAATTGTTTTTCTGGTCTACCGGCGGTAGATCGAAGGGTAAATCAAGAAGGAGTGCCAAACTGTACTAGTTAGTAGAATTCCTCGGAATTTTCACTATAAACGGATCATTAAACTTCTAGACCCATCGCATTACAAAGCCCAGATTAATGTTAGCTCTGGCAGCGATTAAATTAATGAGTATCTTCCTTGAAGGAAAGATGATTATTAATTATATTTAAATTACAAAGGCTTCTTTTTACATGGTGATGAACTTATTTATATTGGAAGGAAGGCTGTTCTTAGAACACTTTCTATAAAACTTGTCTAAGTCAGCACTGAAAATTTTTCATTCGATTTAATTAGAAACAATGCTGAAAATTTCAGCATCGTCCGCATGGCAAAGAATTCTCGAATTTAGGATCAGAGGTATACCATTGATTTAAGTAGGTCCCTAGGTAGAAACAGCTGCGCGAAATATAAATTTCTATTTGCGATTAGACAACGGAATCCACACTCCAGAGAACTTCATGAAATGTTATGTGCCATTTTTTAAAGTTATTTGGAGTGTGGACTCCGTAGTCTCTTATGTAAATTATATTTGTAATAGCTCTAATTCGCAGCGTCAAATGGGATTATTTTCAGCCTAGACTACACCCATGTATCAATCCTTTTAGGAAAAGTATAATCACATACTCTTTACATGGCGTCGATTGTTGTCTTAGTCCTGCCGAGCTGAATAGTTAACTTACAGCTTACTTACTACAATAATGAACTGTCGTCTAACAACATCTATTTTTCCTACATTCTGGAAGCTTGGTGGAGTTATACCTAATGCTACAAAATACCTTGGTATCATCTCCTCAAACAAGTTTTACGAAAAATCACAGCTCTGAAACGACAGTTCTTAAAGTACTTAATTACTAACCTGAGTGGGATCTTGGATGGGAACTAAATCGCTGTACTTATACTGCTCGACTTTTCGAAATTCTTCCATAGTATGATTCATTCGAAAATGCTATCTAAAGGCCAAAACACAGTGAGAGCGACACAATAATGTTGGCAACTTAGTTGGCAACTATATCGCATTTAAAACACAGTGAACGCGACTCGACAAATGTTTTTTTATTCATTGTAAAAGAAATGGAAACAAGGAAAGTACTAAGAAAAATCTTTAGTATAGCTTATGCGGCTTTCTTAAAATTGTAAAAGCATAAAGAAAAAGCTAAAAAAAAGAAGATGAGATTTCCATACAAGGGATGACGTTTATCGTACAGCATAACTTTTTCCCCATTTTTCTCTATAAATTCCTCCTCAAAACTCATAATTTCTCAAAATAATTAAACAAATTAATTTTATTAAAGTTTTTAATAACTAGTTTATTTACTAACAATCTTTTAATTTGCTATTCTTTATAAATATAACCAAATCCACATAACATGAATGTCAATTATTCACTGTCCACACAGAAATGTCAATTATGTTGGCGACTAATTTAGAGATTTTCCCAAACTTTTTGTTGGCAACTTGTCGAGTCGCTCTCATTGTGTTAAGTATATGGGACTTCCATATATTCGAATCTTTGACAGCAACCAATTTACGGCGACTTTGTTGTGTCGCTCTCACTGTGTTTTGGCCTTAAGCTTCAAGATCTGTTCAGTTTTATAAACTCTGCTTGTAAACTAATAGATAGCTCTCCAATCGCTGAGAAAACTTACATCTAGATATGAAAACCTCAAAAATTAACATTCTAATGGCTCCCTAATAGAAACCGCTATACACACTCTCTCTCTCTCTCTGCTGTATTTTCTTGGTTGAATATAGAGTCAGAGAGCTTTTAAAAAGTGATCCGGGTTTATAAGCAAAGAGTTCATTAAGGCAACTTCTGATATATGTATGTAAATAAGAGTTTTATAAGGGTGTACCGCAAGGTTCGATTTTGGGTCTTCTTTTAATAAGCTTTTTTTTGTAAATGATCTGTTCCAAGGTCTTAAATATATGTAAATTCTTATTTTTACGCGAAAAATTTCCAAATGTATCTAAATAGTAACATTGGATTATTGGACAATTATTGCTCAATTGATGGCTAAATAACTAGTTTTGTTTAAATTCATCGAAATCCCAATCTGTAGATGTGCACAACTTAGGCTTTTAGCCATCTCAGCTTCCATTTATTTTTATAACTAATAAAATAACCTGATGCAGAATGTTAAAAAGGTAAATAATCTTGATGTTTCTCAACTAGCTTACATTTTTTTGATCTTATCTCTTCATTCTTTTTTAAAAGCCAACATGTGAGACGTGACCTATCATAGAATTTGGAAAACTGATATTAATTTAAGAAAAAAAAAACAAAGTAAAAAGCTATTTTCATTAATTGAATTGCATGTAGGTAGAAAGCTATAATTGTAAAAGGAAGACACTCACTTGTAGGCACTGCAAGTGAGTTATTTCGCTGGTATTAAACTAAGGAGAAATTTAAAATTTAATGTGAATGTACAACAAGATTACCATTTCTCAAGCTTCAAATAATATCTACAACTTATCTTACTTTTTGGAAATTTTTAAATTATTTTATAACAATTATTTGCACTTTCTAGATATTTATTTATAATTTTTGTATCCTTATGTGGGCAATCTGCGCTTTTTCTGTCCCATAATCACCTTCCAAATTAGTTCTATATAGAATAATTTCGAGACCAAAATAGTTTTCAAAATATACATAATATCCTGTCATAGTCGACATGGAAGGATATTCTCAAGCAGTAAGATTAAGCCGTTTTACACAGAGGATGGTGATGCCGATGCCGTTGGCCGTTACGGTGCCGTCATGCGAACAAAATATGTAGAAATAAGTCAGCTGATTGCACACATGTCAGTAACGGCATCGACACAGCAATATAGAGGTATAACAATAGTAGCGCGGTGCGGCACCGGTTCTGCTGTTGTGTTTGCACAACACAACCTGATTCAAATTTCAATATCTTATGTTGGTACCTACCTAAGGGAGAAAATTTGAGGACTAAAGGGACCATTCTAGTGTGACGCCCATGAAAATGGCTGATATTCAAGATTATTTTTTTCAATGAACAAGATACGATAATCGGTCCATACATGCTCAAAAACCATGTTAAATATTTTCTTAAATCAATAAACTTAAGAAAAGCCCAGACTCTGTTTGCAAGAAATTCGAATCCCAGCATGCCTTTTTCTTATTGAAAAAAATATTATAAAAAAAAAATTTAGAAAACAAAAAATCATAAAAAATTAAAAATATTGAAAAAAAAAACATAAAAAAAATTAAAATATTGAAAAAAAAAACATAATAAAAATTAAAAATATTGAAAAACAAAAACAAAATGTAAAAGCTTAAGAGAAAATCCCGTTCTAAGAACGTTCAACTTTAACTAGTTTTTATACCCCTAGATCAGAGCTGTCAGCTTCCCTGGGCCACATTGGAAGAAGACGAGTGAAGTATATTGGGCCATACGTAAAATATACTAACCCTAATGATAGCTGATGAACAAAATACGTGGAATATATACTTAGTTAACAATTTTAAGTAATATAAACTTTATTAATTCATGAATTTTTTATTATAAAATTAAATAAATAGCAACATGAAATTAATATGATATTTGCCATTGTTTTTGAAACAATAATGCTTCGCTCTTTGGTTCGATCGGAGCAGTTGTAATTCTCAGTCAGTTCTTAAGGTGCTCATCAGTTTTGCTTCTATTTTTATTCTACGTGTGCATCGTTCTTGAAATGTAGGTGTTTCCAAATAACGATGCCATGAATAATGCATGATTGTGAAGCAAGGGGTATTTTTCTCTGGGAAGATATATCTTATGAAAGACCAGTAAAAAGAAACTTTTAAATTTTTCTTTAAGTTGAATGTCAGATTGTAGCTCTGTGCATTCCATTTGATAATTTGCAGGTAATTTGTTTATGTCGACTGTAAATCAAATTCAAAATTAACCAACAAATCGTCACACATACGCAAAGTCTGCATTTTTCTTCGGTATCAATTTGACACACAATTGGCAATGTTGTAATTAATTGAGAACGTTTTTAAGTATATATGGTTTTGTTGGGCCGTATTCAAAGTAGTCCTGGGCAGTATGTGGCCGCAGGTTGGACACCCCTGCCCTAGATGAAATCATAAGGTATACTAAGTTTTTCATTCCGTTTGTAACGCACAGAAATAATGCTAGTAGAGAAAAATGGTTCGCATAATATTAAGAGTTTTATTTTTGTATGTCCGTCTGTTCATTCGTCAGTCTGTCAGTCCGTACGTCTGTCCGTTCTCACGATGACTCTAGAACGCTTCCACTTAGAGAACTGAAATTTTACACACAGGCTTTATTAAAAAAAATTAAATTTAAGTTAGAAAATGGAAGCAATCGGACAACTCCTTCTTAGGGTTGCCATACAAAAATTTCATTTTTTACTATATATTTGAACACTGCCTGAGAACGCGTCGACGTAGAGAGCTGAAACTTTGTACACGGTATTTTCGTGGTAATAGTAAATATTAAAAAATAAATAAACAAAAATAATAGTAATAAAACATAGTAAATATAATTTCAAAATCCGACTAAATTGGGCAACCCCTTCGTGGTATTGCCATATAAAAATTTAGGTTTTTTACGTATACTGCAAAAACGATCAGTCCTAGTTTTTATTGTACTGAAAAGTTGTTCAGAATATGAAATTGGTTATAATCATTTTTCCTGTTGGACGAACCGTTCTAGAAATATATGCGAAAACCACTTCAAAAAACATGCACAGATGTGTATCATAATATTTGGTCTTAGCCCAAGATCCTACTCTTCTGAAAAATGTCTGAAGCAAGTAAAGAAAAAATAAACAAAACATTAATCAGGATAAAAACTGCAAACAAAATGGCGGTCATTTTAGAATTGAGTTTCGCTTTTGGCTTTTTTTTACAGTTTTTTGTTAAAAAAAAAATGAAAATTTCAGATAAAAGAAAAGCTTTCAGAACGCTCTAAGTAGGGTCGTGCAGAAAGATGTGTCCATAATTGAAACGGATAGCTTAAAACCAGTTGTTTTTTAAGCTTCCCCCATTTTGAAAAATGCCGTTTCAGATAAACGCATTTCAAGTTTCGTGCACGAGATTTTCGCATGAACTGTGTACTTACAATCGGCGCTGCTACATCCATACAATATTCCTTCGGGTTCTTCGAATTGCTTATTGTGAGCAGAAACTCCCATTTCAATGTGATTCTCTGTGTGATTTTGCACACCTTGTGGTCTTACGTAGCTGGTCGAAACTTTTTTTTTTTTAATAAGGCTGTAGCAACCGGAATAAGTCGAATTTCGCGACCAAAATTGAACAGCACGTTTATAAAAGTCAATACTTTTGAATAATGCTAAAAGTAAAAAAAAACACAATTTTCGAAATATTTTACGCTAAGATAGTCCCTTAATCTTAATTGGGGCTTAAGCCTAGCCTGCAAGAATGGCTGCAGTATTAAATTGATAAGAGTTGGAAAAATATTTGCTATAGTTCTAAAATAGTCCGTAATAGCGCTGCAGTCGAAAAAGTGCAACCAATTCGAAGAGTTTAATAACATTTTTTTTTGTAATCTAAAAATTTTGGACTGGGATAATTGTCGAATTTTCATCACGAGAGGAAGCTCTCTACCAATATATAAAAATCTTATTATTCTCATATAGTGATTCGACGATCAATTTGTCATGTGGTACCAAACAAAAGCCCACCATATTACCGTATTTAAAAAGCGTTATATCATTACATCTTAAAAATTTTGAATAAGAATTTCCCATTTCCATCACAGTCACATTCGTTGTGAATATGCAAAAGCGATTTGACTATCTATTTTGGTCACAATGCATGCGCGTAGGTATAGTGAAAGATATGTTTCTATTTTTATACAAATTGGACGAACATAATTCTCATACATATCTACAAAAGAATTCTTGTCGATTTTATATTCGTCACAATAATTATTCGAATCCATCGCAAAGACCAGGGAGAAAGCCCTTCCCACAGAGAGCGTGTCTACACTAATGCGACATTTATGAAATTGTTCTAAAACTTTTCCTTGGAGGAAATAGCGCCTAATTGTGCCTTTCCTAACTGGCTAACTTTCCATCAAAATTTTTAATCTGGAAAGTGTAACAGAAAGAATTTCTCGTATCCTTTGACCTGTTGTGAGATTTTTATTACGCAGATTCGCACAAGTACAACAAGCTATGACGTCATTACCAACTAGGCTGAAATACGACTGCTCAGCAACAATACAACGATAACGTCATTTGCAGAGGGAGACATTTTTGGAGGAGGGATTGGAACGGTTGGGGCTTTTTTTTTGGGTGACTGGCCCCTTCCTTAGTAGTTTAATGTGGAGCTGCTAAGCCCAGCACCAGCAGCCAAGAGGATAGAATTTCGTAGGGCGAGATTCGGTATTATAAATGGCCTGTAAGTATCTGTAGGAATAATTTTCAGGGTGTTCTCTATGATGAAGATTGGGATTGGGGATGCTTTTGGGATGGACTGTTGTTGTTCTCCATCTTTATCCGTGATGGCATTGATGAAAGTGGGTCACACACACACACAGCCACATACATTGAAACTTCGGCTGAATAAAGACTAAGTGAACGCAATGATTTTTCAATGAACAGCATGCGGCGAAGAGTAATGAATGATTCGTCGGTGTTCGTTTAAAACTGGTGAAGTGGTGATTATTATGGCATTGAATGATGCTGGCAGGTACATATGAACTTGTTGGCTTCACCCCAAAAATCACTTTTTAAACTTTTGCCAGCTTCTGTTCGGACTTGGGCTAACGTTAAGAATATCAATAATAATAATAATAATATTTGTAAAAGTCATCTCTCTATACAACAAGGTGAGCAAAAAGATTTTTAGGGAAAGTATATAGAAGGCTATGTATGTATGTACAACTATGTCGTAATACCTCTCTTGGGAGGATAAACATCCCGAGGTCATTTGGGGCTTTTACAAATATCCGAACGTTACAAGGAATTTGACAGCAACTTTCAAGGTTGCTCTGCAGATTTCAGGAAGTGAGGGATATGTACATAGAAACATACCAACGAACATATGTATATCATTGAAATGGCCTACGAGGAGTAAATGCTCTTTCTATTTTTAGCTTCTGTACCTTTTCTCCTTGGAAATAAGCGAGCACAGAATTGATTACAATATTCTTGAACCTATTAAAGATTTATAACAAAATGATCACATTGATTTGGTTGAAGGATTTTCGCACACTTATTAATTCTCAGTAGAGTTTTTGTTTTTAATTGTTTTCTCATAATGAAAGTAAGGTTGTTTTTACAACAGTGAAATGTGACACATCAAAGTCAACCAAAGAAATCATAATTCAAAATTGGATTTTAATAAGGAAATTAAAGATCTTGGCATTTATAATATTATTTGAATCCTTCTGATTGAGAGTTTTGCCTTGGAGTTCTCCTCTGCGGCGATTATTTATTTGTTTTTTTAAATCAAATTACTCTATTCGATCGAAATAAGTAATTAAGTTCTAAAAACATTTCGATAAATTATTGGTTCATTCAAAATATAGAAAAATACTTATTTATATATTCAGCCTTAAGACAGACAAATAATATATCCATAGATTTGATTAAACTGAAGAGATATTAATCCTGAAAAGAGAACCCCTGTAACTAGGTCTTTAAATAGTAGGCTCAATTTCTTGAATTTTTTTCGGGAAACTAAGCCAAAAATGAAAGTGCTAGAAGTCGATTTAAACCACAATGCTAGACGCTAAGTATTTTCATATTTATACGCCCCTAATTTAATTAATATTAATTAAAACTATTTCTGTGACATACATACTTAGTATATTTATTACAAATCAAAAAGTATATACTTAAGAAAAGCCCAGACTTTGTCTGTAATGCGTTCGAATCCTAACATGCTTTTTATATCCTAGATAAAATCTAAAGGGTATACTAAGTTTTTTCATTCCGTTTGTAACGAATAGAATAATTTTGAATTTTGCATGTCTGTCTCTTTGTCCGTCTGCCTGTCCGTCCGCACGATAACTCAAGAACACGTTCAGTTGGAGTGCTGAAATTTTGCATTCGGGCTTTTAAAAAAAAAAAGTAAATTTATGTTTGAAAATAGGATAAATTGTGAAACTCCTTGGTAGGGTTGTCATACAAAAATTTCGATTTTCACTATATATTTGAGCACTGACCGAGAACACGTTAATGTAGAGAGTGAAAATTTTGTACACAGTGTTCTCATAAAAATAGTAAATATAATTTAAAAAATGGGATAAATTGGGCAACTCCTTTATGTTGCCATATAAGAATTTAGGGTTTTTGTACGGATACTGTGAAAAAATCAGTCCTAGAAGCAGGGTATCATAAAAATTGGTATTAGACCAATTCTAGCTTTTCTATTTGTTTTTCTTTAAATTTAAAAAAACTTACAACATATTTCAAAAAATTATTTATTACCAAATCTATAATTTTCGTGCTCCTTTATTCTCTACTGGTGTGGTGCGAAGAAAAGAGCAGAGAACAGGATTCGAATTCAAAGGGTCATGGTTCCCCCCATAAATCATTAAAGAATTATTAAAAAATATTTAATTAATTAAGTTATTTGAAAAAATATATATAATTCAACTTAAAAAAATTATAAAAAATATTTTATTCCAAAACTTAAAAAAAAGAAAAATTTATTTCAACGAATATTATTGTATGCGATGTGTATAGGTTTTACTCCGAATTTTAGTTGGGGTGATCATCAGAAAATATGTTTAAATGGCTCCCCCGTGATATTCTCGTATCAATTTTCTTGCTTAACGAGAAAAATGATACGAGAAAATGGCTTTACGAGAAAATTGATACGAGCAAATTTCGTACGAGAAAATTGATACGAGCAAATTGCTACGAGAATATTGCGTGATACCGTTTAAATATTTTCCAAAAATTTTTGTTTTATACTATAGGTAACTGCCTGCAAATTGAACCAAAAATGATGGATGCATAATTTTGTTTACAAATTTGTTTTCTTGTAGACAAAATTCGCTGTTGGACTTAGTGCTTGAAAGACTTTGATGTCCTAAAAATATGCAAAGTCTTACAATTTTTCTAAAGAATAAATGCTTATATTAAATCGAACAAAGTTTGGTGAACTTTTAATAAATGCTTATATTAAATCGAACGATGTTTGGTGAACTTTTGGTGCTGTTAACTAAAAAGGTGGTGATATTTGCTCTAAAACCAACCAATATTAGCGATAGGTACGCTAGATAAATCCCGGTGAATATTTTTTGAAATTATGCAAATTCGATCGATAAACTGCTTTTCCGTTTTTTTTCTGGAACAGTTTGATCGGGCCGTAGGTTTTTACATTTCGAAGAGCTCGTCAGTACATTCAAAACGTCTGGAGCTAACTGTTCTCCCAATATACGTGAAAAATCTATAATTCTAACAATTTTGATATGGAAATTCTACAAAAAAGGTACCCGATTCCATCTATTTTCGGATCAGCTTCTACAGTTATTACGAAAACTCCATGTACAAAAATTCAGCTCTTTATCTCACGCCTCTTAAGCAATGCTCAAATGTATATTGAGAAACGAAATCTTTTATGATAACCTTATAAAGAACTGGTACGAATTCGCCTATGTACGAGCTTGATCACATTTTTGCATACAATATCTACACAATTTTAGTTTACTGGGTCAACGCGTTCTTAAGTTATGGTGGTATAGCGTATAAGATTTTATTTTATCAATAAAATTGCAAACCGATGATTTATTTCAAAAAGCATCAGCAAAGTCACTCCAATTACTTTAGTAGGACAAAAGATAAATTAGTACATGCCGGTTTGAAACTGAGCCAACCAGAGCTCCACCCTTGGCTTGTATAGGTTCCTCTTTTGCGAAATCCTATCCATTTATCCTTTCCTTAATTCATTCTCCTCAGCCATCCACTCCATCCAACCACTTCAGCCTTTTAGTAATCTATTCATCTAGTCATTCCTTTCATTCGTTCATACCAGTGCACCATCTGAACATCACATTTATCCATCCCATCTATTGACCCTATCTATTACTCCTTTCCCTCGAATTATTTTATCAATCCATCTATATCCGACTATTCCATTTAATCCATTCAATCCAATCCACCTAGCAATCTTACCTTTTCATTCATCCCAGATGTCGATCCATCCAGGCTTCGAAGGTATCCCATATATGTATCTAACCATCTCACCCATTTAGTCAGTATCAAACCATTAATCTATGTGGCCGGTAATCCTATAAGGCCAGTTGACACTTATGCTGATCATTTAACGCTAGTGGCACCAGCACTGACATATAATAAGAATGGACTGAGCGCTCTTGCTTCAAATATGGCACAAATATTGAACAGGATGTGAAAACCCTTTATTTCGTGCAATTGCACACCGATTCATAATTTATTATTATTTGTCGATTGGAAACACTAAAGATGTTATAAAATAGTATTGCATTAAATTAAAATTATTTAGAAAGTTAAACTTGTTTTAATTAACCCAAAAACTCATTTGTAATATTACTGAAAATGTGCTCCTCTGCAGATTTGTTGTCGAATTTCCTTGAGCTTGTAAGAGATAGACGTATAAAAACAATATATTTGTCTGAATTTTTATGTCAATTCCAATGCATTGCAATTAATACAGCCGTACTGTTTCCAAAATTGGGTACAGTTCAGTGTACATTTTGAGCTTGAAAGAGACAAATAGATTTTAGCACAAATTTGTGCCATTTTTTGACTATAGGAATTAGATAGAGATGGCTCAGTCTATTCTTATTATATGTCAGTGGGCACCAGCATGAAAAAAGTATAATGAAAAACACTGATCACCCAGCTCACTAGCACGTGCTGGTAGAAAAGGTTGGATGACTTCCAACTTTTGCGCTAGTAGATTATGTTGATGCGAATTTAAAAATGGCTGCGACTGGTTAGTGGAGAGAGAAAGAAAGAGAGAAAGCAATATATTTACTAGCTCATTATCACAGAATATCAACTAAATCAGCGCTAACTGATAAGCATAAGTGTTAACTGTAGAAAAAATATAACATATATTATATAACTGTTATATAAAAGTTGAAATACATAATCGTTTCGGTAAATTAAGACACCTTAGTTACAATTTATTTTTATTTTTCAGTAAGATGTGCTATCTGTATGCGTTAAAGAGTTATTAGCTCAGACCTCTTCAGGTCGTACCGAAATTAGCCGATATTGTTTAAAATGACGTATTTGCAAGGGAACAAATTATCTTTGAAAATAGGATTCAGAATAGTTTTGAGAATAGGTTATGAGCTAATAGTCTACACTAAAAATTTCGAATTTTGTTACCTTTTTTATAATTTGACCACAATTTTATAATTCCTGAGGGATAAGAGTACGGTACGGTATGGTTGATCAGTTGTTGGAGCCCACTAAGTTCTGCATACGACTAACTTTATACAGTTACCGTACACCCTGTACTTTTAAAGATACATGGTGTTTTGTGAAAACCAAGCAACATTTCTTAATCACCCTGTAACTCCGAAACTGTTGATTTGCCCCACCCCCCTGCCGTACAATTTTTGTTTGCCTAGGTGAGTACTATTACCTCCCGCTCTACGGACCACCATGGAGGAAACACCGTGTATATTATATTGCAGATTTAGATTATAAATCTAAACAAAATCTAATTTATTATCAACAATTGTCATTGATTTGATCAATTCCTGTAGGTACATATGTATCAGTTGAAACTCGATTATCCGGGATACCCGGAAAATCGAAAATCCCGGTTAATAGAACGAGCTCAGTAAAATAAAGGAAAACAGGGTTTTTTTTTATAAAAAACTTCCAAAATTTCCATTCGAATATACACATACATAAGTACATAACTAAAATTGTTATATGTATTTTTTAGGCAGGTATATTACATTTACTTGCCATACATAGTTTAGATGTTTGCTTTGTTGCTTGTTTTTCAATAACTTTTCTTGGATCCTGTATAATTGCATCGCATCCAGGCGCGTATGTAGACTGCAGCTTGCGGGCGAGGGGGGTGTCAGAACTAAAATGTTCGAGGGGGGAGGAAAAAGTCGGAAGTAGTAGCTTTTAATTTTTTTTTATCATATTTAAGTTAGATATCACAAAATTCAATTTTCGGTTTGATTTGGAAAACCTGTCGATAATATTAACCATATCAATGTCCATCTCAGAGTGGACAGACATTAAGGACTCATATCCAAATACTCTTTCTCGTGCAAAGATTGTAGACATTGATGTGATGCAACCGATTCTATCAAGGCTGAAGTAAATGACTGAGAGTGACAGCTTGCACCTTGCTTCACATTCAAGGAATAGGAGTAGAAATGCATGATATTATGTCACTGACTATTTCTTTTGATGCAAACTTAACTGATCTTGCTTTCTTCTGAAAAAAATTATCAATAGTCTTATCAGTCTTCTGTTTTCCACTTTCGCTACTATTTCTACCTCCATCGCTAACTAGTGTAGCAAATTTATCCTTCTCCTAGAAATTAAAAGTAAACGTGAGGTTAAATTAATCAACACTACTTGAATTAATACGAAAGTACAAGAATGGCAACTGCCGCAGCAGAGGAAAGCGAATGGTTGTTATTATTATAGTCTTGCCATAAAAATTGTGAAGAAAAATTGTAGAATCAATTTTAGTGTTATAAATCCAACTTATCGTTTTCAGCAAGCAACCAAAATAGTGTATAAAAATTCACGATTTACCAAGAAACTGAACGCTTTGTTGTTAACACTGCACCTCGAGATGTATTTTCACCTCGCCTCGCCCAATTGCCTAGCCAAGCATCGCCTCGCCTCGCCTTGTTGGGCACGAACCCTAAGAAAAATTTAATGCTTCCCTACGAACGTAAATATCTTGAACAACTCAGGCTTAAATCAGTGTCGCTATGAAAAATCAACGGGTGGCTAGACGTTGATTGCATAGCTTCTACTGGAAGAACCGAAAAACAAAATTTGTTAAGTCAAGGCTTAAATAGAATTGCGACGGGCAACGGCAAATGACGAAAAAATGCCACTGTCGAACTTTTAAAAGCATAGGGTCTTATGCGAATGCCCAAATTACGACGGTTGACGGTCAGCCGGTCGACGAAGTTGCCGTCGGGACTGATCAATTTCTAACTTTTCCGTCGTCGCTGCAGTACTAACCAACAATATCAAACGAATGAACTTGTTGTAGTATTTTTTTTTGTCAAGGTTGTAGGATATCGCGGCAATTTTCAAAACAATGAATTTTGATGAAAAATTGATTGAGGAAGTGTAAAATCATAAAATAATTTATGATATACTAGACAACCAGTATAGACGAGTTGACAAAAAAGATATGGTTTGGATGGATATTTCGAGGCGCTTAAATACAAATGGTAAGGTTGTGATATTTTTGGGATTTAGTTTGATTTTAATTTAGTTAATTTCTGTATTTTGAATTTTTCCTTTCCACACTTTAGTCCATTGCAATTTTTTCAAAATAATATAAAATATTCTGGATAAAAATCTGTTTCAAAACGGTAAAAACTAATAACAAATGACATTTCCGTATCTTCTCTTTCACAATCGCCACTCACCGCCTGTCGTTGCAATTGTACTCCCAATTTTTCGTCTACTTGTTTTGACAGCGAATCTCCCGCTGCTATCTACCATCGGAAAATCAGATAGGTAAAAAAATTATGATCGCTAACCAATTTTTTAAAACAAAAACACTTTTTAAACTTTTTAATCGGCGCAACAAAAATATAAAAGCATCTTCATATCTGGGCTGCTAAGCAGCACTTGTCATTTACTAAAAAAATCAAATACTAAAATAAATATGCATTCGAAAATTATTTACTATCCTGTGCTAGGTATAATAGATGACTTTTCGACACTATATAAAAGCGCAAGAAAATTCCAAATAATGTGTACACGTTTAAAAGACAAAGAGCTACGAGCGAATGACTATTATGTCCAATCCACTATTACTACTTATAAGAAGACAAACAAACCGTATCATACTAAAATCGTCCTGTTAAACTTTTACAGCTCGCTCTACAGTCTAGCGCCCTATTCAATTCATTGCGAAGGTTAGGTGGCGCTTAGGGTGTGGGAGGGGGGGGGGGGTCATGAACCTGTGACCCCCTCTATACGCGCCTGATCGTGTATTGTATAGTTATTCCCTCATAATGTTGGTCTTCCAGAAAGTTAATGAGTGTGGTGTGCATGCTGTTATGGATTGTGAAATCGTAGTTTCGTGAGGAACTTTTTCACAACGAGTATCTGAACTATCACTGTCAACGTCATTTTGAGGATTGAGGATTGTATTTAGAATTTAATCGTCAGATAATGTAGTGAATATTGGAGCATTATGGTCGCTCTCAAACCAGCTTGAGATCTCTTCATAACTAAATCTAATAGTACAAAAATATGTTCCATCTCATTTTCTTGAGTTAGAGTTTCTGCTTCATCTCTCAGCAAAATATTGTGCCAAGTGTTTTTAGCATGTAGTCACATCATCCCATGAATTAAAGAGACATGAAATTGTATTTTTTATATAAAATAATTTTTGAAACGAGCATACATCTGAATTAGTTTTGTTATTTATAAATTTTCTCATGAAGTGTTTCCGATCACGACATTTCAAATTTCTTTTTATTTTTTAATCCTGAGGCTGAATCAATCAAGTGCAGTTCAGTGGTAAAAACTTCACGATTACATTGCCTCTCTGAAAATCAGATTCTCCTGGGTAAGCGGGACAGTTATCTAACAACAGTAAAATTTTACAGTCAACAGCCATACCAACTTCTTTTAAATGATTCTTTGCTTCCGGTATAAAATTATTATTAAACCACTGTAAAATATTTCCTGTGTGATCCACACCGGGAGATTTTTGTATTATTCTTGAAAGCTCTTGATCGAGCACTTTTTCCTATTACAACCAGCTTTCATTTGTTGGTTCCAGCAGCATTTGACCAGCTCAAAACAGTGATGCGCTCTTTACTTTCTTTTAAACCTTCGGTTGAACGCTCATCATTACAGACCAAAGTTCTTTTTGGCAATAGCTTCCAAAAAAGTCCCGTCTCGTCAGCATTGTGAATTTGCTCTGAATTAAAATCTTGTTCATCGATTAGATTGGACAGTTCATCAATGAACATTGTTGCAGCAAATGTAATCTGCAGATAAATTTTCACCAGTCGTTTTAAGACTATGAATACTGTAACGGTTGTAAAATTTTCTAAGCTATCCTTGGGAGTATTGATAAGATGATCGTATGTTAAGTTTTTCATGAAATTCTTTTGCTTTTTCAATTGCTAAGTCTCCAGATATTAGGAGATCCTTGGAAACGTTCCTGTCGGAACCATTCCTAAATTGCTTGTCTACCTGCGGATTTTAGAGTATTTCAAAATTTACGATTTTCCAGGCCCTTAACGGCGTCACTTTCTGCATAAAATTTTAGGATTTTGTCCTAATATTTTCTCAAATCATACAATGTTTGTTCTCCCATACCGTATTTTTTTGCTAATGTCTTTATGGTATTATCAACTTTCAAAGTGTGAATTATTTCCACTTTTTCTATAATTAATAAAATCATTCTCGGTCGTTTTGTCAACGACATTGTAATTGTAATATCTATCTACGTATAAATTTTATTTTAGGAAAACCACCTTAATATTTTTATTAAATTAGCTTACTTCAAAAACTAATTAAAAAGAAAGTACTGAAAACGCTCAGCACTTCAAGAAATTTTTGGAACAATTTTATACACTTTTACTTAAATGCAACTTTTACAAAAATTAGCTTCTTTTCCAAAAATTCGATTAAACTAATAGATGTTCTCCTTTTCTATACTGAAGGACGATATGCAGTTTAAAATTGCCTTTCTTCTACCACAGTCAAATTTTACTACGAAAGAGAGAAGGAAATCTAATATAACAGGACAAGCGAACGAAAGACAAGCATTAAAACAGATTAGCAACATTCAAATTACGACCTAAATGGGTAAAAGTTTGCCTTCTGCTCATGGAAACGACACTTACAAACTATGTACAAATACCATACCAACTCCTCTCATTTCTCGATATTACCGGATTCTTCATCCCGGATAATAGAGTCATTCCCGGATAACGCAAAGAAATCAAAATAGTCGCAAATATGATTCATGCCGGATAATAGAGTTTTCGATTAATTGAATGACGACTAGTCGAGTTTCGACTGTAATTTGTGGATTGATAGTGCGAAATAGTTGTCATCCCTCTGATTTTGTAAACTGGTTAAAATCGGTTTTATTATCCACCCACAATTAGATCAGTATAGCGCTATCAAGGTTTCTCTATGAAAAGCGGATTATACTCCATAGAATTTAAGGTTGATATTATATGTAGTTTGAAATAAAAATTTCTTTTTTACAGAAAATCTTGTAATTTGAATACTAAATTTAAAAATAGAATTTCTGAAAATATTTCTCAAAATAAACTAAAAAACTACAAAATCAAAAATCATCTACCCATTCGGAAAAATATATTTTCGGTTCTACTTATTAAGTGAACATTTATTTACAGGATTCATAGGAGATCCAACAGGACATGAAAATGCATCAGAAAAATCATTCAAATTTGAAAATATTGTTGATAATGATTGCTTTTCCTCTGCGTCCCTTCCCCCACATGCATACTGAAAGAGTCCGATAAAAAGAATCTTTTTACTTGTCAGTTCAGAATCCTTTAGCACTTCATTCTCAGTATTGATGATAAGTTGATTTTTATCAGCCCAATTGTTGTAAACTTTTGTATAAATGTTAATATTTAAATATCCACGCAACAAGTCATCATCAATCTTAAGTGGTCTCAACTGACGATCGAAACATTCACGTACAGAATTGCCAATTACATCAGATCCATTACGTTCGTAGATATCATTTCCCATTATTCGCATACTCAATCCCAGTGAATCGAATATAACAGAAGACAGTTGATAACTGATATGATGGAAATTATGTGAAAAATATCTAGATAATAAAGATTTACGCTTTTCATTTAAAAAATCCGATTTATCAGTTACAGACAAGCTTCGGACATGAGATTGTGATTTCTGATGCCGATAAAGTAAAAATGTATTCCGATGAAAACTTTTCGAATCGATTTCGACACTTTGATATTCATTTTTCAAATTTTCATCACTAAATGCTGAGAGATCTTTATCGCTGAATAATTGATCGAAAGACTCTGGGTAATTATCGCCTCGATCAGTAGTGATTTTTGGAAATTTCTCTGTGGTATCGAGGAAAAACTGCACCATGCTTGTCAATAGTTTTCTCGTATCATTGTCAAGAAATTTTTTCACATATATTCCAGAAAGTACATTTTTGAAATGTCCAAGAGAATATGAATAGCATATCAGGTCTATATCTTCATAATCTGCCTCACCAATTGTTTGCAAGTAGACGATAAAATTGGTAAAAATATAGTTCGCAACGACTTTAGGATTAAGTTTCGAAATTGTTGTGATAACTTTTCGAAGTGCTTCAGAGTTTTTTATTTCCACTGGGCAAGTATCATCTAATTTTTCGCCATAGACGATTTCCATTTGTCTGTCCCAATCCACTTCTGGAATTTCTTTTTTCAAACTACCAAAATCTGTTTTCAATTTGTTATCATCTGCTACCTGAATAGTAGATAGTGCTACTTCACATTTTTGCTCTAGTTGAACAGCATCATTTATAACATCATCTGGACTTTCAACTCCACATTTCAATAACAGTTCCTTCAGATGTTTCCTAGTATATTCATTTTTTAATGAACTCAAGTCTTCCAGTTCGATAGACACGTATCTGTTATAAGTGTGTCGATCAATCTGCATATTGTGATCCATAAAAGCCGAAATTCCGAAAGTATTCAATTCTGCATCGACTGATAGAAAATCAAATTTGTTTCCGTTCCAGTTGGATTCCAAGGCTGGCCATCCTTGAGGCAATTCTTCGAAACGAAATCCTCTTACAAATTTTCCGATATCCTCTACCTGACTATGTTGGCAGGAAGTGTAAAAATTTTTAAGTTTTACTTCAGCATCACTCAAATTTGTATTTCCTAAGTAAGTTTTAACAATTTCACTGTTTTCTTCTAAGTCACCGAAATCACGGTCTTTACTGATATTCCTCTTCGTACACACATACTCATGAAAATCCACACAAGGATCAATTTCGGTTGATAATTCTGATTTGACGAAATCACTATAATTTTTCAAGAATGAAATTTTTTCATCCGGAAAGTCAGCAATGTTTTCTATAGGCCCACATGATACTAATATTTCACTCACAAGCAACACTTGTATTATAACAGCGAACACAACTACCGTACTAAGCTGAAACATAATTCGATTTTCAAAATGATAACTGAACTAAACTATTTCTGGCTACCGTCCTCTATTTATGTAGTTAATTTAAAGATTTTTTTTAATGCTTTATCTTGAGTTCAAAGTTGTGACTGCGATTTTTGTAGAATGGGCATTTTACTAATTTTCTTATCCTTCATTGATAAGAATAACTTGTTCCGATTAAGTGTTTACAGCAATTAATAAAATTAGCATTTATGGGAATAATAAAAAAAAATGCAGAAAATTTAAATCGAAGCGAAACTGAAACACATGCATTTATAAAATGTTTGCACAATGTAGAGCCACATCTTAATACTTTTCTGAATTTGTATTTATTTAGATTCATTATTAGATCTGAGGACCATAGAGAAAAACAATTTACTTAGATTTAAAAAAAAAATGGTGACAGTGAAGGAAGGAAATGCTTGGAAATAAATACAATCTAAATTCTACAGAAAACATCACTAAAGAAAACACTTGCACAGGCATAATAGGCGAAGTCCACACGACAACCGAATTATTAATAATAAAACAAAAATAATAAATAAGTCAAACTTAAGTAAGTCAACTTTAATAAGGCAATGTGGAGGAAGTTTTTAGTATATATCCTTAAGAGGAAATTGTCGATGCAAACAATTGCAGCACTTCATTAACATCGATAAAAAAGTGTTGGAAAAAAGGTTGTGAAAATGGCTGCATGTACGTGATTATAGTGATTATAAAATGAAACTTGTAAAGTCTCGGGGCACATGTAGCGCAGATTTGAAAAAAAGAGGACAGATAATGTTAAAAAATTATCTATGTATTTGCTAGGATGTATTTTTTCATATTGTCAAGCCGCAATTGGTAATAAGGAAATTTACTTACCATTTAAATACGTATAGCAAAAAAGGGGTTTTGAATAAAATACATAAAGTCTTACTATAATGTTTTACTATTATGAGGGTTTGGTTACTTATAATTAAAATTTATTATTTATTATTTATTATGTACATGGCTGTTGAAAAATGTGATACTGAAAAATTTGTCAACTCTTTTTTTTTTCTTTTTTTTTTTTTAGAGGTTTTAATTGATTTTGCCTTAGAATTATTACCATTGACCCTTCTTTTTAATTTAAATTAGACCATCCTCAATAGGACGCAACTAAGAGCCTTTTGAAGAATTTTCATCCTTAAGTATATAAAGAATTTTTATGCAATTTAATTTCTCTACTGTTTGTTTGACGTAATGCGATATGAAAAGGTTTGACCATAATAAAACTTTATCATATGGATGTTTTCTTCCAATGAAGTCAGCAACAAGGGACTTATATCTACAAACGGACTTATATCATTCGGCAGGGATACCTAAACGAACATACTTTCTTCCAAGCATAGAAAGCATTTTCAACAAGTTTTTATAACCGCTGCATTTGCACTTTCTTGTTGCTTGTTTATGAATAACTGACGCCATGAGGACCTGCCCTACAGCAGCCATGGAAGCCTTACTAAACTTCCCACCTCTGCATTTGTAGGCGAAACAGGAAGCGATCTCCATTGCTATCAGATTTCAGATTGCTGAAGGAGAAATGGTCAAAGCCAGGTGATGTGGTTGGTCATTTAAGTATCTTAAAACAAATATGCTTCGAGCAAATGACGACAATATCTGATATAATCACATCCAAGGTGGATTTTTTAAGACCATTCAAACATGGTTTTGGGAGACCGACAACAATGGTGTTCCACTTCTCCTTTCAACAAGGATCGATGATGTGGTATCACAGACGGTTCCAAAATGAACTGTGGGGTCGAACTGGGCGTATACGGCCCTAAATGTCATATATCTCTACCCTTACCATATTCCAGAACGAGGTATTAGCAACAGAAGAATGCGCCAATACTTGCATTGAAAGAGCCATAAATGGCTCAGCCATTAATATACTGTCGGACAGTCAAGCCGCTCTCCAGACCTTTAAAGCCTACACTATCAATTCAAGGATTGTCTGGGAATGCTTGCAAACCCTTAAAATTTTATCAAAGAGAAACAAAGTTATCTTCATGTGGGTACCTGAACATGAGGACCATAAAGGCAATGAAATTCCTGACGACCTAGCCAAAATAAGAAAGAAAACCACCAGAACCATTTTGTGTCACTTCAAACTGCTACCTCAGAGATATCCTAAATAATTGGGGGAATAAGAAGCATCTGTGTCGTTAGCTCAGAGGTAAGAGCAGTCGCCCGGAAAGCGGAAGGTTCCGGTTTTAAATCCCACACGAAGCGATTGTGTTTTCCTCTTGCATTTATGATTTAATTTAGAATTGTTAAAAATGAGAGTTCTTAAAATTCTTCTATTCTCCATCTATGATCGATTCTACAAATTGTGAGATCGATTCCCGCATGGGAAAAACATAGAATAAAAATTCCTTTATTGGGATAAACTTTTTTGCCTGAGAGAGGTACCTGTAGGTACTTCGTCAGGCAAAAAGATTTATTGACACCTCTGGCGGACTTCTTAAAAGAACAGACCTCAAAATTACTACAGAGCTCTTCTCAGCGCATTGCTCATTGAGGTATCACCTATACAAGATGGGCTTGGATGAGACTTCATCCTGCCGCTTCTGTCAGGAAGCTCGGAGCATCTGCTTTGCATCTACGAAGCATTGACCAGATGAAAATTACTCCACCACAAATATGTTTTTCCACCACCAAACTACGCGTAGAACCTAAGTCCTTCATTTACAGTTTAAACCTAGAAAGGGAGTAAATTGAACGGGGACTCACTATAGATCTTTCACGTTGAATGTTTGAGTCGAAATTTTCAATACATTCAATTTCCGAGGGAATGTTCTTCAAATGACAGCAAAAGAATGAGAAAGAATGAACCTCAATCATTCAGAATGAAAGAATTTCATTCTTTTAGTGCCCGTGAAATCGAGCAGGTCGAAACAAAACTATTACGACAATCAAGTATTTGTGAATTTGTGATTATTACTAATATATATTTATAATTTTGGGTTGCAAATCAGATATAGATAATTATTTAGTTGGTTCAAACTGAATTTGTGTTTAAATATAAGTTCATATATTTTTAGTTATAGTTTATATAGCATACTCTAAATTTTGAGATTAATTGAAATTTTGTTTTTTGTTAATCTCCTATCTCCACACGCAATTTGAATGATCTGTACATACATCCATATAAATAGGTACCATCAAGTAGCATGAGTTATCAACACTGCCAAGCAGGCTGAGTACCTTCTTGTTGTACTGCATCAGTGACGTACCTAATTTATACACAGCACATGAAGAAAGCACATACCGATATGCAACTAACAAACAATTACAAATTCAATTGCATGATTTTTCACAAAGTATTGATGCTAGTCCAAGTTGAGTTCCTCTGTGCAATTTATATACACATAACACATAGAGCATTTGTTTAAAATACAAATTGGGCTCGATATGATCTTTCTATCAGCTATCATTCTCATCGCTAACTGATAAGTGATAATGTATGTATGTACAGGCGCACGATTTACCTGGTACATTGTTGGAGATCAGTTGGTTTTTAGAGTTCTGCTTGCGTGGAGATTGGAATGCAAACAAATTTCAAAAGAATAAAATTTGATAAGTTTTCCTTTACCATCAAATAAGTTGTGCTCATAGATATTATTAATAAAGAGATAGAATTTGTCGAGTGAATAAAAAATCCTGTCTTAAGATAAGAACACTGATTCTTCAAAAAAATAATTAGATCAATCCAAGCACATCCTTACAAAAGTTTGGGAAAAAGGAACATTTTTGCTGAACATCGGAAATTGATTGGGCGAAAAATGAAAAAAAAATATAGGCATTTAATGGAAAGTGAAATATTGTCAATGTCGGCCGACCCATGTTGTCTAGGTTGGCCCATCGCTGAAAATCAACGAAATAAGTACTGAAATGTTTGAAAATGACCTGGAAAGATTTACGAAATAATTAATTAATTAATGAAATAAAAATTCAAATTTGTAGCATTTTTCTGTGTTTGATTTATTTATTTTATTTATAATTTAATGCATGTGTTATTAATTTTCATTTTGTTTCCATTGACGTTACTGTCGTTTTGTAGCATCGAAAATTGGCACAGCGTTGTCAACACGTGCCTTACCGCGTATAATCACGGTGGACCGACCCTGACTAAACAAGTGGGCCAACCTTGACGACAAAGCGCCATTGTCACATCACCTCACATCACAACCAACATGTTACAGGATTGAATTTTCCGCTTGGTTTGTTTTCAAACATGCACAACACATTCACAAAAACAATGCTTACCTTAACGATTGCATCTTTTTGCTTCACTTTTTGGCCATATTTACTGCTGTTAAAAACTAAAAAAGCGCAGTGTGCCGAACTAGACGACGGAGACCAACCCTGACGACATTCCCCTATATAAACTTAAGAAAAGCCCAGACTCTGTCGAATTTTGTAACGCGCTCGAATCACTGTATACTTTAAAAAAAATTTAATTTAATTTAATTTAACTTTAAAAATGTTTAAATAAAATTAAAAAAAAGATACTAAACAAATAAGAAAAATAAAAAGAAGTGACAAAAAAATATATGTATTTTATAAACTTAAAAGAGAATCCCATTCTAAGAACGGGGCAACTCTAGTTAGTTTATAATAATCACGCATTTTACCATAACTGTGTATTCTGCATATTATCTATTACTTTTGGCTCCAATCCCAACTTTTGAGTATTTTGGATACTTCGCGAACAAATCCGCCACCAATTTGGTAATATTTAACACAAACTACTTTCGAATCAGATCGGAGACTGCAAATCCATCTTTATCATTACTCTGTCGAAAATGTTGTGACAGGGTTATCAACTCATGTTGGCAATTTTATTTTATAATATAGAGGGAAGTGTACTTTAATTTAATTTTCCTTCTAACATTAAAAAATTATTCAACTAAAATTAATGTTTTTTGAGGCCAGCCCGTCCCTTTAACTCGTACACGAATTTGTCTGTCTGTATATTCCTTTTTTACTATTTTCGACGCTCTCGTAGACCCCCTTTTCGTCATTACAGCGAGCTGAGATTTGGCACACAAGTACATGTCGCGTGACAATTGAATCTAACAAAATTTGAACTGGAAATTTCCATGGAAAACTCGGAAAATCGGGAAAAATCATTTGAAAGTTTGGTACAAATTTGATTAGCGATAAATCCGTTTCAGGAAAAATGCAGAGATTTCCGATTTTTCCGAAAAAAAACTTCCGGAATTTTCCGACTTTTCCGGAAAATTTTCCGTTAAAAAAGTTTTATAAATTATGCAGGATCAAGTTCCCTATCAACTGGCATCATTAATTTCTCTCCGACAATGGTGAAAACTTGCAGAAAAAATCGAGGAAAATTCATGTAAAACGCTTTTCCGGATCTTTTCCGACCAAGGAAGCATTTGAACGTTTTGCAACCTAAGACAAAGTTGTAGAGCGAAATGAGTTGCATAAAGTTGCTTTTGTGGAAAATTCCATGGAAAACCCGGAAAAGCGAAAAATCATCGGAAAAATGTTCATCGATATGATTAGTGATAAATCTGTTTCAGGAAAAGTGCAGAATTTTCCAATTTTTCTGGAATTTCCGGAATTTTCCGACTTTTCCGGAAAAGTTTCCGACAAAAAAGTTTTATAAGCTATGCGGAATCATTTTTTTCCGTCCTACTGGCATCAATACTTTCTCTTCAACAATCATGAAAACTTGCATGAAAAATCGAGGAAAATTCATGTATAAATTGTTAAAAAACTTCACAGTAATAGGAAAAGTCTGTGGAAAACATGGAAAATCGGGAAAATTCAGTAAATCAGTGTCTTTTCAGCCGTCATAAAATTGTTTTAAAATATCTCCATGCAGCACGTAATATCAATTTAGTTAACGTGAAAAATGCAGAAAATAAATTAAGTAAAAAACGAGTTTTCAAACAAAACTGAGGCCAAGCCGCATGAAAAAGTAGAAAATAAACTTTTCTTCACACACAGAGGTGGACTCAGATTTTATTCGCTGACAATCACCGATATATTTCATTATGATCAATCAGAGGTAATAAGTGATTTGATTCATAAAGAGAAAGAATATTCAAGAGAAATGTCCCAATCAAAAAAGCTCCTAAGCGTCTGGAACGGAAATTTTTAAAGGATGCTAACTTGAAAAAATATGTATATGAAAATATCATCAACGAACATTCAAGTTTGAAGCACATGTATGGGATAAATACAAATGAAAACATCAAAAAATTTAAATTTGAAAGGATATTAGCAGAAATTTTCATAAAACTCATTGTCACACTACTAATTAATTTATTTACAAAATTTCTATTCTATATACAACAAAGGACTATCTTTGTACGCGCCATTATTTTCAAATTAAAATTGTTTTGTACTAACAATCGTCGAATTTTAAATTATTCCCATCCTCCTTGCCAACAACAAAACTGTTCAGTTCCGACTTTGTTTTTGCAGACGACAAAATTCTATTTTTAGAATGAAAGTGTTTTTCATGAGGTTTATTTCGACAAGCGCGCGCCCTACAGCAAAATTTCGCCAGGCGGGAGCATTGGTTTGGTATGAGTATGTACATATGATAAAGGTGCGCTCTTATATATCCATATATATATATATGGATCTATGAGCATTATATATCCTTATAGATTCGATGACGTCAATAGGCAAATTTCTGTTCTTTGTAATAAGAGTGATCCTGCAAATTGTGTCGTTTTCCGAGAAAGAGAAAAACCAAAATATTTGGGATTATACCAATATTCCAACGAAAAGAGTCTATGTATAGGAATTAACATAAATGAATTAAATTTTCCGTTATTTTGATTTTCTGCAAATCCCTTTAAACCAGGAACAGGAAAAAACTTGAAGCTTTATATTTACGTCACTGTTGCTCCAGTTTCGCTTAGTAAGACTGTAGACTTCAGTGGTAAAACTGGAACATTGTACGCATGAACCCTATTGAGTAGAACCTATCTTGCCTGTATTCTGAAGGTATATAACCTCGGTTTGGTCCATATTCACACACAGACAAAATCTCTATGGGAAAATCTTTCCTACTGACCCAGTTTCCCAAGCCAATGACGTCAGTAGTGTGCACATTGTTATTATATATTCCTCGTTTTGCTCATCATGAATGTGTTATAGCTGTAGATGACCACTGATAAATTGCATGAATCAATGGTTTTGTGCCAGCCACTTTAAAAACTCACTGGGGAGTTTGTTGGATTTTTTTTTTTTAGCATGAAAAACTTTTTTTTTTTTTATTATTTTCCGCCAAAAAATCATCCTTCTAGGGCAAATTATTCTCTACTTATTTTACTTATTTTATTTACGTTCAACGCCATGCCTCCCTGTTTAGAGAAAAACTGTTTTGCCTCCATCCAACTGTAAATAATGTCCTTGAGAAACTTATTAATTTATACGTACTTGATCTAATTAATACTAGAAATTACGGTGATTTTTATTATTAAGTAAATTAAATGGCTTTATATAATTATTATAGTCCTGCATGACGTCCACAACTGACGTCATCGAGTGCGCAAGTTTCTGAATGCACTTGCTTTTTATGTTAATTCATAGATATCCTTGCTGTTGGAGCGCAGTACCACTTCGACTGTAAGGATTATGTGCAACGTATATAAGTTAGCAGCAGCATCACTATTATGTGGCATCTGTCATATATGTAAGTACCGAAATGCAATCGAGTGTATAGGAGGCATTTTGATATTATGAATGAAATGGCACATAGCTATAGTTGGCTAGATTTTTATATATAAAACAAACTAGGTCAAAGGTATTCTATACTATTTGAAAGGACGACGGCAAGCTTTCAGTGATTTTCTAAAATGTCAACTATTATTTGTAATGTTGCATGTATGAAGTACTACTAACAAAGATTTCGATGTTGTTGGGTAAAATAATTTGAAGTTTTATACACTTTCATATATGTATGAATGAAGTATGCAGGTATCAATCCATATGATGCTAAGTTTTAGCATTTTATGATTTTTATTTTAAATAAATATTTAACTTTCCTGGATTTTCATATTTTATTCTTTTATTTCTAACAATGGCATCTATATATATTGTTGAATCGGATGGATTAAGGATTTCAGTCACAAATAAAATTCACTTGCCCTTTACATTACAATTTTTAATCTGCCAGAGGGACTGATTTTATTTACTCCTTTGGAATATATGTCTTTATGTTTCTTTGATAAAAGTGAGGCTATGGAGGTTTATAATTACGCTTTTAAAGAAATAGAAGCAATCAGCATGAAATAGCAAATGATTTTAAAGATAAAATTTCACAACCTAAAAACCTACCCGAGTAACCAGATATGACATATAAGGGACAAAACATCGACAATTTTGTGTCATTTGTAGACAAAATTATGTAACAAATATGATTTGGAACTGTGGTCAGAGTTCACGCCAATTGTCACATTATAACTATGTCACATGAACAATATTTAAAATTATCAGAGTAATGTTAATAAATTTTGTAACAAATAATCCGCTTATATTTGTGACATTTCAATGTCGTCATTTTGTCAAACTGTAATAAATAGTCTAAGCGGTATTTAAAACTGAAGTTGTAAAAAATACACGAATTTTTGAAAAAATAATTTTATTTCTCAAAATGTTATCTCTAGTGCAGCGTTACGATCTTTGTTGCGGATACTCTTACGATATCTGAAAATAAAGAAAAATAAAAACAATTGAAACTGGAATTATAAAAGGAGTTAATAAAATCAATTAACCTATATTTTTGCCAAAAAAATTTATTTTCTTTTGAATACTGATTTTCAATAGTCGGTTAATAACACGACGGACGGCATTTTCAATACTTTTCACTTCGATTAATTTTCTATAAAATTAGTTGCACGTTATTCTAACAAAGTATTAGTCATATAATGGAATTTTGTCACACTTTGTTAACAGTTTGTTGTGAAATTTTTGTCAATAAAAAATGGTATAAGTAGCAGCATAATATAAATGTCAAACTATTGTGCGACATTTCGTTTTCACAATAATTTCCTCTTTTTTGTGAAAACCTTTCGACATTATTTTGTGATGACATTTCATGGCTACCCGGGTAGGCACCCGGGACATATCAATGAGATTATTATCGGAGCAATGATCATTGTATAGCTCGTGTGTTATTACATTATTGGCACAATTGCAAATCGTTTCATAACTGCACCATATGTCCCTACAAGCTCATTTATTTGCAATTGTCGGTAAGGGCGCTTTCAGTGGTGAGAAACTGAAAGTTATTGGGAGATCCAACTGGTTTTTCAGCCACCACGTGTTTTGTCAGAAATCAATTGTGAAATTTGATGATACATTTCTTAAGGTAAATCCTTAAATTTAAATTAAAAGGATTATTTTATAAATAATAGGTACTTATAGATTTATTTTAACTGCCATCTTATGAAAGAAAAGAAAACACTTTGTTTTTTCCACAACGTAGATATATATTTTAATTTTTCATAATATTACAAGAAGAAATTTAACGTAGGTAAATAAGAAGTGTTTTCTTAAGTTTTATAAGATGTCAGTTGAAATAGATTATTATTAATAGAACTTTTCGACCCAGCAATCAGAGAGGTCTCATCGGTATGGTTATCTCCTTCATTATTATTAATAGTTAAATTTTATTTATATTACTACTTTACTTACAATAGTCCATAAACGTCTACGCAACTTGCTTTTTCCATTTGACAAAAGAGTCACAAGCGCCCTTAACTTCTGTATTTTATAAATATTTTCTTTCAAACATAGTTTAAACGCAAATTGCTTAAAAATTTTTGACTTCCACCTATAGTGACTAATTGAATTAAAATATTTTAATTGTCAAAAGCATTCAATTCCATTTTACAACACTGTGATAGCTGCTGTCAAATTGTGTTGTGAGTATATTTTGACTGTCGTGTACCACACCAAAGCAACAATGACCATTCTAGCGCATCATCTGTTTTGGGTAGGAGCTCTAGTGCAGAACGTTCAAAAACGGAGTTATGTTTGGACTTAGACTGCAAAGAAATGAAACAAGCTATGTAGACTTAAAAAATATTAAGATCTGCATTTCGTAAAGAGTAATTTAAATCATATTTTTAAACCATAATCCTACCATGAATGGTCTAAGGAGACAATACTTATTGAAACTATGCTTGTCATTCACTTGACTCTCGGTATGTTGGGCACATTGGAACAATTGAAGAAGATAATCGAGGTGTTGTTCGCTAATGTCTAGCTATACCAGGAACCTAAGTCCGAAACAAAATAAATTGTTAAAATGAAAATTTGAAATTAACACAGCTTACGATTGAACATTATCATTAATTCCAACTTTTTTTCGGTATAAAAATAAAGCAGCAATAGGCCAGGCTCTGGCCCCTCTTTTAAGCAACGACAAACAAAATTTCAAGTATTTAGATTTTCGCGAAAAAGGTATTTTGAGAATAAGCTGTTTAAAGTTATCAAGTATGTTATCAACAATGTTTAACCTTCATCAGGATAGAATGGTTTTATAACACAAACGGATAGAAGAGCCTCAGAGGCTCATAGAACAAAATAGCTCAAATTAATAATTCTAGAGTGCTATTACTTCTTTTAATTCAGTTTATTTATTGAGTAAAATAGTAACTTTAAATATTTAATTATTTTTTATATATATATATGTATATCATTGTTTGTATATACTATTACTTATTAATACATTCAGTACATTTTATTTTTTTTGTTGAATGCTGTGTACAAACATTTTTAGTACAATTATCGCAGTGCTGTTTGGTCATGCGACTGATTTTATTTGGAGACGAATAGCAGCGTTTGCACTTTACTGGTGGTGCTGATGAACTTGATGCTCTGTTTTCTTCACTGTTATCATAAAGAATTTCATTTATTACAAAGATATGAGCTGCACTGATTCCTTTGTATGTGAGGCCTAACTAAAGCTGTTACGACTTCCCGGATAAACAATTTGCTGTTAGTTAGTGGTCTTTTAGAATTCCAATCAGGATACATATATTTTCAAATAACTAATGCAGCAATTCCACTTACATCAATAAGATTTTGAAAATATGCCATTGGCCAGCGGTTAGTTTTGCGTCTTGTGGTATATGCGTGGCATAATTTATCGAGGGTATTTACGCCACCTTTAGTGTGATTATAAAACAAATTCATCTCAGACTTATTTTTATTATTAACATCTGTACTTGTTGTATGAGATTTCGTGGATAATAATAAAACGCAGCGATGTTTTTTTGGTACATACGAAATTAGCGATACAGTGTTTTGAAATCCAAACAAATTACTTTGGATGGCTCTCGATGGATGCGGTAGAAAAGACGATGGTAGGTACACATGTTTTATTTTTTCTTTGTGTGCCTACGCTTGTTAGCCCTTTCGATAATAAAGAATTGACTAGTTCGTAAATAGTGAAAAAATTATCAAAAGTAATATTTCGATTGGTGTGTACAAATGAATCACACAATGCTTCCACGACGTTTTGGGCTAAATTTTTGGCTCTTGTATTGCCTTCTTTGCCTAAATATGGTAATCCTTGCAATGGATAAGCAGTCTAATTTTCTACAATCAAATTTTCATTCCGTATTTGTCCGGTTTACTAGGAATATATTGTTTGAAGGGTACTCGGCCACGAAACGGTACTAACTGCTCATCTACTGTCAAATTTTGTCCAGGGATGTAATATTTTAGAAAATGTTTGTTTAGAATATTCTAAACATCTCTTATCGGGGCTATTTTATTTATTTTATTTCAATAATACAACCAACATTGAGTTTAAGAAAATGAAGGTGTTGGTAAGTTTTTCAATACGGCGGGAGATTTGTAATTATTCGGAGTTTTGTTTATCTATATAATATTGGATTGTAATTATTCTGAAAAAAAAGATAAATAAATGAAATGGATGAAAACATTTTTAATTACATGAAAATGCATGCATTTATGCATAATAAGAACCATGCCTTTTTGTGTCCAGTGGCCGTGAATGTAACTTGCTTGGCTTCAGTAGTCGGCCACAAACCTGAAGTGACTTGTGGCCCGTAAATGTTTTTTGGTCCTTACTGTTGGCTTCAAATACAGTATTTTCTTGCACTCAGCCATTGTCCACTTACGATGACTAAAAGAAGAATGGGGGTTCGGGAACCGAACACGAAAGACAGACAGCAAGATGTATAGAGAGCGGACGACAAGTAGCCGATAATAAGCCGGAAAGGTGGCAAATTAAAACGAGATGAATTATAGAATTTTTAAACCAACTTTCCAAAAATCGAGTTTTTCGAGTGCTATACTGGAATCCTTCCTAAAGCAAGAGTGCTTAATTTAATAGAAAAAGAGAAAACTGCAGAACTGATTAAATTAGACATAAATGTCGATAAAAAAAAATGAAAAAGAAAATGATATTCTTGGTATCATCATGTGTATATAGATGGCAGCAGAGAATAAGTAGTCTGCACCATTTTTTACAACAGAAAGGGTTCGTACTGTCCCTACTATTTTTAATGATAAGATTGAAGGGATAATATTGAAAAAAATTATATTTTTCTTGAAGTTTTTACAATTATTTTATATATTTTAGAAATCCTAGATTACTTGGTTATAGTTTTTTATTAATTAAATTTGAATCTTGAAAGCGCTTCTTATTCGGAAATCTCATTTTAATATAATAACTAACAATTATTATACTTTATTAATTAGGATATTCTGTATGCATTACAGCCGTGACTTTAAACATCCTGACTATCTCCTGCAGACGTTTTATAAAGTAATATCCATTATCTCTTAGGTGCAAGAAATCTACATTACAGCCCATTTCTAACGCACATAACTAATGCTAGTAGAGCAAAATGGGTTGGACACACCATAATATTAAATGTTATTTTGAATTTTGCATGTCCATCTGTCTGTCCATCTGTCCCTCTGTCCGTACTCACGATAACTTTTCGCATATGGCCTTTTAAAAAAACAAGAAAATCCAAATTAGAAAATGTGACCAATCGCGTGACTCCTTCCTGGGTTGGCATACAAAACTTTCGCTTTTCAGTATATATTTGGACACTGCCTGAAAACGAATCGATATGGAGAGCTGAAATTTTTCCACTGCGTTTTCATAAAAAATAGTAAATAACATTTTCAAAATGAACTAAATCGGGCAACTTCTTCTTGGTGTTGCCACTTTATTTAACTTTTATTTTCATCTAGGGTAGGCATAATATTATTGGTCCTAGACCAATTATAACTTTTTCTCATGTTATCCATTACATTACAGATTCCTACAATCAGCAGAAGAATCAACAAAAAAATTCTTAGAATCAGCAGAAGAATCAACAAAAAAATTCTTAGAATCAGGAGAAGAATCAACAAAAAAATTATTGGAATCAGTAGAAGAACCAACAGAAAAACAATGATTTTCCAACAAACAAAGAATTGACATAGCAATTAATATAAAAAATGAAGTTGTAAGAACTATGGAAAAAGGATATTTCACCTATTAGTAAGAGTTAGTATAAACTAAAAAATTACTACTTCAAAATCAAATTGACACGAAAATTACTGAGCTAAAGATATAAAATTAATTGCAATTCAAAATTTATTTTTCAAATTATTGGAAAAAAAAAATCTGAAATAAACTGGAAAAATCTTCTTGACATGATACCTATAAATAAACTAAATAATTTTTGATATTATGATATAACACTTTATTTGTTGGGTTGTTGACCAACATGTCGACCGGGATGTTGTGCCTTGTTCTAAATCAATCTTTAAGGAATAAGAGATTCCATTATTGCACAACTTAAGCGGGATTTAGATTATAATGGCATGCATTTTTTACAGAAATTGTGAGGGGATTGTTTATTGAAATTTAAATGCTGCCGAAGCAATCACTGCAATACCGCACACGTATACTCCACGCTAGTTTTTATGGTATAAATTGCAAACTGTCAAACTGTTAAATTATTAAATTGGAATATCTACTTCAAAATTATCTTTAATCAGGCTCTGGACGATGAACTGCCTCCGAAATAATTTCAATGCTTAAATTAATAAATATTTGCTATAAAATAATAGTATAAAACGTGTTGCCAGTAGTCAAAATTGACGGATTAGGGTTGTTAGTAACAATGTTTTAGTTTCAGTAACTATAAAAACTTACTATACTTGATAACTTTTTATAGTACCGGACACGCACACGTTGACAAATCGTAGTCTGGAAAAAATGCAAAACTCGTTTGCTTCTCTCGTCACTCATAAATAAATTTCCGTTTACGATGTATTATCTTCCATACAATTTCCATAAAAAATGCATGCCATCGTAATGTAAATCCTCCTTTAGAGTCCGTATCTATTAACGAAATTTAATCCGTGAAACTGCTGCAATAATTGCATCAATTATTGATGTTCACTTTTTCATCTAGTATAGTCATTTAATAGCAATTGGTATGGAATTTGTAAAACTATCTCCCAGCTACAAGAAAAAAACATAAATTAAGTTCCATTTCTGATTTCGTTAGCTTAGCTAGTCAAATTGACTCGTGTAGTAAGCTGCAGGTGATTTTTAAACAATTCTGTATCTTCTGTACGTAATTTTCTCAAAAGATTTTTCAAAGCTCCCAATTATCTCTTGTTTTTATCCACTCGCATATGAGAGAATTTTCTCTTCCAATATTATTTTTTAATTTTTCGCCACTTTCTGTTCTTTTTAATAATAGTTTAAATGTAGCTGGTGTGGGATATTAAAAGAATTCTTCTTCTTTTCACCAACATTTCCAGTTGTATTTCAACGCTTCTCCAGGGATATAAAAATACATGAAAATGAATTCATTTCGTAACAGTAAGACAATTACCTTAAGAAATTATCAATAGGAATTATTTAAATTACACATTAAAAAATTAAACAACTTTAAGAAGCATCACAAAAAATCTAAATAATTTTACGGCTGTCAGATAGTATCCTAGATAAAAATACAGCAAAACAGATAGTCTAGTACATACTAGTATAACAAAGTGGGAGTAAGATCTTATCAAAACTAGAATAACATCAATTTCTTTCATCATATTTTTTTTTTAAACAAACATGTTGATATTTCACAAGTTTCACATCAGCTGGTTTTATAAGACTATACTTAAATACATCGAAAAGTTTACTAATAGCAGATAACATAATCAATTTGATTATTAAATAGATCACGTTTTGTATGGAACTCATTTTCGTACTGGCACAAGTCGACTCCAGAGATATGTAAAAAAAGGGAATGAGGAAGTGAGCACGAGGTTATTTCTAACTTCATTTCTAAAAACCATCTTTGGAAAAAAAATGTAATTTCAATTTTTTTTTTCATTTACAATAAAATCTTAAAGGACGAAAAATAATCGGCGTTTCGAGTTAATTCCTTAATCCATGAACGAAAATGAAATTTATTTGGCTTTAGTACAACTCACGAAAATTACCATTGTGAAAAAAAAACTATTTTACTTTTCAAAATATCAAAATCAAAAAATTAATTTTTAACATTTCAGAGCTCTCATTTAATTTATTTTTAGAAAATTATTCTTATTTTAAGGAAATCCTTTGTAATAATATGCGTAAGTTACCTGCATTTTCTTTTTAATCTAAAATCATTTTCAACTCACTCAGATATTTCACTGTTACGTTCTGGGTTCATACTTTGACGTCATTGGTGGCAGTTTATCGAACTCTTATGGTTCTTTGACCTTTTGACCTAATAGGAATTTTCTCTTCATATATTGCACTTACACAATTGCATTGTAACACCTATCGGTAGAGTGGGAAAAGCTCTGCACCCACATTGCAGCAGGGGAAATTTGTCGATTATACTATGTATACACTTTCTGACTGTACTACTACGACTGCAATATTGCAGTTTAGAGGAGTTCAGTACTGCTGAAATTATAATAAAGGGAAATTCCGGAGGGAATAGAAGTTGCTCTGATTAAATATGTTTAAGGGAAGGGAGGTGTGTACAATTTTAATTTTAAAAATTGTTTTATAGATATTCGCTAATTATTTGCTAATATGATTAGTGTACAAATAAAAAATGAAAATTTGTGTCAGAATTTTCTTGATAGTATTTTTCCCGAAATAATATCATCCACCATTCCTTTTGCGGTATCATGCTTACAGCTGCAGATTTATTCTTTAATTCGTGTGAATGAAAACCTTTAATTCATCCAGCATATTTTTCATTTAGGATTTTTTTTCCTGGTAGGTATACTGTGTATGAGACTTTTGGCTCGGTTTGAAATGTTTTCTAGCCTAATCACCGCCACTGGATACGGTACTTAATGTTGGGAAAATCCTTTATTTTAAAATAAGTTTTTTTTTTACAGTAAATTTGATTCAAACGTAGGTGAAATCCGATAAATTCTTCGTGGGACTGCCATACAACAATTATACAATGTCCTCCTGTACACATGTATTTGGGTGGTACGATTGAATGAGTTATAAAAATTCTAAATCTTAGTTTGAAAATGGGAAAAATCAGGCAATTCCGTTGTAGGGTGTCCATATGAAAATTCCTACTTTACACGTATATTTGGGTACCTAATATAGTTAAAAATGTATTGACACAAAGACTTCAGGTTTTGGGTGTAGTAACTATATTCAAATTTCCGATGGATAGAGTTTTGGTGTAAATGATATAGTACCAATTTCAGGAGCAGTTGTTACTGCTTTGTGAAGAGACATGGTCAACAGGTCAGAAGAATGCCTCAACAGAGTGAGTGTTACACCTTTACTTGAGGTTGACAGCTTGACTCCGGAGGAATCACTTAATGTGGACGGTAGTAGCTGTTGATTACTTTCAAATCACAGATGGTCTTGATCGTTAGAGTAACTGTTGAATGAGGATCGATGAATTCTCCACTTACCACTACTGCAGCTAAAATCTGAAAATAGTGATAGAACCGTAGCTCGATGCTTTCGTGTGAGGACACCAAAGTGTGTCACTCAGATCCCATTGACCTATGACAGTATGGGGTTAGTGTTCTTCTAATGTAAGCTTTTGATAATCTCTAGATCTGACGTGCTGGTTGGCGCTGTGTATACTGAGTTCTGGTACAGATCGGCGAGCGTATACTAATAGAGTGTGTAAAAAATAACAGTGAACCACTACAGCCTTATTCACCAGTGTGTGAAAAACAAAGTGCTTGATTATTGAAAAATGTAAACATTTCCCCTTCAGAAAAAAACAAGCATATTTCTCTTTATCACACTCATGTTCAATTTCCTTAAATGCAATTCTTGCTTTCAAAATTTGATTAAGTTTTTTTTTAAATGACGCCTACTTTCATGGGTAATTTCTTTCTATTGAACAGCTGTTCAAGTGAATTCTCTATATATACTTTTTCTATAGTCAAGACAATAATAATAAATTTTCGTATTTTTGTTTAAAACATTGAAATGGCGGCCAACTTACACACACCTTTTTCAGCTCACAAAATGGCTTTCGATGTGCTTAGCGAAAACCGTACAAATGCAGTGTGGCTGCCCAAGGTCGTTAACGCCGTGCAGCTGGCGTCGTCAAGCCGCCACAGACTAAATCTAGCAATTTCTTCATAGGTTTTTCAGACATAGCAACATTTTTACATATAGTACTGAGAAAACGATCAGTATTAGACGTTTTTAATGTACCTATACTGAAAAGTACTTTGGAATCTAAAATCCAATGAAAATTGTTATGAGATATTTAACGTCAGAAGAACTGGACTGCAAAGAAATGCAAAAAAGGACTTTAACAATCTTACGAGCATATGTTATCACCTAAATTTTAGATTAGTAATAAAATACTGTCAATTGCCTATAATACCTCTCAAAAATGACGCGAATTACGCAAATATTGTAGTCTTTCTGAAGTATGTAAATCACTCATGGCCTTTTCAATGTCCTGGCTTAAGCCAGAGCTTATCTAAGCCATAGGTGTGGCCTTGAACTTAAGCCTATTCGATTTCACAGTACTCAGTAAGCAGAGGCTTAGTTACACCTCACGTGAAAATTTTTAAGTTGTCAGAACTGCGGTAATTGTGAATTTTTAAAGAAAAATGGCCATTGTACAGAAGACATCAATATAAAATTTATTATCAATTGTTTGTTTAAACTGGGCACAATTTTTACCAGCCCGGTCAGTCGAGCGTTTTCACTCGCGTATATCAGATCCAAAGCCGAATGTTTCAACAGTCGGAACCGAGAATAAAAATCATCGTCATCCCATTTCTCGAACTCATTTTTGTCTTAAACTGTTTGGTTTCTTCCTAAAACGTCAAATTCAATACTGACACTAGCTGCCAGACAGTACTCAAAACTTCTACATAGATAACTATTTTTCGCTTGGAAAATTTCATTTTAGTTTTAAAGTATAACTTTAGGAAATAATCTCCATATGTGTTTAACAGCAACATCTGAGGCTTAAGCCTTCGAGATGACGGGCTTAAGTTAAGCTTGCCTTAAGCCAGTGATAACACTTAAGCCTTGACCGTGAAATCGAAATATTTATTAAACCTTAGCCTAAGCCATCGCTGAGGCTTAAACCTTGACTGTGAAAGTGGCCATTAGAGTTGGGTACATTTCGTTCTTATGATACTCCAACACACTGCTAAGCACAAATTAATACGATCGGCATAACTCAATCATAGGATTAAGTTTATTAAGATTATGTATTCTCGTTTGTTCTGCAATTAATTAGTAATTTTAAGTTAATTATTGAAATGTCATAAAAACATAAATTACACAGTTTTAATAATTTTAAAAAAAAAAAAAATTATTTTAGATTTATTGACAAATTAAAGAAATTAAAATTTCCTTTCTTCAACATGGCGTGCTAGTGACAGTATTTCTCTAAGATTTTGTGTCTCCTCAATTATTCTTCGTTTAAATAAATTTCGTTTTGGTATATTTTTCTGTTTATTGTATTACTACTACCAGCATATTTTACAGTTTCGGAGCTTAATATCCCACAGTGGAAAACCCACGTAGCATACAGCTTAGGTGATGAAGTTATGCCCTAGACACACAGCGCTCTTAATGAAGAAATAACGAACTCATTGTAAACTGCAGACACACGCCATTTCGTTAATTAAGTTTTACTGTCAAACTGTTTTTGATATACTTATGACATTAAAGAAGCGAATTAACGCGGTAAACTTTGTTTTTATTTATTTTATTTTTCAATTTAACAATTTACTAATGCATTTCTTCTCCATATTTTTCAAATCGGCAGATGCACAGCGGAGCGTATATATATATGCCAAATCTAGCACATTTTTCTCATTATAGCTATAATGAAAGAAAAAATCAGTTCATTAGTGTACTTCATTTGATCTGATTTTTGAGCCATAATGACGTATAATATTTAGTAGTAATCATTCATTAGATCTTGCTGTGTGTCTAGGATATTAGTTTCATAGTTCAATTATCTCATACCTTTCTCGAGAGCAAAAATTCAGTACGCTCTCCAAGATTAATTGGCATTAATTTTGCGCACATCGAAACAAGATGCAACGCATCAGGATTCTGGTGGGGACTTTACAAAGGTCAATAGAGAGTTTTCAAATACGAACTATTTTGAAAAAAATTATAAAACATTCTTAATTCGGTAAATTCACATCTATTGGAACTCAATAAAAAACAAGTAACAAATCTAGATGAATTGTATGTTCACCTCTCTGTGCAAGTCTGATTTCTGTTGCATATATTTCTAAAACGGTTCGTCGGACAGTAAAAATGGTTATAACCAATTTCATAGGATTTCACATTTTGAAGAGCTTTTCAGTACATTAAAATCGTCTATGACTGATCGTTTTCACAGTATATGTAAAAATTTTAAACTTTTTATATGGCAACACCAAGAAGGGGTTGTCCGATTTAGTCCATTTTCTAAATTTTATTTACTATTGCTATACAAATACCATGTACCAAATTTCTGCTCTCTACGTTGACGCATTCCCAGGCAGTGTCCAAATATGAAAAACGAAAATTTTGTATGGCAACCCTACGAAGGAGTTGCACGATTTATCATCCCATTTTCAAACTTAAATTTACCTTTTTTTCAACAAGCTCGTGTTCAAATATTTCAGCGCTCTAAGCAAACACATTCACGAATTATCGTGCGGACAGACAGACGGCATGCAAAAATCAAAATAACTTTAAATATTATGCGTGAGTGTCCAATCCATTTTGCTCTACCATCATTATTTCTAGGTGTTATAAACGGAATGACAAACTTAGTACACCATTTAGATTTCATCTAGGGTATAATAAGTAAATTTGCAAATGTTTATTTATGGCTGAAACACATTGGTCAACAGCAACTGCACTTTTTGAAAAATGTTTGCAGTGCAATTGCGATAAATGAATGAAGAATTTTTATTTTCTACAGTACTGTGTAAAAAAATGCTTACTTTCATTTTCAAGCCATCTGTTCGAACTTCTTGGAATTGAGGGTAGGGCTGCAAATTTTATTGCAGCCATTAGGTACTTCCGGGTGTTAAGTTTCTATAAATAGCAAGCGAATTTTTCAAATATTGTATTTGATTTTGATACGTCGCGTCGTGTTGATGTGAATTTGAAGTGAAATTTAAAAAAAATGCGGAAAGTTAGTGCAGAGTTTAAAACCAATATGCTGATATTGGTACGAGAGAATTTGTCGAGACGTAAAACAGTAGCTAGGCTGGATTGCGCATAACGAACTGTCGTATGGATTTAAAAAAAAAATCGTGAAACGGGCAGTACGAAACGAAACAGTGGGTCTGGTAGGACGCAGAGTACAACACCTTTTGAGAATAGAATCTTGGTACTCCAAGTCTACGTAATAGATTTAGAAATGTACAGATCTTCGGCATAACTTTTTCAAGCACGTGGGACAAGCGCTGTAAAGCGAAGATTAAAAGATGCCAAAATTCCAGCCCGTCGTTCTAGCCACGTTGACCCAGCCGATGAGGCGTAAGTGTCTACTTGGGGGCTAAAGAACATGTTTTGTTTGTGGACCCAAGAGATTTGGAACAAAGTAATCTTTCCCGCGAATCAAAGTTCAAGCTGCATGTTGGAGATGGCAGACTGTTTATTCGGAGAAGGCGTGAAAAATGCATGCAGATTGTGCCTATAGAAAAACGGAATGTGTAATGGTGAGGGTTTCTTTTCTAGATGTCAAAAGGGTCGTTTGTGCTTTACTGCTCAAAAAGTCACAGAGAATGTGTACTTGGATGTTCTACGGAATCAGTTTGAGCCCACAGCTATCGAGTTCGTTCGAAACACATGTGAATTTGTCTTCCAGCATGATAATGCCCCACGCCACACTTCTAGAACGGTAAGTACCATTGTAAAATTTTTGTTAAATTAAACGTTTTTAGTTAACCAGTCCGCAAGGAGCAACAAGTTTTAAACGGGATGATAATTTTTGATTATTTTTCAATTTACACGTGAGGACATATACCTACAAAAGTATAATATCGAGTTGATAAGCTGGCCTCCATATAGACCAGATCTGAATCCAATCGAAAATGTCTGGGCTACATTGAAACTAAAGGTGGCAAGGAATCAACCAAAGATAATTGCAGGATTGAAAGATCTGATCAGGTATACTATTTGGTAGTCTATACCAATCTGTGCATTGCGAAATTAGGCAGAGTCCACGTCTATCAAAATAGATGTAAGGATGTGATAAAGGCCAAGGGAGGGCCAACAAAGTATTGAATTATTTCATTCGTTAAATTATTAATTTATTAAAGAAGAAAAGAAAATTAAAAAGTGCATAACGCTAATAAAATTATTTAATTTCTTCAACCTTCTAAACCCTATTGAAACTCAAAGTTTTGCCGTAATTCCGAAATATCAGTCTGTTTATTCATGAAATTTTTTTAGTTAAGAACGGTTTTAAATTTTCTGGAAAGGTTGTGAGTAACCATTATATTTAACATCGAGGACTATAAGTGACACATTTGGGCTTAGTCATGAAAATTCCAACAAAATATGAATGAGCGATTTTTTTTGTACAGTACTGTACATTTTCGTCAATGTTACTCAATTCATTGCTTTTAATTTAATTTAAATTTCAATTTAGTTTCTTCAAGCTTCACTATATCCCACTTAGGTTGACATCATTGAGATAGAAAACATAAACATTATAAGCAAGTCTTAGTTGCTGTTGGTAATGTCGCGCAAACAATAGAAAATGATGTTCCCAACATTTTTTAAGTTATTGCTGTTGGCAAGGTATTTTAGTCATTGTTCTTTTCCGAATATATCTACACGTCAGTCTGCAGGTCTAAAATAAATATTTTGTTACCATCTATTAAGGAGCTTAATTTATCAAAAGACAATGTACCTTTTGTGAATTTAGTACAAGAAAAATACTGTCAATTTGAATTTAGATCGGTGAAATTAGAGAAATTACATATAAGAAAAATTAGTCAAAAAAGGATTTTAGTTTTCTAAGTGCAAACATTTTATTGGACGCATTCATATACATATATGACAGGTGTCGTGGGTGCTTAACCTTATGGTTAAAAGTAGGGGAGACTGGGTCTTATCTATCTTTTTTACTAGCTCCATTATTACCATTCACTTTACCAGTTCCCTATGTTCTTCATAAATTAACTCCTGGAGTTGTCGAGAAGGGTATAGATAATTTATTAGAACCGCTGCAATAATATTTGGCTTTCAAATATTTCATAAGTTACCATTAAATCACCGATGAGCTTAATACCGAAAACGGAGTAGGAGCAAGAGTATATGGTGTAAAATCCAGTGTTAATATTTATCAAAGCCTAGGAAAATACGCCTCAATATTCCAGACAGAAGTACATGCCATCTCATCAGCTTAGGTCAAAACGAAGTTAATGTGGAAATGCATTGAAGCATTGGCAAACCTTGGGACAAAGAACCATCTAACACCTCTGTGGGTGCCAGGACACTCGGGAATTGATGGATATGATAAGGCAGACTTATTGGCAAAAAAACGAGCATTCATGCCATGCCCCTCATAGGACCGGAAACATTTTGCACTGAATCTTACCTTCCAAAACTGGACCCAGAACCAAATGGACCAACAATGGACTTCAATGATAGGCTCCAGACAAGCCACACGATTTATTAAAGGACCTTTACCAAAGAAGAGTCAGGACCTTTTAATGCTGTCTAGGAATCAACTCAGAATCGTCACAGGAGACTTAATTGGACACTGTAAACTAAACAAACACATGCATCGGATAGGCTTATTATCCCACTGATGTATGTAGGTTGTGTCTCGAAGAGAACGAAACATTGGAGCAAGCCCTATGCGAATGCGAGGCCATTGGACAATGTAGTTTCCAGGACTTTGGCTCATATTTCCTGAAGCCTGCCGACTTTGAGGAAATCTCATTAAAAAAAGTACTACTCTTCCTAGGAAGAGTGGGATTGTTGGATGAACTATAAAGTAAGCGGTGCACAATAAGCCAAAAAATGGCTGCAGTGCAAAGGCCACTCGCCTTTAATATTTAGGAAAAAAAATATTTGAATTTGTTAGAAATACCTATTAGGATTAAAATACGTAAGCTAAGGTAGAACGAAAAAAGAGAGCTAAATTGTTCGTGTATAATTGTATTGTAATGAATAGAAGAAAAAAATACTGAGTGAATCCATTTACTTACCTATTTATGTCTTCTGTTAGAGAAGAAATAAAGAACTACATCCGATTGCTCCTGAAAAGAAATTACTTGGGTATACATATGTATTTGTGGAAGAATTCTGCAAAACTCTTGTAATCAGCCTGCCCTTCTCCCCACAAATATCCATTATAAAATGGTTAAAATATAAAATTTATTTATATATCTAAAGTAGGTACGAAAAAGTTATAATTAAAAGCACAATAAAAATTAAATTAGTCGCTGATGACGTCATGAAACCACCAAAGCATTAGTTAGTAACTGCACCACCGGAGGGGGAGATTGGTCTAGGTCGCTTTTGATGTAATATAAAAAACCTTAAACTATATTGGCAAAACTTTGCATCTTTCCTATACAAGCACACGAAAAATCTGTGCTGATTTTTATATGCGCTCGCACCTTTCAATCACATTGAAGGCAACACATTTTCTATGTTGTCGCTGGATGCTATAATCACCACAATGTAAACCACCTTGATCTATACATCTATAGATATACCCCCTTAATGGCATAGCTTATCGACGTCACTGATCGAGTCGCTATACACCGAAAGCCAGGATGTTCCAGTACTATACTTTATTCCACTATTCCTATTCCCTGCTAACACAGTGACCTAGTGTAGTTTAACCTGATTTCGATGCTCCAAATATAGGTTACCATAGAAGAGATGTGAGTAATGCGCCAGTGTGGTGGTTCCATAGAATATCGTGACCATTAATGCATCCTTATGCACTCTTCTCAAAGATGTGAATGACGTAAATGCATATCCTTGTTCCACATGTATATAGCTTGTTAGTCTTGTAGTATAGCATTGAAATTACTCCTTGGACAGAAGAGGGAGGGGTTTAAAGTTGAAACCAATTCATGAGAATTACAGTCAAGATATTTCTTAGAAATAAGTTTTTTTTTTTTAGATACTAGATACGACATAGAAGTCTTCCTTTAGTACTGACGCGAACTTGTGTTATCAAAAAAAAAAGTGTGGGAGGGGGCTCTGCCTCCGACACTAAAATATCGGAAGTAACTTTATTTGTAACCTTTTAAAAATTTTCTAGTTGACATTTTCCTTTGTGTCCACATTATTTGCGCCTTTTAAAACCATTTTCCGCTGAACACTTAATTTTGTTTTCTAAATTTGTCACAAAGGATATACTTCCACCATACATAAAATTAAATTTTTGCGCCTTTCTCAATACCTAAATGATTATCCTGAATCGCTAGAATGACGTCATTGCTTGCTAACCAATAGCCTTTTAGTTTCATTGAGAAAATATGTATCCGGTGCGATGAAGAGCGCGTGTTCCCCAATTCAGTCAGCAGGAGCAGCAGCAGCATCATCGTCCTCAATGTTGCTTAGAATGGAGCCCTCAAAATATTATAAGCAGTGCAAGGTAAGTATAACATTCTAGTATACATAGATAGGCAAGAAGCCAATAGAAGAAGTAAAAATGGTTCATTCAAAACTCACATACATACAAACACGAGTACGAATTTAATTCATACGGGAGACTTGGCAAAAACGTCCTTGTTCCATCATACTGGTTTTGGTTTTATATAGAGTTGTACATACCTCTATATATTATATTTATCGTACAGAGGTCCTTTTCGCGTGTAGAGAAAACAGTCGTATCGTGATGTATCCAAATCCAAAAGTTCGCTTAACTTCTGTTAATGCAGAAACGTTAAGGTTTCAGTTCTGTTTTCATATTCGAACGGAAAAGTTCTCTAGGAGCCATTAGAGAGTACTCTATAAGTAGTGAGGGCCCCATATAGAAGGAATTCGGTTTTTGGAAAAATGAAAAGTAACTGAAATTTTCTAACATCAAAATATTTTTTGATTCTTTTAAAAGGAGTCTGAGCTTCAATGAAAATATCTCTCTGGTTGTATAATAGTCGTAGTAAAGTGGTGCAGTGTTTAACAAACAACGAATGCAGTGAAGTGCAGTTTATTTATGATTTTTTTTCAGTATTTATAATTAAAATTATTCTTAATAAAAAAATTGGTTATATTTTGAATATCGAAAAGATACAGGTTATCGACGCTATCAATATTTACGTCATCAAGGGAATGAACAAAGTTTTTTAAAAGTGTGTAGTTAATAATCAGCTGATTGTTTGTTGCATTTAAAGTGTGTACCTATACAAATTTATTTCTTGAAACGCATAGCCTGATTTTCAAAAAGTGAAAGTCCATTGTTTTCTAAGTTATGTTTCTTTTTTATAAAATATTAAAAAAAAATTTCGATTTGGAAAAAAAAATGGTAAGAACACAAAAATTTAAGTATAATTTGAAGACCCGTTTTAATTTTTTGTGTTTTTTGTAATAAACTTAAGAAAAATAAAAACATTGTCTGTAACGCATTCGAATCCCAGCATCCTTTTTACCTTACTTAAAAAAAGTCACAAAAGAAACTAAAACAAAAAAAAAACAAATAAAAAAAATTCTAAATAAAAAAATAAAAAAGAATAAAAATAAGCTTAAATAAAAGCCCAGACTTAGCATTAAAAAAAATAAAAAAAATAAAAGAATGAAATAGGAAAAAGGATGGCCAACTTTAGCTAGTAATTAATATGAAAACCCAATTTTAAAATATTATGTTTTTTTTTTTTTTGTAATGGATACATACTTTCATAAAAATTGGAGAAAGTTTCGAGTTGTCTGCACCACTAAAAATTTGAATGAAAAATTTCTTTTGCATTTTGAGCTGCAAGGAAAGATAAGCAATATTTGCCAATTAAATATAAAAAAAATACGACAGGAAATTTTTTTCTGTTTTAGAAGTTCGCATTTTTTGGTTTAGGGAAATACATATAAATTATTGGTTCAAATATAGCTAACAATATCTACGTATGAGATAATCGCAAAGGTATTTTTGAATATGTCCTTGGATTATACTGTTATAAAAGGATTTTGAGAAAAAGTAAGAAATTAAATATTTTAGGCGATTATTATTGTACCTTTAACGAGAAATACACTTCCATACAAAAGTTTAAGAAATTACTGGAAACGAAATAAATAAGCGAAAAAATATTAGTCCGTTTGAACTTTAAAATAAGTATCTAAAAAAAAAAACGAAACCTTTTTCTTTCTCTCAATTACATATTCCATTACAGTGAAAAATTTCAAATAGATTTTTTGAAACCACTTTAGTATTAGGATATAAAAATATTTTTCCGAGCAGAAAATCTCAGTGTTATGACGTCAATTTATATGAAATTTATAAGAAAATATTTACCTACTCTAAAATTGTGTTGCCATTACTTTATTGTAGAGATATTGAAAGCAGCAATTTTTGGAATGAACTGAATTTTTGGCGAAACTATCACAATATGTCGTAACGATGTAACTAGGTCATCGTCAATTACTAACGTTGTCAGTTGTTTTGGCAACATTTTTATTAAATAGTTATCATAGTTTATTTTTCCTATGCACATTTTACCTATACGTACACGTTGGAATTGAAATATAGGACATGATATATCTATGGAGACGAGGTTTTTTTTTTAAATTTACCTGCAAATGGGCCGATGTTTATTTTTTGAAAATTCCGCACCTTAACAAAAATAAAAAAAATTGTAATAATAGTAACGAAAAATCTGGAATTGGAACAATAAATGCTCGTATGTAATTTCGTATGGTCATCCCTCTGTACAAGTTTAATTTTCGCATCTATTTCTAGAATGGTTCCTGGAACAGTAAAAATGATTATTACCAATTTAATAAACTTTCATATTCTTAAGAACTTTTCAGTACAATAAAAATACCTAGGACTGATCGTTTTCAAAATATACGTAAAAATCATAAATTTTTGTATGGAAACATAAAGAAGGGGTTGCCCGATTTAGTCCATTTTTGAAATTTTATTTACAATTTTTATGAAAACGCCGTGTACAAAATTGCAGCCCTCTACGTTTACAAGTTCTCAGGCAGTGTTCAAATATATAGTGAAAAATTAAATTTTTATATGGAACCCTACGAATGAGGTCTGTTCCATTTTCGGACTTAAGTCTAGTTTTTTTTTTTAAAAAGACCGTGTGCAAAATTTCAATTTTTTAAGTGTACGCGCTGTCGAGTTATATCGAGAGGATGGACGGATATGCGAAATTCAAAATAACTTTCAATATTATGCGTTTGTGTCCAATCCGTTTTGTACTTATTATTACTCTACCCTATGATATCATCATCTGTGTAGGTCTAGGATATAAAAATAAATATTTATAGATATTTTAAATTTGGTGTACCCCACTATACACCCTACGATTCTTAAAAATAACTGAGATTTTTGCCTATTACACTTACATTATACTCAGTTTTTTAATCATTGTGTCAATTTTGAAAAATTGTATAAGATTAAGGTATCAAACTTACGATAATTTTAAAAATATTATTGTAATCACTGTTGTATTTCTAAATTAACTACGTTATGTGGTCTTAGATTGAAAGTTACAGCGTTCGTATTATTTTCTATAAGCAAAACAGAAACAAGCTTATGTTTTGCCTCATATCCCACAAAAATTTAGTCCTGTGTCATTATTTCAAATATCGCAAAAAACATACACAGATTTTTTTTTAAACAAGCAAGTTCTTCAAATAAGACACAATTTAAAAACTCGTTACGATACATTTCTTAATGTTGTGTACACCCTTAATAACCTTTACACATTATTTGTTGCATAGTGTCGTAACTGATACGACATTTCATACTTTTTTTTCCCGCAATTTTCTACCAAGGGTTGACAATAAATAAAAAATTGTTTTGCTCTAGCCGAAAGGATAAATATTTTGAAATCAAGGGTTTTTCTGCGAAATACATATAAAGTAGGAAGAATTAATAGATAGTATTCTTAGCAACAGTGTTAGTATTAAATAATTATACAAGTGCGATGCAAGTTATTGGAAATTGGAATAAGCACAAGTTGTTTATATACATACCACTAAAATGTGCATGCCTAATTGTGTATTTCTACAAGATGTTTTTGTTGTCTTCACTATTGGCATGCAAATTCATTCGCAAAATTTTATCAACTTCGTGTTTGGGAACTGTTGAGTTTAAAAAAAACTCATTTAAAAATTAATTGTTTTCACAATTTTCACTATCATTTTGACAATCAATTTCCATACACAAACATTAAAAAATCAGTTAAACGAGACTTAGATTTTTTGTTCTTGATGTTGCTATTTTAGTCAAAAAAAAGTTTAAAAAAATAAAAAATTGAGTGAATTTAGTCCTATAACTATAGCGTAGATCAATTGCTAGTCTCAAAAGACAGTCCTGTAAATAACAGCTTTTTCAGGGTTAATTGTATGAAGGATTTCTTCCTGGTTTCAATCAATAATTATAATATATCCAGTACCAGATACTCCATAAATTGTGACGAAGGTAATAAGTTATTAAATATTTCTTTTCGTTCCTTAGTAGTGGCCTTTGGCCTTTGATTTGTACTCCTATTTCTCTTCGGCAGAATTTCTCATGGCATTAAAAGCTGTTCTAACATGAAAGATTTGAATTTGAATAAGACAGGTGTGCCTGATTTTGCTCTTCTTCTAGTGCATAAAATTTCAACTATGTATATTAAGTTAACTCGACAGACAGAAGGGCTGACGGATGGACAGATAGTACGAAACAAACTTAGTATCTATATTCTATGATTACATCTAGGCTATTCAAATTCAAGAAATATTTTTGGAAATTAAATGAGAGGAAAAACTCACCTTCTGAATCTAATGTTTCCCTAATTTCTTTTCAATCTCTTTGCTTCCTTTTTGTTAGAACAAGATCAATGATGGTTCGCCATAATGACGTTAATTCACCTAATTATGATCGTGATAATTGATTTTATACCTTAGATAAAATCATAAGGACTACAAGATAATTATAAAAAGCCTTACAAATGAATAAAAAATGGAAAAAATTAAAAAAAAAATAACTGAACCCAAGTTCTAATTGAAAAGTGTCACATGGAACAATCGACCATTGTGCTTTCCATGAGCAAGCAAGATCTGTTTCGGTATTACACAGAAGGAAGGAAACACAAACAGTTTCTGAAGCGCAACAATTGTTGAAAAAAAAAATTGAGACTTTTTCCATAAAAAACAAATTAAGTGGTAGCCTGCAGACTGAACCGTCTGTGGGCATATGCTATCTTTTGAGTTTAATAGAAGGATCAGTGAGTATCCATGACAGTGGAGGATCAAGACTTAAATATTTCTTTTTTGTCAATTTTTAAACCCGTGCCTATACCCGTATGTAATATATATGTATGTAACCCAGAGGTTTTATTTAAATTCAAGGTTTCATGCTCACATCTCACACAATCACGTGGAGCACATATTTTCCAAAATATAAAGCTCTCACTAATCTCCGCTAGAGCTACCTCTTTTTACGTTTCAGGGTAGCATAACAATTTGCACTTTGTTATAGGTGGTGCTATGTGGATCGCTTATGAAAACATTTCAAAGTAAGGTCGAAGAGTGCGCAAACGAAAAAACGCTATGTGAAATTTTTTTTTCTTCAATTAAAAATAAGAGTTGAAATTATAAGCTGCAAAGGAGGAAAATAAAATCAGAAGGATTTCCATCAACGAGGGTGTCGTTTAAAAGGATAATAACATGAAACTTGCTTTACCTTGGAAGGAAAATCATGTGGCGAGCAACCAACTAACTTTGACATGTAAATGGCACTCTCACATTCCTTACGTATCCAGGAAGTAGCATTAAAAAATAAAATAGATGAATATGTCATAGAATCCGCTATTTAAATCGAAGTATAGTTGCAGTTGCAATTGGAGACATTTTTAATGTAGGTACTTAGGTCTGTAAGAAAATCTTCGAAATGAAAAATCGGATGAAATTGCCTATAGGGCTGACAAATCGTTTCAGGAAAAAGTGCAATTTTATACAGGATATTGACACTATCCATATTATTAAAATTATAGCTTTTCCTTATTTTCTTATTATCTTCAAGATCGCGTTGCAGCCTGACGTCATCATCACACTTAAGTTTTCGGGGTCAGTTTCGCCCTGTAATTTCCTTCCTGCCCAGTCTTGTGAATGTATCAAAGGTTAATGCCTACTGCTTTGTCTACTGTGTTTTTTTTTAAACAGGAAATAATTATTTTAATTTTTGTATTAGAAAAAACATGGAGGCAACTTCCACTTCCCAAATTTCATGTCATAAACATTAGTGAAAGTTAGCTGAAGGTTATTATTTCTTCAAGCAAGCATGTCCAGATTAAAGTGAGACTAGACTGTAATCCAATCTATAGATATTTATTTTAGTTACTGTGACGGGTTCTAAGATCTAAGTCGAATTATCTCGATTTCATACATCTGGCATTGATTTATGTCGTATGGCTCTAGTAAATATTTGGTAAAATTCTTTTATTCCCCAACCAATGCCGCTGAGTTCCAAGTCTCTTTATCTAAGCTCTTATAGCGTTATTGGGACATTCTTGACTTCAATGTCAATATGATTGAAGAATTTGCTTAATTACGATCTCACGCTGAAAATAAGTTTAGGAAAAAAACCTCGAGCGCTTGGTGTGTGAATAATATTATTGGTCGGCGTTAAGAGCAATATTCTTGTCAGCCAGCAATGCTCTGACACCCGTTACACCTTCAAAAATTGTGAGGTCTGTCACTTATCTCTTTTATATATTTTTTGTTAGCCAAATCATCCAAAACTCCCGGTGAAGTTATTAGACAAAAACAAATCCTTGCCGAAGTGCCATTATGCTATAAATCAGAAATTAAAGAAAAAACTGAATGCCCGCCTTTGGTATGTTAAGTCTGAATCTGGAATTTCACAAAGTTCTATACTGGCACCACTGCTTATTCAGGATATTTTCGATTTCTATGATGTTCAACTCTTCATATCTAATCCAATTGTAAAAATATACTGATAGGTTATATTAATAGCCTGGTTTGGGTCTATAATTTATTTTGTTTAAATTAATTGTCGTAGCTTAATTACATTAAACAACAAGTTAATGATCATTGGTCGATCTGTATCCTCTATGTGATTTTCTCTTTGTCTATTTGCCATAAATTCCGAATAAAACTAAAACCTCTCATCTTACCATTCTTCAATTATGGCAGCTTGGTGTACGCCATGATATCGTACACAATGGCGATAAGATCATATTTCTTCTAATTGCTTTAAAATGCTCGGCTGTTCTTTGAATTTCTCTTAATAATTATTTTTTAAATGCTAAGCCTAATCCAGATAATAATTTGTAAAATAACAGACACTGCATTGTGAACTGCTCTTAACTTCAGCCTATTCTCTTTATAAGCTATTAGTGACTTCGTCGAAGTTATAGGACTGTTAATGATATTCACCAACATTAAAATAGGTTAGAAAGCGACTGGACTCAAGGTTAAGGACAACTGCCATTTTCGAACATCCCCTAATTAAAGAAGCCTAAGCAAAAAGCCTCGGGATAGAATTGCATCTTACTGACAATAGAAATCTCTCTCTCCCTTTTTGAAATGCCTTGCACTGTTCTCTATCGACAATGAGCTAAATAGTTAATTGGGCACCTAAGGGTCAAAATTCCGCTAAAATTTAATATCATCATGACGTTACATTTGGTATATGGTTTAACATCCCAATGGAATCCGCAATTTTTGACCCATAGATAGGTAAGGCTTTGAGCATCAAAATAAAAATATTATAGATTTTGTTTTTTTAATTTACTACCATTAAAAAAATCTGTTCATTTGGTTTTCCTTTATTTCATTAAGTAGAATTTAAAGTATGAGATAATCGGCTTCTATGATAATCGATTTCGTGTCACCGGTGGGATTCGCACCACTATATTTTATATTTATTTATGTGTGCCTTACTAACTGGGCTACCATTGACTTTTCCAATTCTTCTTTTAATCATTAGAATTCTAAACAAAACCAAGATCCACTTATGCATATGCATGCACAAATTCTATACTTTTTCATAGCAAAAATTGAAACATCAAACTAAAAACCGTATTCCATAAAATCTCGTAAATAAATAGTTTTCACAGCATCCAAATATTTATTGACCTAGAGAGAGAAAGATAAAAATAATACGATAAAAACATTAAAGCCCAAATGGCCATATCCATAATTCCACTGTAATAACTTAAGCAGAACACTCTCGATGCTTACACCAACAACAATATATGTATGTACGGTTTGTGTTATGCTTATCTAGACATTGAAGTGATGGTGTACGTGCTCCAGGCAGCGAGGACATTTACCCTGTTGACGTCATAGCTTAACCGCCGTTGATCCACTAACCTAAAACCCCCTGGCCTATATTTTTGCGCTCAATTGTATACATGCTCCCCAAGTAAAAGTCCTTGGAAAGCTGTTCGTGTATGAAAAAACTCATTGAACACCATCACAACACAACTACAACACGTTTGGAGAGTGGCATTCTAAAAATAGCTCCAACTTTTCTCTATAAATAAATCACGCGTCCTTGTATAGCTTTTTCCATTGCAGTCCAGTGTTTTGTAACCAATTGCATTGTAAGCTGCAGGACATACATAGTGTGGACTGCTCCAAATTAATGATTCTACTAAATCACACCTTATAACGTTATTATTGCCACTTTTATGTCATTCTGATCTATAAGCACTCACTCAACCACTTGTTACTTAATTTTTTTTCACCTACCGACCATGTTTTGCAGATGATTCTAAGTGGCCCCCCTCCCAGGACTAAAAATATCCTGCACAAAATTTGTTGGGTGGGGTAGTAAGGGGTGCCCCGTCTAAAAATAGAGCTCAGTCGGTTTTATATGTGCCAAAGTTTCAAAATCCTTATCCAGTGTCTATATACATAGGTTTGGGGTGATGGGATCATGGTGGTGTTTAGATAAACGAAGGATGTGTATCCCAACACTAGTAAAAATTGTCTTCATCACATTTCTTCGATGGTTGTTAAGGGAGTAAGGAAGTATGTTCACATACTTCAAATTGTGCTCAAAAATTGTACACAGTCTAAAAGTGGGAGTTGGGTGTAGGGGGGGGGGCACCTTCTGTGGACAACATTGCGATTGTTATGCCTCTGCAAAAAGTTGCAATCCTTGGTGTGTTAGTAGGTCACCGAGATATCCCACTCCGCCCATTTATGAATGACTCATTCACTGCCATCATATGCCGCAATCTACACAAACACAACCTCATTCTTTGGATATTCTCATTCATTGATTCTGCATCATGCGCCCAGTGGCGTACTGCATTTGAAAAGATAAACATTGTAAGACATGTAAATTTATTGCAATTAGCAGTTTAATAATTAATTGTTACTGGAAATTAATTTAAGGGTAGTTTTTAGGTTCCTAAATTACATAGTGTGCCAAATATAAGGATTCAGTGCACCAAGAAGACAGTAAAATAAACATATTCGTGATGCTTTTCAGAGTTTCGTATACTAGGATTACTACTACAATCCTTATTTTTAGAAAGTCAATAATTTACCGTAAAATGCCGGCATAATTTTGAGACGGGGAGGATCATATTTATGGTCCGTTTTAATCCCTCATGAACTAAGGAAATCAACTTGAACTGTCCATTGCACCTTATTACTCGTCTATATAACTTCAATTAATTGTAAGAATCGTTTAAAATCCTGCACTCTGCAGTAAAACAGTCGAAACGCACCAAATAACTGACATATGACAGGCCATGTTGGTATTTGAGAAGAGCCAGAATGGAACCTCATTAACCTTCGTCGAAATATATTCCATAATATTATTGGAATTTATATTGAATTCCTTATCTTATTGCTTATAGCTTACAAAATCTTGCAAGGAGGAGTCATATAGGTATTAGAAGAAAAATTCAAATAAAAAAATTAAAAGAAAATACAAAAAAAATTTCTTTAACTAGTTTATAAATTTGTTTTCAAGGACAAGCTTTAAGTTATACAGAGATCATTGTGAACAATTTGTGTCTTTTTAAAAAATCTTCGACAGCTTTTGGACATATTTTACAACACAATCTCAACCACCATTTTTCTCGTTACCACTACATGTCTTTTTTTATTTAATTTCTATTAATCCATTACGAGGTCTTTGTTGCCGAGCTTGTTCTCTACATGGAACTATAAGAGATACTGAAAAAGAACCTGTAGAAGATGACTCGAGTAAGCTGGAGCTAAAAACATTCCTAGCAGAAATGCAAGGTGATGCCTGAAAATAAAAGCATGCTCGTATTATAATCAATAATATGAAATAAGTAAAAACTACAAGACAAAATACAAATTTTAACACAGGTTTACAAAACAATTAAATACGTAGTGTGTGTGTGTATTTAGCTCTTCCTCTTGAAATTGCTCGCTCTAAAATATTTCATCTCGATTATCTCAGCTTTATCCTTAAAGTTGCCAATGTAAATTAAAAATCAACTTAGAAGAAATTTCCACCGGAATGGATGCTACTAATCAATCTGCCTTTGTCAAACCTGCATTTTTATAATTTGGATGGGAGACAGGAATATCTATTATTTGCTCTTATCTCCTCTGGAGCAGTAAGTACTTCAGAGTAAGTAAATTTTATGTGCTTGATGTTAAGGCTAATTATAGGTGAGGGAATCGGGACACCTATTGTATTGCGAGGCAATTATGGCCTGTGTACAATCAGAAGAAAAGAATTGAGCTCCTAAGAGGAGCACCAGAGTCGACACCAGAAAACCATTAGGAGTGTTAACAGTTCATTGGCACATAGGTAACTTTGCGAGTATCTATCCTGCTCTAGCGGCCAAACTAGAGGGCTACTTATTGGCTACTTTTTTCTTACAGCTGGTGGTAGCTGGGGTAGCTACATCTTCTCTATGGGGTATAATGGACCCGCCATAGGTCTAAGTGAGTGAACCGGGTAAGTCTTTATTGGCGGCATCCGTCCAACTAAACTTACCCAAAACATCCCAAATAACAAGCTCTCCAGAGAACACCTCTTATAAATCGCAAAAGTATCGCATAAGAATTTCTTGTAATAAGACTTAAGTATATCTCACAGTACTATTATTAAAAGAGATTAATGCTACTAGAGCTTCTTAACATTTTACTCATATATTAAGACCATCTTTGTACTCTTACTTTGAGTGCCAGAAAACTTTTATTCTTATTGAGTCTTTTTTATGAAATGTTAACTCTCAAAGAGATGTACTCTCATAAAAATGTCTTTATGAGTATTAAGGTGTTATTGTACTTATATAAAAGTCATTGTAAGAGTTCAAGTATAAGAAAACTCATAAAGATAATTATTCTCATTAAAACTCATAGACGTTACTTGGTGTTTATTTGTCAAAATGGATTGGAAGAAAGTTAAAAGGTCTACTTATCTTCGAAGGAAAATAAGAAAATTTTATCTGGAATTAAATATGCCCAGGAATGTTGCAATAAAAAAAACAGTATTTCTGAATTTTAAATGTTATCCCTATCTGCGCAGTCTTCGGTAGTGAAAATAAGGTAACAAAAGGTAACTTTATTAGCTCTTTCATATGATGATGTACAGTAAAAATATGCATTCATCCAGAATATAACAGCAACAATTCTATTCAAAGCATTTACGATAATGTCAAGATGCTGCGATTTCTGTTGACCATTATAATACCATCACAAGTAAGATTAATTTAAATTAACACGAAAAGTGATAAAATAATATTCGTACTCACTTCGATCATTCTACAAATGTCAAATCGGGTGTCAAACGCTCATAAATAACAAATGCTTCATATTCATTGTGAGAGCTATAATCTCATTACAAGAATTAAAATGTCTCATATGCAAACTTTAGTTCTCATAACAAAAATTATGAAGAGTTTAACTCTCATAAAAAGAATTGCAGCTTCATACTTATACTTTGATTCTCATAAACTCTCATATGGCAAACAAAAATTATACAACTTTTCTAACTATAGCTAAACTTCTTATAACAGGAATTTTATTTTCATAAAAAAAAACTAAGTCTAAAGCGGGCATATTTTCTTTTACTATGGAGAATTTATAGTAAAATAGGTTTCCACAAATATATGTAGATAATTCACACAATTTAGTATTTTTAAAATATATAAAATTACGTCTTGAAGAAAATAAATGCTTTTACATGAATTTGGACTAAATTATTTTGTACATATTATAAAACGATTCATACAAAATTATAGATTTTGATTAATTATGACGCTCTTTGTTATTTTTCGAGGTAAAACATCTATTATTACCAATAAAATTTCAATCCCCATAAAATCTTAGCCTATACATATATGCGAAAAAATACTATTTTCTAAAGTTCAGAAATATATATTCGTATTGAATTCTACATTATATCATCGAAAATGTAATATACCGATTTGATAAAAAATTAACTCTCATGAGTTTCCCGTAGTCTACAAAAATAAGATCGCCGAGAGTTATTCTCTATATGTAATTCTTACTCTTTCTAAAAGTTCAAGGAAAGTATAGCTCGCTCTTATAATAAGATTATTATAATTATAATGTTACCCTTATAAGAGTACGTAAATAGTCTCATAAAATTTCAAATAGTTTTCTTATGAAACTTACTTAACTCTTACATAAAAGGCTAACGCATTTTTATAATAGAAAAATAACTCGCATAAATGCGCCATTTAATTCTGACAACACATTCATAAAGCACTCGTAGTGCTCTACAAGACTGAAGTAACAAGGATACTCAATTCCGTATATCTTCTCATATACATATATGTGCTTTGTCCCAGCCTTTAACAATTTAAATAAAGAAAAGTTAATTTTAATACGTTCAACTAAATGCAGACTACTCACAATAGACCGACAGTTACTCTTCATTCTTCCTTGTTTGTGTTTTTTGTTTGTTTGTTTTTGCTCCATCCAAATTTCAATTTATACGCTAAGGAGCATTTTTTTTTTCCAGGCGCGTCCATCTTTCCTTGTTTTTTGAAAAAGCTAGGCAAATCCGACAGCGAACTATATGTCGACTATGCGACGAACAAAATGAAACCTCGAAGCATGTTATATGTGAGTGTCGGGCACATGCAGGTTTAAGGTTAAGGTTGCAAATCACCTGAGCAAAACTTATCTCTCTAAATAAGATTTACAATCTAATCCCAAGGTCAAGAAACGAGCTCGTAAAAAGACTAGATTTTGCCTACCCATTTTAGGGGTGGTTCAATAGATAAATTTTTGTCGCATAGTCCTAGTGGCCTAGACGGCTCTCTATTCTTAACCTAACCTATCTTACCTTAAGCTTATGACAGACATGGGATATCGATATCTAGATATTCAGAATATCCCGTTTATACACCATGTCTGTCATCAAATACACCCGATATACCCAGAAAAACTTACATTAAAACCAAGCCATTATATCGTTATTGAAATAAAGTATGATTATGAATAAAACAATTTCATACAAATAATCGCATTCCATCTATGAGGTACAGGTATTCAAATTTTACTTACACAAACACCACAGATAAGATTGATATGACCTATGACCTTAAAAGTAGATTCAATTTACTAATCACAGCACAAAAGACTTTATTACTGAACTTTATCGAAAATATTCCTTCTATGCAGAGCTGGTCGCAGTATGAGAGAGAAAATATTTAAAATTTTTAAATATTCTATTTGTCTAAATTTAAGCAAATTCAACAACCAGAAATTTACGCGACACTCGCGCCACTCATTTCAATACTCTCCGTCGTAACTTCCGCCTGGCGCCCTCATTATTATGGTGGCGATACTAGCGCCAATAGTTGTGGAACTCGCCGTTGTTCCGGTGGAGAGTCAGAAACTCATGGCGCTAGTGTCGCGCAGGCAAGACGCAAGTTAAGCTTCTGGACGAAACCTGTTAAAAGCTTTAAAGCTTTAAAGCTCTACACACGGTTCGTATTAATGCTATTTTATCGTAAATTCCTCCAAAGTTCCAAGCCTGCAATAGTTTTGGAAATCGCCCATGCCGCCCCCATTTGGGAAAAAAAGATATATGCAATACTCTCTGTTATTTTTATGACAAAAAAAAACAATAAACTAAATAATAATAATAACTGTCAATAAACCGATTCAAACAGTTTGTCCCGATTGGAAAGTATTTTGGAAAATTTCTAAAAAGGTAAAGTTTATTTTTGCAAGTTGTAAAGAGGAGCTATTGAGAAAAGATGGGCAAAGGGATAATTTTTTTAATAAAGGAGACAAGAGGGAAAAGATAAAAACTAGCTTTTAGATTTTATTACCTACTAAATATTAATAATTTTTTATACAATTGGGTTGTGAACTTCTTACTTCTTTTTAGGGTTCCGTACCCAAAGGGTAAAACCGGGAACCGTTTTACTAAGCCTCCGATGTACGTCCGTCTGTCTGTCACCGGGCTGTTATCTAATGAACCATAATAGGTAGATAGTTTAAATTTTCACAGAGTATGTATTTTTATTGACGCTATTATAACAAATAATAAAAATTAAATTAAATTAAAAATTTAAAGGGGACCCCATATAAGAAACGTGAATTTTTCCTCGTTTTATTCACATTAATTTTATTATCACAAGTGGGCATTATTTTTTCAAGTGACAGCATTATTTTATTGACGCCTACTCTTATTTGAAAAAATAAATAAAAAGTACATATTGTTAAATTTTGTGTGATGGTACGGAACCCTTCGTGCGCGAGTCCGACTCGCACTTGGCTGGTTTTTTTTTCCTTAATATGTAAAGACTATGCGCTGCCTTCTTTGCTATATTAATTGTTTTTATGTTCATCTTGGGGGCTGTATGTCCATAAAATACGTATGCAATATTGGAGATAGGGTATAGTCTCTATCGTGACAATGTAGGATGAGGAGGGGAGGGTATCAGTTAAAACGTGATGTTACCTGTTACCAGAAATATATCTAGAAGTGAAGCAGGGATAGCGGTCGCTCCGTTGATGACATTATCACAATGTGCCGCGATCCCTCAAACAATCGACCAATGCAATCACTTCGCTTCTCTCAAAAGTTTTTGAATCTATCTTAACTTCAAAGTAATGAAGTATCTAGAAACTCATCAACGATCGACAATATGGCGTCCGGAGTGCACGCTCATCTGGAGACTTGCTGACTTTTCATACAAAATATTGGAACCGTAGTCTCCACAATTTTGGTGAATCCAAAATCGTTGCTTTCAATATTTCAAAGGCCTTAGATAGAGTCTGGCATCCTGTCCTTTTAGCCAAACTTAAAGCACCTGGTCTCGCCCCCCCCCCCCCTCTTCTATTATGGATTGCAAATCGCCAAATACGTGTTGTATTAGATTGCGTTACATCTGAACCTCACCCTATAAATGCCGGTGTGCCACAGGGTTCTGTTATCTCTTCGTCTATCTTCCTAATTTTCATCAATAATCTGCTTACCCTTACTTTTAATCCCATCCATATCTTTGCCGATGACAGTACCCCTGACTTCGCTTATTCCTTTGATACTCTTGCGGACTCCATGCCGAATGTGTCAAACGAGATTGCATGACTAGATCATTGAATAACGATCTTGATACTATCCTCGCTTTAAGCAAAGCGAATCGCATCGAATTCAATGCTTCTAAAACCCAAAGCTGTTTGATTTCTTTAAAGCAAGATCACCATTTAACCACTCCCATTTCATTTGATGTAGCCTGTATTTCAGATTCACCGTCACTAAGAATTCTTGGCATTAACATTTCCAGTAAATTAAGCTGGACAGACCACGTCTTCACTGTTACCAAAGAAGCATCGAAATGTCTTGCCTTTCTGAAAAGGTGTAAAAATATTTCAGCCCGACAGATGTAGTCCTGTAGAAGCAATCAGTACAACGTACCTACCTAATGTTGACCGTGTTTAGTTTGCCTCTCCGAAATATTACATTCATTTCATATTTCATAGAAAAGAAATCCTCATCGGAAAGATATGAATTCGAACTTTTTGTTTACAATAATTTGTTCCTGAAAAATTTCTTGGACATTTTTCTTGAAAACTTTTATGCACCATGCACCAGCCAAAAGCATTCGGTTCTCTGGTCCTCTAAGCATTGATAAATTTTTCTTAGGAACTGGTTTCGAAAAATAACCTTCATAATTTACATGCGCTAGTAATTGGGTATGGTCACTGACTTATAACAATGGACTGAGCGTATTGCCATTTTCCTATTAGAAAGAATGGCACAAGTTTTACAGTTTTCTTTTCCGCCCTATGGCAGAGTTGGAGCCACCAACACAATATATTTCTTACTAAACGTTTTCTTATGCCATTTGATGTTTTTATGTTGGCTGCAGATGCAATCACGGCAGAAAGAATAAGGTAAAGATAGTGTTTACCATGCTCCGTCTCTCTTGCCCATATGCAGGATTCAGTTAAGAATAACTTTTGAAAATTAAAGTCGGAATGAGTTTAATTCCTTCACTTGGACACAAGATAATATATTTTCTTAATTTAATTCGATTTTCGGGTGTAAAATTTCATCAGATTGGTTGAGTTTTACATGTTTTTTATGTAGTAAAAGTATTAAAGGGGTGCTCTAACGGTGATATACAGAAACACAATATTTGTGCCACGGAAATAGCAAATCGCTCAGTCTGTTGTAATAAGTCAGTGGGTATGGTCAACAACATTTCCGGAAATAGAAAATTACACAGAAATTCGGGATAGAATCGATTTTGCTACTGTCCTACATGCATACATAAGGATTCATGATGTATTGTTTTTCATATATGTATTATTAATTATTTGATTTTTTAAAGAATGTATCTTTGTTTCTTATAAAATACGGTGTTTTAAAAGCGATATAAGGTCTAGGTTACCGTTGACATTAAATAGTTACAAAAAAAATTTTTTTTCGGTGTAATAGTACCTAGTCTATTAACAATTTTTAACAATATTGGGTAGTTATCTATTAATTTTTTTTTTCACTTTTTTCTTGTTTTATATCTGTGTTTTTTCTTTAGGGGTTGATTAGATGTCGTGTAATATCTGGTTTATTCAGGGGCGGATTTGATCACTTGGCCGCCCTAGGCCTATGGAAGATTGCCGCCCCCCCTATTCCCTGTAAAACACGAAAAATTGAATGATCTATATCCAGTGAAGGGACCCCAGGCTAGAATTAGCGAAGTAGGCTACCTCATAAATCGGAGTAGATTTGAAAAAAATGGAGTAGAATTAAAAATAACACTTTCCAACGAATTATTTTATTTAAAAAAACGAAAAAGTATAAAAATGTAATGAAATACCCACAACTACAAGAAAAAATCACCAAGTTTTGCCGCCCCCTAAATCTGCCGCCCTAGACCCGGGCCTACTCGGCCTATAGGGAAATCCGCCCCTGGGTTTATTCTTTTATTTTTAGTCACGTGAACTTGCGGTTAAGATTTCAATATGATTTAATTGCGATTATCTTCATTATATTCAATCTCTGCAGAGCGCTTTATCAATATATTGCTATAGTGCGGGCGTTACTAATTGGATTTTATTTCTTTATATGAACCGTTTTAAAAAAAAATTTTCTTTATATTAGCGTTAAATCAATTCCTTTATTTTCATTATTCCTACTAATTCTACTAATTGGGTAACTTTTACTTCTATATACCGCTTTTTAGTGCTGGCGTGATTTCAATTTCTCGAGTTCAGTAGTTTTGTTACATCTGATGGTGCCAAGGCTGGGTCTTTTTCTGTAACCATACAATCTTCCTTGTTTTTTTTTTATTATTACTGCCCGAGTTTTCATTTGTAATAGTAGTTTAATCTCTTTCAGATCTGATATATCAAGATTTAATCTGGATGACGCGTTAAGTCCAAGTTTTTCGGCAGGATTTCGAGATCAAACTCTTGCAGATCTAATCGCATTCGTGTTAATCGTATTTTTGTTTTTATACCGAGCAAACACGCTAGTTTTATAGTCCGTTCGTACTACGAATTTTCAGCCATAGACATGCGGTTTTCTTGCGGTTCCCATTTTTTTTGTTTATGCTTTTATGGGTGATCTTGTGTAGTTCATTCTCGATTTTGTTTAATTGATCCATTCGCATATATTCATCCATTGTGATCTGAGCTGGGCTGTTAAATATTTTTTTCTAAGCCCCCTTTGGTGATCTCGGTACAGAGTGTAGATTATTTTTTTTTTTTTGTATAATTCTAGAATCAGAACAACTATTTGACTCTACTTCGAAACTTTTTCGATTTTCCTCATCATATCTCTTAGTTCGATATTTAAGCTTTAATTCGCTCTATAATCACGAAAATTGTCTTCACATTGTCAGCTCGTATTTAGGTATATAGTTGAGCCGTTTTCGATGCCAGTTATCTCAAGTCACGTTCTGAAGATTGCAATATGTTCTCACGGTCAAAAGATGGATGTTTTCTAGCTCTGTAGCGATTGATTTAACTGCTTTCACAACAGTTTAATGATGGGTAAAGGCAGCCAACCGGCAGATCACCCAAGAGGAGCTCAGAGTGCAGATCTCTTTATAGGCGCAACTACACTAGCAGATGCTTAAGAAAAGGGGAGTGCAGTTAAGGCTGGCAGACACTCGAATAAAAAGTCTTGACTGTGTTAAGACTAAAGAACAACTTCTCTTTATTGATTTATTTCTAGCTTAATTATATAAAACTAAATATGCTATGCTAAACTTAATTAGATTTGTACCTTGCCTTTTGCGATATTTGATTTGGGGCACATTAAGCCAAATTGCTTATTTGCACTTATGTGCTTAACATCGAAAGGAAGATATGATGCAACCAACTTGACCCGTATTATGCATGTAGCAAAACATGTAAACAAATGCGTGTAAATAATTGCAGTCACATTCTTATGGTTGTGACATACATTTGGGTGAATGCATGTTTTGCTTAATTGCAATAATATTATCAATCACATTTATTGTGATCTATTAATTGAGTAATGGTTTCGGGTCAATTGAGTATTGCAATAATGCAGAATGTGCATTCTGGCATTTTTAATTGATTTGTAAATTGTTGATTTATATATATATGTGCATACTCACATTACAGTATCACTTTTACTTTAATTTCACTAATACCGGGTAAAATTTTCTCCATTTGAAATTCAACCGAAATGTTGAAAAAGGGGCCTTGATGCACATCATTTGTGTAACACACTGCCCATTTGACTCCATTTGATTAAAGATTAAGTCATTATGGATACAGTCTAGCTACGGTATAGGCTAGGGATCAAGCCGATAATTTCCAAAAAAATGTTACTCAGGAGACGGATATTGAGATTGGCAGTGACGCTTTTTAATATGTTCGCTCTCCAAATGTGTCAACCTGCTAAATAAATGAATTCATGTTATTGATATTTATTGATATTTAGTAAGAACATCTAAAGTTTCCTAAAACTTCTATTGGATATATTCTTACAATTTATTTATTAAATTGTACACATATAAAACAAATTCAACCCTATTTTCATGAGGTTCTACTATCGGAGCAATATACTCTCTTATATATTATCATATTTATTTATTTATTTATTATATTATTATGATATCAGTGCTCTAATTGTGACTCGATGCAAAACTTCAAAGGTACCTATCAATTTTTTAACCCTCTAAGAATAAACTTAAGAAAAGCTCAGACTCTTTCTGTAACGCGTTCGAAACTTTAAAAAAATAAGAAAAAATTAAAAAAATTAAAAAAATTATTAAAAAATTAAAACAAAACTAATTTAAAATAATTAAAAAAAAATTAAAAAAATTAAAAAAATTATTAAAAAATTAAAACAAAACTAATTTAAAATAATTAAAAAAAAATTATAAGATATAAAGAAAAAATAGGCATTTTATCAAAAATAAAAATTTACAAACTTAAGACAGAATCCCGTTCCAAGAACGGGCAACTCTAGCTACTATTTCGGTTCGATTTTTAGTCAATTCCAAACAAATTTTGTTAATTTCAGAGTGATAAGAAAAGTTAGTTGTATAGAATCCCAATCACTACTACTATCTTACTTTCGAATTCTTCAATATAAAACATTTAGGGGGAGGTGTCTATTTCTTCATTCATTTTTACACAACTTTATATTCCAGGAAATAACGTTTGAAATAAATAAAATGGAAATGAACGAATTACTCAGAATTGATTGCTGGCTTGTAGTGAACTAAAATAATAATAAAATTCCAAAATTTTGGTAGCAGTAGAAGCTCAATGTTAGCAGTATTACTTTCTTGTTCGATTACTACGAGTAATTTTAGTTGTTTTCTATTTGATTATTTTTAATAATAAATAACATTTTTATTTTGTGTGACATAAGGGGGGGGGGGGGGGTCAGTTATCGTAACGTTATATTTGGTAGGAGTCTACATAATTGTGACTAAGGACCAGGAGGAGGAAGGAATCAAAATTACACAAAAATTGCCTTCCTTTTAATAAATTTTATGTGCTGTCGTCCACGATGACAAAATGCGCACATTTTTCCAAAACTTTTCAACATCAAAAAGGGTGCGGCCTGCGGTGCCAGGAGGTTATTATTTTATGTTTTAGATTTTAGCTCTTATACTTTTATTTTTGAAACATTTTTTTTTAATATGATTTATTTTAATATTTGTTTTATCCTTTAATCATTTCCCTTTTTAGTATCACAATAACTATAATAACTCGTTTTGTATGATTACTGAATTTTAAATTACTGAATCCTTAAAAACAAAATCCTCAACATCAATATCCCCCGAGACATACAATTTGCAGGCATAAGATCCTAAGCCAAACTACATAAAATTAATTATCTGTCTGCCGTTCTTTCTTCCGGAGAAGAAAAATATAACTTGAAATTTTTGGCAGTGTTTCTGATAAAAATAAAGTTATAGTTCGGATGAAAAGTAGTTGGTTTGGGATGTAAGAAACAGATTTGGTAGATTTTTTTTTACAGTCCATTAGCTTCAAAGTTTGTTCATAGACCTGTTGGATTGGGATAAAAGAATTCAAGCAATATAATGGGAGAGTGTAAGAGTTTTGTAATTGCTCCATTAGGGCGCATGTAATTCCGCAGATATAAATATGTGTGATAAAATCAAAGAAAAACAAGTAAAAAGTTTGATGTTGAAGTGGTTTTTCGTATATATTTCTAGACCGGTTGGTCAGACAGTAAAAATGATTAGGTACAACCAATTTTATAGGACTTCATATCCTAAAGTACTTTTCTGTACAATAAAAACGTCCAGGACTGATCGTTTTTACAGTATACGCAAAAAACCTAGATTTTTATATGGCAACACCAAGAAGGGGTTATCCGATTTAGTCCGTTTTAGACATTTTATTTACTATTACTATGAAAACATACTTTATATCAAATTTCACCTCCACGCTTTCTCATGGAAGTGTCCAAATATGTAGTGAAAAACGAAATTTTTGTATGGCAACCCTGTGAGGGAGTTACGCGATTGGTCTTATATTCTGATTGACATTTTTTTTTTCTTTTTAAAGCCTGTCTGCAAAATTTGAGTTCTCTAAGTTAACGTGTTCTCGAGTTATCGTGCACACAGGGGAACACATACAGGTTTAGGTAACGAAAGTTTTTCAGCTCATCCAAAAGTCCAGACCCAAGCCCAACCCAAGCATATCACCCTGCTCCGGGGAAAGTCCGGTGAAAGACACCGAAATTGTTCGGTTGTCTTCGGCTATCCTTCCAGGTAAGTCAGATACTCAGGGCTGTCAACAACTCCCATCATTGTAAGATGAGCCAATGATGCTGACAACCACAATTCGGCATTGTTTTCTTACCTAAGAGAAAGTCAGAGAAATTCCTATTAGGCCAATCAAGAAAAAGATTTGTACACTTGGAAGTGGTTCGACCGTTGCTGCTGATGTTTCATGTGAACATCCGCTTTGGTGAGAGACCTAATCAACGAAGCGGCAACGCGTACAGCGGGTTCCGGTCCAAGTAAGGGAGAAACTCAGGCAGACTTGGTTAGAAAGTTAGAAGACAGTGGTGTGCCTTCCAAGTGAGTACTCCAAATCAATGTCAGGTTCAGGAAAGTAAACACCAGCATCGGCTCTCTCATTAGTGAGAGGGCTGTCAGTGACCGAGGAAGGCCAGAAAAGGTACTTGCTCAGCCCATGATTCCCTTTCAGGAAAACCCAAAAAAACAGCGACACCCAAAATGGTGCTCGAATCATCGCAGCAAGTAGCATGTGGGCCAGAGGGTTTTCCCGTTCCAACTCACATGTCAACGAGCAATAGAAAGAACCAGTTTAGCCGTCCTCCCAACATCCCTATGAGCACAATCTACATTCAGCCCTGTTGTCATCTGCCTTAATTAACAAGATCCAAGGGTGGCAGATTAAGTAAGACCTCAAAGGCAGCAGTAGCCGGGGATCGCATGGAGCCTATACTTCTCAAGCAAGCAAGCCCTTGCAGGCCCGCCAGCTTCCGGATCGTAGTCCCCACTTGCGTCCTCGGCCACCATACACAAGGGCCATATGTAAGCATGGGTCTTACAATGTAGTGCATAACACGCGGTTTCATGTACCTTATACAGCCAGCATAACATTAATAGCATAAAATTTTACTTCTCGTGTGCATCCATAAATCTTTCAATCATAGATCATGACGTAGCCATCAGTATTTGAAAAATTTTATGTGAAATGAACAAAAAATGTAAAACCGCGACGCGACAACACCTAGCTAATTTTGTTGCTGCTCTATAGCTTGATCATAAGATTTCCGTTTTTAATAATTTTTTATAGATTTTATATACTTCCTCATAGAAAATAGTTCTTTTCCGTATTCATATGTAACGAAGAAAGAGGTAGGTCATGTCATAAAACACCCTCAACTGATAAACAGATTTAAATTTGATAGGGAAACCTCACCAATGCCAGGAATTTAGATTGTGAAGCAGAATAACAAAACAACGCACCGATACTTATCGGTTATGTCACCCGCCGAGGATATCATATTGAGGTGAGCTGAAAACGCTTCAATCCCTTCGGTGAATATTGTGTTAAGCGCCACATTTAAGACCATGGTCTCTCAGCACCATCATAGAGAGAGGGTGTCAAATAATTAAATTAAATTCGTTGTCTTGTCCGCGGACGCGACCGATATAAGACGTGGCACTACCTCCATGCCAACATAGAGGTGCTATCACTTAAGTAGTACGATACGCTGCAGCAGTTGCATTACGTCGACGACATTTCTTTAAACTCCTATCAGGTCCGCGTTGAGGTGCATCAGGGTGATTGTCCCTTTTTGTCAGACTCCTAGACAGTTTCTGTGCCCCCCAAGCTTAGAGGGTTGTTTTCCGCCCTGATTGCTATTCAGTTTTGTTTCACTACCTAAGCGTAAGGTATACAGTAATAATGCAGGTGGATGCCATAGAAATGATTGTTAAGCTGGACGTACTGAACCGAGGTCTTCCGTTCTTTTAGCATTGTTACATTTGTGTGTGCTATAGTCGAATTACATTGGTTTTAATGTAGCGGGGTCGGTGTATCGATGCACTATTGAAAATTATTATTTACTTGATTTTTTTTGAACTAATTTGCGTGAAAAAAAAATCCATTTACTTTCATTTATTGGATTTTACAAAATTAAACTTTTTATTCAGTATCGGCTAAGAGGTCTATACGAAAGGAGGTGATGGTATTCACCTAAAAAAAATAAAAAATTGTATGGCAGGGGGATGACATCTCGACCATTTCGGAGTTACAGGGTGATTAAAAAAATATACTAGTTTTTAACAAAACATCCTGTAACTTCCTTGCTATACAACCTATGAAGATCATTTTTAGCTGATCGTAACCCGCTTAAACTTTCCAACTGTTAAACCACTCCACCCCTCTCGTGTCGCTAGTTATAGGACGTTAAAGTCAAAAAATTGGGGAAAAAAATCCTAATTTTTTTTTTAATTGTAACGATGTGCCTGAAAATGCCTACGTTTTCTTGCAAGATTTGGAAACCTCACAGTGTTGCCGGAAACACCCTGTATACTATGAATGCAGCATATACGATTTAATAAATGAAAGAAAAAAAAACACAAGAACCTTTTTTCTTGCTATTTGTTATTTATTTTCTAGGTTATGGCATTTCAAAAATTTCAGATTTCGCGTAATAAATTCTTGTTATGTTGGTAGTCCAGGTTCAATACAGGCTTACATAACTTATGTATATCCTGAGAAGAGCAAAAAGTATTTTTTAAAAACGATTGAAAAAGTTTTTAATTTGGTGCTCTACTTTTATTTATAATTCAGCAAGAAAATTTTTATTTTTGTGAATATGATTTAAAAAAAAAGTACTCACTGGTGAAAAAGAGCCCAAAATGTATTCCGAGGAGACGCGAGTGTCTCAGTATCTCTTTCGGATGAGTTTGAAAAATGAAATGCATGCGTTAAGTGCTCCCGTGACAATGTGCTTTGAGCCCTTGTTATGATGAAAATTGAAGATGGCGGGTGAATTTTGTGGTTTGGTTAATGGTCTGATTCGACTCAAAATCGATATCTGGAGATATTCGGAGTCGCGGATTACGAATTTTTCATAAAATTTCTAAATATTCAAATTGGCGAAGGACGTTCTTCATTTATAGTCCGATTCGATTCAATATCTTTGACACGGGGTTTTCAAGGTCGCGGACTGCAATTTTTAGAAGTTCAAAATGGCAGCTGTAGGATTTTGGATGAATTTTTCAACTTATGGTCCGATTCGACTAAAAATGTAGATATTTTTAGAATCGTAGATTACAAATTATATTTTTATATTTTTTATATTCTAAATAAATACATTTTTAATTAAAATACGTCTAAGAAAATAATATACTACTAACTTGTACAAAAATATATGTAAATTGTTCCAATAAAAAGACTTTATCTTGAAGCCTAACTTTAAGGAGATATTGAGTTTCAAATTTCATCGTGTTTTTTCGTAACACCCATAAAGGAAGATTCGAATGCGACAATAGTGGACCGGTTAGCGGCCGACATTACACACTTCTTGCCTTGTCTTACTGCAGGAGCTTTTCATATAAAAGTAACTTGGATTATGTCCAAACACAATAATTTTCAAAAATTTGTTCTACATGCTACTTATTTTAACATCATTAGAAAGAAAACATATTCGGCTGCAATTTACTATAGCGATTATTTGTAAGGTACATACCTGCGGATAATATAGCCCGGAGGATAATAAGGCCCACATTTAAAAATTCCTACTAAAATGAATCGTAGAATCGGAGTATGGTTGCTTGGAATTATAATTTTCGCCTAGACAAAATCATAAGTTCCGTTGTTTAATTGCTATTTCCACATGTAGTAACTTTTTTAGTTTGTACATTAGGTAATGTAGTTAATGATTTCGGTGTTTATTTGCGCCCACCATTGTGTTTATTTGATTAATGAGTAATTTTGTAAAATCTTGTCATCGGTGTACTAAGATGCCCACTGGAGTAGACCGCGGGCCTTATTACCCTACCTAACCTAAATTCTCAATGAAACTAATGTTCCTAGATAGGATTATGATTGTGACATTATTTTTGTCCCAAAGAATGAAGATTGTTTACTCTGTTGTACGTTAAGAAATTTATAATTAAAACTGTTAGGGCTTTATTATCCCCCTGGGGGTAAAAAGGCCTATTTTTACTTTTATTCGAAATTATAAAAAATAACCGAATTTTGTTGATTTTCTTAGTTCAAAGTGAATCATTCCTCTGATTAAGATTTTGAAAAAGTTAATTTTTGCGTTGGGCCTTATTATACTGTGGTAGTTTAATAAGACCCTGAAAAAGGTTTTATAAAAGTGAATTATTTTTTAATATTCGCTTCTGTTCTAGTTTTTACCTTTTTTTAGTTGTGCAAATAAATAAACTTCACGGAAAACTTGTTCTTGTAGTTCTATATCACCATATACTTGATTTATTGCATTTTCAAATTATGTGGGCCTTATATAGATGTGTCCGAATCATTTACGTCAGTAGATGTTGCTAATTGTATTTCGCTTGTTATTTTCCGTTTTAAGACTTTAAATAAAAGAATTTTCAATGACTGGATATAATATTTTATTTGTCTTTTAATTATTTTTCCTGTATATGCATACTGGAAAAATTTTATTTGTATACCAATAAATAAAAGTTTCTATCACATTTTTGCAAGTAGCGACATCTCCTTTCTAAGACGTAAATGATTCTGAGAACATCTATATATAAATAATCAATGTTATTGTTTCATTTTTCATTAGGAGTGATAGTTTAGTTTGAAGAGAAGGCGGCAAGGTGGGAAAATGTTAAAGTAAGGAATAACTGTTCCAGTAGGAGCAAATGTGAAAGGTTTAGAAAAATAGGAATTACTTGTGATCAGAAAGTCAAAAACGTCGAAATGTTTTATAACTTTCAAATAAAAAAGCATGGATGACATCCAAAATTGTTAAAAGTGCTCTGCATATATGGAAAGAGAATTTAGAAAAATTCGGAAATAATAGCGATGTTTACTCAAGTAGGAAGCTTGCTTTCAATTAAATTTCTGTTCCTGACTTATTCTAGTCTTGAAAAGCATTCCAGGCTCCAGGATAATCAGGTGATGAAAATGATTCATAACACAGTAATAAATACTCGGTATAGCGAATTTCAACAAAGATTTTATTTTAAATATCCTCATAGTACCATTCAAATAACCATAACGACATTTGAATATAATGGCGAATAAAGCGTACTCCCTTCAATGTTGGTATTAGCGAATTCTACTGTAGTTGGTTTTTAGACTTGCTCTACAAATTTCGTGACCTTTCTGCAAAAAAATAAATTTGTTGAATCCAAGCAGGTGACATATGTAGCAGACAAAAAATAATAATAAAAAGAGAAATACTTTTTTATGAAAGATATGGAACGAGAATTGAGTTTTCAGGACGTAATAAATTTCACATAGAAACGTTTCTGTGTCAGAAATATAAAACTAGATTTTGCATAAAACAATATTCAAAATTATTAGAATTTTGTTTTTAATTTTGACATTATACAGTACAAAAAAATAAAAATCTTCCACATATGAAGGAATCTACGTGTCTGTTGGTCTGATTAGCAGTGGTCGAAGCGGGCAGAAAGTACTTACTTGGTTGGTCACAATTCATTCTGAAAAAGTTACATCAAGCTACAAGAAAAGTTTCAATAACACTGATGTAGGCCTATCATACCTACAAAAATATTTCGAAAGAGAAAACGCGCCAAACGGCGGTGGAAGTCTGTAAAACTCCTATCAGCATAAAATCTTTAATTAAAAACTAATCTTTATAACTAACTCCGAAATTTCAACGATTTTTAAGCAATAGTACTCAATTTAACATAATTTTTTTATGTGTGATTTTTACTCTCACAAGTTGAAAAGTAAGGCTAATTTCGCACTGTGAAAATGTCATTTTGCAATAATTAAAGATTTTTTTTTTTGTAATGGACCTCTATGTACTATAATTTAAAAAATTAACTATATTTATAAATATACAGTTTAGTTTTAGCCGCTCTGATTCCACAATTCGTGGTCGAAAAGTCGAAAGTTATACAAATATGCGGATTACTTGAGGGATAAGATGAGTAAGCTCTGAAAAGTAAAAATTGCTTTTCAAAATTGCTGGAAATTTTGCAATTTTAATGTTTATTTCTTTTATTTCTCGTTGAGTTATTGATTTTTGCTAAAAATTGATCTAATAACAAATTCGGAGTCGAATAAAATTTAATTTCTAGGTGAAAATTTCGTGTATGATTTGAATTTCAAAAAAACGCTCCAGTATAGGTGGAAATTCGAATAAACGTCCTAAATTCTGTTATTTGGTTGAATAAAATTTGATGAAATTTAACATTTGATTTTTTTTTTAGAATTAAAAGTGCCAAAAAAGGAGTTCTACTAAAAAGTTTCCTCTAAACAAATCTGAAAACATCAGAGGCCACAAATGGTCATTTGTCATTTTCTCAAATTAGAAAGAGACTACTATGGAAAAACGCAAAAAATTAGTATAATAAAAAAAACTTCCCCAATCCAAAAACTGATTGTCACCAAAGCAAGCAGGAATCATCTCTTTTCTAGACAAATTGTGAAAAGGTAGACCTTTCGTCATCCATCACAAGTATTCAACACATCCTATCCAAAAATAAAAATTTTAAAATCTAGTTTACACAAAAAAACATTTATTAACTAGAGGTAGTAGTATGATGACTTGGACTAGTTTTTCAGCAGACAGGAAGATTGCATTTTAGCGTTTAAAAACCGGGATTTCAGTGACTATGTAGTCGATGTAGTTATATTTATTAGACACCATAATAATCGACAGATTTTATCTTCCAGCATACTGAAATGGGCCACTTTACTCATTCCAAAGATCAAATAAATTCTCTGAGAACACAAAAATAACAAAATTGATCATTGGCCTGCCGCAAGCTCTAATTTAAACTCGATCCAGAGCCTTGCAGAAATCCTTGCTAGGCAAATTTGCATATATGCCACACAATCGCATGCAGTTTAAATCGATAATTGAGTTGAAAACTACCATGGCAGAAGGTGTACCAACGACGAAACTCGGTAGATAGAGCCAATGCCGAAATGTCTAATCGAATTTTTTTTCTAAAATCAAAAAACAAAACATTAATTAAGATCATTATTAGAGTAAAAGGCAAAAAATCTGGTGATTTAATATGAATTTCCACCACTGTATGTATATACCCGCAATAAATGTCACAGAGAAAGATCATTTTCCATACTCTATTGGTGATAAGTGAAAACTGATTATTAATTTGGTTCGCATGGTAAATGATTTTCGAAACCTTAATAAAATAAAAATTTATTTCAATTTTATTTATAATAATAGTTTTTTTTTTGTATTAGACCAAGTCCCATTCGAGGCTAAAAGTCCAGCCGCTTATGCTCGTGCTTGAATTCTTCATTTTTATAGCAACAAATTGTTGTTCGCTGTGCCATCTATAGGTGATCCTTTTTGTCATAAATTAAAACTCTGGTATACATAATCAGGTTTTTTGTAAATTAAAATGAAAGAAAAAAATCCAAATCAAACTTCGGCTAAAATAAATCCAAGCACTTTTTTCCAACCATTTCAGTTTACTGTATAAAAACGAAATATGTTTCTATAATTCAAAAATGTACATAGATTATGTATATTATTAAATATTCTTAATATAGTATGCCTATGTATAACACTTTTACATAAAAATGAAAAGAAGAAGAAAAAAAACTATATGCGAATATTTATGTCATGTGTAATAATTAACTTAGCACGTATTAGGCATTCATATGTGTCTTCAAACTCCCTCCCCATGGTATATTGTTGTATCAGTTATACATACCAAAGTACATATGTATATTTGAGAAAAAATACATAACATAAAAAAACAAGAAAAACTCTTAAAAGTCTTACTACATATAATAACATTTTATGTATGAGGACATACGCCAGGTGTGGGTGATTTGCCTGTATTGAAAAAGTAATCAACCCCCGTATTGACATATTCTTAGTACTACAGACATTCGATACCCCACTACTTTGGGGTTGTTTAAATTTGTATAAAAGGAAGAAACCATACGTTTCAACTGTCCAGTCTGTCGGAAGAATTTCATATCGTCAAGTCTACAGTGCATTTACGTATCTCTAACTATCTAGATAGATATTTGGATTGTCACAGAAAGTACAAATTATTATTGAAATAATGTTTACAGTGATAATTAGTTTGTGTGTTTGGAAAAGTAATATAGAAAGGATTGTAACGTGGCAGTGCGTTTTAACTGTAAAGTGTATATCCTATTTTACACTGTGATATCCTTAAACTTTTATGAACTTTTTCTAATTTAATATATAATAGTGAAAATATTTTGGTGAGTTTTTATAGAATTCAATATTTTTTAAAAAAATTTAAAAAATTTAGAAATGCATTTAATTTCATGATGGATTTCATATTTTTCTAATATTAGTGAAATTTGGAAAATAACGAGAAAATTATTCAAAAAACTCTTTGTTACGAAAGATTTTACTAATTTTTAATTTAAGTAATTGTTGACAGCAAATACACTAAAATATCTACCTAGATTTAACTATTAAAGAAGTGACAGGTTTTTTGTTAAGTAATACACAATCTAACTTTATCTTTTTCTTAACATAGTCAGTAAAATCCTCTTATGGAGTAATTTCTTTCGTTTATATTCTCAATGAAACATCCATTTCCATTCTTTTCTAATTTTCAATGTTGCCAGCTTTATCATTCTTCAGTTAACAAAAAAAAACAAAGTAAAGAAATTCGAAATGTTTTACGATACCGAAGAAGAAAATACATTTTTATTTGTAGAAAATATATATTTCATTTTTTCATTTGCCTTTTATAGTTCTTACTTGTCTAAATAATTGGAGCTCTTAAATGTGCTAAATCACTGGCCATTTCCATTTACTTAGGATATTTATTATCTATTTTAATTCGCATGAATCAATATTATAACATTGTCAAAAGAGCTGAAATTACTTTAAAATCATTCGGTTAAGAGCGAGCCGGGCTTGTGCAAATAGGACTCCGGACCAGAAAGATCAGTCCAACCAAATTAAAGTATATATAAATCTAATTTAAATTTGTCTGTGATAATTGAATAATATTCAAAAAGACGGATGCAAGCGTAATTTTATAAGAGCTGTCTTATCAGTCATACAAAAAGAAAATACTTTTCCAGCAAGTATGAGACTATGACAAAAAAAGGCGGCTGTGCTTCTATTATTTATGACTCAATGCCTAAACATCCTGATAATATTACAATTTTAGCTTCAGAAACATAGAAAATCAAGGGGGCGGATTTAGAAACCTAAAAGAACCCCTCTGATCTTCTAGGTTTCTAACTGTATTTTCTTGCACATTTTTATGTATTTCCTTATAAGTAGTTCAGCAGAGAGGTTGATTCTTTTTTTATTCGTTGAAGGTAGTCCTTCAAATGATACCCCACACGATACGAAAAACAAAATTTTTTAGGGGGCCCAATTCACCCCCATTAAAATATTTAATTATGATTGTTGATATATCTGTGCATCGCAAAGATCTAACATTCTGCCAAATTTCAATTCTTCGAGAAAAGTGTCTGTGACAGACAGACGGGCGATGAGCGTTTTTTTTCTGTTCTTGTATGGAACTCTTAAAAAGCATCAATTTAATTCATATACTCGTAATAATTCACATTTTATTTCCCCAAAAAATAATTAAAATACACCCAGAACATCTTCAAAAGGTACACCAATATAGAATCTTATTAATCTTTTTCCTCGACTTCATGAATTTTACAAAAAAGTTCCCAAGCCTTACTTACAACCTTTTCAAGTGGATATGTTGCCAAATTTCCATTAATATTCGTATATTTCATCAAAGTAATAAATTTTTCTTCTTAAGCTTCCAAAAACTTTTCAACAAACAGATCATATTTTGTCTTTTTACACAGTTATGTAAATATTTGTATATAAGTTATCAAAATCTGTTAGACCTGTGACCAAAAAGGCAATATTTCTTCATATTGAGAAGTTTTTTATTTTACCGATTATTTATTACATAAAATTTTAAAACGTTACGACTAAGTATCATTTGTCCGTCACTGCATATGGAACCCTTTAACGTTTTCGATAGAATAATTACCTCCCTGCTTTGAAATCCTTCGAATTTAAATGTGTCGATTTAAAATCAAAATTTCGGAAAATCCAACTGAAATTCAACCCAACAATTTGTTACGAAATCTGCCATCTAAAACGAGAGTTCTTCAACTAATCCAGAAATAAATTTGATTAGCTGAAAAAATCTATTTTTTGAAGAGCAGTAAGATATTAACTCAATGAAATTAGTACCATCATCTCTCTAAAATAAAACCATGTTGATAAACCTCAGATTCTACTGAGCAATTCGAAAATCTTGTGATTAGTTGAAAATTTGGCAAATTACGACAGTTTATGAATAAAAAACAGTTGCACTCTTCTTTTTAGAAAAACCGGAACCATAATGAAAGCAGAAAGTTGCATCGAATTTTCGAAGCAATTAAACAAATGTGCCATCAGTATTTTAAGGTATATTTGTGTTTTGGAAATTGCAAATTTGTAATGGGAATAAACATAACTAGATCAGCCCACAAAAGAGAACTTTTGAAGTTTCAGAGTCTCAAGTAACAATCAAAACTTTTGTCTATCATTTCTGAAGTCCAGAGATATAAATCCTGAGCAAAGGTAATTGCAAAAATTCTTTGTAATTAGGCATTGTTTGTTGTGTTGATCAAGTTTACTGTGCTGATAAAACTGACAGATTTTGAATTTCGTTAATTCTGAATGGCTACATCCCCATTCCCGTCACCTTACTTAAATTCCTGCAAAAGCTGTGCACATGCATCCAAAGGATTTTCCATAGTACTATGGAAACCAGGATGGTGATTCTGATCTGGGGGATAATTCTGATCTCTTTGTCGTAGCTTACGCGTATATTCTAGTCACACATTTTGACATTTCACCTCAAATTTGTCGTACTTTTATATTCACCATATTCATTTTGATTTATCCTTCTCATCAACCACAAAATAATCTAAAATGTATTTGCAATGAATTAATGTCAGAATACACGCCTAAAAGTACGACAAATTAGCAAACTGCTTCCGAGGTTGTGACAAAAATTTTGTACTATGGTAAATTTATATTCTCCACCTAATTAGAGCAATACATCTGTTTAAATTTGAAATAATATTTTGAATTTGTCATGTGAAGTGTCATTTTCAGTTCATTCTATGTCATGCAAGGGTTGCTGACCTGAATAAAAACACGAAAAAATCAGTAGAAAACTTCATTTCATTTAGTCGTACAGTTTGACATTCAAGTACGACAAAAGATCAGAATCACCCTCCTGTTGTCACACTTTAATGTCAGAATATACGACAAATTGAAATGAATTTTTCCACGGCTTTTCTTGTGTTTTTATTCAGCTCAGCAAGCTTGCATTATGTAGACTGAAGTGAAAATGATACTTTACATTATAAATGCTCTAAGTTGGTGTAGAATATTCATTTATAATAGTTTCAAATTTTTGACACAACCTCGGAAGCGGTTGATTAAATTGTCGCACTTTTAGGCGTGTATTCTGAAATTAATTCATTGCAAATTCATTTTAGTTTATTTTCTGGTTGATGAAAAGGATAAATCAAAATGAATATGGTGAATATAAAAGTTCAACAAATTTGTGGTGAAATGTCAAAATATGTGACAAAAATATACCCGTAAGTTAGACAAAAGATCAGAATTACCATTCGGAGTATTAATTCTGAACTTTTATCATACTTTATGTCAAAAATTTTTGTCACATATTTTGACGTTTTACCACAATTTTGAAGAAACTTCAGTTTTCATCGTAGTTCATTTTTATTTATAATTTTCATCTAATACAAAATGAACTGAAATGAATATGCAGTGAATAAATATTCATACAACAAAAAATACGTCAAATCATGGTTTTGACAAAAGTTTTGAGCTAAGATAGGTAATTGTTCTACACTTACTTACAACTGGAAATAATATTTATTTCTTATTTGTAATGCGAAGTACCAGTTTTAGTTCATTTTACGTCATACCAAACTTACTGTGCTGAATAAAAACACAACAGAAGCAGATAAAAAGTTCATTCTATTTTGTTGTATATTTTGACCGACAAAAGATCAGAATCATCACTCTGATAAACATAATCAATATAAATGTATCGTCGTACTTTATTTTTGGACGTTTAGATCTGGGTCTTGTTTCACAAAGCTTGGCAAATCTCACGAAATTCGATAATTCAGAAATTTCTGACAGTTGATACAATTCAACAAGAATTGTAGGAGAATTTAGAAAAATTTATAAAAAATGTGTATTGTCGCAATTATTCAACCATTTTATTGTCCAGTTTTTCTATCAATTTATCATTATTGGGTAAAAATAAATAAATACCATAAGGAAGTTGTCAAACGTTCATCCAAATTTTAATTATGCTTGGTGGATAGAAAGCGGAAGAGACAAATCTCAGGAAAGCAAACTTATGCTCCATTTTCCAATGTTTACCTTTAAAAAAAAGAGAATTTTTTCATCTGTAATTTTCTCAGTCGATTGCCTTTTTGAAATTTTTCGTCCAATCTTACTCAAGGAAAGCAACGAAGTGTCTTTTATAACAATAATGTTACCTGCACTGTTGTTTCACTGAGATTTGTCTATTTCACTTTGTGTCGAAGAATAATTAATCAAAGAATTGATGAACTTTTGTCATTTTACGATTTCTCTTTTTTTTTTTTTTCAATAAAGCCCAAAAACTAATTCACTCAATATGCATAACCCCCTTTTTAGTACGAAAATTTGATAAATTGTAAACTCCTGGAAAATTTGCATAGTTGCAACTTGCAAGTAAAATTAGAAATTATTATTATTGTTGAGTTGGCACCAATCAAAAACTCGCAACTGCAAATTTCCATTTGATGCATTTGTTGTATCGGATTTTGCAGGGAGAAAGTAGTTTGAGGGAATAAGGGAAAAATCCATTCAGAACTGGTGAAATTCATAATTGGTAATTTTTCACCACAATAAAAACGCGATCAACAACAACCACATCAACTAACCGACGCCTGCTTGCTACTAATTAAGTCTCTTACCTGTGAATTATTAAAGGAAAAATTTTAGTTTTTATTAGAGAAAATATATCTGAAAAGGAATTTCTCACTGCTGAGGAAATCAAAAATTTTTACTTATAAGGACTGTATGCTGTGCGATTTATAAGAGGGCTAAAATAGCGGTACAAGGATTTTGCTCATAGGTGTCCCATTTATAACAATTTCCAGCTCCACCTCAACTACCCCCCCCCCCCCTCCCCCCGGAGGCAAGGGAAGACCCGGAAAAATGAAATATGAGAAAATTCTGTCCTAATTATGTGCCAAACTCTGCCAACAAAGTTTTGATTCACACAGGATTTATGTGCTAAAGCTTCGCTAAATTTAAAAATGTTTAACTCAAAAATCAAAATGAGACTGCAGGATGACGTCGTCGTCCACCCCATAATGAAAATGCAGTCAAAATAGTTTTGGTTCACTCAGGATTTATGTGCTAATTCCCTGCCTAATTGAAAAATGTTATACTCTTAATTTCCACTGATTGGTTGAGTTTTACATGTTTTTGTTTATATAGTAAATGTTTTAAAGGGTGCTCAAACCCTGATATACAGAAACACAAAATGTGTGCCAGTCTATTGTTATAAGTGATTGTTATTGAATAATTCGAATTCCAATATGAAAAATAATACAAAGCAGACTGATTTCAAGTCGGTTCCGTTCGATTCGAATCTAGTGTAGCCACACCCTTAATGGACGCTACATCGTATAAATCGTTTAAGGTAGATTTATTGCCGATCGGCCTCTAATTTCGGATGGTATTTATAAAATGTGTCAATAATGTTTCGTTGATTCACAACTATTTATAAGCATGTTTTGGTTTCTGACCATTTGTTTACAGTTACACGTATATGTACGAACTTTTCAACAAGTTTTGAATTCAGAGACATTTAGCTTGGTTGAAGAATATTCAAGTCTGTTAACGTCAGAACTCTCAGAGGATAGACTCGTGAGTACCAGATTACACAAGGGAGCTCACCACTGTGTGTATATCTGTTCCTACTCTGGAAGGGTGCCGAATAATTGCATAGATGACACAAGAACTAGATCCCGCATGTAATATACATAAGAGCAGAGTATACATATTTTATATGGCGTATAACTGTTCCTCCTCTGGAAGGGTGCCGAATAATTGCATAGATGACACAAGAACTAGATCCCGCATGTAATATACATAAGAGCAGAGTATACATATTTTATATGGCTGCATGATCCATTCCGGAATTGACATAGGCATAGACATAGATACATCGAGTGTTTCATACTTTTCTCGAATCGAGGTTGATCAAATGCTTACAAAACTTCTGTCAAAGCAACATGATATCAATATAAAACATTTTGTGCTTCATTCCGGAATGCACCACCCATTTCACAATCTGTTTACTCTGTTCTGGTATACCTTGCGATATCTGCTTCTTGTGCTATCTATGGTAATAATATTTATGTAAATTACTCTCTCTTAACCTTTTTCATTCTAAGTATCTATATAAGCTAAGTTACGACACTTTTATAATGTAAATTTTATGTCTATTTTTTTTCCCCTACTGAAACCCGTCTTTAGACTTGAGATAGGAACCATAAATTGATTGAATGGGTTTCTGTGGCAGATGCGATTCTCACTGTGGTGCCAATTGCATTACCTCCAACTTAGGACTCCCTCGTCTGGAACAATACATTCTGAGACCTGTAGAAATAGTTTCGTACCCTGGTATGTCGGTACCCACATTTTCTGGTTACTGACAGTTCTAGTCAACGTGTGTAGCATGAAATATAGGAATAAGTGTCAATTGTGTATACTCATGCATGTTTCGATTGCCATTAACTATATAATTACATAATTTTCACGAGATTATTCTATATTTTGTTCAAAATACACGAATTTTTCCACTTAAATTTCCTTAACATTTTATTTTCTTTTATTACAAATTTCTAACCAAAAAAATATATCATTTGAACAGCGCCATTTTGAAAGCAAAAAAAAAATTTTTTTTTATTTCAATTTGTCTAAAAAATTTCTTGTTTATTTAAATGTCACGCAATAGATTGCGTACATTTGCGTTTTGTTTTTGCGCAATGATAATATAATTTCGGATTTTCACGTAAAATTGGAATAAGCTGAAATTAACGTGTCAGACGCCATGTTATCATGTCATGTTACGTCAAAAGCTTTCCGGAGCTTTCTTTGCGAGAGATATAAACGGAAAGTGAAACAACAATTTCTTTTCTCAATTGAAATTTATTAACAATATTATTGCATAATGCAAAGTGAATTAAATAATTAAAAACAATTTTGAATTGTAAGAAATAAAATTTCATCTAAATTAAATTAGATTGTCAACACTAAAAACAATTTTATACACACCATGCCTGATGGGCTAAGCAATCGTGAGTAATGAGAATAGGTGCATATACCTATACCACCTACTTTGTGGAATTATTCCTTTGTGGAGTAAATTGCGCGCTTTGTGTTGATGCGAAACAACAAAACAGAAATAAATTTTAATAACAAATTAAAAACCAATCAAAATTGAACTTATTAGAAAAAGTGTTATTTGCTTTCTTAAACAGTGCTAATAGTGAGTTTACACCGCAGAATAGTGTTTTTTTTTATTTATGAACATTTATTTGTGTTTTTCCAGCTTTCCAAAAAGATTTTGTGGAAATTTTTAATAATCCTTAGGGACTTAAATGAAAGTGAATATTTCTAACGGGAATTAAACTATAATTTAACAAAAATTGGTTTAAATTAATTGTCCCGGATTGAGAGTGATTTGATCATGTTTGTTTTGTTTACGTACCTAATTATGTACGTACCTAATTGAGTATAATATGCGCAATCCGATTACCCGAAGGCTTGGAAAAGAACTAAATTTCACTGCTGATATTTGTATGGAAAAGTGTTTATATAGTTACAAAACCCGGTTACCGAAGTTTTTGTGCGATAATTTCAAATGGTATAATTCCAATCTTCTTTGTCTTATAACTTAACTACTTCGGTTTAAGTGTGATTATTTCATGGAAATCAAATAGGTTTAATGGCTTATAGGCTTATAAGTCCGGGCTACATTCAAAGTGACCTTTTTTTCTAGCCCAACTTCTCAGAGCACCGTGTGTAAGTCTTAAGTCTTCGAATGAACTCTTAACATCACCTGAAGTTGGACATATTCTTTATTATTGCAACCATTGAACTCGATCGAATGTTAGTGAAAATCTTGGCGAAGTCACTTGAAAATTTGTGAAAACTGGCTGTGCAATGTTAAATATCTGTAACTTATCAAAATTGGTGGATGAATTTTTGTTTTAAAGTGTAAAATAATATACGGTTCATGATAAGCTTACTGAAAATCACCGATCATTAATAGCGTCACTAATTTAAAGTTTTCTTTTTTTAACTTCAACTGTGACTTGATTTGGTATTCGTACTGATGATTATGATGATCTTAAGTATGTCTATGATGATCGTCAATCTCGTCTTATCAATCGACATACATATAACCGACAACATTAACTGGGTATCTATCGGAAAATGTTTTTCTGATTACTATCAAATTACTCCAATTTATGTGGATTCTATCAACATTTTTTTCCCGAGTACTTCTTGATATTTCTGCTTGACGAATACCGGTCAATAGCGTCTTCTTTACAAAACAATTTTGCTCACTTCACCACTTACGACCAATCCAATTCCAATTTCCTAGTTTATCTTGTCATTGATGCTATCCTGATCAGAGCGGATCTTCACAATTTTTTTTATTTGAGACTCGATCTTCGTCAGCAATTTGTTAGGATACAACAGAAACACTAATTATTTCCACCTGATAATGCAGACGTACTGGCCAAAACAGCAGCATCCATGCCCCTTATAGAACCGGAACCACCTTTGCGGTATCTCTTACAACACTTTGAAGCTTACCATACAAAACTGGATCCAAAACCAAATGGACCAGAGATGAACTGATATGCTCCAGACAAGCCAAAAGATTCACTAAAAGATCTTCACCAAAGAAGAGCGTAAATATTTAAAGCTATCTAGAAATCAAATCAGAATCTTTACTCCTACCCGGATACTGCAAACTAACGAAACACATGCATCGGATAGGTCTATCACCCACTGATGAATAGGCTGTGCTTGCCGACTTTGTAGAAACTTCACCCAAAAAAACTAGTGCTCTTTCTAGGAAGAGTGGGATTGTTGGATGAGCTATAAAAAAAGCAGTGGACCAATGAATGGCTGCAGTGCAAAGGCCACTCCGCTTGCTTAATCGAAATCTTAATCTTATTTCCACCAGATTGCAGATGGCACTGATTTCACAATGGAGTTAAACTAAACAACCAAAGTTTTACTGAACTTTCAGATTGTAAGATTCCATGTCCTGTAAGGCTGTAACTTACACTAACTACCTCTACTCTCTCTCTCCCTCTCTCTCTCTCTCTTTCTCTCATTCTCTTATTAATTATTAGAGTTGCATGAAATGGGAATAGATGTTAATCCCCATTTCTTTCAGTTTTTGCTAGTTGTCTTAGACCAGCTAGCCTTCTTTGTGATTCGAAATATTGAATCATCTTGTTCAAGTTTTGGTGTTGTTGGACCAACAAGCAAATGTTAGCAGGATAATCCAAATCGTTGAGACGATTCATCATTACTGTATGCTGCGCATATTCTTGTCGAATGCATTCCCAAAGATGTCCGTAAGAATAATAAGGAATAATAGCGCGAAAATAAACTCCTGATTTTATGCTAAAACTTTCAGATAGGTACCTTTCCATTGTGGAGAACTCTGAACTGACTGAATTCAAAAGACATGTGATTCGTCACTCAAAGTTTTCATGATTTCTGGATGCTGTACATATTGACACTTGAGTGCTGGATGATGCAATTAATCAGCTAAGTGACTTCACTTTAGTTTATTGAAGATGACCCGGTGCAGCATTACAGCAACCATAGTTTTTATATGCTGAATAGATTAGTGGAATTCGATTAGAATCGAATTTTTCCATAGCCAGAAAATTAAATCTATTTATGAATGTTGCGATCGTCTGGCTAATGAAAGACCCCAAGCTCAATACTTGCTTGAAAGAAAAAAGGTTTTTTTATATTCTTCCCCTATATATTCATGAAAATGTTATTAATGTTATTTTTGCAAACATTGAATGATCACAACAAATTAGAACAGTAACGATCTAATTCAGTGCGGACAGTGCTAACCTATTGTGATTTTCCACTCCTTAATAATAGAGCTGTGTTTTTTAAGGAAGTATCAATCAGGAAAACTGCGTCTTCTATATAGGTATATCAGTTCTTCGGAATTGCATATATTATGCACTATTCCTTTTCTTTACATAGCCTTCATCTCTTGAAGATCCAATTGTGTTCAGATGGAAGTATTCTAAATGAAACCTCGCTAAAGATTCAAATTGTTTCCTGTTGAATTTTAGAAATTCTTCGAAGTCCTTTTCACCGAGTGGTGCTCTAAGAATAGCATAGTCTGTAGTAGTAGTAGTAACCAGATTTTAATCCACAAGCTTGTTCTTTTTTTCTTTCACCCAAAGTAGATATTAATTCGGCTGGACTTGGTGGCCATGCTATATATGTATTGTCAAAATAGGAGATTAAACTGCTCGAAAAAACTGCTCTTAAACAAGTCATTAATTCGAATGTGGTGTGTCTTTGGCGTAGTAATATCTTGTTAGAAACACATATGTCCTCTAAGCCGAGTTCGTCCACTTTCGGAATTAAGAAATTTGTAATTTTGTTATCACGACTCGGTATACCGATCTTTATCGACAGACGGTGTATTACCATTTCGCTCGACAAAATATGGTCCAACGTGTTCTCTGACTTTTTGTGGATGTAAAGATGAATAATGAATAATACGAAGAATTTCGTTTTCCCAAGAGTACGAATTTTGTTTATAAACATGTACAAACAGAAAGCATGTACTTCATCACTCATAATTAATGTTGAGTAAAAATCGGCAATATCATTATTGATCTGAAAAAGTCTTCGATATTCGATAGTTATAGCCAATAGCTGGTGAATCACTTGAATTTCGTATGGAAATATCTTTAAGCCTAAGGTAAAAAAATCATTTGAGGAGCCTAGAAATACTCAATTGCGCTGCTTTCCTTTATGTCGACGAATTCCTGCATTCCCAACATCTTGTCTTACAGCTTCGATATTTTCGCCGAACTGTTACTCATGGACTTCGATGGCTTTGCCTATCTCGTACTGCTTCAGTCTCTTCAAGTCGACCCCTAAATGTCTAATGAGCCTAAATGTGCATTGAGTGCTAGACGACTACGAAACCTTTGACGAAATTCAAGTTGCATTAAAAACACTGATTGTCGCTAATTAAGAAAACCGCATCGTATTCGAGGATGCTTTTTAGTTGTTCTTATAGATGTTCTTTTTGATAGATAGACTAGTGGACAATACGGAAAAGAAGTAACTCTAAAGTCGATATGAAGGTAGAAGAAAAAGCGCAGGACCATCCTGGAATTAGAACCCACGACTCTTGCGAGGATATTCACCGCGCTTACCAATTTTTTTTTTTTTAATATTAGGTGTCCAGCGTCAGATTTCAACATGATTAGACTTTAAATGCTAAGTTCGTTAATTTATTTTATGAACATTACAGAATTTTTTTCTTCGATGAAGCGTTTGTCCGAAGAATAACTAACGTACGTAAACCATTAACGCATACCTAACGAGCAGCTTTTCGCTGGTCATCACCGTGAAATATAAATTTTGTAATGTTGTTACAAAATCTGTCGTAGAAGTTATTGAAAGCACCTTAATCGGCCGTATTCACTTCCAATAGTATCGATCGAAGAAAATATTCAACGTGTAACTCGTTTAGTACATTCATAATTCCCAGGTCGTCTTTACATACAATTTTGAAAATAACTGAAATTTCAGATATATGAAATACAAATTGTACAAGAATTACACGATTAAGCATAATCATATGCTGAAAGGATGTTAACCAGATTCTTCCTACAGATCATCGCCTTGTCAACATCTTTCTTAGTGATAAAGCCTGTGTATTTTCACCGAAATAAAGCAATGTCTACAAAAAAAAATAACTTCTTGTCTCTATTGAATTGCGGACAACTCCAAGGAAATGCATGAAAAGTAGTTGCATAATTCTATCAACAGTCACAATTTGGTGCCCCATTTCAGAAAATTGCGTTATAAGGCCTTATTTCTTCGAAAACGAACGTAACGCTACATTAACTATCAATTCAGAATGGATACTGCGAGATGATGGAAATTTTTTTTAGAAGACACATTAAATTCAGTATATTTTCTTCAATTGAAACACTTGATTCCAGCAAGATGGAGTAACCACACAGCTATGGATGAATGGCGCAATTCCATTATGTATTCCCAGAAAAATTAACCTCCAAGCTTAGGAATATTGGCTGGAATAATATGATCTCCCGTTCTCGGGACATGGAGATTTTTTTTTTATGGGACTCTCTCAATTGTCGGCATTGCCCCTCAGTTAAAAAATAAATATCTAGACTGGGATAAAAAGTGAGTGACCGCACGACCGAAGTTTACAAAGAAAATCAACTCTGTTTCAAGTTATCTGTCAAGCTTAAGTAAGATCAAAATCGAAACTCGTACTCTTCCAATCTCGAGAGAACTTAATATTAATTGAAAAGAACTCTTCTTCCTGGAGTTTGTCAGAATGACCGTTTCACTTTGAAAAGTGGCGATCGATCGTGAAACTGAACTCATTCACTACCCAGCAAAAATTTTGTACACAATGCGCTAAGAGAAGTTTTCACTTCTAAAAGTATTTTTAGTGCAATGAAAAAGTTTTAAAAAAAATTAGTTAACCTATGTACTCTTCGAACAACACCAACGGCAACAATGGAGATTATGTATACTCCGGCTCTTTCCACTTGACATATATGGGGAATGTGCTATGCACTAAGGCTTAGATAGTCAGGCTGCTGAATAAGAGCAGACCTTGGTCATACCAGAATACTGAAGATCTATCTTGAAGATATTATGCGAGGAGTTACGGATTACATTGTACCTAAACTTTGACAAAGCATTCTCAACTAGCATTCCTAGTAGAAGATAAGTGTGTATTTACAGATGGTTCGAGAATGGATGTGGACGTAGGAGCCGGGGCGTACTCACCATTCCCCCAAATACAAGAATCATACCGCACCTACCAGACTACTGTAGTGTGTTCCAAGCGGAGCTTCTTGCTATTAACAAAGCAGCAAAGCTGCTGGTAAAAACTTATGATGTACCTAGCGATCGAGTTATAAGGATTTGTATTGACAGTCAAGCTGCAGTCAAAGCTCTGGAATCGAGCACCATTAAATCACGCCTAGTGCAACTGTGTCGCTGTGTGATCGGGAAACTGGGTGCTAACCACAAGTTATCCTCTGCTAGCAGCCTGGTCACAGTGTGATATACCAGGAACCGAGGCAGCTGATGGCCTGTCCAGAAAAATGTTCCGAATCTAGGTTTACAGACCTCTAATATGGTAAATCACAGATGGGGAGAACTGAGCACATTCACAACTTCAAGACAGTTGTGGCCCCATATATATGTCCTGGGAAGACTCTAGATTGAATCTCTGCTAAGAAGGAACCTGAATGTCGGGCAAAATCTTACTGGAGTTATCACGGAACACTCTTTGACAAGCATGTGGAGCGCATGCAAGCTCCATACAATGACTTTGTGAAGAAGTTATATGGATGAGGAGGAGATTGAGAGCGTTCAGCGCCTGCTTTATAAATGCCCTAAAAACCTTACTAAGCATAGAAGGAATACGTTTGGTAGCTACTTTTACTGTGAATTGAGAGAATTAGTAGACAAGGTGTTGGGGTGGCCGTATAATGCTCATTAACTCTTGTGGATGGTTTCAATGCGCTGCATAAATCTGACCAATCGTTTCAGGTAGGGTCCAAATAAGGAGGCATCAGAACGGACCATAGATAGTCTAAGTGTGGTAGATCGTATATTCCTTCACCTAACCTATGTATTCATTCCAATGTGCAATAAATAATGTAATGTAATAAAATAGTTTTTTTTTCTGTAAATAATTTTAAGAGTTCTGCAGCTACAGTCTAATATTCAAAAATGGATTTTTAAAAATAATTATCTGAAGCCTAATGGAGAGAGTGTACCTACAGTTCATAACAGGTTTTCTTTTTTGCAAACGAAATTAAAGTTCTATACTAATCCACATAGATTACTTCTATTTACAGCAGAATTCTAACAATTAAAATCATTTTTCCTTATAATAATAAAACAAATTGCTTAATTAGTTCCGCATTCAATAAAGTCTGTGAGTAACAAAAAGTAGAAAGACATTTTCAAACTTAAATAAAACAGAATCAAATTTCCGTCCAAACAAATTATATAACAATTCAATTTCAATTATACACACGCGCATACACAAACACTATAAAATCGAAATTCGATTACCTTATTAACTTTTGTAAACTTCCTATATAATATCCATTTTTTTCCACGAACTCGATTCCTCCGTAATTTGAATTCTTTAATTATTAATTCCAGTGAAAAATAATCAGTTTCTCTGTTGTAACAAGTTTGTATTGATTCAAAAGTTCTAATTATTTCCCCTTTTTCCAACGTTTTTCTTCCCTAAACATATGCATGCATATATACAAAGGTAAAGTCGCGTTTCCATTTCACGATGAGAGGTGGAGATAGTTTTACAAAGAAGCCCCCCAGGTTTGTTGTATTTGAAACAAAAAAACTAAAAAATTTGCTGAAGCCGTCGCTCTACTAAAGTCGATTTCTTTACGCATGACACGTAATCGATCACATAAGCCTTACAGAGAGAAGCCTTACTAGAAATCTAAAGCTCATTAGAGTATGTTTCACTAGACTTTGGCTAATGCATTTAGAGCATTAAAAGGAAGGAACCCTAGCAAGTTAGTTAAATATTATTAGTCAGTTGCCCAGAGTTCCTGCATTGAGCTCTTCACTTCACAGTTGAATTTTCATTGTTCAGTGTGTGGTCAAATTGCAAACGGGTTGCAGCTTGCAGCTTACTTCACTTCTAAGTATATTTTTTAACTTCAAATAAATAATTGTCATACTTTCTAATACTTTCACTTATAACTTCAATTAATATCACCCTGCAGTGGCGACTAAGATTAATAAAAAATCGAACTAATTTTTTTTTTTTCAGTGGTTACTTTAGAGGAGCACGATGACGAAAGTTCCCGTTTAATTATTCACCGGAAGGAATCGACGACGACGTGGACAACAAACTTATACACGACCACCATCATTGTGCCAGAGAAAATATTGGAGTTCAACAGATGTTTTTTGAATAATTTATGGAAAATTTGAAGGAGACTGCGTGGGAAAGTGTGGCATCCTGTGTGATCACTGTCTTACGAGAATGACACAAAAAATGGAAATTAATAAGGACATTTTTCTGGATAATACAAGGATGTGTGGTGGGGGGATAGCGTGTGCCTTCCTCTTTCCCACTATTACCAACTGTGTGGTACTTATTGCAGCTGCTGGCCACTGCACAAGATTAGATTATGACTCTTGTGCGTGTGACAGCGGCTATTGTGAGATACCCGATGCAACAAGATTTGTTTTGTTTTTCTACTATTAGTAATAAATTTTTGAAATTTTTATAAAAACTTTAATTGCATGCAATTTATATAGGCTTTTGGAGAAAAGTACATATTTAGAATTAAGAAATTTAAAAATTTTAAATAATTCTTATAAAAAATATTTCAATCGTTAATTTTGTAGCTGAGAAAACCATTTAATTTTTTTAATTCTTTCACAAGCAGAAAGATGGCGCAACGCACAACAGAGATTGCCTACTTGAATCAGTTATTTGCAGGAGAAAACAGTAACAGAGGAACAGTTTTAAAGAGTTTAGAGGCTGAGGAACACCAATCTATCCAATTCATCTATAGTTCTGGGCAGGTCTCCATTAATCAGCAATGTTCAACATACAAAGCTCCATTTCAAAATATACAACATCATCAGAGGCGTGCATAGATACGTGCATTTACCTCGGATGGAATACGATCTTTTCTTCAGTTTCGCCAGGGCACAGATAACATTCAACTAGATAAGAAAATCTTCATTAAGCCCGGATCACTGCTTCAAAGCTGTTTAACTTTACATTCAACCAAATAAAACTATCAATAATAAATGTTGCGAAGAATTTATGTGGCATAATACAGTAGAGAGGACAGAGAGAATGCATAGAGCTTTCTATTAGGGGGCCATTAGCTCGTTTTAAAACATAGCTTTCGGACCGCTTCTGTTTGAGGTGTTTCATATCTAGATGTAAGTTGTCTGTGGTCAGGGTGAATAAAAAGCTTCTCTTCTTAATTTTTCTTTTATTTGTTGTTATAATTAATTATGTTCATTCCCGCTTACTCTCTCTTTACTGCAAAAAGAAAAAAAAGATGGAAATCTTATAGATCGCTCCTTGCATCCGTCCGTCTGCTTCAGGGCGGGCACTTATTTCGACACATAATAGCGGTGAGTTGACCCTGCACAAAAAGAAATGTGTTTTGTATCGTGAAGCAATTCAATGATTCGAAAAAGAAATCAAAATTTTTGGTGTAATGTCTTTAAAATGTGCAAAAAACACCGATTTCCCTTATATTTCTACGTCTTGAAAAGGAAAGGGACCTCGTCAACTCAGATACTGAGAACAACAAGCTGTCAAGGCTTTGTCAAAACACTTAACAACCTTCAAACTGGTATTAGATTGTAAAACCAGCCTGAACTTCCTCTCCCGGAATAACAGGGAACTAACTCTTTGGGTGGGTGCCAGATCACAACGATATCAGCAGTGGACGAGCTTGCTCGGCTTGGTGCAGAATCGGTAGAGCACCCCCCCCCCCCCCAAATCAAGATCTTGAAAGCTAATATTTCGGTTTGGGCCGACTGCCAACATAGTAATCTTTGGTTAGGGGTCTCAACCTCTTTTAAATCGATTAATGCAATCTTCTAGGTTCATAAAAACAGACGCAAGGCATATTTTCTCCACATAATTGCACAACATCTTGTCCAACATCAGTTAATTGTTAAAATTCGAAGAAAATTGTCGGACATGTTGCTGACAGTGTTTTCTTTATGAATATATTTCTCGAAAGTGAAAGTGAACTAAGATTGAAAAAACGTCGCCAGGGAATTTTAAAAATTTCCCTAGACAGCGAAACATATCATAAAACGTTTCATCGAAAAGCTGAACACTTTCTTCACTATCACTCAAAATGAGCGATTCTCTGCTACTTTTCGATTTTTCGCACCAGGTGAAAGTTTCGACTTAAAATTTCTCACAGCTACCTGTAGCCTCTCAGACTTTGAAAAGAATTATAATAAAATTTTTCCAAAACTCATTATTTATAAATCCAGCCATTTTAACTCGTTTTTAAATTTTCTTGATTAGTCTCACCGTAACAGAACGTACTCAGGGATGACGAATGTGTGACACACAATACCCACCCCATTCATGGTACAATTTGATGTCAAGTGTGTAACTCCACCCCTAAAAAATCAAACGATTTTGATTTTCGTTCAACCACGTGACACACAGTTGTAGCACATCATCTAATACTGCTATCCGGCAACTCAGCTCCATTTTATTTGGTCTGAGCCTAAGCTTGGCTCAACAAACTTATCAGTTAAAATTAGGTAAAGCATTTTTTTAGAAGGAGGAGCTCTGTATGATTGAGTGCTTCGGGGGAATTTTGTGAGTCTTTCATCATTCCCACCATCTTTATTCTCACAGAAGAGCTGAAATGATTTTGGTTTAAATTTACATTTGTGAAAAAGTAGCCACTAATTTTCGCTGTTCCAGCTATTGATATAAAAACATTTACACATTTTGCTTTTTTACCTGAAGTTGCCATGTTACCGACCAAAGCGCAGTGCTGTGCCATCTGGACTCGACCCCGAAATGAGTTACCAAAGTATTTGACCCGCCAGTAGTGATTTCTCCGACTCCCTATCAATGTTGATAAGCTTTTCTTAAAGCATGTATCCACCGGAAAGTTTCTTGAGTGCAACATGCGTCCGCGTGTTAGGAGATGGAAAATAAATGTCTAAACGAAAAAAATCTGCGTGGTCCTGCAGCTCGCTAACGGATCTAACACTCGCTGGCATGTTTGATTGATGTGCATTTGAAGTGTATCTGTTACAGTCAAAACACGAAAATCGGAAATCCTAGTTCTAACAAAGCGCTCTCGGTAATTCTAGTTTTAACTAATATAACACAGTTAAATCTAGAATTAACGGAATGCAGTTGATACCTACTACTAGTAATAACTAAAGAATATTTAGTTAATTCTGGTTGTGGCTGAATTCTCGCGTAGCTTTTAATTAAATCTAGAACTGACTGGTTGCTATTAGTAAATTCACGTTACAGTTGAAATCTCTAAACATTAAACCTTGATGTTTATTAAGGATGTGGCTATTTATATCACAAATATAAGTGGGTCAATTGCCACAGAATTTATTAACATTAATGTTACAATCTTAAATATTGTTCATGTGACATATAATGTGACAAATGGCGTACCCCTTAGATGTCATTTCTGGCTACCCGGGTATTCCTCTTTTCTTAACGGGTGAGGAGTATTCGGGGGTAGGAAAAATTCTATGCTACCAAGTTTCGATCGGGACTACGGGCAGCATACGAATACTACAAGCAAATTAGCTCCGGCCATTTTGAAATTGCAAAATTTTTGTAATTTCTTATCGGACGACTGTATAGATGTTTATCTGCGATTTGAGGTGATAATATGATAATTTAGTAATCATTACGTGTTGTGAGTTTGTGATACAGTTATTGTTTATATAAAAAACATTATTGTGCTGGCACGTCTTAGCACAAGGAGCGGAAGTTCCTTCCTTCCCTAAAAACTTCTCTATGGGAAGGCCTTAGTTTCAATTCATGTAGTCAGGCAACTCGATGAGTATGAGATCTAGATCGAGTATGTAAACGAAGACTGTTTTGTGCATTCTACCATCAATTAGGCAATTACATGGACGTACACAGTAATGCAGTAGCGCTCTTCTCAGACGCACCATCGTTGGTGCATCCTTTAGAATGCTAGTTTGTGAGTTTCTCGTACTTTGCGTGCCTTTTTTCCTCCATCTTTCGGTGGATATAGAAGCTCACGGGCACCACTGAAGTAGAGTGCAGCTCCTTGATAGATGCATGCCCTTATATTTCATCAAAAGCTAGTTCAAACCATTTCTATGGTGATCGTTGAGTGAGTCCTCATCCAAAGACCAAGACTACCCAATTCTGACTATTTGAGAAAGGAACTTTTTACAACTAGGTTGTAGTGTACGTGGCTCTCGGTCTAGTAATAATGAAATTAGTCTTACATAACCTACAACTATATATTGAATTTATATGTGTCGGGTCGTTGGTCGACAGGAGGTGTTTTTTTCAATCAATTGTTGTAATTTTGCTTCTCATTACCGTACAGAGAGCGCACCTTTTGAAAATGCAGCTTTACTAGAACTCCGTAGGATAGGTCCAATATTTCTATCGGATAACGAAAAATTTCAGAGGTTTTTAACTTAAAACTTAAAAATTTTAAGCCATCTTGAAAGCCATTTTCATATACTTATTTCCTTTAATAAAACCTTTATTGAACTGAAGATATATGTGTGTTACAGTTGCGTTAATTTCATGGTGATCATAGATAGTTATAATCAGATATTAAGCTTGGAGATGTGATTTTACATGATGAATCTTCTGCATATATACATATCGATTTGAATGTTGACTGTAGTCGAAAATGTAAACCTTGCGAAGTATTCGTTCCTGCTGAATTCGACTCCACATCCACAATAATATAAAGTTATATCCGCTGAATCTTTGATCCTACGCCCCGCCGAGCTAGACTGGAAGATGTAAAAAAAATGAGACCAAATAGCCAGCATTTCAAAACCGCACAGTAGATTCATTAGTTAGTCATTATCGCTTGCCTTGCCTATACATATTATAAAAGTGACAACAACTTATTATTATTGGTTATTTGTTGTGATATTATCTGTATTATTTTAGAGCGTAAGCAGACAGAGAAAAAAATAATGTTGATTAAAAATGAATTCAAATTGGAGTTTTTGTAATTTAAAGACTAATTCTAAGTCGATCGATCGACTTGGTTAGTTTTGGCTTGAGTCAAATGTTGAGTGAACTCATAAATTTATTGGACTTATGCTTGAGTTGAGAAATTGACAAATGAGTCTGTTCTTTTAAAAATCTAATTTAAACCTTACAAAGCCCCAAAGCTATTGTCTCACTCATTAGAGCCGGCTATCAACTGAAATACATTTACTCACACATGGAAATTTTAAGGCGATTTCATTCCAATGACCGGAGAGCACAATAGTGCATGAAAGAGGTATAGCTGAACTTATAAGAACCAACATCCTTTGACTGTCAAACAAGTGTACTACATATCCTACACATTGCTGTCATCAAGGTTTATCACAAAAAATACAGAATTTTATCTCTCATCTTCATAGAAGAGTCCTTCGATATGGCAATGATTGGCTTAATTGAAAGAGCATTATAATGATAAGATCTATGCACAAAAACAGGAAGATATCGACTTCTGAAGACAACGCATTCCTAGAAAACTTCTCCAAAGCAAGACATCAACGGCAAGCAAGATGAAATAATTTCAGACCTCGGACCATAAAATTTCTTCTGACTGGCCAATCCTAACTGACTCAGTACCAATCCTAGCAGTTTCGGCTTATTTACATGAAAATGATACTTAACTTAAAAGCAGTCTCCTTGCATAGACCGATCATACAACTCTCCAGATAGTAACGCTCCTAAAAATTATACTTTAAGCAGAAACTCCCATGTAACCTAACATGTGTCAAGAATTACACATTTCTATGCTAAAGATTATAAGGCAAGAAATGAGACTTAAATCACAAAAAAAAACTGTTAGTCGTATATTAACATCATCATAGCCTATAATGTCGTTGTATAGCAAATCCAAACTATTGAGACTTTCATTCATCAAAATTACAGATGATTTTGGGCCTACCATCATAACACCTTTTTTCACCAAGAGAATAGAATACTGCATTTGGTAGTTGTACTCTAATTAGCAATTAACAGCTCAAGAAAACCAAGAGAATTGTGTAACAGAAATTTAAAGAGTTCCAAGAATCCTTAGATTTTGAGTGCTGATGTACCACTAAGTACCAGTGAACAATAGCCCGGAGATCCTACGAAGGTTACTCGACGAAACTAAGGATTTTATTAACCAAAACAATACCATGGAAATGTTTATCAGAGTGAATCATTTCATACAAAGAGATTATCGACCATGTGATAAAGACACTTAAGTCAAATTCTTTCACTAAAAATCTGGAAATGTAATCGTGAGTTGGAACTCAATCAAAGGCAACCAAAGAAACCTTTATACATATAGGTACCACGATATACTGAGCATAATCTTATTGAGATTTCTTACTTCCTGGCAAGAAAGAGAAAATAACCCTCATTTAAAATGGCTTACTTGCTACTCTTAGGGATCTTTTCCAGCTGCAAAGAACTTCATAAGCTTCTTATATCAATTAGTAACATTATAAACTGTGATAACCACCTTATCAAACTACTCACTGGTCTGGTGACTACATATGATCACTGCTTAAACATATGCGTAAGAAAATGGATAAGACTAGAGATGATAAATGGTGATCCTGCAATGAAGAGATATTTAGAATATACGGAATAAAAGTGCCTTGTTTGCGAAAGCAAAAAAACAAAATCTAGGTAACCCCATTTTTATTATGATATTCATTATACTGTATATCTCAAGGATCATTGTCCCATAACGACTGGTTTTTCAAGAGGAGGAGGGATATTAATAGCAATTAGATCTGTCATCAAAAGCGAAAGAATAATTTTTTTATTTAGGAACAATAATGATATTAAACAATTATGCATATGAATAAAAAAATATAGGTCTACTGATGAAGCTATAGACATTTGCGTCAGCTAAATTCCATCGCCTTCGTCTACCGTTCTTTCCTGATATAAATAATATATTTTCACTACCAATCAAACATGATAAAGACATCTTATGTTTCCTTACCTTGGCAATTTCAATCTGGGTAGAACTACATAAGTGGATTTGGAGGAGCGATGATGAGAAATTAATAATTCCCTTCAACATATCATCAGAATGTGAAAGCTTCGTTATTGATAATTTATTGGAATTAGATAACCAGTTCAAATTAATAATAACTATAATTTATTTAGAAAAAATTTACATTTAATTTTTATAAGTAGTGACTTTAAATATTTAATCAGTAAAGGTAATTGCCTTTAGATTCATTACTGCTAATTTATTTAATAATAATAATATTTAATTGACAGAACGAAATATATAAAGATCGATAACATCTTATCTAGAGAAATTAAGGCCTGTCCTGGCCTCTCCACAAGGCAGCAATCTCCTCTTCCTACCGTTTTTAATGATGTTATTGCCAACTTTGTTAGTGTCAAATGCTTGATATTTACCTATGATCTTAAGCTACGAGTATTTATTATAGCCAATACATATTATGAATGCAGTTCATGTTCATGGCAAGAAGACCTTGATAGACTGTCTGATTGTTTGTTTGATTAACAATATTCAGCTAAATATAGCTAAGTGCAAAGTAATATCTTGAACTTTAGCCCTATTTCTTTTGATCACATAAATTGATAACGTGCCAATCACTATAGAGCTAATGAAGTTACTGACCTTGGAGCAATTTGTGTTAAAAACTATCATTCGGATCCCATATACAATTTACCATTCCCAAGATCTATTGTAGTGTAGGTCTCCTTAAATATAATTCAAAAGACTTAAAATATATCCTTACCAGAAAAATTCTTTACTCGTCCTTAGTCAGATCTATATTGGAATATGTATCGATCATTTTCACGCTCCATTCCATCACACAGATTGAAAGGTGTACAAAAATCATTTATACAAGATTTTCTGTACGAGTTAAATTTTCCTCCTGCTTCCTGGGTCATCATCATTAAAGCTTATACCGTCCACAGACGACCAAAAATAATTTCCAATTATGTAATTGAAAATTATTTTTAATTTCCAATTAAATAATATATGGTGACGGACGATTTTGATATTACAATCAAATTTTGTTTGCAATAGCCAAAAACAGCAACCAACTGCAATGATTTACTAGGTGATCTAACAGTTCTTTTAAATAGACGTAAGAAGTTAAAAAGACGTATTTATAATAGTACAGGAAAATTTAAAGCAAATAAAAGACCTATGTTACTATTTGCAGCAGTGTGCGGCGATATTCGGTTATAAAAAGGAGAAGTTCGATGCAATTTGTCATAAACGCCACGAACAGCTGCATCTAAAAGATGTAACTGTTAGTTTACAGAATCACTACTACGTGTTTTTAGTGGCGCTTTGGAGATAATCCTCAAAAACCAAACTGAAGATGTGGTGATTATGTAATACTTTGTGGGATAATTAAAAGCTCAGGGGTGATTCACGACAGAGATTAACTTGTTGATGTGGGCTTTAGAATTATGGCTATCTTCTGTCGAGGAGACGCGAATTTAATTGTTCCATTTTTATAAAAGATATGTATATTATCGCAAGGTCATTAAATCTCCAGAGTTATTAGAATTAGGTCCTTTTTATGCACAAAAAACAGTTCAACCGTTCTCGAAACTTGTGTAGCAAGTTATCTACACAGCATAGAACCAATTATGGTTATTTTGTGCCAATATCTAAACGGATTTTTCATTACAATAATTTCTCTCTGATCCATTTTTATAATTACTAAACTTCACTAGAGTTAGGTATTTAAGTCTGTAAGATTATTGTAATCAGTAGACAAACAATAAATAAATAAATAAAATATTCAAAAAACTGACTCGAATGAGATTACAGCGCTCATAAAAATGGTAAATGTAAACTGGCCTGAACAAGGCACAGCAAAAGTTCTTTTAGTTCCTGCTGCGTTAGTTCCAGTTCACATTTGTCCTTTTCAGTAAGGTTAGTATATCACTAGGGTCAGTTTTCCGGACCCCTGATAGAGTTACAAAACCCTTACCTAGACATTGGGGTATTTGGCGATCAAGTCCTGCCAATTCGCTGATTACGTGCTCTAAGAATATACATCTTCATTTCAGAATGGGCAGTTATCGTCTGTGGTTTTGTTCATTTTCTTAAACGTGTACCTAAGTGTGTAATGACTAATGGTCAGTCATTATGCCAGTGAATAGCCTGTTCTGCTGCTTACTATAGTTGATGACTATTTTAAAATCTTTGCATGGAAAGCTGATTAACTTTTTCGCGTACCTTATCCCAGGATGGCTCTGCCATTGGAGCTGGTGTACCTTTTCTGTTTTGGAAAATATTTATCATGCTAAGAACCTTTTCGTAAGGCCGCAGATAGTTTCGATTCCGGTAAATGCAGATTCTGCTCCTTTTCTAGCCACGTGTAGACTAAGTAAGTATATGTACTCTATTAGTTATCTTTCAAATAACACCCATATCCACCCTGATGTGCGTACCCATCCTGGTCCTGTAAACTTCCAATGCTTAATGACATAAGAATATCACGAAGGAATCATATTGCTCGCTAAAGGAGAGTTCGATAACTTGTGTTTGGGAGCATTGCATATGCAATAAATCTCGCGGAGAAGCAGCCTATTGCAATAATATATAGAAAAGCAAACAATATGACATCTTAAATAAAAGAATAAAATCAATGCCCTTTTCGGTTTTGCAAAAAAATTTCTCCATCCTCCATCCAAAAAATTCTAAAAACCTGTTAAAAGTTCGTCGTTTGAGCCTGGCCCTGTCAACATCAGTCGCAAAAAACTTCAATAAAAATGTGTATAAAAAAAATTGTTAATTTTTAGTGTTTTAAAACTTTTTGATGGGACTTATGGGAACTCGAAAATGCGGGCATACTTCAGAGCAGAAGTCCAAGGGTCCATAGATTTTCAAGAAGGAACCCCACGGCTTTTCGAGAAAATGGAGAAAAAAATATAATTTGTGCGCATGTATGATAAAAAAATTCCAACTTTTTGTAGCGCCATCTCTAGACACTATCAGATAATCACTACGAAAGCTTTTGAAGATGGTTCTTGTTCGCACTTATAATAGTTTTGCTTTTTCGAGAACCTAGAAGTTAATAGACGCTCGCCGCGCCAACTGTAGCCAATAGTTTTTTCACCGCCCGGCGACTTCAGAAACCGTTTCCCGAAACCAATGCATCCACGTCGATTGAGTCGCCCTCCGGTGGGGCGTAGAAACATCTTATTTTGTTTTGCACAATTAGTAGAGTTTAACAATTTAAGCTCATTTGCAAAAGCTTTGAAAAGTTCTTCATTTAGACTAAGGATGGCCTACATCAGTCTAAAAAACTGTAATTGTAAGCCCAGTTCTACCGTTGTGTGATAAAAACCATCACGTGTGGGTATCTACAAACGGATGGAGAAATTTCTGCATACTACATAAAAATAAAACACAAATGTTAGGGGTTTCCTTGAAACATATTGAAATTTTTTTAAATATTTTATAATTAACAATAATAATAATTAATATTTAAATATTTTACATATTAGACGATTTTTACTTAACTCTCTAATAGATATCGCTAAGCACCATTGGTTGGTAATAATTATCTCATATTTCTACCTACTATTAAAGCAGTATTTTAGATGATGATGATGACTTTGTAGGCCTATAATACACAGTATATTAACGGGTTAGTATCACTGATACTGCACATTTTTTGAAACAATTTTTCGTTTGTTTTTGATATTATATTACAATCTCATATTACTACCCTACTTTGGAAATTTCTAATTTTGATATTTTTTGTTTAAAAAAATAAATTTTGAACGTGTTGTAGTCTATATTATTTATATTAATATCACGTAAACAAAATTTACCATTTATTTTTTTGATATGTCTATTTTGGGGCCTGTTATCAATAAAACTATAATAGGTTCTCATATTTTTACCCCCTCCTCTATTTGCTTTAAGTAAAAGTGTAGCAAATTCAATTCAATTCAATTCTGTAATAAAATCTTCGGGTAAATTGTGAAAAAGAGATTTTAAGACATTGTAATTTAATTTTTAATTTTTCTTACAGTTTCCACAAGCTCTTACCTCTTACCCACTCGTCTGATAAAAACTATTCTTTCGGAAAACAGAAATATTTAATGTGTTTACACCTTTCTTTGTGATATAGTTTTTGCATGACAATACTGCACATGCAACAATTGACTTTCAATTCGCTTTTTAAAAAAACACTAATAATTCAAACTTAAATCACACAATGAAAATTTTTAAAAATATTTAATGTTTTTTACACCTTCCTTAATGCTATATACCTTGCTCCACATACACTTCAATTTCACTTTCAATTCACTTTACAAAAAACACTAATAGTTCATATAAAACCCAAATCACGCAATAAAACAACTTGTATAATTCAGAATATTTGAAACATTTATTTATAAAAACTCTCCTTAATTGAAAACTCCACAATTTGGCTCAAAATGTCACAAAAATGGCGCATATCCGAATTTAGTGCACAGACCTTGTATTCTGTAGACCGTGAATGAAACCCGTTAAAACCCCATAAGGTGCAGGCTAATAGAATCGAATTGAGAGAACTACTGTGCCCTCTAGGGAGATTGTAACCCGTTAAAACACCTTACACTTATCACTGTTCTACATACACACTAACATGAATTAGTTGGTCGTCACGTGGTTTTGTAGAAGTTCACGAAACTTTTAACGTTATAAAAAATGTAATTTATTGAGATTAGAAAACCAACTATAATTTATCTGCCAGGGATGCAGTGCTGAAAAGAGTACTAATACTTTCTTCTTGGCAGTTCTCCAGCCCAGCTCTCTTTCCTTCAAGAGAGCACTCAAAACTTTCCAAATTTTCACAAATTATTCACGTTTGAAAAAAAAAATATTTTTTTTAATTTGCATACCAAAGAAGTTAATTTTCACTTTCCGGCGCTTTTCTTTTTGGAATTTTTTAATTTGTCTTACCTTTGTGTTGAAGGCCTCTTTCCCTCTTGGTCAGTTTTGTCAGGAATTTTTAAAGTTACACATGAAAACTGAGTGTATCCAGTTAGGTTAACCATTACATTTCCTTTTTTTGTGACTTTAAAAAATTGCAGGGCTACATTAGCACTTCTAACTTAGTGTTATTTTCAAATTTTTAAATTTAATGTACATAATCATAGTGAAGTGAAGTAGGCTAAAGTGGGAAAGAATCGAACAATTTGACTGCAATTTTTGGTTTCAATTTATATCTTTAAGTGGAGAGTTAAGATTATAACACCCAAAATAGTTTGGAGTGACCAGGATTTCTGCTATAGCTGCTTGTTTATGCTTTTCTGTGTCCAAAGTCACAAAATCCTGTATTCCTCTCATCAATAATGAAAATCACAAATAAAAGTCGCATTATGATTTTTATTATTTATTCTTGATCAATTAAAAATCTCCAATTGATTTTCATCTCTTTCAATCAACATATAATTCTTATTTTTAATGCTAAAATTATCAGTTAATAAAAAATAAAAGTACACTTTAATAAATAGGTACTACAAAATAGCAGGTGCGGATGTTCAGAGGGTAATTGATTAGTTACTTGTCGTTGGAGCTCACATATCATCTGAAGATCCGTACATCAGCACCTATTATTTTACACAGCGGAGAAAATAGTTCATGATTAGAATCATAAAAATTCCTTGGTGATTTTTATTTGCCGACCAGAAAAATAAAAATCACTTCATGATTTTTATTCTTTGTCAAGAAAAGTAAAAATCACGGTGCGATTTTTATATGTGATCAAGAAAAATAAAATCAGTAAGTGATTCTTATACCTGAAACAAAATATTAATCATCTAATAACGATTATTGATGACTTAAAAAAAATAAAAAGCTTTCATAAGCATTTAACAGGGACTGAAACCTTATGTAAGTAAAGTTTAACTGTTTTGTTCAGACTTTGAAAAAATTTAACTAAATTTGGTTTATTATGATTTTTAGGGTTCCATACCCAAAGTGTGCCAATGGGATTCTATTACTAAGCCTCCGATGTCCGCCCGTCTGTCTGTCAGCGGACTTTATCTCACAACCGTAATAGGTAGACAATTGAATTGAGTGTGTATTTCTATTATTAAAAATAAAATAAAGTTAAATTTATAGGGGTCCCAATACAAGTACGTATTTTGCAGCGCTTTTTGCTCGATTTTAATAATGGCAATACATACAAATGTCTAAATAACAAAATATAGAGTATATTGATTAATATATGTATGTAGTCTGAAGCAGCTGCATACATATATTAGTCAATATACTCTTAAGTAAAACAATAAACAATAATTATTCTTGCGCCATATAGGGGCTTCAAACTTGGTCTGACTTTTCATACTATTGAGTATGAATACTTACAATGGTACGGACCCCTTCGTATGCGATTTCAACTCGCACTTGCCCGGTTTTTATATTATTAATTACAAATTTTGCAATTATACTACAAATGAACAGAAGCTCTCAATAGTTGCAAGTAGGTGTAGAAGAAATTTTTATTTGAAAATTTCTGTGTGATTATCTCCACAAGAATTGGAAGAATATATATCTTTATTTACGAACCCTGCTTTTAATCTATTCCCGCAGAGCTGAGACCAGAGCCCCTATGGACTTCCTTTTCAAATGTTCGACGTGTCCGACTTTCCAGGGTACTAACATTTGGATTTGGCCACATGTAACTTCTTCTTGGACGACCATAAAGAAGGTAAATGTGGTATACTTTTTTTAGATCAACTAATTTCATTTCTGTTTATTTACACCAAACACGGTAAAAAAAGAGTTTTTATTTACATATGTGTAATTTACACATTCAGTTTATCCCGAAAAATTCTCTAAAGATTGCGAATTCACGTTCACGTTACACACCAGACGTAACTAGACGATTATTTTTTTCTCGGTTCTGACTCGTACCTTTAGGAAATAATATTTAAGGTGATATTTTGGGTAAATAAAATTATTGTTCAAACAAACAGATAAGCGTGAAGATATATCATTTTTAATTTTGTGTCGTTTTTAAGAAGCAACTCAAGCAGTACAAAGCACCATTTACACTAGCAACATATCAGCTAAGGTTTATATACCTTGACCACAATCATATCTACATCAGAATAAATCTGATCAATTTCTTTTCAACAGATTTCAGAAATGCTTCAACAATATTTAACAAAAAATCAACAAATTACTCAAATCGATCTACAAATTTCAAATAAAATTCAAAATTAAATCAACAATTTTTAAATTTAATTCAACATTTTTTCTAAATAAAGATCAACGTATTCGTTATTTTTATTAAGAAAATGGCGGCCTGTGGCTGCTATATTCAAATTTGATGTCATGTGGACTTCGACAAGCAGACTGAGTGATAACATCGAGGGTGTCGTTACAATGATATTCACTAATCTTGCTTCAATGGCTTGGAAAATTAGAAATCCGCCCACCATTAATTATATAATTAAATGAGATGTTGTTACTTGTCGTTTGCTTGTTATTTCCAGGTATAAAACTTTTAATAAAAGAATTTTCAATGACCGGATATAATATTTTATTTGGTTTTTAACCATTTTTACTCTCTATGCTGGAGAAATTTTATTTGCACCATTAAATAAATCCCAATAAGCAAAAATTTTAGATGTGGAATTCTCTCACCCACACTGCCGTTTTTTATACGTTTACAAGACGCCATTTTCAATTTACAAATGGGTTTCAGGTATACGAAAAATTTAATTCCGCATTGTTAATGACAATTTTGTTTTGACAGTTCGTGGCTTTATTTGCCTGTGCTAAATTTTCTTCTGTAATTTTAGTGAAATGCTTCGAAAAGTTCCTTTAATTGTTATTTTAGGGTCTAAAACCAAATTATCTGTAGAAATAGCAAATCATTTTGGTGGTGAAATTATAAGTGCAGGTTCTGTGTACGTAAAAAGACGGGATCTGCCCCTGTGAAAAATAAATAAGGCTGGAAGGAAATAATAATTTTTACCAAGATTAATATCATAAATATGTTAAGTTTCCATTTTTCCATTACAAAAATATTAGCAACAGTGGAAAGATTTGGAGTTTTGTTAGATTTCATTTATTAAAAAATGCAGAAAATGCATTCCATGTACAAACGCCATGGAAAAGTCTTAGAATTCTTTCTAACTTCCATGCGAAAATAACAAAGAAAAAGCATGAAAATCTGTTAGATTTCCATGTTCAGTTCCAACTACCAATACAATCAAAGAGTTGGAATCTCGATGCTGTTCCCTACGGCTAAAGAAGCGGAAATCCGTGCGCAAATAGTACGGGGTTTCAGGTAAACTCGTCAAAAATGACAAGTAAAACGACCGAAATTCCATTCGAATGATCACATTCGCATCAAAATTACTTTTTCTAAGTTTGTCATTCCGTTTGTAACGCACAGAAATAATGATGGTAAAGCAAGATGGATGGGTGGATGTCCACGCATAATATTAAAAGTTATTTTGATTTGCATGTCTGTCTGTCCATCCGTTTGTACATCAGTCCGTCAATCTGTCCGTTTGTCCGTCTGTCCGTTCGTCTGTTCGTTCGTCTGTCCGTCCATCCGCACGATACTCGAGAACGCGTTCATTTATGTAGAGAGCTGAAATGTTACAACCGGGCTCTTTAAATAAAAAGTAAATTTAAACTCGAAAATGGGCCGAATCGGCAAACTGCTTCGCAGGGTTGCCATAGAAATATTTCGTTCTTTATTATAGATATATTTGGACAGTACCTGACACGCGTCAACGTGGAGAGCTGAAATTTTCTACAGATTTTTTAAAAATAATGCATAATGCATAATGCTGCCATAAAAAATCTCGGTTCTCACTATATGTTTGAACATTGTCTGAGAACGCGTCGACTTATAGCGTTGAAATTTTGTACATAGTGTAACGGGGGTCATGACCCCTCCCAAAGCACTGGCTCACCTTCGCGGTGAATTGAATGGGACGCTGAACTGTAGTGAGTTGTAAAAGTGTAACAGAGCGCTTTTCGTATGGTATGGACACAATGTGTAGCTGACGCCGGCGATTAATGCTGGTGCTGTAACACACTTTTTCAATCTGCGGCGACAGCTAGCCCTGGGTTTGGCGTTTGTTTGTCTTCTTTTGAGTAGTAATAGTGGGCGGGTAATAATTGTCAATCGCTCATAGCTCATCGTCTTTGAAACGTGTACGATTTCTTTATAATTTTCTTGTGTTTTATATAGTGTCGAAAGTCATCTATCATACTGTTACAATTTTGCGTGGTTAAATAATTAAATTCGCCGAGAGGGAGACTTTTTAAATTTTGGGGAAGATCCAAAGCAACAATGTTGCAGCTCAGTCTCCTAAGCTTAAGAATCTTAGTAGAAATGTAGGTCAGCAACTGTGGATGTAGGTCAGTAGGTAACTCAGTTCAAGAGTCTGAGACAACCGACTAGCTCGGAGAGTAGTGCTTGGCCTCGGTCCACTTTATAGCTTTTTACGTGTGGATCGAGAGAGTTTTGTAGTCTTCTCACTTTTTGTTTTTTTTTTTTTGTTTTGAGTGGTACAGATGAATGATATTTGAGACGTAAATTTATTCCACCGCTTTTACAAATACTACGAGCGTAATAGCTCGTGGATTGAATGGCGATGAAGCGGATGAGTGGCTAGTGATGAGACTGGTGAAACGCAGTCTATTCCGCAACCTCGTTAGAATCGTACGAGCGAGAGTTAGTCCGCCGGGCGAATGTTCTAGGTTATTTTTTGTTATCGTGCTATCGACAGTGACCCCTTTTTTTTGTGCAATTTCGGGAAGAAATGTGTGGCGTGTGTTGTTAATTAATTTAATAATAATAAAACTACTGCTAATCTTTTCTATTTTTTTAGTGTTTTGTGGTGATAGAATTACAACACCGTTTGCAGGGAGGCACCTGGCTGAGACGGCGTAAAAGAAAATAGGTGATCAGTCTGCTCGTTGGGTGCTTCTTTATAAGCGGGGAAGCCGTCGTGGGAGCAGCTCGTATTTCTTAGGGATAGGAGGAATTCTGCTGGCAATCACTTCGAGGAAAGATGGCGGACCAAATTTTAGGCTGGTAAGTGTTATAATTACTTTTATTGCGGCGGTTCAATATTAGTGTAAGCGTCACCCACACCAGTTAATTACATAGAATTTGGCAAAAGCTTTCGCGCTTTAGAGGGGAAATGAGCTTTTGTCCCAATTTTCTGGGGCTCCACTGGGCCGAATTAATTAGAAATGGCCTTTATTTACCAATAGCGTAAATTTAAACTTTTCCTTAGGCCGGGTGTAAAATTTTATATCTGCCCTTTATTTCCTTTCAAAGTCCTTGCACTTAATTTTGGAGTTCTACTCACCTTCGTCCGTCCTGAAAACCTAAAGCCACTAAAAGACAGGCGGCAGGATTAAATTAAGTTAAACTCCGCGATTTACTTTAATAACAAATTACATTTATTAGAATAATATGCGCTTTTCTTTAACAAATCCAAAACTTCAAAATTAAATCCACTTCTCTATCGATCGTTGCCAAAACTACTTTTTTCCAAAAAAAAATCCGTTTTTCTTTATGGAGGGGAAAATTACTTTCCAAGGAGTGCGGTCGTTTTTCCTTGACAGATTTAAATTATGAATTTCTCCAAATTCACATTAACTAATTTTTTTATCTTCTGATTTTAGATTTATGCTGGCCGGGGGATGGAGTCAGCCTCAAATCTAACGATCGTCGTGGGATTGCAGATTTTGTTTTATTTGCTAGGTAAGTCCAGATTGGTGTTGGGTCTTCTCTGTGTTTTTATATTGTGTCGTTTTATTTATTTTATAATTTGTTGCTAACATGTATTCCTAACCGTTTTAGGAATATTGTAACAATACGTATCACAGAATGGAAAGTAATTTTGGAATACTACAGAGAAAGGCACGTAATGCATAGCAGCCCGATTATTATGATGCTTTTATATTTTTGTTGTGCGGATTACTTCCATAGATAAAAAAACACACTGTTTCGAGATTTGAAAGTGTTATTGTTTCTAAGAAACTGGTCGGCGGTCTGATTTTCCGACATAGAATCGATGACAGGACAACTTGGTGGGGAGCTCGCAACAGAAGCATACAAACTGACTTAACGAATTTTGATTTAGGGTGCTTCCAGTAGAACCCTAGTTCCATGCAATCATCAACGTATAGCCAACCGTTGATTTCTCTTAGCGACACTGATTGAAGCCTGAGTCATTCAAAATTATTACGTTCGTAGGCAAGCATTAAATTTTTCTTAGAAAAATACTTGCAAATTGTTCTTAGGAATTTTAATGAATAACTAACTATTCACCGACAACGGTCCAAACGAATTTGTGGATTGATTCTGGTGGTTCACTCTTTCGGACAAGGGAACAAGCATTCAGCATGGTTCCAAAGAGTTATATTGATTTAGGTGCTTTAGCTGGGCTTGGTAGCTAAAGATATTTATGAGCGTTGGCACACATACATTTTGTTCTTAGAAGTTTACTTGAAAATTTTTATACACTATTGGTGGCTCAAAACCTTCAGTTGGATTGATTCGAGTGCCGCCAAAATAGATCTACAATTTTACGTCAGAATTTTTACGGCAAAACTATAAAAATAAAATCCTTTCGCTTTCCTCTGTGATAGTTGGCGTTACTTGGCTTGTACTTTCGTATTAATTCAAGTAGTGTTGTTTAATTTAACTTCACGTTTACTTTAAATTTGTAGGAGAAGGATAAACTTGCTATATTAGTTAGCGATGGAGGTAGAAATAGTAGCAAAAATGTAAAGCAGAAGACTGATAAGACTATTTACAACTTTTTTCAGAAGAACGCAAGATCAGTTAAGTTTCCATCAGAAGAAATAGTCAGTAAAATATCATATACTTCTACTCCATTCCTTTGGATGTGCAAACTCACTCTCAGTCAATCACTTCACCCGTGACAGAATTTCTTGTGACAGCAAATATTTCTACAATCTCTGCACGAAAAGGCGTATCGGTTATGAGTCCTTAATGTCCACCCTGAGATCGACATAATATTATCGATAGTTTTTCCACATCAAACCGAAAACTGGATTTTGTGATATAACGTAAATATGATTAAAAAAAATTTTAGGAGCGACTTCTTCTGACTTTTCCTCCTCCTCGAACATTTTAGTTGTGACCCCCCCTAGACTGCCGGTCTGGATACGCGTCTGACTGCACAAACGATCAGTCATAAATGTTTTTATTGTACTGAAAAGATCTTCAGAGTTTTTATTGTCCTACGAACCGTTTTAGAAATATGTGCGAAAAACCACTTCAAAAATCATACTTGCACAGATGGGCGAAATTAAATTGCATTCATCTAGGGTATCATAAGAATTGGTCTTAGACCAAGTTTAGCTTTTTTTACTTGTTTTTATTTGGGCTTCTTATGCCCCCTGCTTTAGTTGATTTTGATCTGGACACGCAGTAATATGAGCTCGACTAATAAAAATTACTCGTAATTTCTTTAGTTTATGTAGGATTTCATTGATTTTTGCTTAGCGTGATCAAAACTTGTCGTTTTAGTGAAAAACATAATGGTTTTAAAACAATAAAAGTGTTAATATGCTAATTTTCGCTTCCGTTATTCTGTTGCAAATAAAGTCGTTTTCTAATTTTGTACTTTTTGTGATAGAAAAACAAAATTGACTACCGAAGGATATTTCCTGTCCGGATGAAATTATATTGGCTCCCCCACCCATAAATTAGTAAGTCTGGTAATGAGGAAAAGGAAAATCCGAGCCGTTTTTCGAGTAAGCAGTTGCAAGCAGAAGCCAAGGTTACCATCAAATATTTGGAAGACGACACTGAAATAGTTATTCCATGCACTACAAAGGCCAAACAGAAAATTGTTCAGTATTGGATTCGAGGCAATGAGGATGACTTGCTTTTAAGCTCTTTTTGTTGAAAACAGTCCCTGCAAGAATGGAATGAAATAAGATCTCCGCCACTACACCTCTCTGCTGAGTCAACGCCTCAGAAGTTTCTCGATTTTTTTTTATGAAGGATTTGCGCAATCGGTAGTTCAAGAAACTATGTCCCACGCTACAAAAAAAACTTTTCAGTGTGCATAAACGGGGATGATTCCTATGACTTTCGCGGAGTGTTGACTTTATCGAGTCATGTTTCCTTACCATGAAGAAGTATGTTTTGGGAAGAAATCCTAATGTTTTCGAAATGAATGCTACACAACCAATTCGAAGCGATTTTCACAAACTTGCACATCATGTATAATGATAATCTTGGATTGAGAGACCGATTTTCGAAAATAAGATCTTTATCTCTCATCTACGCAAAACTTTTTAAGATACGCTCCGATCTAAATGAATATTTCTATCGACGAAGCAGTGATCCCTTATTATGAACAAAATCCCTACAAACAACATATAAGGAACAAACTGGTGTGATTTGGTTACAAGGCTTGGGTTGTAGCTAGTCGATTAGGATACTGTTACCAGTTTGAAATTTACCAATGCCAATCTGGATCTAAAGAAAAGGCAGTTCAACTTGGAGACGACGTTGTTTTAACATTTGCGGATGCCATAAAAAAGACATTTCCCGAAATTCACTTTGCATTTTATTTGGATAATTTTTTCACAAGCCCAAATTTGATACACGAACTCAAAACAATGAAATATAGCGCTACAGGAACATTCCGTGAAAATCGTCCAAAAAATATACCAATTTGTGAAAAGAAAAAATTCAACAACAAGAAAAGAGGTGAATGCCAAAATTTTATTAACAAAAAGAAAGAGCTTGTCTTTACACGTTGGAAGCGATAGTGGTGACTTTAGTGTCAAATGTTCACAGAGTACATCCTATTGGCTCAGAATTGTAAAACCGTACAACAAGAACATGGGGGTATTGATTTACTCTATAATCATATTACGAATTATCGAATCTCTAGTCGACGTAAGAAATGATATATGGATGATAACAAATGCACATTCTATTGCTAAAAATTTCGGCGCTCAACTTGATGACCTAGAATTTAGGCATCAGCTAGCAGAGGTGCTTCTAACGAAATACGGAAACAAATCCATGGAGAGCTTATGTTATAGTGCAGGAGGAAAAAAGACTGCCATGCAAAGAATGCAAAAGTAAAATCGTACAAAGTCTGCAGGATTCCTCTACACAGCAAATGCTTTGAAAAATTTCACAGCAATTTGAAACAAGTGATGCCCTATTTATAATAAAATGCTTTTGAAGTTTTTCATATTATCCTTACAATAATGAAGTTTATATTTTAATTTAACACAAATATTTATGTTAATCTGTTTATTAAGAAAAATCATATTTTGCTTAAAATTTCCCAGTGTTGCGTTTGCTCAACGTTCTATAGTAATAAATTTTTTTCTTTTCTATATTTACTATTTATTTGATGCAATAATATCCTCAAACTTTAAGCAAAAACAAAAGGTTCGGAAAAAGAACTTTGGGCATAAATGGTATAATGCCCAAAATTGCAAAATTATATTTATGCCGTTCTCTTGTATAAAGCGATGTAAACAATTCACCCCATTCTACACTTCCAGGACTCTCCACATGGCAACCTGTACAAATTATTATCAAATTTTAGACCAGATATAGATTTAAAACTGACTACTTCCCCACTTCAAAATAATTTCTTATGTTCGTTTAGTTAATAATTCTGCAAAGAGTAGAGAAGTTGACGTGAAATAATCGTTTACTTGAATTAATTTCCAACCTCCGGGCACTTGGAATGAGATTTGCCTGCCAACTTTGAGCTTTTAAGTGGGGCTAAAAGGGTAATTATCGTTTTTAATAGGTCCACTGAACTCGTAGGTTCTTTATGAGGATGACAGAAGCCATATTATAATATAGCAATTATGGCTTCCATAATTTTCTGGCGTGAAATGTTACAGAACTTCGATTACTCACGTTTAAGCCGCTTAAGACTTATTCTGGAAGATAAGGCAGTTTTATTGATGGAAAAGTTTTGTTATAATCTTTTGCATATTCGCTTTACATGTTGTTTAGATACTTATCACATTCTGGCAAATTTGTTGGCTTTAGTATTTAATAAGAGGAGTAATTGAGCAATAGAGCTAGAGCTTTAGATTCACATTCAGCTGATGTAAATATGATCAAGTTTCTTTTTCATCCAATCACCTGAAGATTTGCATTTCTACTTGTGTATCTTCTTGTCAAATATTTCAGATATTATTATTCTCTAAAATACTGGTTTCTGCAGCTCTTTCAGCTTCTAGTGCACGTGTGTGGACTATTATTGCACTTTCAAAGTATGCCAATATGCTACCTTTTTCTCTTCTTATTACCATAGGAGATTAAGCCATCTCATTTCGCCCATTCCAAGAATTTGAACATTGTATATTTTGAAATATGATAAGCCCCGATATAGGCACTAAACTGCAATGCCTTCATTTCAAAGCTGGCTTGAGACAGTAGGGCAGCAAAGTAACCCCTCGAAAATTCCATCTAGAACAGAATAGGAAACTCACTCTGTGCTTCAGGCATTGACAAACCATATTACTTACACAGACGGATCCAAATTTAAAGCAAATATCGGAGCAGACATTTCTGCGAGGAGTTTCATATGGAAATTGTCATACGCTTTAAAATCCACATTCAGGTCTTCTAGCGGAAGTCAAGGCCAAACTTGAAGCTGGAAGGTATCTCTTGAACTCAGATACTGAGAACAAGGAGATTGCCATCTGCTCAAATAGCCAAGCACATGTCATGGTCTTGTCGAAACCCTTTACAACCGCCAAACTGGTATTGGAGTATGAAACCATATGTACTGAAGTCCCTCTGACGAAGTAACAGAGTATTCGTTCTTTGGGTGCCGGGTCACAACCATATCAGCGGGAACGAAAAGGGAGAAGAGCTTGCTTGGCTTAGTGCATCCTTGGATGCATACACCCCCATAATCGGGACTGCACCAAAGCACCGTGCCTCTAATATTTCGGTTTGGGCCGATTGCTAAAACAGTCGTCTTTCGTTAGATGTCGCTTCGGGTAGTACCACAAAAGAAGTGTGGTGTAACCTAACCCAAACCTAACGAATAAGCTATTGCGACTACACAATCCACCTCTGAAACTCTAATATCAATTCTCACTGGGCACTCTTTTCTCATGGGTCACTTATACAGGATAGGACTTGATAATCATCCCGAATGTAGGGGATGCGGAGAGGAATCTGAAATGCTGACTCACTTTCCGTGGTCTGGCTCTTCCAGGAAAGCGTTACAGGTTCCTTGGCTGAGACCTCCTGGATGAACTGTATGAAGCCGGCAAGGAGGGTTTGAAAGCCAATATTGAACTTTGTAAAAGCGTCCGGTTGGGACTTATAAGCAATTGGTCATTAGTCTATAGGGTAAACAATGGGCCTTGCTGTGGGCTACATTCCAGGGCCCGCCGCAGCCTCAACCTCTTTTCAATCCATCCAATCCAACTCTTAGATAAATAACAAAACACGAGTGCATGAAGGTAATGAGACCGCTGACTTCCTAGCCAGTAAAGCTATTTACCGGACCCGAGTCATTCTGCGGCCTTACAAAAACCACCTGACAGGAGAAATAATGTCCAAAAGAGAAAAGGCTCACAAGATACAATGGCAGAACCTTCCTGGACTAAGAGAGGCGACGAAGTTTATCAACTGTGGTACGCACCAAATCCGTATATTTACTGGCATTATGACTGGCCATTGCCCACTTGGGTACAAGCTTAAGAAAATGGGCAAGATGACAGACTACAACTATCGAATCTGCAACAAAGAGGCAGAATCTGCAGAGCACGTACTCTACGAATACAGAAGACTTGCTCACCAAAGACTACAATATTTGTCTAGACAAGGGCCTGACAGCCTAATTAGATGTTCAAAAACTGACCCTAATGAGATAGTAGTTTTTCTAAAACTGGAAGACGTAGACTGGACCTGGACGTAACACGGCGCGGGTGTAGCACAAAGGATCTTTAAGGTCGCAGAGCTTAGACGAATGCTCTCCAGCCCCACTCGTTTATTATAATATTAATTGCAATCTCTTCATTTCTCTCCTCACTTGGACTAGTCTCCTCAAGTCAATGAATATTAACATTTACAGATAGAAACTGGTTATTTGTCATCGATTCCTCATTTGATATAAATTGGTGGTATTACTCTTAGTAGAATTTGTCCTATTTACTTTCTTTATGAGGAGCATAGTTACAAATAATTTGTATTTTTTTTTAGCCTCCTTAAGAGGTTACGATGTTTCACACCTACTCATTTTGCATAATCTCGAAAAGTCCCACACATGCTGATTCTTGACCCAAAATATCTCCGGATATATCTCCAAAAAAGTTACCATTTCTTATTTTCGCACGAAATCGGACGGAAATCAGGCATGGACATACTTTGCTCTCCGAAAAATATAAAATAACGGAACATGTGTAATATATAACTAAATAAATAATAAATAGAAGGACTCTAAAGAACTAAGGTTAGAGTTAGAAACACATTTGTATCCCATCCCCCATTAAAAAATACTTAAGGAAATATAAAATTTCATTACTTCAAAGGATGCTCCTCCTTGTAAAGTCCATCCACTCGAGGACTCTCATTAAAAACAGGAAAAAACTCATCCCCTCCCTACTCTTCAAATGATAAAACTTTCATTTCCTTGTGCGAAAATAAGAAGAACAAAAACCACCTCGTGCCAACTTATGTCGATTGGTAAAGCCAAAAACAAAAAAGTCGCCTTGACGTTAAGTTGGCCAACAAAACACCCACGCACCACCGGGGGATTTGACAAAGAGGCTGTGCTGGGCTGTTTGCATTTTGAATGTTTTCTTTGGCAATTCATTTTGCAAATGCAAATAAAACAAATTATATCGCGCTTTATGATGTTTGTTCAGTTCATGGTAATGGCGACAGTAGATCCCAGCCGCCGAAAGTACATTGTAAATTAAGCGCGCCACCCTGACTACAAAACGAAAAGCTCGCCGGATCTGAAAAGGGCGCGGAAAAGGCGAGAAGTTCGGAATGAGAGTATTTTGCTAAAATGACGAGGTGAGAAGCTCCTGTCATACAATTCCGGGATAGAACCGGGAAATGGTATTTTTTCATATATTTTCTTTTTCCGCAGTAGTTGCGCAGAATCACCATAGTTCCTCGATCTGTTGAACATCTTTCATCATCAGGCCACCGCCAGGACATCATGAGCAACTTATAAAGGTGCAGAAGTTTTTTTCCCCTAGTTTCTATCAAGAGGGCATTAAAGGAGCACGTGTTAGCTCCGTCCTTAGGGACTTCTGCAGTTTCTTGCATCCAACCACATTTACATACATATATATCTAAATAATGTCCCCAAAAAGTTTTTACTAAGGATATGTATATGTGAAAGGATAGCAAAATCTAGTTCGAAGTAAGAAACATTGGATGGTTGGTGTCAGGTTAGGCAGTCTACTGTCTGTATATAGTTTCGAGTTGGCAACCGAGAGCTTTAGGTCAAAGTGTTACTAATACAATTTAAGTAGTTCGTGAAGTGTCCTTTTCTAGTATATACTGTGCAACAACAACAAGAACAACAGCAAATAAAAGGGTTAAATGAGTCTATCCTTAATTGTGAGGAGATAAGGAGGCATAAGTATGTAGGACTCCACAGTGAGTGTAGCCTTCAAAATTCTTCAGTACTCAATGTTGTGCTCTAGTTGTTGTTGTTGCTAGTGCTGCTGCTGCTGCTGCTGCTACTGTTGTTGTTATTGTTGTTGTCGCTGGTGCTGCTTGATATAAGTATTGTTGTTGTGTTTTCATCCAGACGCGCTTTCACCTATTCCATGTTCTTCAGTGCAGATGTGTGTACAAGTGTGTGTGTATGTGTGTGAACATAAGTGAGTGCTGCTATAAAAATCAACTTCTCGAAGGAATATGTAGCGAAATGATTTTAACGCGGAATTATAGCATTGCCAAATCGTGGGAGCAATTTTAAAGGCTGTTTATCTTGTCCGACGACCTGCACAACATAGATAGCATATTACAACAAGAACTAGCAGGGATTAGAGTCGCGCTACAAACTATACAGTCTGGAGGACTCCCAGAGAAATTTCAATTTTGTAAGTAACATAAACGGCTTGTGTGAATGTGGTGTTGTATATTATTATTGTACTTATTTATTATACTCTTGATTACCTACATTAATGTTCCTATGTACATACATACATACATACATACCTACATAGTTAAATAGCTCTCTCTCGTGCGTGACTTTACGCTTTAGTAAATCTGCACACCACCTTTTACCTTGTTTTGATTGCGAATTATGCAAAATCGTTTGCCGCCGGCCGATAACGTTCCACTTAAGTAAGGCCATTAGGTCACCTGGATTTTGATGAAATGCGTATTAAGGTGAGATTTTTGGTCACACTAGAACTTAGGTTCTTATCAAATTGCGGTTCTTTCAGATTATAAAATTTAACTTAGTTCCAAACCGTTTGTTGATTACAGCAGCAAACTTTGCAAACTGAATTAATTTATGGAAAATTAACGTCGCTGCTTTTTTTTTTTTTGTACAAGGAAGCTATGTACATCTGCAGTAAACTTTAAAGCTATGCCTCGTTTGCCATACTTGCAGTAAGGGTTGCAAAATCTTTAAATGAAATCGATAAAATGTTTACGAAGAAAGAATTCGTCTTCGTTTTAAAGCCAAATTATAATAATTCATGTGCATTTATTTTTACAACTTCTTTAAATTTTTTTCAGTAACTTTTTTTTAATTCTATCCTAATGAACTCAATTTCAAATTCCAGTCCAAACTTTGGGTTGATCAATATTGAGGACTATTCGTAACAAGCTCATCGAAATAATGTGATACCTAAGGGCACGTTCACACATAACAAACATTTGACAAACTTTAATCAAATGTTTGTCAAACATTTGTGCAATGTTTGATAGGTGTGGATACAAAATTTTACAGTTAGGGATTCTTAAAAAAGTTCCAATTTAATCCAAATGAAATGTAAAACATTAGATATTTGTTAAAGTTCGTACAGTCCTTTCAGTCAGTTTTCAGTTAAGAAAACGTTAGCAAATTCATATCGTTTGCATTTGATACTAGTTTGGCTCTTGGAGGAGGTATTTGGTGTATGTTTAGAAATAATGAAGAAGGAAATTTCCTTTCCTGCAACTTCCAGGTATATCCTCGCCTCGATTGTTGTAAAGTTTTCTTTATCAAAGCTACCTGCAGGTGGATACTCACTATTAAAGGAATTACATAATCTAAGAGAATTATACAAATAAATAAATGCATGCTAAAGAAGTGTCAGATGTGGCTGTATTCGGTTGAAGTAAAATTGGTTTTCGACTGTACTAAGGATGCCAAACGCATTTTCTGAAATCCTTCGCGCTCGGCTTAGACCATAATTAAATATTCGCTTCACTGAGCCTTTTTCACTTAACTTACGGATATGGTTTCATCACATTATCTTGAAGGTTGAATGCTGCATCAACCAACCACAATAACGTAGTCGATTTTCATAGTTCCCCCCGGCAAATATTTTGCTTGTGATAAATTTTGAGTATTTGTTTCCAGAGCTTACGTGCTTACACTTTCATCAGAGTGTTTGTCCTAGTTTTCATCCAATATTAACGTAAATAAATGAATATAATGCATCAACAAGCACTATAAGAACAATACTGAATCCACCTTTATAATTGAAGTCTCACTTCCGGATTTTATCGCAGCTTGGATGATTAAATACTTTCCATCCAACAAATTCCAGCGATAGTTTCAATCATCTGGTATTTTCTCCCAAGTTTCAGGCGTATTAGATATCTGAAATAGTAATAGTATCTATAGACCCTGCATGGTTAGATCCAGCCAGCGATGATGTCCGTACATACACTTAAGGATCAGTATAAGTGAATCCTTGCTATGTTGCTACTTACCAACATATATGGTTGAAATTCAACTATTAATGCCTCAGTTATACTTCAGGAACAATTTCTGAAATCAACTCTTTTAAAACTTTAAAGAAGTTCATTAAAGAATGATAAGAATTACCAGCTGCAAAAAACCTCAGAGCGATGGCAAGCCGTTTATCTACAATTACACTAAAGTTCGATTTTTTCTGTATTCTCAATGCATTTGAGAGATTCATTGAAATTATTTTCAGTGAATTTCCGGCTGTTTCGCCAGTTTGTATTTCGTCTTCTTAATTTTCATCTGATTCTATTAACTAGAGCTTCGAAGTCATTTGAAGAGAGTCTTGCAAAATTTAGGAAACCGGAAAGATCGTCAATTTCTAATTCACTTAATAAATCAGGACCACTGTATTATAATCTTCTGACTAAAACCTTTCTGTTCCACCATCTCCTTTTCGACAAGTACGACGAAAGATGCTGCAATGCATGCTACTTCACTCCAAGAATACATGAGTAAAACTGAACATTTGAAAAACATTTTTCACACAAATATCCTATCAGATGTTTGACAAATGTTTGACAATCATTTGACGAACATATGCTAAAATATATATATATATAAATTATTTGTGAAATATTTGACAAATGTTTTTATGCACGCGTGTGTTATGTGTGGAAACACCTTAAGGAAACCACTTAGGTTCCTTGTTATTTACAATTTTTATTAATGATAAGATAGATATTTTTCGTTCCGGGCAACCGTTACTATATGTCGATAACCTTAAAGGTTTATTGCCCTTTAAAAATCCATCTGACATCTGCCTTCTTCAGTCAGATCTTGATCGTTTACAACATCTAAGCAAGTGTAAGTGTTATACTTTTCACTGTATCCTTAATCCCCTTCATACTGTTATCTTTGGTAATGTTTCCATTGAGCGACCTACTAAGGTCTTGGACCTTGGTGTCAATTTTGACTCGAAACTGGAGAGTGGTTCGCACACTGATTATATTTGTCGTAGAGCTTTTAAGATGCTTGGTTTTATAAAACACAACACTAAAGACTTTAGAGATCCTCACACCTTATTAGCTTTAGACATTGCCCTAGTTAGATCTATAATTGAGTATGCTTCTGTGATATGCTGTCCTTACACCAAACAAGTTATCGATAGAATTTAGACAATACAAAAAAAAAATTCACTTGCTATGCATTAAGACGATTGCATTGAGAGCATGAGTTACCACAAAGCAAGATGTATGCTTTTGGGGTTCCAACTTTTGGATACTAAGAAATGAATTTCATCTATAATGTTTGTGAGAGATATTCTATGCTGCAAAATGTGTACACCTGATCTGCTAACTTTATACAAAATATATGTGGACCAGGTTTTATCCTAAGAACTAGATGTCTGTCACATATAGCTTATCACCGAACCTCTTATGGTCAGCATGAACCCCTTTCCTATTGCTCTCGTCGCTTCAATAAAATTTATTGAAGTCGATTGAACGCTCCAAGTTTAAAAATTATGTGATTTCAAAGTATTTGTAGTTTGTTTCATGGAACTTATTTTGATAATATTTCCTTTTCTAGTGATACCTAAATAATATTACTAAAGTTACTATTTATTGTTAGTTGCGCTTTATCTTACAATCTAGTTACTTTATATTAAAAATTGTTTGAATAGTTATATGAAATGGATGGTTATATTTAAGTCATATTGCATAGTCTGTAGGAGATGCAGTCTGTCGACTAGAAATAATAAATAAATAAATTGAAGAAATATCAATTTTCAGCTTAGTCATGTAGAGAAGTCTAATTTGAACCTTATTAAGCGATCTTATCAGATAATAATTCTCAATATTAGTATTTTCAACTTTTATACGCACAATTTGAATTATAAAAAGTAATAACATTGTATACATACCTCACTGCATTCTGTACAGGAAATTTTACATTATTTTCCTAAAAGTGTTACGTTTCCAAAATCGATACACCAGCATTCTGAAATATAAAGAACAAAAATCAGTTTCTACTAACTTAATTTTAAATTAAATTGCCTCCTTATTATGGCGTACTTTTGCATCCCCGAACCCAAAACAACGATGCAACAAATTCCGTTTATTTTAGGTCACTTACGAGCTGGATGACTGACTGGGGTTTTTTTTTGCGTGTATACTAACAAGAAAACAAATCAATTTGGATGGTGCGATGTCACGTTTTTATACTGTAGATGGATGGCTCATTTACAACAACGCAAAATCATTTGAATCATCCAAACCCACAAGTCAAGCTGCATAGAGTATTTCAGTGACACTATCGAAAAAAAACACTGAACAAAATGAATCAACATACTTCCCGAAGTGTTTCCGATCTTTGAGCGATTAGAACAATTTATATACTGTAAAATGGGTAGGCACATGAAAATCTACATATTAGAAATCAACGCATTCTTGCAATTTGTAGAAAGGGATTAGGTAGATACCCTTAACAGGGGCAACCAACAGCATTTATTTGTATGATAAACTTCTTAAAAGATAATTCTAGTGAGAGAGTTATGTTATAGAAAGTTTTAATTACGCTAAGAACTTTATATTCTCGAGGGAGGCAATAGTAAAATAGATACAGGATCTCTCACTCCAAGATGTGCATTCTATAAAAGAGATATGACGAAAACTGTAAAAAATTATGAAAATCCAATCTTGTGGGCAATTTTCATATATTTCCATCGGCTAAAATATTTCAATTTCTATGTAGGTACGTACCTGATAATTTTTTCGGCATACATAGAATGAAAGAGACCCTATTAAAACAATAAAATAAAATAATTATAATATTGTTACGAGCGTGGCGTTTGTGCGTTATTTAAAACACAATATTTCAGATATCATTAACATATTCTTCTTTTATTTAATTTCACTGTTTACTTTTATAACATTTAAAAACAATTATCAAATCAACTGAAAGAATGTCAATGGCTCACGAGATGATGGCAGGTTTGGTGTTTCTTGCATTTGAACGGAAAAGAACAGACAAAACACTTAGATATTGACGAAGTGCTGCGAAAAATCCACAATATGGTGAATCGAAGACTGCAATTATATTGAATATTTTTACCATTTCTGTTTCTTGTTCCATTTATTTCTTCTTATTATAAAAAAAAAATGTAATAAAATGAGGGTTCTAGAAATTTATTTTTTCAAAAAGATGCTTCCCATTTTATCATATTCGAGTAGCCTAGCTATGCATATATTTTTTAGTTTGAAAATAAAGATATCTGAAGATGGTAGCGTGGCTACCGAAAACGTTAAAAAATAAATAAATCAAAAATAGTGGAACAATAAGAAGACTTTTATTTACAAACTGATAGAATTATAATTAGTTTCACATTGCTCAAATAATTTAAACAACAGTGTGTTTGTTTAAAAATTTTATTAAAAAGATGCCCGTTTACCTGAGCCGATGTATCCCAAATGCACCGAAAATGTGCACCCTACTTCAAATTTTTGATGCCCTACCTTTAATTTGGCTCTAGCTACTGACCTGTATCTAATTGAAATGACTGGAATTGTAATTAGGGATGAGAATTTGTATTTAATAGCTGATATGTAGTAGCACTGATCACTTTACTCTTAATTTTTAAATGTACTTTTATAGAAATCTCTCCTATCGATAAAAACTAATTAGGTTTTTTAAGTTACGTGAAATTTTCCTATTGGTGTAAGTATTTCTTGTAGTTTTTGGTACCACGGTTTAATTATTTCACCAAGAAACATCGATCAAAACAATTAAAAAAATATAAAATTTAATTTAAATAAATTGACAAAAATAACTATTACAGAACGCAGCCTTTTAGTGTCCAGTTTCAGTGATGAAATATAATTCTAAAACGCACTCTGTTTGCTAATATTTATGCTACACATTTATATATATGCACATGCATATTTTAACTTATTGAGTTAGGTTTACTATTATACATAGCATAGACATAGTTACATATCACATTGCATATTAAACAGAACTTTAATTGCCAACAATAAAATAAACAGCCATTTAAACACAAAAAAAAAATTTTACAAAATTTTTTAAATAAGAAAACACTTGTATTGTCCCAAAATATTAATTTATTCACGTTTTACATAAAAACAAAAAACGACGCGTTTCGCCCTACTGAGGCATCATCAGGTTACTCACTACCTGGGTAGTGATTTTCACTACCATACAATATGTTCCAACAAGTGCCTTCAAAAAAATCACTTAATAAAATAAAATATATTTTTTACTCACAAAATAGCCTGGATGTTGATTTTCACAAAGATTTGAGAAGAGAAGTGCAGTTGCTTTAGCCCACAGAATTTTGCTTTCAGAAGATAGATAAGTCCCTTCAATTTGTATCAAGTGGTTAACCAATAAATTTACTAATTTTATACGAAATTTTATGTTCAACGTATTCTTTTCTTTATAAAAATCTAAGATCTTTTTTGCTTCATTGTTTTTTTGAAGATACAAGCTCAATTCGTAGAAAATTAATATTATAAAAAGGGAATATTTAAGAAGATTTTCCTCAATTCTACGCTTTTTTGGTAAGGACCCAACAAAACAACCCTCCCGCTTTAAGGGTGAAGTAAAATATTCCTCTTCCTCTAGATTATGTTCTGTTTGTGTTGATACATCTTTATATTTTTCTAAAATAATGAACCTAAACAAACACTTTGTCCGAATTATTTGAAATATTTATATATATATAACTGGCTGCTGGATCACATATTATATAGCACTTATTTATCCAGTGGAATATTAAAAGCATTCACCGCTAAAGTAAAAACTACAATAAATCAAAAGTTTCTATAAATTCACCTTCTTCTAAAATATCAATAATTTGCACCTTTTCAGAAAAAGTCACGATGACATATACTTTTGCACGTCGCTGTAAGTTAATTTAAAAACCTTGCTTCCACCATTCAAAATGTGGCCATCTCAGGGTAACCGGCCAAAAAATTGTCAATTTTCGCGATTTTTTTTCGGACGGTTAGGTGGCTGGGGGGGGGGGGGGGGGGGGGTGAATTTTTTTACGAATAAGACCACTCTTTAGCAATACAAAAATATTTTTTTCATTAGTTTTTATTTATTTTTACTTGTTGTTAATAATTCTTTTAGCAAGTGAGTTAAAAAATGGGGGCAATCGGTGTCCACGGTTGTGGCCGCAGTTTGCATCTAAAAAAAAACTGAAATTGATTATTAATCTGTAGGGAAGCCGCTTTGTCCCTGTGGAGGTTTTTTTTAAATTTGACAAAATGGCGACGGTTTAAAGAAAAAGTACGAAATTTAGCCCTGTTTTTCAACAGTTTTTCGTGTGAAAAAAATAGGAAGATTTAAAAAAAAACTTCTATAGGGACATAAAGAATAAAGTAAAAAAAATTCCGTAAAAATTTGAAAACTCTCCCTCTGATAGTTGACACCGTTTGTAAAAAGGGCATTTCGAGAAAAACACGTTTAAAGTTTACATAAATTGTCAACTTACAATCAATCGGCGGCCATCCCAGCTCCATACAAAATCCTTTCTGCTTACTTGAATTGGTCCTGTTTGATAAAAATTTCGTTCTGTCGATGTATGGACGTTCCGTTAGGGACGGAACAAAAGAAATGACGTTTGAACGGTGGGCCGGCTCATCCGCGCGTTGCCTTACGCTCCAATCTCATTTTCTAAGAAAGATTGTAGCGATCGTAACAATGCGAATTTTAATTTGAAAATTTCACAGAACACGCACAACTAAAATGTGCTTTAAGATGAAATCAAAAAAAATAAATCGATTTTTCAAAAATTTTACACTGAGATGGACCCTTAAATATTTAAATACATTCGATAGGTGTGAATTGAGATTTCAAAATGATGCAAAATTCGGTGAATCGGCTTCCCGTTCTAACACTTTACATGATTTTACTTACACCGAACAGTGAAAAAATAGTTACTATTTTTCCGACAAAGTACTTTAATCTTAAATCTTAATCGTAAATTGGAGTTAAATTATTCACAGATTTGAGATTAAGTCAAAGATTAACCTTAAGTGGATAAAAAATCAAAAACACCGGCATATTTTGTAGGAAATTTTTTTGGGAATTTGCATAAAATTCAGTGGGAAATTTCAAAATATTGGGTCAATTAGGCGCATCCATCCACTACAGGCTATAATCACCTAGCAGAGTGAACAAAAATCGAATCAAACTGAACCAGAGACTAGGATATGGGCTGGTCATTAAGTCTAGAGGTAAAAAAAATGAATAAAAATGTAGCGGAGAGCAATTTAATTTAACTAGCTTCAGTAAATTGACCAATTTGAATCCACAAAACCAAAATTTAAAAAAAAACCAATTACACTATTTTTTAAGGAACAATAAATTTTAGAATCCACCGGTAATAAATACAAACTATGGCATATGAAGACGAATATGTAACGGATTAAAAGTCTAAAGAACTATGAACTGCTATTCATTCATACATAAGCCTTAATATATAAAATAAACGAATAAATTTCCTTTACAGCTACAATAATCCCTACAATTGTTCCCAAAATGCTATTCATACCTTTTCATTTGAGTAATCTATCCCCCATGCTCTCCAAAAGCACAGCTGTGCTGCTCTATGAAAACATTTCAGACTTAATTACCTCCATGCCGAAGGAACACTGAGAAGGCGTTCATTTTTATTAATCTACCGAGAAAATTGTTCTCATCTCATCTCGTCTTCTCATTACTTGATACATTTGCTGGGAACAAATGTTTCAATATTGTCGGCATTCATCAACTTTCTAATTTAGCCATCCGAAAAGACAACAAGAGAACTGTTTCGGTATGGGCTCTACTCCACTGTGGTGTGAAATTGCTACAAGCCTCTTCGTAGAAATCCCTTGCAATTTAGCTTAAGAAATTTCGTACATTAATTACGGTCTTGAAGATGTCAAAAATTATTTATTTTTTTAATTTGTACTAAAATATTCTTGTGATGCGGTAGATTAAATCATGGATTTACATCCATTTACAGCACCCCTACAAATCTATCCAAATACTCGAGCTATTTAATACGACAGTGACTTTGAAATGTAAAAGATGTTTTTTATTTATTTATTTTTCAAAATAATTTTTCGAACTGGGGCGTTTGTTTCAACGCGATGACCTCTTCGTTCAATACGAATTTTTTCCACCAAGCTATTTCTTCATATCTGGAAATGGACAGAAGTTGCAAGGGGCAAAATCTAGAGAATAGGCTTGCATGCAGTTCATCCATTTTGGATATGAAAATTGCAGACGCGTAAGCCAAGAATTATCGCTCTAATTGAAAAATTAAGTTCTAACAAATTGCAGTCCAATATGTTTTCTTTTTCTTTGAATATTAAAAAAAACTGTAAATAAAGCAAATTTTTCGAAATTATGATCATTGAAAGAACCGCAGGCTAATTTCTTATGCTTTTAATTTTACCTAAAAGTCAATTATTTTCGAAAATGTGTACACATTTTTGCTAGATGTTTTTTTTAAATTATTCTAAAGGAAAAATACTCACCTTCAATTTGTTAGAGCTTAATTTTGTTATTTAAGCTTTAACTTAGTCTCCGTGAGCTATTTAAAATTAAAACTTAGTTCTTCCCAATGTTCAATGTAATTTCGGACGACCATTCGGTTCACTTTTGGTGCAGCTATTAGAAATAAAATGGCAATATGGTAAAGGAATAAGCTTCCGCCTGTTTTTAAACAAAGTTTGTCGTTTATTTAAACAAATAAATATATAATTATTCAATGTGAAGTATGCGACAACTTTTTCCCATCTTTCAGGTTGTAACCGGATTCCTCAATCAAAGAAAACATCCAGTTCTTTCGACTCGATCCATTCGTCAAGCCATTTTCGATACTTTCGTAGGGCTAATTGCATGGATCGGAATAAATAGAAATTCAAAGGAGCAATGTCAGGGGAATACGGCGGTTGAGGCAAGATTTCCCAATTCACTCCTTCCAAATATTTCTTGAGCAATGTGTGGCCTAGCGTTGTCAACAGCAAAATAATTTTATCGTATCTACTGCCCAACCATTTGAACATTAAAGTCGGAATGAGTTTAATTTCTTATAAGAGTGCTTATAAGCGGTTAAAATATTACTGGAACACAAGAAAGATATTTTTTTAACTTAATTCGATTTTCGGATGTAAAGTTTCATCTGATTGGTTGAGTTTTACATGTTTTTATATAGTACTCGTTTTAAAGGGTACTCAAACTTTGATATACAGAAACACAATATTTTTTGGGCCACACGAAATAGCAAATTGCTCAGTCCATTGATATAAGTCAGTGATATCTATTTTTCATCACCAGTTGCAGAAAGTCCCTTGTAGTTTTACGTGAGCACCTGCCAATTATGGCTTAATCTCACGGCATTCTTCATTATCGGATTAGTTATCGACAATCAACGTCCTCATGTCGTAACAATGAGTACCAGTATGCCAATAGAGCATGACATGACATCAACTTACTGGTCAAAGCGAGATCTATCCAATCTCTGCCGATCTAAGGTCGCGGCACCCTTCACCACAGTCACCATGATGCTCCCATAAAGGGGGCATCCCAAATTGAGGTGAATAATTCCAATTATACAGGGCTCCTCAACCCCGTGTACCAAGTTAGCTAAAGGAGGGCTACCCATTTGGTATAACTTTCGTAAAACAGAATCATCAGACCATGAATACTCCCAGTGGTATCACCATGCAAAATATCCTTTTTGCAATGGCACTGCTTACTCCGTTCGGGACTAGATCTTATTAGCAAGGGTAGCACAACCCTTAATAGGCGCTGTCAGAGGGGACCACGTGAAGATTAAGATATTTCCGTATTCAAGTCTAGATAGGCTTCGAGATTCACCATTCGGATCTTATAGCTGATCATGCATACTAACCATATAAGTACTACTAATGTTGTTTTCGTTTGAACATCCAGGTTCGCTGTGGAGGCAACCCCGTTCACTCGAACTGTTTCAGAGTGCACCTGAAAAAGTTCGCTTGTGTATGTTCACTAACGTCAAAGTACGCTATGAGTTTTGTGCAGAAGGTGGTTGATAATTTGTTTGCGGAATAATTTTGAGGATAATATAATATAATAATAGTAGAGTGGTGTTAATAATAATTGTTGCCTTTAAAATAATGTCAAATGTAAAAATGTCAAATGACATTAATATCAAGTCACAGCTAGACTTTGTTTGTGTGAGTGAAGTATAGTGTACCCAAGCAAATTTTCAGTGCGAACCTGATGCTTTTTGGGTTGCCACCAGAGACAACCCATGACGTCATTTTTGCTTCAAACGAACGCTTTGACAGCACCTAGGTTGCCTCTAGAGCAAAACTGATGTTCAAACGAAAACGACATAACATACACACTTGATATCTAATATTCAACAACATAGTCATCAACTAATTCTAATTCTGCATGATCAACTTACTGTTTGAGATTTTATTATTCTGACTTTCATGAGCACTTAAATTCTTTGTATAATGGACGGTAACAACGTCTCCATTATACCCTACTACGGTTCCCACAGAGCCAAACATCTCATATTCTGTTTCACAGAGTTTATTCCTCGCCTTTTGAACACATAACTTCTTTCTATGATGGCCTCCTTGCCAAATATACCCTACTACAGTGTCCACCCGGGAGATACAATGCAATCTTAAATCTAAACCCTTCCTGCAAAGCAACAAATTCCTTCCATCAAGTATGCATGTTTTCCTTTTATACAGCTTTCACCTTGGGCAGGATTGCGCTTTACAGACCTGGATCAAACTCTCGACATTTCACATTAATTCTTCTCTAGCTATTACTCCAAAAGGCATTTTATTATTTATTTATTTATATGACTTTAACTGTTGACTAGCTGTACTCTCATTTCAAAGCGAATTGGGTAGAGTTTAGGAAAATGCAGAAACACTTCGAAATTTTCTGAAATGCTCACACTTTCTTTCTTTTTCCTCAAAGTAAACATTTTATTCTATAAACAGACGTTAGAATTATCGTCACCAAAAGCGTTTATTATTTTATATAAATTTAAACATGAAACGTGTTTGTTTTTCCATAATGCGCAATTCTTTTAAACGACACGTTTCTCAGACATATGCAACTAAGACAATGGTTCTGTTAAATTTTTTACGTTGATATATGTATGTAAAAACTTTTCTCTTGTTCCCTTTTCCAATTTTGTCGATCAATGCGCCGCTTTCTAATAACATAATAACAATAGAAAATATCACATTTTGTAGCAAATTTTATGTAATAATGGATAAATTAATTAATTAATTAATTAATTTTGCAGCTAAGTAGTTTTGAAAAAAAAATTATACCATTTTTGTATTCAACACATCTTTTAAAAGTAAATTACGTAGAAAATGGAACACTACAGAATTTTTTGAAGACCAATTCATAAGAACTTTGTAGTACAGAAGAAAACTACGTTGCCAGATAAAAATTCTCAAAAATGGCAAAGATGACATTTTATTTCTGATAGACATATTTGCAAGGCGTTCTTCATAGTTTATAGGTAAAGCATTTCAGGTATTACGGGTTAGCTCATGCAATAAGAGAAATTGTGAAGTCAAAAAACGTACAATTTCATGAACACAAGTTATCCCAAATCAATATAAAATATATAATAAAAAAAAAGCTCAAAAGCGATTTGGGCTCACTAAATCAGGGTTTCGTACCACAACTCTGTCAAAGAATCTAGGAGAGTTGTCACAAACTTATGTGACTGACGAAAAAAATTGTTTCTTCTATAACAATGACTCAATTACCTTCAAACCCAGGAAATATTAAAATTTTAGCTTTAGAAAACTAGAAGATGCTCTTTAGCACATTTTTAGGCAAACCAATTAACCAACAATTTTAAGATTTTTTTTTAAATCCTTGAAAGTAGCCCTTTTAAACGGAAGATATCTTCAAAGATACAACAACAAAATTTTAGCGACCCAATGAATTGCCATTAATAATTAAAAAAAAATATTTCATAATCTTTGAATGTCGAATGTGCGTATCACGAAGACCTAACACTCTGCCGAATTTCAAATTCCTACGTTGTGCGGTTGTGTCGTTTTGGAAAGAAAGTTCTGGGGCACACAGTTGGACAGAGCAAAAATCATCTTATAAGGATTCCATTTTTTTCTTCTTGAGGTAAAGATCTACTTTCAAGGGTAATTTCAAATATGTGGTAAATATCGGATAGACCAAAAAAAACCTTTATTTTTCCTCTAATTGGAAACGGTTGAAGAGCGTTTACTTAGCGAACTGAAATTCTAAATGCAGTTATTAAAAGAAATTTAAACACTAAACGAAGAAATAATTTAAATCAGGAATCATATCCTAGAATCTAACTACAAAAATTTCCAAACCAGTGGGCGGCCAAACTTTTGTAGTATTCACAAAATTGATCTTAGGAGGACAAAAATTTGTATGTAATTTTTTATACCATAGTAATTTGAGCATATGACTGCTATTTTAGTAAGTATCTAGTTAACTAACACAAACATGAAGTAAATAAGTATGTGGTTTGTCTCTTCAAATAAGGTAAATGTACCAATGTTCGTCATTGACCCAGTATTCGTCATCAGTATCACAATTCACAAATATTAAGATTTTACATGATTTAGACAAATACGTAAATATAATAAAAGAACCGTTAAAACAGATGTAATCATTGTGAAATCAGCTTCCAACAGTTGTGGTTTATTGAAAGTGCACACAAGTGCAGTTTTTGTTAACAGTTTGACTATGAGTGCCATAAATTTTCGTAAGGTAAGAGGCATAAGTTTTCTTTGTAAATAAGGTATATTGCTTACTCTGATTATTTCGTAATAGATTAAATAGTGGTAAAAAATTTTAAAAATTATTATCTTAACCTCATTCCTTAAAATCTTATATATATAAACCCACCCGTGTGGCCGAGGTCTACTGTAGATATAAACTGCTCCGGAACAGGGCGAACTCTATGATAAGGTCTGCCAAGCGCAAGCTTAATGCTGATCTACCTCCAAAGAGGCTGTGGCAGAATATTCGTCACTTGGGTGTATATGGACGCGATTCTCCCAAAGTAAGTTACGATTCAAATGAACTGAATGAGTTCTTTTCCACAGGTTCTGCGGATGCATCTCAGGCAATGCGTGTTAATGATTCTACTGAAAACTATCCAGTGGAGGGCTTCGCCTTCCGTTGCATTGATGAGAACGAAGTTCTTCTGGCTATGAATGCAATCAAATCTAATGCAACAGGACCAGATGGATTGCCTCCACGGTTTATTAAGATTATTGCACCTAACATTATCAAAATCCTTACTCATATATTCAACCACTGCCTCATGACGTCTCAATTTCCCAGTCAGTGGAAAAGAGCGCTTGTGCTGCCTATCCCAAAAAAGTCCTCGGCATCTGTTCTAACTGACTTTAGGCATATTAGTCTCCTGTGTTTCTTGGCAAAGGTCTTGGAGAAGATAATTCTTATGCAGGCTGCGCACTACATCAATCGCAATGGATATCTGACTTCTTGGCAATCTGGATTCCGACCGAATCATAGCTGCGAAACTGCTATGCTTGAGGTTACCTCAGATATTCACGAAACACTCGACAAAGACCAACTTACGATCCTTGCTCTACTGGATTTCAGTAAGCCATTCGATTCCATCAATCATTACAAGCTGCTGGGAAAACTTTCAAAAGAATTTCTATTTTCTTCATCTGCAGTAAAACTTCTCAGGGGTTTCTTGAGTGGACGCAGTCAGTTTATTAGGGTGAATGAGGTCTGCTCGGTCTCTCTTATCTGGAGTTCCTCAGAGATCCATACTTGGCTCCTTGCTGTTCAGCCTATACGTTAATGACATTACTGACGTAATATCAGATGCTTCCATCCATCTATATGCTGACGATGTGCAATTGTATCTGAGCAGGACGATTGGCTTGACGGAGGACTGTGTATTTCGCTTCAATGATGACCTGCAACGTGTATATGATGGGCCACTACAAAGTAACCTGGAGTTGAATCCCAGTAAATCAAAAATCTTAGCGATTTATAGGAATGGAATTGATCCTAATACCATCCCACCAATACTCATTAACAACACCGTATTACCATATGTTGATTCAGCTAGGGCTCTTGGCTTTGCGCTTAACTCTAAGTTCACCTGCTGTAAACATATTGGTGTTACGATAGGAAAAATATATGGGTGTCTGCGGCAGTTATGGCTGAGCTCTAGCTTTCTCTCACTTCATATGCGGATGAATCTGGTCAGGGCTTTAGTGGTTCCTCACTTCACATATGGTAGTGTTGTTTTTCTCTGACCTTGACTCGGTCTGTCGAAGGCTACTCTTGGTAGCATACAATAATGTACTCCGCTTTGTCTTTAAACTGCCTCCCTTCAGTCATATATCATCTTATTCAACATGCTTGTTTGGTTGTTCTTTGGATGCATACCTAATCCAATGCAGGTTAAAATTTCTGCACAGACTAATATATAACCAACAGCCCACGTACCTATTCGAAAAGCTTAACTTCTTGCAATCGGCTAGACACAGGAATCTTCTAATCCCTCGTTGTAGATCACGATTTGGCCAGTATTCTTACTTTTTCCAATGTGCTAGCCAGTGGAATCTATTGGTGTATGATATTCAGTGCACGAGTGGCGGTAGAGCTTTTGGCGGACTTATTAAATCAGTGACTCTTGTCTTAATCGGCGGTTATCATAGTTTTGAATGTTGCTCCACTAAATCCTAGCTTATTTAATTTCTCTCTCACTGTATTCTTTTTGCTCTCAAATATTCCATAGCTTAGTTTTACATAAGTATAGTATATTTTCCTCATTAATGTTTTTTCTTTTTTTGTTTTCTCTTCGTTTTTTTTTTTTCTTTTTTTTTTTTTTTTGCACTCAACTCTAATATTAGTTTTATTATTACTTTTCTAATTAGTTCGTAGTAATTTTTTTCTTCTTTTTTCTTTTTTCCTATTGAATCCAGCACACTACTGTACATCTTAAGATTGTAATGATCTTCGTACTGAAAATAAATTGTCATTATTATTATTAAATCTTGATATTGCAGACACCAGTTTTCGTCATATTTGACAAATACTGGCATATTGCTTTCATTTAAATATTTGCTATTTTCTCTTGTATTCAGAGAGCTATAAGGCTGTTTGTTGTTAGTTTAGTTTCAATATAGATGTTATAAATAATTGACCAGTAATCGTCATCAAATTTCGGTAATTAAATATAAGATATTTGTCTCCATTTCTCCCTAACGAACACCGGTACATTATAGTGACGATAACTGGAAAATTTCAATAATCTCAATTTGCAATAAATGGAAAATGGAATGAGTATTAATTCAGCAGCAAAAACATTTAATGTTCCTTGGATGACCCTTTCTGATAAATGCAAAGGAAAAACAACAATCATTAGATAAATGCAACCATCTTCTGTACTAACCGAAGCTGAAGAAGCACACCTAGCTAAATGGAATTAACATTTAGGAGACATGGGATTCCCCGTAAGTAAGAATCAACTATTTATTAGACAGTATGCAAATGTCATTAAAACGGCTTCAAGGACTGAATCTTTTTACACAATGAAAGCTTGGTAGGCACTGGTGGGAATCGTTTTTTAATACATCACCCTAACCTATCTAACCGCGTTTTCCGAAATTTAACTAGAACACGGGCTGAGTTAGCGAATGAAATATAAGTAAATGGTTGAACGAAATCAAAAAATATTACACAGAAAATTATTGAAAACTCGCCAAATAAAATATTTAACTGCGATGAAACATTCTGTTTAAGTTGTTGTTCGGAAAGGACAAAAGATTATCTATACTATTATTAATTTGGATTAAAAGGAATATATAATCACATTAAGAATGGGAAATGCTTCCGGGGAGCTAGCACCGCCGATCGTAGTAGTAATTTGAAAAGGGTTCCAAAAATATTTGCCGAATCCGTTCCGTCATCTTGGGTGAGGGGAAATCATACAACGGATAGATGACTGGACAAACGTTTTATGACACCCTTAGGGTAATCGGAATTGCCAAAGTTGATGGAAGAAATATAGAACTTGAAGATAATCCACAAACTCCACAGAAGACTCAAAGTGCATCCATTCTTTCTCTAGGCATATCTTCCCCGTTTAACCCTTAACCAACTATCACCTGTTTCCGTCACATAACCACCTACCACCCGTCAGGGAGACGTCAGCGTAATATCGCTCTCGGAAAGCAATCTGTTATAATGAGAGGTTATCTACAATGATAGTACGTATTTTGAAAGTTCAAGATATTTATTAAAATAAGCACTGACACTGATGAATCGCCGGTATCTGAGAGACGGGTGGAAGGTAGCTAAGGTTTAAAAATAGATTATTTTGGCCAGAGACATCCAAAGCTATACAAAATAAAACAAGGGAAAGGTACCTTCTGTGGCAACATCAAAAGAGTGGAAATAATATCATTTAAAAAGAAAACTTAAAAAGCTCCAAAAACAGGATGAAATTGATGAAAGGAGAAAAAAGCGTCAAGAACAAAAAGATAGTAAAGTTAAGGATGAGAAGATGAAGAAGGAAACGACCCACACAGATAGCACCTGGTTTAAAACATGATACAATTTATGAATTGTAAAAAATGATTATATGAAAAATGTGAGAATGTAAAGCCATCAATAAAAAATTTTGTTCAACTGTAAACCGATGATTCAAGTTCGCAATAATAAAACCTTTTGTATTTTCTATAATTTTTCTAATTATTTAGTTACATATTTACCCAGCTTATCAGCTTTTAACGGGTAGTATGATTGTTTTTAATGCATACAAGGTCTTTGGCGAATATTGGTATATACGTTGACGAATACTTGTACGATACGTACTTTTTGATATTTCCTTAAAAAATTAAATTTAAAAGTTAGATGTAGAATAAGTTAAACAATTTTATCATGATACCTGATCAGGTATAAATATTATATCAAATTATAGATACCTGGACTACAAGTATACCATTTTCACAATATTCACAATATATTATCAAAACCAACTTAAGGTGACGAAGACTGGTACATTTACCTTATATGTAAAGGGACTTTGACGTCATACTGTCCAACTTTCAGAATTTGTCCTATCACTTGTTCAAACTTTTTATTTTATGATTAACTATATTTTATTCATTAATTTATATAATAATATCCATCTAAAGGGCAGATAACTAACCTACAAGGTCCGATACATATGTCTTTCTGTTTTTTTTTTTTTTTGTATTCTAAATCCTCTGATAAATACCTATAACACTTAATTTGTAGACCGATTTTTAAAAAAAGAAAAAATATTAAGAACAATTCAATTTGTATTCAATTCCATCAAATCGATTTACTATATTCCAGGCCATACAAGAAAAAACTCATTCACAGGAATACAGGAAAAAAATGTAATGAATAACTCCGTCAGGCCGAATGTAGCAAATTTCATTACCCTTAAGCTCTTTGCTTGATTGCGGATTGTGCACACTACCCACAGATCCCCTGATGTTTCATAAATCCAATCTCTATAATTGCAATGATTTTCATCCATTACTTTGCAACAAATAAGCACGTTTCAAACAGTTATTGTTTGTTAGAAAGCCCAGCATACAACAGCAACAGCCGCAGTCTACTAAATCGATTCCTAGGTGTATCTATATGTACCTTTCGGTTACCAATTTCCACTAATAATTTTAAAGTCCTTTTTTTTTATTTATATATGTCAAATGCAGTCCTGCAGGCGGGCATTGATTCCTTTCGTTGTGTTTTATCTCTAAACTAGACCAACAAACTCAGTATTTATCGTGATCTTCTTACTTTATATAGGGCGGAAGCCACGACCGTTCGTAATAAATTGGTAGGAGATTTTCTAAAGACTATAAACAAACAAAAAAGGAAAAGTAAGGAAAACAGGTCTATGGTAAAGCGACTATTGTGGGAAATTTGAAATAGTTTCATCTTTTTAAGGGGTTTCCTTGTGTATTTTGTCTTCTCTATGTGGAGGAAACTCTTTTATGCCAGAACTAACTAAGAAGAACGAAAACGTTTTCTGTTGTTAACTCTCTTTTAGATTTTCTGTAAATGAGAATTCTATTTCGCATATGAAGAGTATGTTTTGTTTTGGAATCGATTTTTGTGTCTCTTTTATTCATAGTTATTGAAGTTAGTATCTATGTAAATGGTTCAAATAGAAACTATAGTTCCGTTATAATATTTCTACAGTTAGTTGGTTAGTTGTCAAGAGTTATAGTAGGTATAAGGATTCATTAATATGATTGACAGCAGTCAGTGGGCGCGTTTAGGCGGAGACCAAACCAGTTTGGAAGAATTGGTAGCGTTTGGTCACAACCATGTAAAAATACCAACCATTCCGGTATGGTTTGTAATTATGCGGAGGAAAAATAAGTAATTTTGACCGGTTTGATCTCCGCCTAAACGCGCTCAGTGGTGATATTTTTTAAATGTTTTTGGTGATATTCTGTGTTCGTTTTATGACTTTTTTGGTGCATGCTTTTAATTTATCCTGCACTTTCGATTAATCATTCCTTTTTTCATGCTTCAGTTCTTAAAATTAATAAAAGGAATCTAAGTATGTTGTGGCTGTAAGATGCCTATAGGCGACGAACCCCAACTTCTATAAGAGTGATGTTGACAATATTAAGAGTATGGTCGTTGGCATATCGCATAATATTAACCTTAACTCTGAACCAATTGAGCACCACCATTTTGGCTGACCTAATTCAGCTGCTATACGGTTAACTGGATAGATTCCATACTTAGAAGCAAGAGGATAACTCTAGGTACTGCACTCTTGTGGTCGATTGTAATTGATGATCTCCTAGTGAAATTGATCAGTTCGGAATTTTAAATATAATGCAACGTGAATGACCTAGTGGTCACTATACGGAGCAAGCATGATTAGATCATATCCGACCTCATACAAAAAGCCCTTTCCAAAATTCGCGCGTGGTGTTTAAACACAAGCTTTAGTATAAACCGCAGCAAAACGGTTATTGTTCCATTAACGAGAAGAACGAAGCTTTCACTAATGTCTCCACTTCTTGATAATACGTAGTTGATATTTTCTGATGAAGGAAAATTTCTGAAGGTCGCTCACGATAAGAAACTTTCTTGGAATTAGCATCTGTCCAGAGAGACGAAAAGAGCGGTTGGGTATCTCTCCACGTTTCGTCGCTTTATTTGAAGAACATGGGGTCTGAAGCCAAGAATTATGTATTAGCTGTCATTTATGCGGTCATCGTTCGTTGGCCAAAAATTAATCCAAAGAAAAGCGAGGCTCTTCCTCAATAAACCTATAGTGGCTTACTTGTCTTGGAATAACTGGTGCCATGAGTACCTGCCCTACACCAGCCATTAAAGCCTCATTAAACCTTCAAACTCTTCATTTGCAGGTGTAAAAGAAAGCGATCTCCAGTGCTATTAGACTGCAAAAGGAGAAACAGTTCAACCGAAGTGATCTGGTTGATCCTTTAACTATCTTAAAACATATATGCTTCCAGCAAAAAACTGCAATATCTCATATAATCACACCAACGGTAGATTTTGTCAGATCATTTGATGTGGTTTTGGATTCTGGGACAACAATGGCGTTCCGCTAAATTATCCTTCTAGCAAGGATCAATGGTGTGGTATACAGATCGCTCAAAACCGAACAGTTGAATCAGAATAGTCGTACACGATCCCAGATGCCATACCTCAAAGTCCCTTGACTCCACTCGTACCGTATTCCAAGTATTAGCCATTCCAAGTATACGCCGATACCTATATATTAAAAGAGCCATAAGTGGCTCAACCATCACTATCCTCTTTAAAATCCTTCACTATTAAGTTAAGGATATCGAGGAGAAACAAAATTATCCTCATGTGGGTACCGCAACATAAAGGCTCTACAGGTAATGAAATTACTGACATCCTAGCCGAAACAGGAGCGGAGACTCTCTTTGTTGGACCAATGGCGTTTTGTAGTACTACTTCAAAATGTTACCTCAAAAATACCCTAAATAGCTGGGAGAACAAACAAAAATCCCTTTATTGGGAAAGGCTAGAAGGACTTCGTCGGGCAAAAAAAGTTTATCAACACCTCTGGTGGGAAAACAAAAGGACTTTTACTCCTTGGCAGAACAGAGCTTAAAATGATCACAAAGCTTTTCTCATGCAACTGCTCCTTCTGTCAGGATGCTCATAAAACCTCAGAAGCAAGTAATATGAGTTTTTACGGCGATACTGTAATACCAACCGATATAACCGAATACTATGAGACTGCGTGTGCCTATGTGTTCGAGTCGCTCGCATGTGTCTGTGTGTATGTGTGTCGCAGATCTGTGCGCAAACTTCCCCTTCACCACACTCTCCCTTTCCTAGAATTCGATTATATCGGTTGGTATTACATTTACAGTATCGACGTAAAAGCTCGTAGCACTTCATGAAGTGACTAAAACTTTCAGATAGTTAACCTAAAAGTCGTTCAGCACAAACTGTTACACTATCTGCCTACACTTCATGAAGTGCCTAGACTTTTCATGAAGTGCTAAGTTACGTCAAGTGTCTGCGATATATATATATCATGTATGTCCAAAAGTATTATTTATACAATTTTCCCATAGAGCAGATTATCCAGCTATGTGTGTTCACTTACAGTGGAATTACGACATACCAAATGGAAGGAGCGACATACGACAACTGCTGCAAACGGCATAAATAAATAAGGGGTTACCAGAACAGTGAAGACGGTCTACGATCAACTGCAGTATCAATTAAATCCGGTTCGTCCCAGAAGCTACGAGCCACCCAGCCAATAGTGGACTGAATTTAGAAGTCATTACCAGTGCCACCGCTGAGAGAGCTTATACGCCGCCGACCTATAAATAAGCCATCGATTAGTGCAGAATTCTTCGGTTGCCTCCCAGCAACTAGACCGTGCACATCCCTCCGTATAGTAGCGCAATTCTCGCTTCTTGCATGGTCCGACGTTCCACAATTTCCTCATGTGTTGCGCTACGACGTATTCTCGCTTCGTGCGTGGGACTACAGCCTTGGAAATTATCCTGACTAATCTTTGCAATACACAGCCCGGCGTTACAATCTGAATAAGTATGCACATAATATGTGCATTATTACAGAAATTTTGGAATAGTTCTAACCTTTCTTCTCTTTACTTCATTTATTTAACTTGTTGCGTTACTGTGCAATTCCCATAATTTCCCAAGAAGTAACTCTACAGTCGTTTCATAAAAACATTCTCTACAGAAATTCTATAAGTATTATAAGCATTTTTAATCTATAATGTAACAAGATTTCGTCTATATACTAACAAAGTGAATCAAAACGGTCCATTGAAGTGCTCATCAAAGGAGTAATTGAATAACGGGGATTCTCTTAACTAGATTTCCTTAATTTATTGACATTTAAAGCGATATACCAAGAACCTTTATGTTATACGAAACCGCACAGAATTTCCTATACTTAAGAGTCATAACTTTGTTAAGTCATCTATGAATAGGTCGATAGGATAAAAGCTCATTAAGATGATGCGTCCCTCCCTTTGATTGAAGGGACTACTCCTCTTATAAAGTGCGCGGAATACATTGACTTTTTTCCAGACAATTTAACGCTATAAAGAATCTGCCCAACAAATGCCATGTAAGCTTTCCAAGAGGTGAATAGTCCCATCGCGTAGTAAGAATGCCACAAAGTTAGACTCTGCTGATCTGATTCTTCTTGGCAGATTCTCAAAGTATGTAATTTAATTTGACGGATATTTGTGAAGAAGAGCATCTTAAAAGTGTGTGTGTGTATGCCATTATGGGTTTACTTACATATAAGTTAGTAGAGTCCTTCATCTCAGGCATTTATGTATTCATGTTTGGTATATTTTTTTGTTAAAATTCTCCCTTGCTACTATCCGATGATGGAACCTTTTTTGTAGCAATTCTGTTCGTAGAATCTTAATCAGTGCAGCCGCTTTGTTGACATCAGAGAATAAAACTCGCATAAGTTACTTGTCAGCACTATCCTGGGTCATTTCGGGTCTTTGCAGATAGCAAAAGTAGAAGTTTTCCCAAACTTTTATCACCAAGAGAATTATGTCGGATCTATATAAAAACGCCTGTATATATGCCTTAGCTTTAGTTAGCTGTAGGTGAGGAATGCGAATGACTTAATTTCATATCTAAACTTTGACGTCAACTTTAATGAGTTTAGCTTTAATAAGAACAATAAGGATTCTCTCAAAATTCTTTTGTATTGTGATACGATTGTGATTTTGAAGGGATACAGGCACACATATGAATTGATGTAAATTTAGGTTAAAAACTAGATAATGCAGAAAATATCTGTTCGTAGGTAGGTACCAACAAAACTAATGATGGTACCTGCATAACTGAATAAAAAAACTTTCGTTGGTTTTCCAAATGCTGCCGATTTAAAAACAGGTGTGGTAACCGATCAGAAAAGTATATTGTGTAGAGATACTCAATAGTCATCGTTTCTTTTTGCAAAGAAAAAAATAAACAAATTACAAAGTAACAAAATTTCGGCAGAGAAAATCAATTGACCAAAAAGCTTTGCTTTAAATCTGTATGCATGGCAAATACGACTACGTGCGCGACGTAGTCGTAAAATCATAGAAGGAAAAAACAGAAAATGAGAGCATTCAGAAAATGAATGGGAGAAATGTGCGGATGCTGGGTGAGTGTGAATTTCAGACTTCAGTAAGAATAATTCGAAAACAAACTGAACCAAAACACTAGATGAAAGGAAATGCGCAAGGGGTGTGGTGTATTTCAGTTTCCTTACAAAAAAGTGCAGCAATTTTCCGGATTGGAATTATTTTCGAAATTATAAACGATTTTAAATTTAATGTGATCCAAAGCAAACTTTGCCTGACCTGTAAGTCAGCCAAGTTTGTTCACCACATAAGATACCCTATGATAAAAAGCACAACATGACAGGAAGGAGATATGGAAAGGATTAGGTAAGGTAAGTGTCAGAGTTGCTAATGCATTATTTCACTCTTAAACTTTTACAGGTTGTAAGCTGGAGGAAAAAGTGAAGATGGTAATATGTTCCACATTCACACGATTCCGGATAAGAAAGTCTCACGAAATTTGATTGTACGACCGAAAGTACTTTGAAAAGTGAAAGGATGTGCGTGGCTTGACCATGCATGTAGCGATAAAAGAACGAAAGGCAGCCAACATTGCGGCGATCCTCGAGTCAGTCGATATGGCAAGTAATTGTCAAATCTCCAATGAACTTGAGGGCTCTCTTTTTGATAATATCCAATGAAGCTAAGGCTTTACGACCAGCATGCGCGAATTGTATTTCATTCCAGATCTAAAAAAATTCACAATCAATAATTTACCTAAACTGTATTCCGTGAGTTAGTTATAGCTAAAGATTTACCTAATATTATCAGGTTTAGCAGAATTAATTCAAATTTTGAGAAGAAGAACAAGCAATGCATGAAGCGAAAAATCCGAATGCGCGTGATAAAGATATATTTCGGCACAATTGCATTGAACTTCCACTTAGGTTATGTAAGAGGGGTGCAGCTAGTAATGCCTAGCTTGCTTCACTTACACCTCTATTTGCTCCTGATCTCATGGAATAACCTTTAAGACCGCCCTAGATTCATCCTGTTTCCCTTAGGAATCTCAGGATACATCTGAACTCTTTACTTTGCAGCTCCCCCAAACTTAAATAAAAGTAGCAACCGATTTCCTTCAAATCCTTACAGATCTTTCAGAAATCGTTCGCCGCTATTTCCAGTCTTCTAGCATGGTTTCCTATGGCCCAGTGACAATTAATGATCCCCGCTAGATTCTTGGATTTTGCTCTACTGCCATATGCAGGCCACAATACCGCGCAATACGACAGGTTTCCCTGTTGATCCACCGGAGATTTGCTTTTGATGATCTGCTCTTTTAAAGCTCCGATCGGGATTCTCACAAAAACTATACATTTCAGAACCTTTTTTGGCCAAGAATTATTTATCTTATGGTGGATAGTAGATACACGTAAAATCGAGGTAGCTTTTGACATTGCATTCGATTTATTTTTGTATTACGCATGCTCGACCAGCTTTTGATCAAACTTATATCACTTCCAGACACCCTTGATAAACATACATAGCCCAAAATTTAAGATATCACTATTAATTTGTAAAATTCAGGACCTTTTTGCAATTTAAGATTTCAATTTTCAAAAATCAAAGATGCTTTAATGCCAGACGCCACTACTTTGACTTTGACCATGGCGTTAAGACTTTCCTTCCCTTGCCTATATATGAGAAACGTATTGTGAACGAAAGCTTCTCAGCAAATTGGGTTGAGTTTAAGAAAAAGCAGAAAATATTCGTAATGACAGACTCTGGACCTTTTTGAAAAATAGAAAGGGAACGCCAATTTAGTGCCAATTTTCACATGAAACAGTCAACAATCACATGATAAATGTTGGTTTTCAATTCATTTAGTGTTATGCGCATATTAAAATAAGCTACATTTTAACTATAAATAGTCGTTATCAAACCCGTAGTTAATTCAGTATAGGCATGGGCGCCGCCGCCAGGATTTTGTGTAAGATGGTGCATGTGAAAATAATTATTTATTTCAACAAATGTTCCCAAAAGTTTTTCATAGTTTCGTTTTTTTTGTGGGAATAAGAATATTCGAATATCATTTTCAAAACCATCCCTCTTGCAAATCTTACATGACTGCACGCAACATTTATTTCCCGTACTTCTCATCCTCATAATTATTGACATTTTTCTTCTGAAAACATTTTAAAACCCTTAAATTAGTTTCTAAATATATTTTCTAATTTTCTACTATAAAATGTACTATTAAATCTTCTTATCCTAACATAAACTTGATTTCCAAACCTTAAATTTTTCAGTAATATGTTAATAATTAACTACAAACAAACAATTAATCACATATTATTAAGAATCAAAAAAGTATTCCAGCTACTATTGTACATTGTGTGTTACCAAAATTTAAAATCAGTTCAACAAGATTATGCTATTTTGGAGCTTTTTGGTAAAATTTAATTACATACACCAATTGCAAATATGTAGATCAATTGTTAATAAAAAATGATAGCGAAGTAAAAACATACTAAGTGTAAGCATACACTTTATTTATATTATTATAACTACCGAGATTTCGTAGAATTTGTATATCTACGGTTATAAAAATGCTTTTATTTAAAATAAATTAAAATATACTTACAAATTTAATACACCACTAGCTGAAATTAATAATAATTTAGTAAGCCCTATTTTCTAAAGAAATTATTAGAGATGAAACAAAAACCATAATTTTCTGTAAACAGAAATTATATATAAAATACAGTACCTGATTTTTGGAAATTGTAATAATTTTCTGCTTTCTAGATGGAAATATGGGAAATATTTATGTACATAGAAACAGCAAAAAAATTATGCATATTCGTGAAAGATCTTTTCAATACTATTTGTATGCATTTCGTAAAAACCCTCTTTCATACTTTTCAATCTGTTGCAAAACAGAATAAAATTCTGAATTTGCGAAAAAATTTATCACAGTATGCACTGATGCTCAGAACTTCTTAAAATCAACTTTTACTTTTATTAAGTTTGTATTCACATCAAATTTAAAATCTGATTATTTTTCGCATAAATGCTAGAAGTGCTGGGGGCTAAAACACATGCTATATTTCATTGAAATATATATGATGATATATTGTGAGCTTATAGGTGCACTACTCCTATTTCTCATTGGATGTTTGACAGTGTGCACGAGATCAGACCAGACTCCATCAACTAGAGTATAGCAAGTATATTAGAAACCAATATGTATGTTAATCACCGTATTATTTTTCGCAATAATTGCTAGAGGTGCTGGGGGCTAAAAAACATGCTATGTTTTTTGTGAAACATATATGATGCTATTTTGTGAGCTCATGGTTGCATAATTTCCAAATCTCATTTTTTGTTTGACAATATGCCTGAGATCTGACCGGACTCCATTCATCATAGTACAGTAAGTATGCTATAAACTTATATGAATCGTCATTTACAGCATCTAAAATCAGTTTATGAATATACAAGAAGATCATAACTAGATTAGGTGCTAGTTATGTTTTTTCTATTATTTATCTAGGATATGCTTAAACTGGAGTACCAACCAAAATAATGGTCCTTGCTTAAGATGTGTAACGGTCAGCTCTTCTTATCCTATATTGGTAGGTGGTTCTATCTAGAATCTATTTGCATTTATTTATTATTACTATTATTTGAAGTGTTATTTTAAATATTTTCATATTTTTTAGGTTTGTAGTGCTGGAATGGGTTGTGACTAATTTAACATGGTTATAAAGGTGTTTTATAAAGTGATACATCACATTACCTTCCCGTAACTTATAATGGATTAATGAGTGGAATCACATTCAGCGGTTTGAATATGTTCGGTGTTTGAATTTAATGTGATATTATCTAAGATTTAAGGATAATATTGGGTGCCCTTTAGGCTCCTACTGGGCTTTTACGGACGTTTCGCTCCCGCCACGGTGGTCGTTCAGCGGTTTTGCTATAAAATATGGTAAATTATCAGAGAGTACAAGTATGTGTACAAATTGTGGGTGGGTATAGCTAACTAAGTAATAAATTATTGTTAAAAGGTCTGAGAAGTTTGATAATTGGTTTCCATGTGTGCTCTTCTTTCTAACTTATTAAAGGGATTGTATATACAGATTTCTGGTGTTAGTAATGAATGATGTCCCTTATTCTCGGGTTTGTAGCTAATGTATTCCATTCTTCACCCATTGCACATGCCCCAGGTTGTAGGTGGTGCTAGCTCACGACCAAATTATTTATGTTATTTACCCTCCCGGATCTATCTCTCACAACAAGGTCTGCTTTAAACAAAACTTCAGCTTATCCAATTATTTTTCGCATAAATTCTATCCCATACTGCACCCACACACAACCATATGGAGGAATGGAAAGTTGTGTACCATCCCACCACATCAACCATCATATATATTATCTAAACAATAATATAGCATGTGTTTTAGACCCCTGCACCCACTCTACAAAGTGTAGTAATACACAATGTAAAGAAAGTATAAACCACATATACCTAGCAAACAGATTAAAAGATTATACTGAGTTCATACAACATTAATTTCTCAAAATACTGCATATTTTGCATGCCATAACATTTAAAATAGCATTAATTAATAGGAAAAATTTAGAAGTATACACCCATCTGTAGTTAAATCATCTTTTAGTATAATGATACATATTCACAATAATTTACACACTAAGCTAATCACAAAAGATAAAACCCAATCACAAATTGAGAAATGAAGATACACTTCATAAACTCACCTCACTTAGTACTGTATACAATCACGTAATACACTAAACCTATAATGTGATTTGGCTACCTACCACCAAAGCAACATCCTTTGCTATAAATACTGAGTATAATCCATTACGAAAACTATAATGGTACACACTCACTCTACTTTCCAATAGTAATACGTCCTGAACTTCAAACTTACTAATTTAAATGATAATATGTTCAATTTTTAGACTTTCTCACATAAATTCCAATCTGAACCCTAACTACTCTAGCAATTCTCCTCTTTAACTATAGCTAAGTCAAACATGGCTACACATATTTTTAAACTAGAACCTTCATATACCAGAACTCAAACTAGTAAACCCATATTTATAAGGATTTTAGCATCCTTATTCCAATTGTGTGCTCATAATATTTGGATACAGTGATTAGCATACATGTCATTTTCTAAGATATTTGCTAAACTCTAGTTGATGGAATCTGGTCTAATCTCAGGCAGACTGTCCAACAACTAATGAGTAATAGGAGTGGTGCACCTATATGTTCACACCATAGATCATATATATTTCAATGAAATATAGCATGTGTTTTAGCCCCCAGCACTTCTAGCATTTATGCGAAAAATAATCATAAAATTCTGAATTTACGAAAACATTTATCACATTATGCGCTGATCCTCAGAGCTTTTTAAAATCATCTTTTACTTTTATTAAGTTTGTATTCACATCAAATTTATAATCCGCGAAACGAAAAATATGCTATCAAGGTCAGGGACATTTCAGTTTGGGGTTGTCGTTTTACCAATTTATCCTGAGAAAAATGTTGTAATTTTTCCATTTAAATTGAGTTATTTTATTGATTTCCCACAAGATCAGATAAATTTCATCCTTGCAAACATGTTTTATGTCGTGATATTTAAGTTAGAGAGTTTATTTAAAAATAAATTTGCTCATTCTAATCAGTTATATGCCACTATTCTTACTGTACCCCTGGAAATACGCTACAGACATTCCTTGGTCTGGTCTTTGATTACACAAAATCCCTGATTAAACTTTATCTTATAACCCCGTGGGATATTATTAATGAAGCTGATTTATTAAACCATTTTTTTTTTTTTAGAAATCATAAAGATTTCCCTTGAAATATTTCTCAAAGACTTAGAGGTCTTTAAGCAGCTCCTCAAATTGTCCACAAGTCTGAAAACCCAACAAGAGAAAAGGTACACCATCTTTAGATTGCAACAGCTAGTAGTATTTTTGTTATTAGAATTCGTTTACTGATCAGTTGCAGGGTATTCAACTTAACCTACAATCTTTAAATGAAGAAATTGGCAACTTAGTAAAAATCTTAAATTGCCATTCTTCAGCAAATTTCGATTTGTTGCGACTTATTGAATATTGACCTGGTATTGCCCCGCTTAGTGAAGCTTAGTCAAATCTGCGAGCATATTCTGTGGAGGAATATTATGGAACATCAATATTCATTCCTTATTTAGATTCTATTATTACATCATTGAATAAACGTTTTTCTGCACTACTGCAGCTTTACTCCCGCAAAATGAAATTGTTAGCAAAGCAAAGGCTCATAAAAATAGTTTCAAAAATAGAGGACTTCTATGGAACATCTTTGTTGGAAAACTTCTTTGACGAAGTCAGAATATGGTATGAAACTTCAGTCCAAATATACTTAGATACATCAAAAATTGAATATATTAATTTATTAGAAAACGCCAAAGGTTTTAGCACTTTGAAAAAAATGAACACGTGAACAAGAGTGCGAACAACGATTTTCGGTCTTATGTATGATAAGTCTGTTGTTAATGAATATTTCGTAAGCGAAATAGTGTATAAGTTTGCAGAGAAGCCACGTATTTAATAAAAATTAAGAAAAATAGTAAACAAAAAATTGTATCCTTTTTATTTTTAATGCTTCTCTAAATAAATAGATGAACATTTTTATGAAACAAAGGTGGTGCAACTGCAATAAAGGTGTGCAACTGCACCACCTTGCACCATACTACCGGAGCTCATGAGTATAGGTATATAAAGCTTTAAACATGAAACGTGCGTAATGCTAAACAACTTTCAAACGACACCTTTCTCATACATATGCAATTTATAACGCCAAAACCTATAATAAAGAAGACAGTAGAGGCTCATAATTTTCTTTAAATTTTCAAATTTCACCTGAATTAGGGACTCAGTTTTTTACTAAACAAGTTTTGTTAGTTAAACAAAAAATACAATTTCGGAGATTACAGATAAAGAAAACATTTAGGTACTTCTAGCGCACGTGAATGAAGTTAAAGGTGTTCAAGCCATCGCTTGTTTTTTCAAGTTCATTCGACAATTCTGTTTGTGCAGCAACATTTCAAGTAATATTGCGAATTTAGTATACGCCATCTTTGAACACCATTGAATTTCTTTAATACAATTTTTATCTGCAGCCTTCGAATTTATCTTCCCTTTTTTTTTTATAATAGTTTTTCTATAAACAACTCCATAATATGAACGTTCTGTTTTCTTAAATCTAAAATTACTTCAAGTGCAATTTAGTTATATGCACTGTAAAAAAAGTAGGACTATTCCCTAAATTTTAGACACTTTTTTCCCTAAAAGTAAATGTAATTTGCTCAGATATAAAGGGAAAATCAGTTTAATTTCCCCAAATCAATGGCACATTCAATGAAATTAGGTATTTGGCACCAGAAAACCTATATAGTACGTAAAATTCCCAAAATGTTAAGCTCTCTTAGATATAAGGAAAAGCACATCCAGGGCCGTAAACACCAACGAGGATAATCCTATTTCCTGTGTAAAGATTATTCCTATCCTACCAACTCGTGTAAAACAATGAGTTTTTTGCTTATTTGGCATTACTTTCAGATTTTTTCGGTATGTCGAAATAAAAGAGTATTATGTTTTAAAATAAGAAAAGTTGAATAAGCCATATAATGAACAAACTTAATTTAATTTAATTTTTCTTTTTTACATAATATTTAAGATCAGTGCATCTAACCGAAATATCGTTGCCGCGGAAACGTGCTATTCTTTGTTGTCTGCTGTAATTGTCACTTTAATTGAAATTTTGCTCATCCGTCACCTATTCGCAATAATCCTCGAATAGAAATTTTACCCCCGGAAAATCTCAGATAAAATATTACACCGGTGAAATACGATGGATTAAATCGCGAGTAATCTTGGTTGGTGTTTGTGCGTTACACGTGAATATGGATTATTCTGGTTGGTGTTTACGGCCCTCAATAAATTAGTTATTATCCCACATTTTTTATGGAAATATATTTTCGTTTATATAATTCACATATTGTTTTTGAAAACAAGTCATCTATTGTTTTTCAATATTATGTTTGAGCGTTCCCAGCGCACCAACAATGCTTCCGCACTACTTAGTAGTATGGGCCACAAGAAATGAGCTATTCAGCTCATTTTTATGTTTTTTAAAGGAGGTGGTGTTCTATCATCTATGGTGGAGTATGGTGTAGTCAACTAATCTCTACATTTTAGGGAATATTCCCCAAATTTGGGGGGGGGGGGATTTTAAAATTCCCAACATTTTAGGGAAAAAGTCTACCTGCATTTTAGGGATAAAACCTAATCTACGTTTTCTAAGGTGGAGCTTTCCCTAATCTTATCGACAAATGCCTAAGCCTTGTGGCACAAATTGTTGCCACTCACTTTAGGAAATAATTTTTTACTGTGCAGCATCGTTAGAATTGGAAATTCCACATCACAAATTGCGAAAACAGATGCCATGGTTTCCGGACATTAAAGTCTCATTTCATTCATTATCAACCTGTTTTAGAGCGACAAATTCCCATATTGGCCGCTTTGCTTGCTTTGGTACAAAACCAATTCAATTGTAGAAAATGTGTGCCCAAGTACAAAACAGGTGCATAGGTGGAAGATGTGTCGAAGTGGCAAAACTAGTATACAAAAATAAATTTGTAGTGCCCTTAGAACACCTATGCTCATGCTAAGACAGATAAAAACAAAAAGCAGAACAACTTCGCTTAGTTAAAAAATATAACTCATTTGTTCTATTTAAAATTCTTGAATTTATAAAAAAAAAAAATGTTTGATTAGTGTGCAAATCAATGTAAATTTATAAATACAAATCAACTAAATCATTGCTTATTAATTACACCGATATTACAGGCAAGAAAATGCAATTCAGCACAATGTGCACTGAACTCTTTTCACGCATCGCACGAGCATGCATGTAATACGGTTCTTAAGAAATGCGGTCGTGTAGTTGAGTTCTTTACAGTTTTGATGATAACAAATTTAAATTTATGCTTCTATATAGGTATGAAATTTAATTTCTTGCAAATATACTATTGGCCATTAACACTAGCCATTGGCATTGTTAATCCAAAAATTTGTCATTTTAGAAATTCAAATTCGAATGGTGTAAAACAATGTGATACAATCTCTGAACTCCTGATATGAATTGAAAAAAAAAAACAAAAGTTTGCTTTATTTATGGGATATTTTTCCCGGAAATCAGAAGAGTCGATTTACAGAAATAACCTTAGGAGCAAAATGTAATCGAAATAGCAATTATAGTGCGAGCAATTTTCATTGAATAAATAACTAACAAGAAGCAGCCTTATCTGTTAATACAGTGTACGTGAATAAGCCACGCACATTTAACTTAATTTATCTTATTTTGACATTTCTGAAAGTAACATTTTCAGAATTCCGAGAATTCAGCGACTTTGTAAGGTTTATTATTGTTTTTAAATATTAGAAATTTGAAATATCATTTTTTCGAAAGCTTGAAGTGTTGAATACATTTTATGTAAAAATATTGCGCACTAATACATTTACGATTTCTGTCAGCGATTGATTTAAATTTTCACTGTTCACTCTTCACTGCTTCCTGTTAGTTATTTATTCAATGATAATTTTACAATAGCTACTACACGTTCACTATAGACAACATTTCTTAAAGAAAACAAAAAGAACAGTTATTGCGAATCATAACGGCAACAGATATGCTTGTTGCCTTAAATTAAATTAAATTCTTGTTTTTATTACACTTACTCCATACAAGCTAAATCCCATCAATTATATAGGCTGTCCCGTAAGTAGTGTGAAAACTGAAGGCTATGAATAGGTCATACTTAGACTAGCAAAAAATTGAATTGGGGGGTTTCCGAGATAACAGGACTTAAAGATATTTGGGTATGTCTTCATAAATCACCCTGTAACTTCTCCACGTTACACCGTATGATGGTGACTTAAACTTGGGTAGATAGACAATCGTTGGACCTTTCTAACAGTTTATAAACTTTTCCCCATCCTCCGCTCGGATTAAAATTAAAATTTCAGAATTTTAACTCGTTTTTTGTTATTAACTACTATTTTTATCAAAAACCACGTCATCAAGATCAATTTTTTTATATTGGATTTAAGAAGCCCAAAGGCTTCGGTTTAAAATTATCTGGAATACTCTGCATCCAATAAGTGTCCCTTTCTGGGTTTTTTTTAACTTTTTCTTAAGCAAATCCAGCGAAAAATTCAATAAGTGCCAGAAAGTAGGCAACTATCTTTTGGGGACAAGCTTTTTAAACCATTTTTGTTGGATATACTTAAGAAAAAGTGCAGAAAACGCAGAAAGGGCGACTTTTTGTACATAAGGTGTCATTTTAAAGCTTAGCTTTTGGGCTTCTTAAGTCCAATATGAAATATTAGTATTGATGCGGTGGTTATTTTGAAAAAAAATAGTAGTTAATTAAAAAAAATTCCGAAAATTTAAATTTGTTGAGCGAAATTTTCAAAACGGAGGGGTGGATGGGAAAAATTTATAGACCGATGGAAAGGTCCAACGATTATCTGTCTATTCCAAAGTTTAAATCATTGTCATAGTTTAAATCAGATCATAGGGTGCAACGTGGAGAGGTTACAGGGTTATCTATGAAAACATACCCAAATATCTTTAAGTCATGTCATCTCGAAAGCCCACCAATTCAATTTTTTGCTCATCTAAGTATGACCGTATGACCTATCCATAGCCTTCAGATTTCGCACCACTAGCGGGAAATCCTGTATTATTAAAGAATGATTCGAATTTCGTGCTTTCTTATAATGCAAGCTAACACCACTTGTGTAATTGCACTACACATAGTATAAAATATTCTGATTAATTTGATATTCTTATATTGGACAAAGAACAATCTAAGCAAAACCAAAATATTGGGTTTTAGAAATGGCGGACGAATTGGCAATTCAGAAATTTGGAAATTATACAAGGGGAATATGTAGAGGTACCCCTCGGTTATCCATCTTTAAAAGAAAATTTCAAAAATTTATATTATAAAAAGCGGAGAAATTTCTGTAAATATTATATAAAATATTTTGCCCTCCACAAACACAGTGCAAAGTTAAGCCTATTCAAAGCTGAGTCAAGAGCACCATTTATGTGCTATGGTAGTGAAGTACGTGGATATAATCCCTTTGAAGAAGCAGAAAACCTTCCATTTTATCATTCCGTAAGAAAATGATCGGCACTCCAATACATACCCCCAATTATATGCTTTCCACCCAACCCTCAAAAGAACGTAATATGACTGACTTACATACATATTTACACACTTCAGAACCACTTCCCAAAATGCTCAAAGTTTTGAATTAAATTTCGGAAAATCGATTGCCTACATAAAAGGATTGCCAATACGATAGGAGAAAGGGAGGGAAATGTTATGGTATTCTAAATGGAAGAGGAATTAAATTAATTTATTTTTCTCATAGGTCTGAACAATCGTAAGAGATCCCTACAAGGATAAAAGGGTTAAAATATGAGTTTTTATGGTAAATTAAAATTCAGCAAGGAAGGCAAAGAATAAAATATTCTAGATTATAATTCTGAGGCTCAAACTGTAATAAGAATGAGGTATTTCTTAAAATATGAGTGAGGAACGTTTCTGTACCGTTTGTCCTATTATCTCGGAATTCAGAACAGACCTTCGTACAGCAAGCTTTTTTGAACCCAGACAAGCTCTATGAGAAAAATTTTACCGATTCTCTAAAGCTGCACTAAAATATCAAAAAGGAGCTAATTACATATATCATTAAATGCACTTCCACTCGAACGTATTTCACCTCGGTAGGTAAAAACACAGTCTCCGTCAGAATATTGCACACAACAATTCCAAAAATTTACCGGCAGTCTAGTCAAATTAAATTTTACTCTTCAGGGCCTGCAAAGCCTTTAAGCTGTATATATGTTTATGAGCTCCTCGTAAATTTGTATTTAATCTTAATTAAAATATATCTAGGAAGGTTGAGTCGTTACATGGCGCAAAGCCATTCCCCATTGTAAATAGGTGATATCGTCTGTAAGACAAAAGCAAAACAGTTAGTGGAGATTTATAACTATAATACAAAGAGATTACTTATCTTTACCTTTGCCGTCCTCTATATGGGTGCCGTAAGTACAGTGTCAGAGAGCTTCTGAAAAGAATCTTACTTTACACTAGTTATTCAATCATCTGAATATAATTGGGGAGAACTATTCCGATTCAGGTGCACTCACTTTTCCTTGATTGATTTTGCGCTCGGTCTATGATGTTAAGGCAGCTGGACCAGTGTCAAACTCCACCTAGAATTTTTAATTTGAAATTTAGACTGAACACTTATTTCATCACTCATAGAATTAAGGTTTTGTGAATTATCTACTTATTGCTGAGTCCCTCCTGGACTCTTGGATCTCATTATTCGATTCCTATAGAAATAGATTTGAAAAGTAGATTAAATATGCAGATGAAGGATAAATTTGTAAACAGAATAGATAGATTGTTGCACACAATTGGAAGTTAGATAAAGAAAACAATAAATTACTTGTTATTATCAAGATGATGTACGGAGATCTATGAGCTATGTAAAAAGTGACTCTGAGTTTAAAAATAAAAAAACCTATAATCAAATGCAGTATTTATTGCAAACCGCTGGTATAATTAAAATTATAAGTTATGTTGTACTCTTTAGCTCAATATCTGCTGATAAAAGAATAGAATTTCGTCGATGTGACACCAGAATCAGACATTCGACTATAATATATATGGACACATATTTAAGTTTATCGCCTAGCCTGCTCCTTTTAGACCTCAATTGAATCCATCGTGCTCCTTGACTGCATGAGATAAACTTTGAAAACCGCACTACATCCATCGTGTTTCCCTTAGGAATCTCAGGATATATCTGAACTCTTTACTTTGCAGCTCCCCTAGGCTTGAAAATAAGTAGCTACCTAATGGCCTACCTCTTATATTTATCAGAGCGGGGCACTCGCAAAGCACGTGTTGGACCTATTCGATTTTCTCCGAATCCTTACAACTCCTACAGAAATTGTTCGCAGCTATTCCCAGTCCACTAGCCATTTAGGAGTTCTCTTGTCCTCTGCCTATCATATGCAGGTGATAATTATCTTGCATTACGGAAGGTTTCCCTGTTGATCCACTGGAGGCTTGCTTTTTGATAACCCCCCCCCCCCTGATAAATCTCCTCTTTTAAAGCTCCGATCGGTATCCTCATAATAAGCTATCGCTGCGAAGCGGAGCTATCCATTTCAGAACCCTTTTTGACCAACTCATCAGCCATCTCGTTGCTTGGGATATTTTTTTTTCCAGGTACCCAGCATAGGGTCACCTTCTGCCCTGTTATCAATTGTCTAGGCTGGTCTTGCATACCTACACCATTTTTGATTTTACCAGCACAGCATCCAATGCCTTAATGGTTGCCTGGCTATCAGTGTGCCATCCGGGTTTCTACACATGGATACCAATATTACCGCCTGGTATTAAACCGCTGCGAGCTCTGCATGAAAGACACTATATTTGTCCGGCTGTATGTAAGACTCGTGCCCCTAGAAATCTTTAGAGTACACTCCAACCCATGTGCCCTCACTCGTCTTAGATCCATCCATAAAAATAGAAATATCGGATGTTACCACCATCTCCTTCCCATCGCAATCGCTCCTGGTGGACATCATTGGATTGATACCCGCACCAAAAGCTAGGAAAGGTATTTGATATTCTGTTTCTTACCCTGCAATTCCTTCATTCTATCTTCTGGAATATATTGGAATGCCCAACAGACCTCTCCACCCAGCAACCGCCACTCTAAGCCTGACAGCGCTAATTTCCACTACACTCCTGCCGTAGAGATTTAGGAATAACAAATCAAGAATAACCTCCAGTGCCACCGTGGGCGTGGTGTACAGACACTCAGTTATTCTCAGGCATGCGGCCGTCTGGGTTTTTGACAGTACATTCAGGTTACATTTAATCGTCAATGCCGTCCACCATACCATGGAGGTTTAACTGTAACAGAGGATCGGCAGAGCTATGACTGTGTACATCAATCGTACGACGCTGGGTTTGAATTCTCAGTTACCACCAAACCATTTGCTCGAAGCTCAGAGCTTTACCTGAAATAAACCTTAAACACTTTTTAACAAGCCGAAAATACGTAAAACTACATAAAAACTCATCTGTCAATAAAAGAAAAAAAGCTTTAAAAACTCAATTTGGAGTGTTTTATAAAAGATAGTTTAGTTGAATAATATGCGGATTAAAGTGCAAAAAAATAAAAAATAAAAGAAAAGAAAAAACAGACATTTCTCTATTTTTAGCCGTAGTCTTATGTTTTTTTTTCAGTTCTCACAATTTTCAACGAACTTAGCAACATCTTTGCTGATACTTTTCCAAAAGTATTTGGCTCAAAGTTTTTCTAATGTACGCCTTTGTCCAACATGACCACCTAGAATTGCATCCTCATGATATTTCTTCAATAATTCACAATTTTACTCATTTTCTTTAATAGTAATTATTTCTGGCATTAACGTGATCGAATCGACTTTAGGTTTTTGCGCGCAAACTCTTTAAATTTTACTTTAAATATTTCATCATTCATTGGGAATTGCAACTTGACGATATAACCAGGTTCTTTTTCGACCACTAGTACTAGGTCTATCTTTTCATTATTAGTAATGCAATCGCATATTTCATTATAGAGAAGCGTAGGCTTATTTTTCTTAACCGTATACATTTATGAATTGGAGCGCTCAATTTGAATTTTAAACGTAGATAATTACGAACTCCGTAAGGACTCACAAAACCAACAAGACGATTAGATTCAGAATTTTTTTTTCTACATGTCTTCAATAAACCAACAGTGCAGCGTGTCTCAGAATATTCTTGAATAATTTATTTTGACGTGTGTTGTTTAATCTTATACGGGTATTTCGCATGAAATTTCCAACATATAGAAAGAAATTTATTACCCAATTATTAAACATTTTTTCAAAGGTTATCTATCTACCACTCTTACAGAACACCTTGAATTTTTTAACACGTTTGAACAGCAGAGAAATCTTTTTTGAAGTCATTTCAAAATTTTATCTTATAGCATCTTATAGTATCTTACGTACCTACTTAGATAATAGTTTCCATCAACACCGACATATCATAAATGAAAAAATTTCAAACCCCACACTCGACCTTTTACAATAGTCCTTCTATCTATTCCATTATCGACTCCATACTAGTCATAACTAAAGGACTACAAGCATCTGTAGTGCGTCTGACATAAAATCTATAACTTGTCAATAACTCAGTAATGGACACTTAACTTTCTCATTTCCTTGCACGCAGTCATTATTAAGACAACTAATGTAATTAACCCAGATAAAAGTTAACGAACTTTGAATAGCTCTTACTCACAATTATTGTAGAGGATAGTTTCTTAGCACAAATAATTTATGTCTTCTTCAGGATACTTGAGCACTACGATGACAGCTCACTCAATAAGAACTCCTTCTCAATCGAATAGGAAATTGAAGAAATCCACTTGATTATTGCTGCAAATGAGAAAAAAGGTGTGCAATCGCTTGTGCTGACAAAGCAGCAAGTCAAGATTCGTGATACGAGTACTTTCCCTAACATAAGGTACGACTCGAGGTTAATATGTCCTCGTAATGCTTGAGTTGTGCTCATGGTGATTTTGGTACTCAAGGGAGCATACACACATATGTACGTAGAATCTTAACATAAAAAACCTAAAGCATGACTTTTTCAGATTAATAAAAATTTAATGAAGCTTTTTCTGCCGTGATTCTGCTTAAATTTTTCAAATAATATGTAGACAGTCATGGGTAAAGTACAATTAAATGAAAGCGACTTTATCACGTAGAAGACAGAATAATGTTTTTAAGGAAAAGAAAAACATTTTTGTGTGTGTGTTTTTTATAAAAATCGTTTATCATAAAAATGAGATGTGTTAGCATATTATCATAGGAATAGCTACATACACGCACTATACATAGTAAAATGGGAGGGACATCCTGGTTTCCAAGTTTCTTCAAGATCCTTTGTGCGTAGAAATGTTCATATCTTAGATGAGAATAACCGAAATTTATCTCCCCTCTGGGTTTTATCAGGATTAAGTGCTTAGAATCATGCGTGGAAATTTCATGTAGAATATAAGTTTTTTTTTTTATATTTTAAGAATACCAAAAAAAAGGTGCGACACTATATAATAATGTTCGAATTTTCTATTATTTATGTATAGGTTTTGTGGCATATAATGCATTTTACATACACAAGTAGATAAATTTTGACCACTTATCTTATTATAAATAAGTAGAGCAATGTCGTCAGGGTTTGTCTGTCGTCTAGGTCGGCTAACTGCGATTTTTTTAGTTCTAACCACTAGCGCCACCAAAGTTCGAGCGCAGAAAAACTTCTCTCAGTAAAGGTACGTGCACAACCTGGCGAGGCGAGGCGAGGTTGTATCAAGAGTTTAAGAAATAAATTGATTACACGCTGTAATATGAGAGTGTTCACACCGCGAGATATCTACCTCGAGAATGAAATTTTTCATTTTTTTCCGAGGTACAGCACGTTAATTTTAATAACTGGTATTGTTGAAATGCAAGCTTTTTTGCACTCGAAAATACTCTTCGCAATAGAAAAAAAAAACAACAAGAATAATCTCGAATTTGTCGGTACTTTATTTCATCCAGCCTCGATGCCAAGAGACGTGATCTTTAATGTTCTTCTGGTCTAAATTACAGAGTTCAGTGCACTATTATAGAAACTAATTGAATTGAAAGAAGAAGTAAGAATTGAGCGCTAAATTCGAAATGTTGCTCTATTTGTAAGTTATACAAGTTTAATTTATATATATATAATTCAATTGGAATGATATTTAAACTGACATTTTATACAGCGCTTTAAATTTAAATTGACTGATAATTATAATAATAATAATAATTATGATGATTATGATGTGGACTCGAACAGGTATATTCTTATAGGTTTTTTCTATGATATAATCAAAGAGTTCTTTACTCATTCTCACATACTAGAAAAATCTATGAGGATAAGTCTAACTAACAATTTAAATGCTATTTAGTTTTACTCAGGGTTTATAATTGTTTTATTAAGGTTTTGAAGTTGCTAAATAGTTTTATGGTGATTGTAAGTTATGCTAATTGGTCTTGTAGAACAATTGATTTTATTGTGATCTTTTAAAAACCTCCTGGAGAGTAGTAATAAAATGATTTAGCATTTAAGTCCATTTGTACTTATAGAAGTTTTATGGCTGTCATCAATTCAACTAGGATAAAACCATTAAGCACCAAAATAGGAATTAAATACTACTTGATTTTATTAATGTTTTATAGCATGCGCCAAGACTATTATATTAAGCTTTGATATAACTCAGAAATAAGACTCATGGAGGTTATATTAGGAAGCACGAATGGCTACTTTAAGTCAAATTTAAGGGAGACTTTGTTCTAGAGAGCTACTGGGTTATGTAGGAATCTATCATAAAACTATTATACACAAAATCATTTTAAGATTAAGAGACTTAGTCAAAAGCCGTATAAACTTAGTACGTCTTTCAAAGTGTCTTCGTCATGTAACATGCAAGAATATTGTATTCCATTCTAGGTCTGATATAAGATTTGACGGGGCGAAATATTTCTTACACCTTTTAAGAAATCCAAGATATTTCTATGATTTTTTGGCAACAGAAAATATATTATCTGTCCAGCTTAACTTACTGGAAATAAATGCTTCGTGAATCAGAAGTTAATGCTCCATTAAAAAAAAGGAAATGGTTAAGTGACGATCTTGCTTTAAAGAGATGAGACAGCTTTGGGATGAAAGATTATAAATTAGATTATAAATTATAAACGTCAAGAAGAAATCGAAAGTCGCAATAAGTTTCATCGCGGATAGATATAAAACTAAATAGATTTATGCAAGAGCAAGTAACATTATTTAAGTTGGAGTTTGGGCCTTATCTCTGCACGGGGACTTTACACAAGTCTGTAGATAAGCTGTGTATCCACAACAAGGTGTCTCTTCTGTTGGTTCCTGGGCATATGGGGATCATGGAGGTATGAAAGGGCTGACCTTCTAACCAGGTCTGGCTTTGGCTCTCCCTTGCATGGACCGGAACCCGCTCTGGGTGCTACCTTCTCGGTTATCGGGTTATCAATGCGGATGATCGTATGAAGCATAAGCAGAGATAGTCGAACGGGAGTACCTACTTGTTGGTGTACAAAACTTTTCCTTGATGGGTGTATTAAGAATTTCTCCGACTTTCTCTTAGGGCTCGGAAGGAAACAATGCAGAACTGCGGTTGGCATCTTCACAGGCCACAGCTCGCTTCACCCACATCTAACAAGGATGGGAGTTATTAACAGTCCTGAGTTTTTGTCCTGCCTGTAAGGAAAGCCCGAGATAACCGAACACTTTCTATGTGCTTGTCCGACCTTTGTCCTAAGCAGCGTGGATACGTTTGGGTCTGCCCTCCTATATGTGGATGAGCTGAAAAACGTACCTCACCTAGACCTGATGCGCTTCATTAAGAGGACAAGAAGGTTTTGGTGCAGGAAGGGCTTGTAGCAGGTTAGCACAATAGGCCGCCCTGGCCTCTGTGCTTGGATCTCTCGTCTCCCTGCTTTCGAAGAAAAAACAAATCCATCACACATTTTCCAGTTTTCAATTCAATCATTTGTCGTTTGATAATTTCATTGTTTTTACCAAAAATGCAGAAATGTTACCAGATGGAAATAAATTGTGACAACGCATAGTTTATGTATCCTTTATTCACATAAATATTTATGATCTCTGAAATTCCTCAATAAAATAATTTGTCCATTTTGATAATTAATTAAAATAATTAAAGTAATCAACTAGTTTTATAATAAACGTATTTCATTTGTCTTTTTCAGATCATACCAAAAATTCTAAATTTAATGTTCGATTCAAAATATGGACAGTCTTCAAACAACAGCGACAAGTGTAGCCATTATAGCCATTGTAGTTTTAATGGTTGTCTTTGTTTGCCATTATCTTGGACCTAGAGCAACAGCTTGGGTGAGATCAAATAGGGAAGAGAAAATTGGGCTTTCAAAAAGTAAAATTTTTAATGCTAATGGATATATGGTATGTTTTTATTGATAGTCTCATTCACAATAGCAATAAATACTAGAAGAAAAAAACAAATAATACTATTTTCCAAATACAGATACACTCTGGATCAGATTTTCTACTAAGTTCAACTGGTAGTTTCAAGCGTTTTGATTCTATTGATCGCGATTATAAACAAGTGGGCCAAAGTTCTTTAACCTCGCCAGCGTGGAATATTCCACAAACAGATATTCCACCTCAACCTCTACGACCAGCTCCAGCGCCTGTGCAAGTTAGTACAAAATTAAAAGATACAATGGAAGGACCGATAAAACAGAAAAGCTTAGATGCTGAACAGTTGATATCAACTGTGATTCCGAGACCAGTAACAAAACGACAGTTTTCATCACCCATTAGAATTGGTAATACATCATCTGGCGATAGTACAATTAATATGTCTGAGGTCGCTGATAAAATTAAAAATAGTTCACGTGCCAATACAAATCCATTTCTGAATGGAACACTGAATTCACTTTCCAACAATTTAGACAATCCTGAGAATTGTGATATCGGCCCAATATCAATGGGGAGACAAGATGAACTTGGCCAAGAAGTGAAAGCTTTAATGCACTCAAATAAGAATCCTTTTACAGCTGATTGTGTGCAAATTATAAAACATAATCAAGAAAAATTATCACTGAGAGAACAGCCAAAAACGGACATAGATAAACGACACATATTCGATTTTGAGCCTGAAAAAATCTCTTCAATTTTAGAAAATAGAACGCCTTCTTGTGATAAGGAGGAAGTGCCACTATTACAATCAATTCTGAATGACACAAAGGCAAACACAAACACAAACAGATATTTAGACTCTGAATGCGCTGATGCTTTCGAGAATATTGAAAAAATGCTCAAAAGACATTATCGGAACCGTTCGTTTTCAGAAACTGAAGCAACAGAGTCTGACTTGCAAAATTTCTCGAAAAAAGCTGAATATCTTAAGTTCGGCAGTACGAATCCGTTCGTAGATAAGACCTCAATACATAAGACAATTTCTGAAGATTATTTAGCTAAAAACAACAACAATCAAACATGGAGTTTTGGTCGATCACTTTCACGGCAGGAGTCATGTTCGAGTTTAGTGAGAAGGAATAGTTCTCACAGTTCTCTGGAGGGCGATAAGGGATCTATTGATAATATTAGCCTTCAAAGGGCAGTTTCTTGCGATTCAGTGAGCTCAGAATCGTCTGTAGTGTTAGCTGATTTGGAACAACCTGTTCCTCCAGTAACTGGGTATCTGTGTATTGGACTGCAGTATGACAGGTGAGAATATTTTTTTCTTTTTTTTAATAGTCATACCTTTTCCATGAAATGAAGAGCTTTGATAAATATTTTTCAAAAGAAAATGTTTGAGCTCATTTTTATTTGGGAATTAGTCGGCGGGATTCTACTTATATCTATCTCGACGTAGCGCTATTAGGTACATAACTGATTATTCTTTTGTTATCTTCATTAAAGTTTTGCGTATGCCTCTTTCGGAGTTCATAAATAGAACGTGGGGTTTTTATTTTTCAATTCCAGTTGTAATTTTGTCCTTTTTAATATCGGCCGCCTATTACAATTTTTTTATCAACATAACTTTGCAAAAAAAATCTCTCAAAAAAAACTAATTGAAAAGTTCTTCTAAAAAACAGTCCTTACAGTTCCTACTCTTTGAAATAAAACTTACTGCCAAAGTACAAGAAAAAAAGAAACAATACTCACTCACACTCACTCATTCACCTCTCCATAGAATCCATTACAATTATTTCGGTCCTGCCCCAGGATACCTGAGGCCAATTTACTTTCTTTTTTGTTTTTTGTTTTAACTAGCGACAGTTAAGTGGAAAAGTATTTTCCTCTCTGATTAATGATTTTTCTTCAGAACTTTCAAGTTCTTTTTCATTTCCATCTTTTCACATTCAATTTCCCAATGGGGAAATAATTAATTCTAATTCCTTTTGTCAGACGTTTTCTTTTTCAATTTCATGGACAATTTAACGCCTGCTCAAGAATCGATTCTTTTATGTAAATCTCTTGATCAAACAAATCCACTTGAGAATTGTCCTTTTAATTTAATTGAATTCAACTTTTAATCCTCGCGGCTATGAAAAGATTATTTCAATTTTGCTTTCTTTTACAATGTTTGAATAAAAAAAAGGAACATCTAAAAAAGAATCCTTGTTAAAATATTAAAATATTTCGGCATTAGCTTAAAATAAATTACAAAGGCAATTGTGTGTGTATTTGGCTCTGAACCGACTGGAGTTTTAGTCGAGCAACCCTAGTAAGCTCATCTGCTTTATTGTTACCCAAAAATCCAGATAATGTAATCTGATTGGATTTACTCAGTTTGCCAAGAGAGCATTGGCACTCCAAAACAGACCTAGACTTTGTCACAGAAGACTCTGCCCGTAGAATTCCTCTCAATGCGCAGTGATGTCTCGAATCTGGGTTTATACGGAGAATACATCCCACGTCGACAAGTTCTGAAGTTATTGTTCTGTAGGATCAACGGATCATCGAACATGGAAAAATCAAAATATAACCAAAAAAAGAGTTGCGCTTTTTGTAAAAATTTACAATTTATAATTGTGAAATAATATGGTTGGTAAGTCATAGAAATTTTTAATATATTCGAAAAGTTTTGAAATCAAATTACTCTCTTTTCCTTCTAAATGAGTTTTCTACCTCTTAATTATCCCATAAATACCCCTCAAATAAATTTTTGTTAACACCTAGGGTACGTGTATCAAAACTTTTCCGAGGATCCTTAAATTGTTGGGTGTTTCAATGAGGGATGACCCAAAACTTTAGGAGATCAAGGGAACGTAGTAGCTGTTGCTGCATATTGGAAGACGAGTGTTTCTAAAAAAAAATGGTAAAAAATCTTTACTAGAAAAATATTGTGAATTGATTCCACAACGTTGCTTTATGAAGTAATTTATAAAAATAATGAGGTAGTAAACTCGAACTGAGAAGAGGGAAGGCAAATAATTTGCTTCATTCTTGGAAAAAGAGGGACCATACGTTTTACTACAAAAACCCTTAAAAAACATTATTGATACTGATGTCGTATAATAAATCTACACTTTATGGGACACCCTGTATACAGAAACCGACCAAAATTTAAAATTACTCTTTCTATAGAAAATCTGAAGCAACCACGACGACGTCAAGAAGCCACCAATTAAAGCTGTGAGAATAGCATAATTTAAAAGAATTATCGAAACAGTCGGATAAAAGATAGCTGAGATATCAAAAGAACAGCGCAGGCATGCCGCTAACCTTTCAAGCCGCCCTAGATTCATCCTGCTTCCCTTAGGCAACTCAGGATATATCTAAAACTCTTTACCTAGATCCATCCTTACTGCTTCTCTCGAAGACTCAGGATATATCTGAACTCCTTACTTTGCAACTCCCCAGACTTGAACAGAAGTAGCTACCCAATAGCCTACCTCTTTTATTCATCAAAGCGGGGCACTCGCAAAGCACGTGTTGGACCGATTCGACTTCCATCGAGTCTTTACAGCGCCTGCAGAAATCGTTCGCCGGTATACCCAGTCTTCTAGCATTGTCCCCTATAGCTCAGTGACCAGTAGTGACCCCTACTAGATTCCTGGCATTTGTTCTGCTGCCATTAAGCAGTTCTCTTGTCCTCTTCCTGTCATATGCAGGACACACTTGCCTCGCAATACGGCAGGCCTCCCTGCTGGTCCACCAGAGGCTTACCTTTTGATAGGTGCCCCAGATTATTTCCTCTTTTAAAGCTCCGATTGGGATCCCGATATAAGCTATCCATTTCAGAGCCCTTTTTGGCCAACTGATTAAACATCTCGTTGTCTAAGATATCCTTATGCCTTATAGTCAATTCCTCAAGGCTCGTCTTGCATAACTGCACCAATTTTAATTTTACCAGAACAGCATCCAGCGCCTTGATGGCTGCCTGGCTATCGGTATATATGCAGACGTGCCATGAGAGCTCTCTGCACATGGTTACTAATATTTTTACTTGATAAATCGCTGCGAGCTCTGCCTGAAAAACACTGCATTGCTCCGATCCTAACTTCGCACTAATCACGTTATGCAATGGAAAACCTTTTGCGTATCAAGCTGTTCCAACCCTTGAATCCACCCCGTCCCCTCTTCGCGGTAGATCGATATCATAATAATTATATAATTAAAAAATTACATGGCAGCATTTATTCGTATCCAAAGAAGTCGAATGGAACACCTTTCCTCATTTAATTAATAAAAGTTACTCAAATGAATTTATGGGTGGGATAGAATGTAAGTACAGTAGAGCAAGTTTCCATTCCATATTATTTTACTCCATTTGATCCCTTTTACTCCTCACTTGTAAGCTAGGAATTCAAAAATAGTGAAATTTCCATTTATATTGGGAATTTCAAATATCAATGTTGTGAATTTTTTTCTGCCATAATTTGTTAGAACGGGACCATCACCGACTGAAAAAGCTCAGAAAATCAAGCCAGAAAAGGTTCAATTTGTAGCATCGGCGTGATGGTAATAGTAGTAGTAGTCCTTTCTACCTTATTTGTCATATCTGCCCAATGTTCAGGCAAAAATTTGCAGACTTTCCTGTGGATATAATTTAAAAATTTTGATTTTCACATGTCGCGGCAACCTGCCCTAGGATGTGTCACCACAAAAACGATGTTCGCAGTAAATTGCATCGCGCCTTTAGGCAGACATTCCAATGGAAATAAATGGAGCCATTTTCGTTTGGAAAATAATGCTGATTTTGGTAAACAAAATATCTTTAGCAATGAAGTTCAAAGCTTACTTATTTTTTGGATTAATGATGTAAAAGCCGGTAATGATCTTAAGTAAGTTAACGAATGAAATTAATGATTGCAATTTTACGGAATAACCACATAGGAGTTTTGCTATAAAATAAATTCATAGCGAATTTAGTCAATTTGAAAAATGACCTAGTTTGCTGCCAAATCCGCAACTCGAGAATTGAGTGGACAGAAAATTCTTTACAAACGAAAAATCTTTGGAAAAGAAATTTCTCCTGCAAAAACGGGCGTTTCATATCAGCAGAAACCAATTTTTCATTTGTGAAGAGTTTTTCCACTCAATTCTCGAGCTGCACGGATTTGGCAGCAAACTCGGTCAATTTTCATATTGACTAACTTCGCTATGAATTTATTTCATATCAAAACTGTTATGAAATGTTAGTCTCGCATTCAAGTAAATACATAGTATCTCGCCTCAAATATAATTCGCACTTAAAAATTATTTAACTGCATATATGAGGTGAGCTTTGCTGTTACCTTGGCGTATATAGCAGGCATGAATCAAGCCGTTCTGATGAGTATAAGGTTCCTGCTAATACGAAACGCCCTTTTGCAAAAATTTTTCGTTCATGAAGAGAAACAACCACAGTCAAGAAAGATTGACTATCTTATACATTCTCATGATATATATAATATACAAAATTTTCGAACTAACCTTCCCTCTCATCAGGGTGCCATATTACCTCTGATTTTACTAAGTTTGTTTCAGTTAACTTCTTCAAATAAAAGAAAGTCTAAACTGCTTTTAATACTTTCATTATATTATTCACCCTATGTGTTTCAGTGTTCCACCCCTTTCAAAGATGAAATCTACCTTATCTCCCTTATTTACTACGTTCCTGTTAAACAGTCTTAAACGTTCTATCTACCAGCAACCCCCAACCAACATATTTCTAAGAACAACACATTCACGGCTAACATTATTAAAGAGGACCCAACTTTCCAATCAATACGTCCATAAAACGCTCATAGATTTGATATTATGTCAGCAGCGACCACAAGACTATACCTACCCCAACCATTCCCCGAGCAACCACATTTCCGTCAGTTGATTGACATGTTATTATTGCCAATGACTCCGCCCGTTGCGACATTTTTATTTCCTATAACCGCAAATGATACAAGTTTTGATAGCTAACCACACAACTCCAATATGAATGTGATTCTCTGTCAAAAGAGCCCATTTGCATAGAACCCCCCCCCCCCCAACAGGATCCTTTTATATGTACCACCCTATCGCCCACCTACATAGGAATGGAAGTAAAACGAGCTGTTAACGGACCAGTCAGCGGGTGGTGTCAAGAGAGCATTCAACTGGTGTTTGTGGGAAATTGATTCAATCAATTGAAATACATCACCACGAATAACAATCAGCAGGATATTTCTTTTGTATTTCGTAGCAGGCACAGCATACTACAACATGTCATTCCTGGGCATTATTCCCCACAACTTTCTACTTAATTTTGTATACGAAATTGGTATACCTGGACAGACCCTACCTAAGAAAAAATTGACCCTAAACAATTCCGTAAGGTTTCAAAGCAAGCGACGCGACGTAAATATTTATGGAGTTAGATCAAATGCATGTGAATGTGACGTTTTGTGCTCAATATCAAGGTGCTCCGCAGAAATATGGGAAGAAATTCCAAAGCAATTTACATATTCAATCCAAAGCGATATGTGTATGGATGTGGCAGGGTACATTTATTGTACCTAGTACAAAACTTTATTGAAAATTTCACATTTTTTGATATTTCCTTTGATATTTTCCTTTCAGAAATTCAATCACTGACGAAGGCGTAGAGTTGGTCGTCACCGTAATGGAAGCTAAGGAACTTATAGGCCCCCCTAATATAGAAACTTTTGATACATTTGTACGAATTTATCTGGTACCTGATGAAGTTGGTGCTATGCAAACTAAGGTAAGTTGTGAAAATGGCAGCCATTTTTAAATTACCTACACATATTTAAACATTTTCATACAACTTCGTGAAACTATTTTAAAAAAAAAAATGTTTTAATTGAATATTTATGTATATTAACAATAAAATAAAAAATACGTTTTTATTTAAAATCACTGAATGTATTCAGTACCTCCCTACTTTTGTACGGAGCTTACAGAGTTCTTGATGGTTTTATTTGACTTAAGAAAATCGGTGGGGCCATCATTGTTAGACTAACAGTAATCGCTCCTTAAAAATCTAATATTGGTATTTTCGTAGTAGATTCCTCACAATATTTCTAACTTTTGTTCTGCTAGCAAAAGTCTAGTACCTATCAATCTGTATCCAACAGCTGATATGTCATAGCAACACAAATCTTGGTCGGTAACAATTTTTATGGACTAATTTTTATATCTTGTAACGAACCTGTATACATATAGCGACCCCTTTATTGAACTATTTGTGAGGTTTTCCTATAGAAAATATACCGTCACTTATAATTCATAAGTCCTTTTTGAATTAGTATTAACAGCAGGGAAATAGAGATTCACTAGGCACCTTCAATCTCCCACCTGAATATCCTATCCAAAATTCTAGAAGTTGAACTGGCTTGTCCGGGAATCCTGGAATATATATCTCTTCCTACAGTACGTGAACAACGGTTGTAGATGAATCAAACAAAGTCTTTGGTTGGTACGTGTACAACGGTAATCCATCCTATAAACTGGTACGTGAAAAACAGAGGACTAATGGTAGTACGTGAATAATTGAATCCACTACTCAGTACGTGGCCAACAGAAACCTAACCTGTCACCAGTACGTCATGTATAATGGAGAGCTAGTGGTAGTACATGAGCAACAGAATCCACTAGTTAGTACGTATATAACGGATGCCCACACATCATACCGCTCAATTAGGTTTAGACGGTCTAGACAATTGTACTCCGATATAAAAATTGTGCATTAATAATAGGGATGTAAGCAATAAAATCAAGTAATTCAAATCAAACCAGCTGTTCCAAAACCCTCGAGAATACTTCCCAAGCCGTAAAACATAAATCTATATGTGTGCGTGGAAGTCCGTTCTCTAAAATGCTCTATATATGGATACTTATTGAAAAGTGCCAAACATTGACTTTATATATGCTATAGAGCCTAAACTACTATCCTTACAAGAAAATAGTCTTCTAGGAATTTAAAGCTTGGTTCCTTACCTCCCTATCAAAAGCTACACTTAAGCTACGCTTTCCAAGAGATTCCGCCGACGCAAAAGTGCAACGCAAACGCGCCAGCGCTAATGCGTTCAGGTTCAACGCCGTCCCGTGTGGTTTCTAAACAAATAATAATCCAGTCGAGTGTGAAATTTTTAGTGGATACAACCAAAATATAAATTTTACTAGTAGAATGAGTTTTGAAGTGAACTTTTTTTTGCTACAAGAGGAAGATATAGATGAAGAAGATTTGTTATTCTTGAGTCTAATTAAAAGAAATTCTGTAAATGAAATATTTCAGAAAAGAAGAGAAGGAGCCTTTTTACGTTTTTTCTTTTTAAAAAGGTCCCTCAATCACTTCCATCGGGTCTTACAATCAATATCGGCGAAATTGAAAATAGTCGGAGAAACGATATAAATATTAATACTACACACAACAAAAAATTTTTTTTAGGTTCATTGCAACTAGAGAATCATTGCGATCGTTGGCTTTTCAATTCCGAGTAAGTCATTCTTGGGTCAGCATTATTATACGAGAAAGCGAAATGTTAAAAGAGAATATTCCAATGCCAACGGAACACAGTCTGAAGATGGTAGCAGATGATTATTTTCAAATTTGCGGTTTTCCTAATTGTTGTGGTTCTATCGATGGAAAGCACGTAAGGATAAGGTGTTCAAAGAATTCCGAATCATCATTTTTCAACTATAAGGAAAAATTTTCTATTGTATTGCTTGCAGTTACAGATGCCCATTACCGATTTATAGCTTGATCTTGATATTAGATCATATGGTCGTGAAAACAATGCTTGGATTTTTACAAAATCTGATTTTGGAAAACTTATATCAAGAAATGAATTTCCATTCCCTGCCCCTGCCGCTATTCCAAAAGCTACGTAAAACTACCGACATTCGCGTGCAAGACGGACGACAGAAAATTCTTTTGGGATTATGGCTCAATATTTCCGTTTCTTTCATACGCCCATTGCCTTGGCACCTAATGTAGATGATAAATTATTGACTGCAGCTTGCATACTTTACAAATTGATGAGGAATTCAAAACTCAATTTGCTGGGCAAAAAATATTTAGTAAAACAAGACCATCTTTGAAACTCTTAAAACGTATTTTAGTAGTAGGAAAGGCTCTCTACCTTGGCAAAATAAATATGTTGCCAGATTAAATTAAGTTAATTAAATATAATATTAAATATATGAAAAAATTCTTAGACTTACATCTTTTATTTAATTTGTTTGCAATAATTTCCCATATCTTGTCTTTAATTGCAAGATTTTTATAACTGTTTAATTTTATATTATAAAGAAGAGGATGCGATTTTACTAAATTAACGAATTCATCTTCTCCTTTGTAAAATTTACTCTTTTCGCCATAACTGCGTAATGTGAAGTGCAAACGTCGACTGAAAACGCCGACGCATTCGTCGGCAGATGTGAGCGCAAGTTCGTCGAACGTGGTTTAGGAAACCATTCATATAATTTCCTTTGTGTTTGATTATAGCGCACTTGCGCTGGCAAAATCTTTTGGAAACTGAGGCTTTACTATATACCTTACTTAACAAAATAATAATAGAATTTTGATTACAAGGCAACCTTACATACCAGTTTACACTCACTAACTCTCAGTTAAGTAATAATTGCATGTGTGTATGTGCAGCCGGAGTCCGAATCTTGTAAGCAGCTACATTCGATTTCATCCATATCAGAACTGCGCAAGTATTACTCAGTTGTCGATAATTTCATGAACTTACCTCTTAAAAATTTCAAAATTATAAATTTCTTTCAAGTAAAACAAATTTTACTTAGTTTTTGTTTTATTACCCTTTAAGAATTTTTTTATTATAGTATAGTAAAGTTTTCTTTGAAGATTATTGATTGATGTTTCCGTCGAATATTATTCCCCAACGTTTTCTTCGATGACAATTCCTCGACGTTTTCATCGATACTGACTCTGCCAGAAAGGCATCACACCCTGCCTAGGACATCGTGTGTAAAATTCATCGAAATTTCGGTTCAGGAATGGGTCGATGATGCATGCCAAAAGTGCAATACGGCTTCGAAGCTGTATACGTACACCAAAGTATAAATAAGGATAAGTAGAGCCAAAAGCGAACAAAATAGGAAATTTTTCGTGTTTTTTAGACCGAAACAGGTAATCTCATATACTTTCGTCTTTTGCATGAATGGGGGAAAAGAACTTCGCTATGCATTATTGTAGTGCAACTGAAACAACAAGTTAAAAGTTTATTCTTTGACGTAAACCATTTCTCCAAATTCACACACGCTATACTGGAGCCTACTCATTATCACACGCTTTATAATTTTTCGCTACAAACACTGACAATTACGCTTGATACGCAGTAGGTACCCGTTGTCTCCCACTTTAAAATTTGCGAAAATGCAAAGAGAGAATAAAATGAGTACGCTGTAAAATTGCAGGACTTTTTCGTTTGCTTAATTTTTTAAGATCTCATGCATGTGAAATATTTCTTCAGACAGATATGTACATACTAGAGTAGGTACTGCAGGTAACAGGTAAATATGATATATGTTTGGCCTTGCTTTGCTTTCTTATACATATAAATATAAATTTACATCAAAGTAAATTCATTGAGAGGTAAAAAAGGGAAACACTTCTCCTGTTTTCTTAGGAAGGTATGGAAAATAAACACGCCTTCAAATATTCGTAACTCGTATTTAAATGATAATTATGCACTTCTTCTTCTAAAATATGCACAAATCAAAAATCTTTACTCCAATTTTTCTAAGTATTCCCTGAAAGGTACATAACATGCCCATGCCATATATGACGCCTACCTTCCTAAACCAGTTCAACGTAAGGTGTATTCATGTACTTATTACTAATGAATTCCAGGTAATGTTTACAATAAAACCTTATCTAAGTCAGGCATGTCCATTTTTCCCGCTGGGGATACGGTCCCTGCCACTGGCATGTATAACATAGACCGCTGACATCACTGGATTTACTTTATGCATCATATCAAAACAAATTTAAACAAGATTACTCGAAGAAAGCATATAGTGGATGATCTGATTCGGAGTTATGGGCATGAAGTTTTACATCTAAATCCAATTGAAAAAAAATTGTGCTACGGTTAAATCCAGGGTGAGTTCCAGAAATTCAACCTTCAAATCACATGATGTTAAGCAGTTAGAAACGGGAGAATTTGGAAAAATTACGGGGTAGAACTGGAGAAGCGTTTATCAAAATTCTATAAATGCTGAGGAAGCATATCTTGGGTATGAAGCCTTTTTAGACAAGTTAACAGACAAGTTGATTATTTCCTTATTTGATGATAGCTCTACTTCTGATTGTGTTTTTAGTAGCGACGATGAAGGAGCGGGTCCCACTACAAGGTGAAGTAATGCAATTTGCAAATCACATTTGTGTCTTTAGAACAAAGAGAAGGCTACATCTGTTACATGTTAACTCCTATAGGTCTAACTATAGTATGTACGAACTTATTAATCACGCGTGCATTGCTCTTAATAATGTGGTTGTTTTTAAAAAAACATCTATAAAATATTTAATTTTGCTGTTCTATTTAACTTGTTTAACTTTTTTTTTTTGTTCTATGTTGCTTTGCATGGCATTTTTCCTGTGTGTTTTTTATATACATATCTCTTTAGAACAAAAAAAAAATCCTAATTTCTTTAAATTTCAAAATGTTTAAATTCACAATAATTAAGAATAATAAAATACTCTAAAATCTGGAATGCAATTTACTTCTTTTCGATAAATTTTACTGAAAAGCAATTTCAACATTTCATTTTTTCTAACAGTGTATCCCAGCGCAGATAAACAGATCATGCACACAAACTTTCTCATTTGTAAATAAATTTTGCTCTGCTTCTGACAGTCCCCAGAGGCGGTTGCTATGGGGGCCTGTTATTGTTTTTTTTATTGTGTAGGAAATTTCTATATAGGAGAGAAATTTGTAATTAATATTTATAAAAAACTTGCATACATACATGATGCATGTTGTGTGTGAATAGCAAAATGAGTGAATTTATCTTTTACAAAATTGCCCAAATATTTCCCATGCGAAAAAAATTATCAACTGACTACTCTACAACAACTTCAGTGAAAGTCTAACTTAAAAAATGCAATAATCAGTAAAGCTCGAATACCTCTTAAAGGAGTGAGCATTTCATATGGTCTAAAAGAACTTTTTACTAAGAAAGCAACGCTCTATCGATATACCAAATATGAATCATTACCAACAGAACACCCTGTATAGGGTAAAGTACGGATAGTTGCCAACGTTTTCAGTATCTACCTCCCAATTCCTTATATACTTTTATATCTACACAATTATATGTCCATACAATACTGTTATCTTTGATCTTTATTACATTTGACATTCACTTCACTAATCTCGAAAGTTAATGAAAAAGTACAAGAATTAGAAAGGTCTCAATTTGGGCATCTATCCCACTGGGGTGGGTTAGATGCCTTAGAATGAACGGATAGATGGCCTAAGGGAAAATGGATGAAATTGTTATCAATTTATTTTAAAAAAACTCCGTTTCAAATATTGCAAAATTAACAAAAATAGATTTAACAGAAAAATATTATTTAAAGAATTAGTATTTAACAAAAAATATAGGTCTTTTAAATTTAGTCTCATAACGAAAAATAACATTTCAAATCAAAAATAATGAAATTACATCATGATGTAGCACACCATTTTGTAGTCTAAATAGTATAACTATCCGGCCGAGGCATCTATCCTTAGTTTACCCTATATATTATATAATACTATCAAGCTTTTCTTAACATCTATTCGTAATAAATGTAAAGAATTAAAAGTGAATTTTATTTGAATTTTTTGGTGAAGATGTAATTATGTCCTGCACTGCACATAAAATCATAGGGTTGATTTACTCTTAGTTTGTTGGCTGCACGATAACTTGAGAAACGCTGACATTTTGCATATATATATTTTTTTTTTTCATAAAATGCTATCTCCACAAATAAGCAAAACTCATTCATAGGGTTGCCATATACACAAAAACTTATGTTTCACATTATATATTCGGACATTAGCTGAGAAAGCATTCACTTACAGAACTGAAGTTATATACATTAATTATTTACAAAAATAGATAATAAATCTAAATTCTAAAATGGATTAAATTGTGCAACCTCTGATTAGATTAACATAGAATTTTCCAATGTTTTCCTGCGTATTCTGGAAAAACAGTAGGAGTTCGATACGTTTTTAATATACCTACACTATAAATAAGAAATTTTTTAATACTGTTTTTAACCATCCGACTAAGTGCTCTAGAAATAAATGCAAAAAACGATCAAATAAGCACATTTTCAAATATTGGGCGGCTATATTTGCGGTCATTCATTTAGACTTAGAGTCGCGACAATATTGTGGTCTTAAAGCTAATTATGACTTTTTTTCAAATTTTCTTACGGATTTATTCGGAAATTTTTCTACTATTGGTAGCCGACCGGCAACAATGGTTTAAAAGATTCTGGGCAACTAAAAACTTTAAATAAACAACAGTCAACCCCCCCCCCCCCTTCCCACCTCAACCCCCCACCAACCGACTTTCCTTTGTCCTTAGCCAATCATATTTTATTTCTTTTTCAACTCTCATTTATCCGAGGAGGCTACCGGACTCACTTTCTTGAAATATTGTTAGATACTAGCCGTGATTAGTTATCACAATAATGGTGTTGCCATCTGTGACTAAGTAGAAGAAACGCATCGTATTCAATTAAGCTCTTAGTTGTTGCTGTAATCATTGATATTCTTTGGGTTAACGCCTCTGTTCATGGTGAAAGCCTTACTTTTAAAGCCCTCAAATGTGAAAGGAGGCATTTTTAATCAAGGTAGGATTACTACAGATAATATTGGAGGATGACAATAATTTTTCTGTTCACCTTTATCTAAAATCCTTCTTAGCTGTAACGGTCGACTGTGGTATACCTGGTTATCATTTTCCCGTGCTATTCAAATACAAAGAAACCAACATTAATATTAAATGGAAAAATTTCAAAGATATTTATCTAGATAATAAATATTATTCGAAAATGCTTTCCCTAGAGAAAATCTTTCATCTCTTAACTTAATACAATTTTCAAATTCTCGATCGAGGAAATCCAGCATATGCCTAGGGCTGTAGTAAATGCCAACAAACACCATGTACATAATAACACTATGTAGATACATAGGAGGATAATTCCAGTCTCCACCATTCAATAGATACTTTTCATAAAACTTTAACCTGAGAGAAAAATTCTTTTCTACAAAATTCTATCATTTACGATGGAAAATACTCAAGCGTATTTCGAAGGAATTTCAATAACTTTCTACTCTTGATTCTTTTCAGCTCTTCAAAAACTCTTCCTCCCCCAGTTACAATGAGACCTTTTGTTTTTGGCTCAATAAAAAGCGAGGGCGACATTCTTTATGGTTTCATTTATATCACAGTGGAAGTGCCCATACACTTATAGGTGAGTATATATAAAAATATGGTTTTTTTTTCTTGCTAGTATATATCTATCTACTAAATACATATCTATCTATACATTCACTGCACTTTACCTATAATAGGCATCAGACTATCCTTTATAGTTTCTACTTCACTGCGATGCAATTTATTTTTAGAGTTTTCATTTTTTTTTTCTCTCTCTATGATTAACTATATACAGGTGAAGCTGAGATGCAGATATGCGATGTATCACGACCAATAACAACATGGCTAGCCTTATGTGACTCGAGACACAACAGTGCTAACTGGGGCGAACTGATGTTCTCGCTAAGCTATTTACCTACTGCAGAAAGGCTGACGGTGGTTGTCGTCAAAGCCAGGAATCTTAAACTGGACCAGGACGGAAGGGATTCTATTGATCTGCAGAATATATTTGTTAAGGTGAGCCATCTAGAATTAATACCTTAGCCAGCTCTTCTTGGTAATTAAATCCCGTATAATCTTATGTACCGGCCTTTTACCGCCAGCTATCGAAACACATACCCTAATCCTTTATATCCTAAACAAGCCCTGATTAAATTAAAAGCTTTTATCACCTTCCACCTTTCTCTCCTTACATATATCCCCCATAAGCTGGATTCATCTGAAATAGCCCATGAAATTCTCCTGTGAATAATTAACTGAATTTAGGTATATATAAGTATGCATTAAAGAGATTGTTTTTTTTTCAGGTATACTTGCTGAAAAATGACAAGAAAGTTTCGAAAAAGAAGACTTCCCTAAAGCGAGCCGATCGATGTCCTATTTTCAATGAGTCAATGATTTTCAGTATTCCTCCGTTTGTTTTAAGTACAGTCCAAGTTCGGCTGACAGTGATGAGTGTATCGGATACAGAGATGCTGCCCATTGGTCATGTCATTGTTGGGGCGAATACCGGTGGAAAGGGAGTCCGACATTGGCACCAAATGTTATCATCGCTTAGAAAGCCTGTTGCAATGTGGCATGCACTTCGCAGGACTGCAAATAGGTCAAAATCTGATATCACATAAAACTACGTATACGAGGGCTTCACATCGTTTTTTTATTTTATTTATTTATTTTTTTTTATTAAATTATTTACCAACACATTTACAGTATGTGTGTAATATGTCCCGATAGATTTTTACTATCGAAGTTTCTACCTATATATAGATTTCCTCAGTCAAGTCCTCAATAGGAGAGGAAACCTTGTTGAAGTATCTTCCAGTTTCAGAATCGTGTAAATATAATACATATTATGTATAAGCCACTAGGAAATGAACATACATAGAGAGGAATTTTCAAAGTACATAATATATTAAAAAGAATAAAAAAAGAAAAAACTTTTTACAAAACGCTTTTTACAAAATGGTTCTTGGACCAATCTTTCGACTATTTATATACAAAACTCATTTTACACTTCGTACGAAGCTGCATATACTTGTTGCAATATAATCTTCCAGTTACTTGCGAATCAATCAAATACTACCGTTATTATACCTATACACAGTTGATACCAATGTACTACTACTACTACTATTACTGCATACTTTACTATTTCTAACTGGGAACTTCAAATCTGTTCCGGTCGGTTTCGAGAAGAGCGTATACTAAAAAAGCAATTGTTTGATATTGAGTTGAATGGCGATGGAATTATAAAATATGGAAAAAAATATTTAAAAAAACAAATTTAACACTAGTATACAAATTTACGAATAACTACTGCTATCTTTTACCTTGAAGTGCTATACAAATATGATTTGATTCGACGATTATTCGAGGCACGTTTAAATGGAAACCAAAGTGGCCGAAAAGTATTGCCTGTTCCTCCACCATGCAATTACAAACCATGCCGAAATTACTGGTGCTCTTAGTACTTTCAAACGTTTTCAAACTAGCTTAGCAGCCGCGCGCAGACTACATGCGATTTAAATCTCATAACTTAACCTCAAAATAGATCGAGGACGGCACTTACTTGACAGTAATTTACAGAGATTTCCAAGGTAGAGGAAGACGGGGCAATATCGGATACCGGAGCAAAAACGGGCAGGGACAACGCCGCTGAAATATTGCAGCGAACAACTCCAACTTTCAGTACGCTTTGTATTTTTAAGTTGTCTTGTAATACTAAAAGTTGTTGGCGCTTACACCAGTTTAACCTTTTTTTGGTTTTTAAGTATTGGTTGATCTTATTTATGCTATTTAGAGAGAGTAAGGCAGCCCGCCCACCAAATATGCAATTGCGTCATGCATATGCATTCCTTATATGCTGTATAATAAGCCACTCACCAAAAGGGCAATTTCACTGCATACTCCTAAGCAAAGTGCTTAAACTAAATGGAATTGTTTTTATCATGACGTCATCTAAATATCGATGTTTCACGCAAAAGCTGTACATGCAGTGCTCAAACGAAAATGCTTGCAGCATGAGTATGGCAAGTGCCCTTGCATCAAGCAATTGCTGCATTGGTGTGGGGCGTGTCACTCAAAAGTATATGTGATGCTTTTTTGAAGAGCATGATGCAAGTGCGTAATGGTTGCACGACGCATTTGCATCTTTTATGAGCGGGTGGCCTTATGGTTGGATTCAGTACTTGAATTGCAGGAGATGGGCGCACGAGAGTTGCACTAAATTGACTGAAAAAGACTTGGATAATTTGGAGTGTGACCGCATTATGTCTGTGGGGAACTATCTGTGAATTTTTATTATTATTTTAAAAATGTTGAAGTTGTTTGTTTTCATTGGTATATTTGTGAAACATAAAAAATAGCACCTTCCTTGCATTTATTTCATTTTTCAAATAATATAGATTATGTATCGGATACTTCCCCAATTTTCTTAGGTGGTATTGCCCCATCCTCCCTTAATTCAGAATTAATTTTTTTAACAATTGCTCGATTTTTAATTTAAGGTTATGCAATTAACAGCATGAGTATTTTAGACAAAAGCTTCTTTTTATTTGCAGACAAAAAAATAATACAAAAAATTAAAACTTTCGAAAATGTTGACTTGATGCACTCTGTCAAAAACTTTAAATCAACAGGGTCAGTAAATCGATAGGGGGCCCCAATACAAGAAACGTAATTTTTTCGGGGATACGAACGTATTAAGGAAGATTTTGATTTTAATGGTATGCATTTTTTCCAGATATTATGAGGGAAGTTATAAATACATTTTATAAGGAAATTTTTTTTTATAGGTGTGAAAGCTTTTCCGGAGCTCATTAAAGATGATTTGCAATTAGATATTCCTATTTGACTATTTAACACTTTATGATTTTTTCCATAAAAACTAGAGAAGACTGTACGTGTGAAATATTTCAATGATTGCTTCGGCTGCATTTAAATTTCAATGATATATTCACAGACTTCAATATATAGACTGATGACAGCTCGCAAGAAGTGAAGCCAGCATAAAATATGCTTTTTATGTTGCGAGCGATTGGTGAAGTAAATTATTTATTGCAATAATATGTTATTAGCTAGATAATTTATAGTAATATTTGAAGCTAATAACAAAAATGGTGTGCTTTAATATTTATTTGTAATACGGAATTTGTTTTTATTAATTTAAGAAGAAATCTTAAAGAAGATTAAATGCATTACAACAGTGAAAAAATATATATAAAAATATGAATATTAAAAATTTGAAATATGTTCTTATAAGTTATGTAAAAATGATTCATATTAGACCGACCATTATTCAGGTATTTGGATTAGTGCATAGATACTTGACCGATATGATAGGTAATTCGCCTTTCTACCTGGGATGTGAAAGTGGCGGCTTTATTTTGGCTATAGCAACTAAATTTATAAGAAAGCGAAGCAATGGTTGAGGCATTCTGACATCAGGGTATAAAAAGTTAATACCTCCTTTACTTAAGAAATTATAATGCATTCGTCGTCGACAATTTTAGAATCCAATTCCGGTATTCATTTATTAGTTTTTTATGATGCCAAACTGCAACTACTAACGAAAAATAAAGAATCTCACAGTAGATACCTCTGATTACTTTCGTTTTTCTGACTACCTAATGATATAATAACAGATCAAGATTGTTAATATCGTCACTCAGAAGAATGTCTTTTAACGCTTATTCAGAAAGTTTAAAAAGTGGTATTATTAACTTTAAAACTATATGCCCACCACATAAATTGTTGGAGCTCCTAATTTTATTTTAAAAAAGTACACAGAGTATACAGAGAATTTTCGCAATTATTATTTCTCAAGTTTAATAGGAATTACATGAAATAAAAATTTGTGAAGAAATGTATAAACTTTTGAGATTTTTATACTAGATTCTTAAGATTTTTACTTTTCTTATAAAATACAAAATTTATTACGCATTGTAGTTGTAATTACATATGAAGCGTAGTTTTAAATTTGAAAGGATAAAAACGTAAATACTTAAATATTTTCTGAATATTTAGCAACAACTTAATTAAGAACTACGTATAGAATTAATTTTTAAAATAAACTTGAAAATTTCCCTTCATTTTAACTAATCATGGTAGTCCTAATTATGTAATATCCCGCAACATTACAGTCATTTGGGATATTTTGCCCCCTCAGCCCCCATAGTTATGCTGCCATCAAAAATGTTGTATGGGAAAGGCCTGCTGCTAGCAGTCTATATATTGAATTCTGTGGAGATATCTCCCTCACAATTTCTGGAAAGAATGCATACCATCATTATGTAAATCCTCCTTTACAGACAGATTCTGAGCTTTTCTTAATTCTTTTTTTAAATAATCTTGTAATTTTTTCTATTTTATTATATTTTTTTATTCTTTTTTATTTTTTTGTAATTATTTAATTAAAAAAAACAAAGCATGCGTTATAGACAGAGAGAGATTTTCTTAAGTTTACTTTTAATTTTAATTTGAAAATTAAAACTTAACTACTGCATAACGTACCAGAATATCTATATAAAAAAAATCGTAGCATCAACAGAAACTTGAAAAATTTCTATGACCCAAGAAAAAAAATAATTCCATCACCATCAACAAAGTATTTTTATTATTTTAAACTAAAACAAAAGAAATGTTGCGTGTGATCTTTCTAAAATTTTCTGAATATTATAATACACTAATTATAACATAAAAATTTACATTAACAATATAATTACATACAAATAAGTTTCTAAACTGCCTTTGTATTATTTTTCACATACATACTCTTATTACATACAACATTCAAAACAGCAATACTCAATCAACATACATACACTTTCTAAAAATATTCAAAACAAAAATTCTCTTTATCGATAAAATTTTATGTTTTATTCAACTTCTAAGAAATTTTGTGATAAAACTGATAAATCCGAGAAGAGTTAAATAAGAAAAAATAAATGGGAACTATCTAAAAAAACATTTATTGCAATAATTTGATAAGAATACATAAAAAATATATTTGAACTTTTATCTAAAAAAACAAACAAGCAAAAAAGAAGTGAATAAAAGAAAACATTAAAATATCAATTTCAAGAAGAGATATAAGGCATTTTCGTGCATTTAAATTTTTACAAATAAAATAAAACTTGAGACAATAATTGCAGTAAAATCAAAAAGAAAAATAAAAAGATTTTGTTGGCAAACAAGTCCGAACATGAAATATAAATTTTTCTAATTATTCTGTTAGAACTGGGGAACGGAATGGTTAATGGAATGTAGGCGATAAGAGTGCGGAAGTCGCCTTATATTAGCCGGATGTACAACTCGGGTCTAGCTGATTTTACAAAAAAGAATAAGAAAAAAACCATACGATTACAAAAAAAGAAAAGAAATATTGTATTGTATTATTGTTGAGAAACAGTTAATTTTATTATTGTATATATCTTGTTATAATATTGTATGTTCTATAAAGGTGACAAAATATATCGTACGTTGATCAAATATTTGTTCGCTTGTTTGTTTTATTGCCAATCGTTTTTGTTTTTGTTTTTTTTTTTTGTGTTAATGTGGTAACTTGATATTTTATTGGTGCAGGAAATTACTCTACGAAAATTTATTCCAAAACGAAGCAAACGAAATAAAATTTACTAAAATAAGTAATGTATAGTGACGTAGTTATATAGATGAATTGACATGAACAATTTCGAGTTGCTCCGGCAACATTATGTCAAAGACAATGGTCATTGCTATCCTATCATTCAGGCGGCTTCAATGGCTCTGAGTAGCCCTCGGATAACATGTAAGTTCAGTGGTGGATCCTGGAGGGGAGGGCCCGAACTCAGGACCCCCTCTAAATTTGAAGTAAGAAATATTTAATTAATAGAGTTATTTGAAAACATATATATATTTTATTTTATATTTTTTTTTATTTATATAATTCAACTCCAAAATAATATTTATTCCAAAACTTAAAAACATAAAAGTTTATTTCAATGAATCTTATTGCATACATGTAAAGTATGTGTATAGGTTTTTCTCAGAGCTTTAGTTTGGGACCCAACTTTGCGTGATATAAAACCCTCGAGAAATACTTCTCAAGCCACGAAACAGACTCCCTTACTACCACATCAGAGCACTAACTTAGTCCTAACTCCTAACATTCTAAAATATTTGCAGCGTTTTTATGTAAAACCACGTACATGTACCTATAATATGGACTGAGTACGTCCATAGAAATACACTGCAGAAAGTGGGCTCACTTCTATATAACGATCTCTTTCGGTCTAAGCACCAAGTACCAACTGAGAGAGAACTGTAAAAAACAAATAAATAAGTGGGTTCGTCGAAATAAATGTTTTTAAATTAATTATTTGGGTTAATTAGTGATGAAAAGTTTTTTACCAAAGGCAATATATTCATAGATACTCAACAGAAATTCCAAAGGCTTTATTAAAATCACTTTTCAACTTCCCGCCAATGGTTTTTTCAATGTTGGCACCGACGTAAGAAATATTTTTGACACACAAAATTGTACACGCATGAAATAGCATATCGAGCTGTCCATATAATATATGCCAGTGTGTAAAACTGAGAGAAGTGTTTGGTTTGAATGACTCTTGCAGTTGGCACCCTAAACTACTATTCTATTAAAAAAGTATACTAAAAAATGACACATCATCCACACCGCTTAATGCTGTAGCGGAAACCTTCCTAGTACTGCGGTGGCTAAAGTAAGCGACTGACGGCGTTGGCTGTTTTTTTGTTTGTACAATTTAATTTGTAATATGAGCCCCCCCCCCTAATTTCAATGCTAGATCCGCGCCTGTCTAAGTTGCTGGGGAACTGCAGGATGTCTGTAGATGAACTACAAGGAGTTCCTTCAGTGAGTTCCTGAGCATGTATTTGCATTAAATATCAGCAGCGATGGACGAACCTGTGTACTGGCACTTTTCTTGATGGACCCAATAGGAATTTCTCCGATTTTCTCTTGGGCCTTCGAAGAAAACAATACAGAACTGTGGTTCGCATCATAACTGGCCGCAGCTCACTTCAGGCTCATATAACGATGGGAATTGTTGATGGCCCTGAGTGTCTGTCCTACCTGGAAGGAGAACCTGAGATAATCGAACACTTTCTGTGTGCTTGTCCGACCTTTTCCCGGAGTATGCTGGATACGCTTGGGTCAACCATCTTATATTTAGATGAGCTGAAACACTTTACTCACCTAGACCTGATGTGCTTCTTTTGGTAAGATGGGTTTTTTTTAGCAGGTTAGCAAAATGGGCCACCTTGGGATCTCCCGTCCCCCTGCACAATTTCTCATATTATTTTATATTTCCAGTACTATATGCTACTTATGTATATTCAAACGTAAGGCTTGCCGTTGTAAGGATTTTTGTTTTAAATAAAAATTATAGGTATGCTATATTTATTTATAACAAGAAGTACCTAAGTATGGCCAGATACTTTTGGCCTAGTAGAAGACTAAAGCCCGTAAATCTAGCCTTAGTATTAGCAGAAACAAGCCAATAAACATGAACTACATTTTACAGCTCCACATCACTGACATATATAATATAGACTGCTGAATATGCTCTTTCATGTTGGCACAATTTTGTGCACCGTGTACCGTGTACAGAGAGAGTGCGGAGAATACAATATTCTCTATCCTCTCTGTCTTTTCTATACATTAGTTTACGTCACAGCACATGAGTCACAATTTAATGAGAATACCTTGTACTCTCTGTACCCTGCCAAAAGAGTTCTTTGTGCCAATTGAAAAAAATCATTGGCGGGAAGTTCCGCGCGCAGCTCGAAAAGTGATTTTAATCAACCTTTCGAATTTTTTTTTGTGTATCTAATAAATAAATTGCCTTTGGTTAGACTCCTTTTATAAGTAATAATCCTAAATAATTAATTTAAAAATATTTACTTTGATGACCCCACTTGTTTATTTATTGTTTACCAGTTTTCTCTCTAGTACCTGGTGCTTAGACCGAAAGAGACTGCTATATAGAAGTGAGCCCACTTTCAATGGTGAATTCCTACGAGCATATAGTCAATCCCTGTTATACATGTCAGTGCTCCACATTTAACTAATTCAACGAGTGAATTTCTTGCTGTTTACCTTTTCCCGTTCTCTGTATTAGAACATAGAAAAAGATCGAAACAGAACCATTTCAAGTGTTTGTCATTGCTTTCTGAAAAACCAAGTTATTTCTAACAAAGGCAACTTGTAAACAACACTTGAACAACTTGAATCCAGGAAAAGCGCAGATGCATTCAGAGCCATTCGGGGTCCGACAAAAAGCGACGACAGATTGAAAATGAACTGTTCGGCCTGAGAAAAAGAACGACATGGATTAAAAAGATTCATTCGTTGTTAGATCTGCTTAATGGTACTGCCTAAACCATTTATCTCTGGATCTATCCAAGTGCAAGCATGTTACCATCACTAGAAGGTCCTCACCGGTAGTATTTGATTTAAATATCTTATCCATTAACCGATCTCCGATTGCCAAATGTAATTTTTCATCTGATCTTAGTATCGTAGATTCCCAGATGACATTCTCCCAGGATAAAGATTTTATTGTTAGCAAGGCGAGCTCTCGTCTTGGCTTCGTCAAGCATCGAACTGTAAAATTTTCGAACCCATATATACTCAAAAGTCCATATATCTCTTTTGTCAGACCAATCCTTGAGTATTGTTCTGTTCTGTGGAATCCTTACTATGCTATTCATAGCAATAGAGTCGAGGGTGTTCAGAGGAGATTCAATCGGTTCGCTCTGAGTAAACTTAACTGGACTTACAAAAATTGTCTACTATAGACAGAAGACCCGTAATGTTATGTTCATAAGAGATCTGCTGGATTACAAAATTGTTTCTTCTTCCCCAATCGAGCACGTTCACTTTTACATTCCTACTAGGAATTTGAGGCTCTTCTCCATTCTGTATGATTCACAGATCAAATTACTCTCTTAATGGTACAATTAGTCGATGTATTCGACAATTTAATCTCTGTAGTGGCATAATTGACTTTAATGATAATAGGTGCTCTATTAAGAAATATGTAAGTAGCTTTATGACTTCTTTCTATTAAATTTACCTCATAGTCATCTCACAATAGTTTTGTTAATTTTATTCATATCTTGTCATATTATTATTCTATTGCATGTAGTATGTTATGCGCGTCTTGGTGCGACTTCGGAGGCACCACCCTCCACAATTTGCATCGCACCGGGACACCTTGTATCTAAAATCGCGACTTGGGCCGAGTGCCAACCAACACAGTTGTCTTTGGTTAGACGACCCTTCGGGTAGTACAACAAAGGAACTGTGATGCAAACCTAACCCAGGTTTCACAAAAAACTTGCTTGGACTGAGCAAGCCTACCCTGAGAGTTTTGGTGTCTATTCTTACTGCACACTGTTTTCTCAGGGGTCACCTACATAGTTCAGGACTTGTTGATAATCCGTTATCTATAGGATGCGCAGACGAATTCGAAACCGTGACTCACTTTCTTTGTCACTGCCTGGCTCTCTCCGGAAAACGTTATAGATTCCTTGGCTCACACCTCCTGGATGAATTGCATGAGGCTGGTAGGGAGGGTTGGGAGCCAATTTAATGGTTCATAAGAGCGTCTGGCTGGGACCTATGATCATTGCTCGGAGGTCTGGAGGGTGAACAACGGGCCTCACCGTGGCCTACGTTCCAAAGTCCCCAACCTGGGGGTGTCAACCTCTCTTCAATCCATCCATCTATGTTAAATATAGGATTTATCCTTAAAAATATCCAAATTTGCTACTATTCGATATTATTGTCATATTTTATATATTGCTCTAGTTTATATATTACATTGCACTACAAAAGCTATTTTTTATGTATTCAAATTCGTTATTCTATTTGGTTTTATTGTCATTGATATTTATTACAATTATCTGAAACCCTTTTAGTTGTTTGCTTTTTGATGGCCCTCAAATTTATGCAAAAGCTTTAGTTTCATCTTTTATATTCACTTTTCTTGCATTGCATGCAGCTAATATATCTTTTGTTTTTTATTTATTTATTTATTTTTTTGTGTATGCAGGATATACTTATATGGACCTCCTTCTTAGTCTGTAAGATTGTTAAATCGGTAGACGAAATAAAGAAATAATCTTCAAGGAAACAGTTATTTTTTAAATGGCCTATGTGTAGACCCTCAAATGTACTTAAAACAGATATTTATAAAATATACTTAATATTAAGGGTCTAAATATGAGGTGATAACTGCTGCTCATTTTATAATCAAACACATTTTTTATATCAACAACTTCTGTTCGCAAATTGTTTAGTGATGAAAGAAGAAGAAATTCATTTACATTTTCCATTTATCCCTTTTTTCAGAAAAAAAAAACAAAGAAGAATTTAGTATATGCTACAATGGCACTTAAGATTTACTTATGTATATATGAAACGTATGTATATGTATTTATATACATGAAAATGTTTGTTCTATTTATAATTCTTTCTGACGAGCATGGACATCTTTCCCATGAGAGAAATCAGATGTTGCGCAGCCGCAACTACATAAGCATTAATCTTAACGTTTGTAAGTCAATAAGGCAAAAACCGTTCGTTGTCGTGTTGTAATTAGTTTTCTTCTTTGATTACATTTTTCAAATGTTTATGTGATTTTAATTTTTTTCAATAAAAGTGATTAACTATAGTTAAAAGTTTTAATTTTGAAATTTTATAAAACAGTGACTTAAAAGTGTGAATTGGAAAAATGCAAAATGTGATAAAATCAGTGGTGACAATGATTTTAATTTGATTTAAGATTTCAATTAATTTACTTAAATAAAAAAAGGAATTAAAATATAAAAAGGAGTTCGGTAAGTTTTAGCACACTTATGTTTTATACTTTTCTATATGAATCTCAATTTAAAACTTGTTGTAAAGAAAACATTATTTCTGAAAATAGTATTAATCAGCCTCTTGATTTTTTTTAAGTTTGTGGCAATACATTGTGTTATATCAAAAAAAAACCTCTAACTGTTTTTATATAAAAACAAAAGGAAATTTTGCAAGTATTATAAATAATAAAAGATTTTTTCGTAATGTATAATAGTAAATCAAAGAAATGAAATTATATCGTAGAAGATGAGTGGCAGTAGGTAAATTCACTATAACAGCTTCTATGATGAGGGAATCTACCACGTCTGTGGTCAAATGGACATGGGAGACCTTATAAGACGGAAATACGACGTGTAAATTCTCACTCGCGTGAAACGTAGTCCAATTACAAAACGTACAAAAGTCGTGTTATCTAGACCCATGTACTGGTTATGTAGTGTTGTAGTGTTGCGATTAGTTCTTTTTACTTAAATAAGATGGATAGTTACTACTAGTTACTAGAGGCAAAAGCAGACCATGACCATAATTCACTCCTGATCATTTTAACATTTCATAGATATACTTCAATTCCTATAGGTAAAAACTAAACAACGAAATTCATGCGATCTTTCAATCAATTACTTTGAGTTTGATTTCATTCTCTCAATTATCCCTAAACGCTTGAGTGTTTTGTTACTTTGTATTGTCCTAACTCAAACCTCTATGTACATATATCTTGTCACGGAACAGGCTGGATACGCTTGGGTCTGCCCACTTCAAAATATTTACTCTACTTGGCTTCCGGTAATAGAGGGCGCAGTGGGACGGCCACGAAGACTTATATTAAGAATTATATTTCATGTTTAATGGTAGCGAATTTTGTTCGAAATTCGAATTCGCTCGAAAGTTGCTTTCAAACCTGGGTGGGTATCGTCAGCCTTAATCAAATTATCATGATATTTAACCATCGTACCTATTTGTGTTGGTTAAGGGTAAAAAATAGCTTGGCGATGTGTATGACGCGCAACTTTGTCGCTGTCTTCCAGGGTGTTTGGCTTATATGGAATTTTAATGGCTTCCTACTTATTTTTATTCAAACGTATATGGCATGACATAAGTTATACACATTTCTCCTCGCTTCTTTATTGCCGTATGCCATCAGTTTTCCACCAACCAAATTGTCTACCATTTCCACAATTGATCATGAAATATAATTTTCTCACTGACTAATAACAATGGACTGAACGATTTGTTATTTCATGAGGCACACGTTATGTATTTCTGTATATCAGGGTTTTAAAATGTTTAGTATACATGAAAAAACATATAAAACTCAACCAATCAGATGAAATTTTACACCCGAAAATCGAATTAAATTAAGAAAATATATTATCTTGTGTCCAAGTGAAGGAATTAAACTCATTCCGACTTTAATTTTCAAAAGGTTATTTTTACCTGAATCCTGTATAGGGGCAAGAGAAACAGAGCATGGCAAACATCAAGGAATATAGAATACAAGATATTCCCATTACAAACTATGTTCCACCATTAGGTGACATAATTTCATGAAATGTATAGAAAAGCACGGTACAGAGATCACAATACTCTCTGCGCTCTCTCTGTCTTTCCTACAGAAATGTATATACATTAGTCACGAAATTACGTCACAGAACATGTTCCAAAATTTTAATGGGAATACCTTGTATTCTAAGCATATACCTTGGGTAAACACCATCTTTACCTTATTCTTCCTGCGGTGATTGCATCTGCAGCCAACATAAAACCATCAAATGGCATTAAAAAAAAAAGGTTCAGTAAGCAATAACGCAAAAAGGGTTACATTTTGGGTACAGAGTATGACAAGTCATTTTAAAACTAAATTTTTGGGCTTTTCAAATTTAATATGAAAAATAGATATTGATGACGTGTTTTTTTATGAAAATAATAGTTAAATAAAAAAAACGTGTAAAAATTCCGAAATTTTAACTTTTTTAAGCCATAACTTCAAACGCAGAGGAAGAGGGAAAAAATTGATAGACTATTGGAAAAAGTTTAAATTATCGCAATAGGATGTAAGGTTTAGAAGCTACAGGGTGATATATAAAAACATACCGAAATATCTTAAAGTCCCGTTATCTCCGAAACCGTTAGGATTCCCCTCCCCTACCCATACAATTTTTTGTTTGTCTAAGCATGATCTATCCGAAGCTTTCGGGTGCCAGACCACACAGGGGACACCCTGTATATACCCCTCAAATATCTACTGAACGAAAAAGCTCAATGGTTCCAGTGACGAACAAAAATTTTAGAAATTTCAAAAGATAGAACTCCACGAATATCTTTCTAACACACATCTAAAAATTAAATTACTCCCCGTTGAAAAGAGAAGAGGTGACCGTTATACCGACAAATCTTTAAGAAATCAAATGTCTATGAAGACTTTTATTGGGCAGTTGAAACAGGTAGATACCCATTATTGTAGAGGACAAACTATTAGTGGGCAATACGTGTCTAGCGAATTAAATATTAACAAAATCTAGGAGCAATATTATGACAACGTAGCCGACAATCTTAAGAGTTTGATGAATGCTTAGAAATATAAGGATACATTTTCATTACAGTAGCCAGTAAATTTCTTGTTACTAGTTTAAGATCTATAACTCAAAAACGCTTAGATTGGACATAGCGCGTTTTATTTCTATACCCCTCATACGTTCTGACTTCGTGATCATTTTTCAAAAAACTGAACAGAAGATAGGTTACCCTGTTAACTGTCAACTAATAGGTACCACACCAATAAATTTGTTTCTTTTTTTCAATTTATTTTGAATGCATTAAATTTATTTCATCAATTTCAAGAATTTATTTTATCTTCAGCACACAATGCCAGCAAGAAAATTAAAGGAAATCAACAGGAATATCTCACTCGAAAACGCATTTATTAGCTCAAGTTCCAAAGAAAGAAAATTGCTTCGAACACCAAAATGTGCAAGATGTCGAAATCATGGTGTCATATCGTGTCTTAAGGGACATAAAAAACTTTGCCGTTGGAAAGAATGTTCTTGTCCGAATTGTCAACTGGTTGTCGAAAGACAACGTGTTATGGCAGCACAAGTTGCCCTAAGAAGACAACAATCTTCCGAAGGTATTGAGGATAATTCTTTACTTCTTCAAGCAATGGAATCTTTAATAGCACAGAAACGGATCTATCAAAGGCATTTGAAACAGATACAACAGTCATTTCTAGCAAAATGTGATCTTGAAGGTATGTGTGATATTTTTAAAACCATATTTATGTGTATAACATAACTTCGAAATGATCCTACAACTAAGCATAAAATAATGCTCCTCTTATACTTGTTTATCGTATCCCAGCGAAGCCATTGTATATTAAAAACTCAAGATCTAAATTGAAAACAAAAAGAAGATCACAAATAAAGCACAGCCTGGTCTTCTTAAAGCAATTACAGTTTTATTAGCTATTTACAAGCACCGTGGACCCATGGAGCACTTGGGAGAAATTATATAAACCTTCGCTGCTACGTCAATACTCGTAAAATGAAAATTACGAGAGCTTCTTCAGATGGAGCCATCTGCTGTTTTTTTTTTTACATTGGCATTGCTTGCTTCGGTAGTTTTTCTGCCCCTTTACAAATAAGGAAAATTCTTTTCTTAATAAATATTAAACTTATCATTTCTTTTAGCTTTCCGTACTTATTAAATTTATCTTACAAGTTAAAACAGCATCCAAATTTAAAAAAAAAATTAGACCGACATATTATTATTACAGAGTAGATATAGGGGAAACCGACGCAAGATGGGGACATGGCAAAATGTTGTGAGCTTGTTAGGAGCCAACTTGTTAGCTAAACTTAACATGTATTTCCACTTAAATGCTCGGTAACTTGAAGGCTTAGCTTCTTACATTCATTACTTGAGAACCGAGATGCAATGAATAAGCAGGGTGTTATTAGTGTCTTGTTGGAAGTTAATTGAATTTAAATAAAATGAAAAAAGTACAACGTAAACGTTCAGGTGGTGAAGTCTTCGTTTTCTCGTGAAGCAAGAAATGGCAGGAGTTTATCACCCTTTAATGGAAAATTTACGACTTTAAATTGGATTTGAAAACTTTTTCCGAATATCAGCAATGAACTTTGAAAATTTATTACATCTAGTTGTACCTATTATCAAGAAAGAATACACTATTTTTCAAAAATCTATATCACCAAGCAAATGGCTAGAACTTTACTATTCTTAGCTACTGACGATAGTTACGCTAGTCTAATGTATCATCGTCGAATTTCTAAGTCTACTACATACTATATCTACTACTATATATATCTACTACATACTATACCAAATGTTTGCAGCATCTTTTGTCCTCCCCAGTATCTTTACGTTACTGAATAGATCGCTTGAATCAATAGCAACAAATCCAGTTGCACTTGAATAAAAAAATTCAGCCAACACATTCTGCGGGTCTCTATAGCCAACATCGAATAAGTTTCCAACATGTGTCTGGATTTTCACATAGCTTTTCCACTTTTGTTTTTTTTTTTTATATTATTAAGCCAAGCTCAGGGGATACCCTATGATGCAAGCACAGCATGGCAGGAAGGAGATAGGGAAAGGATTAGGGATTGTGGATTAGGATTAGATATGAGGAGAGTGGCGGAGGTGTCGATGTATGTCACTCTTAAACTTCCGCAGATTGTATGCCGGAGGAAAAACAGAAGATTGTAAGCTGTTCCACATTCGCACTGTTCGGGATAAAAAAGCATCACGGAATTTTACTGTACGGCCGAAAGTAATTTGAGGGGCTAAAGGATGTGCGCGGTTTGCAGCGCGAGTATTGCGTGCAGGAATCATTCTACAAGGGATTAGACTAGATATTTCATCAGAACATTGACCATGCATATAGCGATAAAGGAGCGAGTGAGTCGATATGACAAGTTATTGCCAAATCGCCAATGAGCTTGAAGGCTCTCTTTTGGACAATATCCAATGAAGCTAAGGCTGTGCGACCAGCCCCGGCCCATATATGGGAGTTGTATTCCATTCTAGGTCTAATGTAGGACTTGTAGAGGAGCGCTAGATTTGACGGGCTGAAATATTTCTTACACCTTTTCAGAAATCCAAGACATTTCGATGCTTCTTTGGCAACAGAGAAGATGTGATCTGTCCAGTTTAACTTACTGGAAATATTAATATCAAAAATGCTAATTGACGGTGAATCAGAAATTAAGGCTCCATTAAAAGAAATGGGTGTGGTTAAGTTATGATCTTGTTTTAATGAGATGAGACAGCTTTGGGTCTTACCAGTAGAGGATTCCTACTCGTCATCACCGATTTCGTCCAAATTCACAGTATAAGTAGGGCTTGACTTGAAATGAAAGTGACGTAAGTGGGAGCTCCAGACGACCAAACGAAACCGAAATAACGCATAATGTAGGGAGCCCGGGGTTTTGTAAAATGCTCAAATTTACAAATTTTCGCGGAAGGTGTCACTGTTAATTTGCAACAGAATTTGAAGAAAAGTGCCAAATTCATTCAGGTAAAATGTCAACAACAGAGGAACCATGAAGATTTGTGTGAGTGGCATTTCTGTGCGTTTTCAAAAATCGCCGGTAGTTGGCAATAAGTGAGTATGCAAATTTTTATAGATTTAATTTGTTTTTTTAAATAGGTAAATGACATCCGATATTCCTGAAATTTTGTACAGATAATCTCTTAGTAAAAGCGCATGCATAAAAAAATGGATTAATCGATAAGTTGTAGAAAAACATTTTGAAATGAAGTTTTACAGTAGAACATTAAATTTCGCAACTTAATCAGAAGGGGAGCGGAAATATGTTCACAAAACCAGTAAAAAAATCTCAAAAAACTAGCAAAAGGAATTTTGGAAATCGGATAAAATTTACCCCACCTTCCACAGAACACCCGAATTCGGGAAATGAGAAACTTTTTCCTATTGAAGAATGACCTTTTGACATTGAATTTATCATTCTATTTTGATGAGATTGTGTACGAATATTCTACCACAAACGGTAGAATATAAAATAAATACCCCCACCCCTGGAAAATATTTTTTTTTATTATAATATAAGTAACCCACCATGGGTTACCACTCTGTAACCCACTGCCGTACGAATCTAGTAATAGTTTCAAAAAATCACAATGAACGTAACAAGAGTTTTGAAAATCGGTTGGAATTAGGCCGAGAGATAAAGAAATATGCAGCTAATTAAGATAAGTTGAAAGTAATTTAGCTAACTTTGCAATCTTATTTTGGAAAATGCTCCTCAAGTAATTGGGGTAATGACTTCTGGTTTTCGGTATATGAAAGATAACAGATCATATATAATTGTAACGAAAAGAAAGTGTCTTAAATGTTGCGAATATACCCACAAGCTGATAATAATCAAATTTTTCCGAAAAGTGTTAATTTTAACTCGGGGTTCACCTTGATTATGCATTATTTCGGTTTCACTTGGCCATCTGGAGTTCGCACTTGCGGTACTTTCATTTCTAGTCACGCCCAACATATACTGTGAATTTGGACGAAATCAGTAATGACGAGTAGGGACCCTCTCCTTGTTAGATAGATGCATTGAATTCGACGCGATTCGCTTTGCCCCAAGCGAGGATACTGTTAAGATCGTTATTCAATGATCTAGTCATGCAATCTCGTTTAACACATGCGGCATTACCCCTGGATTCCGCAAGAGTGTCAAATGAGTAAGCGAAATCAAGAGTACTGTCATCTGCGAAACTATGGATGGGATTGAAAGTAAGGGAAGCAGATCATTAATGAAAATTAAAAAAAGAGTTATACAGAATGTTGCTAACTTGTTTCAAAATTTGTTGGGTAAGAAAATTTTTATTAATGGAAACGATGCTTAAGAACGGCAATAGTCTCACCGACGCATTGGCACTGGTTTTCCCTACGGATTTTACATTTTTATGATGAAATCTTTAGGGTATACAACTTTGTCATTCCGTTTGTAACGTGCAGAAATAACGCTGGTAGAGCAATTTGGATTGAGCACCCACGCATAATAAGTTCATCAAGTCAACTTTTACATTTTTAACTTTTTTATTGCACATATAGATTGTTGGTCGATTGTTGGTGGTTGTTGGCTTAATTTAAACATTTGTTGGATAATATTTTTTTCGAAAATCTAAAATGAAAATTCGTCATCAAGTTAGCCAGAAAATTATTATTTTTTATTTATAACCAGCTCAATTACTGCGTAATCGTTTGTTGGGCTCGTTTTTATTTATAAAATCGTTTGTTGGTCAATCACTTCTTCGCTAGTTCCAAAAAAAATTTACCTAAGGTTTCCAAAAAAGTTCATATACATTTACTACTACTGGGCTAGGCTACTGAGTAGGAGGGGTACATAAAAAAGAGATGATATAGGGTTTCAGTTCTACCTTAAAGATTATAAATCTTGATATAACACACAAAATTTCATACCATGACTTCAACACCTACATAAGAAGGAATAAACGCATATATAGGTAACAAATTCCTATTGCATGATGTAAATTGCTGTGTTGAGAATAGATATATCGATATAGCATTTGTAGTGCTATATAAGCACAGTAGAGAAAATATCGAAACAAAAACATTCATAGCGCACTTATGTTCCTATTTCGTGATGAAAATTCCTATATCAGAAATCCGATCGACCAGCGTGGTGTGCTTTTAAAGTCTTCTTGACACAGTTGCATAATAATCTTATGTGAACTTGCACATATTTGCATATGCTCTAGTTTTAATTTAAAACACTGAACTGATCAGAATTGAGTCGAGTGTATAAAACCATATATCCAAGAAATCGAATAGCAAATCAGATGACAAATTTTGTGGATTTTTACTATCAGATTTCGCAGAATTTTGTTTGAATTTCCGTCTATATTTGCTATTTTGGTTAGATTTGATATTTTTTAAATTATAATGGCATTATTTAATATCATGCCATATAAAATTGTGGAAACAGTAGCATCTCTTATGAGATTTCTATAGGAATACTATTTCCAAGTTATCCCCTTAATCCTATATAAAAATTCACTAAATACTGATTGCTTATATGAGTGCTGATAGCGAAAATGAATTCTTACTAAAATTACTTATTCCGCATATACTTATACAAGGGTTGATTTGGGATTGATTTTTTATATGAGATCGATATAAGAACATATTTCCAAAGAGCTGTACTCCCATATTTAATTTTCCCAATACTGATATAGTATTATTATTAGGATTACAAGTCTCTGTGAATTATAGTCCTCTATACTTACATTTATGGCAATAATATTCAAGTAAAAAAATCTTCATATAGGACTTATACTCCTCAGACTCATATAAAACAACAAATGTAGATATAACAATCTAGTTATTGCTTTACGAACTATAAGATATATGTGAGAGCTTAAATTTTGATCAAGATTTATATAGGAGCCCTATAGGAATATTACAAATTTCCAGCACTGGAAGTCGCAACGATGTTCCTTGGGCAGGTGAGGTGACTAGGAAAGTGCAAAAGCAAAAGATGTTTCGTAGCAGCAAGAACTTAATATTCTTCAGTCCGGCTGGCTCTTGCTTTCCGTATACGCCTGGAAAAACGCTAAGTTGACCTCACATATATGCACTCAGTTAAAATTCTGAGTATGAATTATATGAGGTGAAATACTAAGTGTTTACCTTGTACTCAGCAGTTATGTGAGATCAACTTAGCTTTATTCTAGGCGTATACGGCAAGCAAGAACCAGCCGTACTGAAGAGTACTATGTTCTTGTTGATACGAAATGACTTTTGCACTTTCATCAGTTACAGTTTTAGCAACAATCTTTTTTATTATTAAATTTTAAATTGATAACATTTTTCAACGAAAAGTCTTTTTGATTTTTCTGTATGTGACTAGAAAAGTTGATTTTTAATTTAGATAATAACTGAGATGAATCAATAGAACTGTGCAAGATTTTAAATAAGAACATTTCGCCAAGATAGGAGTGACGTACTTCTAAGGATATCATGGAGTATCAAGCTAATTTGTCATCGTAATCTACATATGAACCTGCAAATTTGAAAAGCTAGTATACGTAGCGAATCTACGTTGAATATTCTCGACTTTATTCCTGTATGTCTTATAGAAAAGATTACAGATTGGGAAAGCGTACTCTAGTATGGATCTAACTAGGGCAAAGAAACAAAACTATGTATTTTTATGCGAAGAGAACTGTTTAAAGGGTCTAGCGCACCTTAAGACAAACTCCAGGGAAATAGGAGCTTTGTTAGTAATAGAAGCTTGCTATCAAATTGTACTCTCAAATCATTCATTTCTGAAACGCCGATGATGGTGATAGTGTCCAACTTATAATTCCAGTATGGTTTGTTTTCTTGAGAAGGAAATACAATTGCATTTATCCACACAACACGATAAAAAAAGCAATGCAAAACAGTAGCTGGACTTCGTCTACTCAAAAAAAGTTTCAATCATAAAATTTTTCCAGTTAAAAAGATAAAAAATTTCCCGTAATTCCCAATCAATTATTCAAATTATTTGTCAATTACACACTGGACAAAATATATTCATTTTTTTTTTTCATTCTGAAATCTGATCCACCAAACTGTTTCAAATATGTATCAAATCAAGCCATGCCCATCAATTACTAACACTTGAAAAAAAAACTGAAAAACTTGAAACATAACTCCTAGCACATGTTAACTGTTTTTGTAACTCATTCAAAACCAACAGAAGCTGCTGCTCACTAGATGAATGCCCACAGACAGTTTGGTGCCATACAGTCTGAACCTCCTGCAATCAGGATCTTTGAGATGCTATGAAAGGGACATCAGAGCCTGAAGGTCTCTCATTTCAAAACAAATATGTGAAAATTGGTTTAGATACATTTCAGGTCGGAAGTAATAGCAGCATGAAATTGTTTGCGGCAGATGCTAAGAAAGAAAAACACACTCACAAATCTCGCTCTTACACTATAAAAACAGGCACCACCAGCAGTATTGAATTCATTTTTACACCAACCTTCCTAAAAAAGATTTTCTAAAAGTTATGGCGAAATTTGAGTCATTGATTATTTCAATAAAACAACAACAAAAAACTAATTATTTACTTACTTGTACGAAAGTAGTACATCTTTGTCCAAAAAGATATTGGATTGCATGCAGGAAAATTCAATCATAAAAATAAATTTAGCTGCATAGGTAACATAGTTATTTTCTTCTATAGGCCGCCACCTTGAAGCGCCTTACAACTCAGAGGGCAACAGAGTTTCGAAAATTTTGAACCACACAATTTTATTGTTTAACCTTTAACTCTTTACTGTATTTCTCTTTTTCTAACAAAAAACAAAACAAATATTTATATAAGACCGTAAAACAGGCATACTTTGCACAGTAAAGGATACATTGACCGTAAGCTAAAATAAAAATTCAAAGGCCTCCTTTTCTGTGAAAAAACAAAACATGACGATGCAAACAGTTGCAAATTATTTCGTAATAATTTTAAAGTGCAACTGCCAAATATGGCTCAATTGTACCGTTAATACAAACAAAGCAGGTTGCTTTTCAAATTGTATAAATTTTCTATTGATGAAAATTTGACTGGAAAATTTTATAAAAAGCAAGTGCTTGAGGATAAATTATTCTAAAAAATATAGTGCAGGCAAGTACTCATATTCATAGCTTGAGTTTTATGATTTTTCTTGTAAAAATTTTCAATTTTATATTTTTTGTATAGATTTACAATTTTGTATACCAATTTGACTGCTAATTTGGGATTCTTTGAACTCTCGGTCAAAGTATTCCTTGGAAGTAATTAAAGTATCAGTTGGAAGTCGTCAAAAGTCCAATCACATTATTATTGCTAATTTTTAGATTACAGGGATTAAACTTTCATAATACCTCGAAAGTATGTTCACATAAATATGGGTATTCTGAAGAAAATTTGAAATCAGCTATTAGCGACGTTGAAAATGGTTCGTTACATTTTATTCTATTTTTTTTTTTTTTACATAAAATAGCAAAAGGAACACTTATTAATAAGTTAAAGGAGAATTATACAGGACAAAATTGGCCGTCCGTTAGTGTTCATAGTTGGAAAGGAAAGACCTTTTGTCAGCCAAATGCTAGTCATGCCCAAGTGTGTTAGCCAAATTGTACTTAGACAAAAACGGCAAACGGGTTCATAATTCGGCCACCACAACTTATCCAACGTCGAATGAGCCTGGAAATTTTCGCAGAGCTATCACACCGAATGTGCCAAAATATTATTCGGTGAAAGGGGTAACACCGAAAGAAATGTAGGTACACATTTGGCCATCTCCAAGAAACTTTGAAATAAATCAATGGTATTGGGGAATCAACTCTTCCTCCCGACCGTATATACAGGGTGTCCCGTAAGTTGACGTCAAGCCGGAATCGGGTGATAGACCGAATCATAACAGTTACCAGAAAAATATTAAAAAAATTCTAAGTCATGTATTTTTCAAATTATAGACATTTCTTTTGTTTTCGAGAAAATGTACACCTTGTGATGGTTTTTTAGCTCCTGTTGCTAAAAATCTTTACTTTTTTTCAATTTTATTTCTCTTATGTAATCCCGAATAGTGCTTATGTAACCTGCTGTTTTAAATTCTAAGCCCACTGTTCCAGCTTAGAAGAAAATGTCACATTTTGCCGAACCAAGAAAAGAAAATTAATATTTCACCCAACTTTAACTGACTGTAATGAAAAAAAAATGTACTACGCCAGTTTGGCAAGTAACTTTAAAAGTTGACGCATTGAATAAGGATTCTAAAATGGTATAATACTTGTTACAATATTTCTTAGATTACGGAAAAAAAAATTTTTTCATCAAGAAACCCAGTTTCGAAAAATTTCTTTTCACCTACTAAAAATGATTCTAGTGTACCCAAAGCTTGCCGTAAGACCGTAACTTTAAGATTCTAGTTTGAGTGAGACGGCGAGTCATTGTATGAAATGTGAGTGAGCAAGATAGTGACGCTAGCTCATCAAATCATTGAATTTTTACAAATGTGGATCGTCTACTCTCCGCAGAGGGCCAACTTAAAACCCAAGTACATGGTGAAGGAAGAGTTCCTTACCTTACGAGGACGTAGTACTTGGAGCAGTTGAAGAAGACCCAAGTACTTTGGTACGTGCAACCAGGAAACCACAGGAGTGTCTTAAAGTATAGCTCACCGAATTTTACAAAAACATGGGCTCCAGAATTACGGAAGCAGTTGAATTTGTCAGCAATGGAAGAATTGCCCGTCTGATAGCCCGATCCTTTTTAAGAAGACGTCGAGCTTGTATTGCAGCTAAAGGAAGGCAGTTTGAACATCTTTTGTAAATAATAAATCTTAGCATCCAAATAATTGGTGTTTAATTTTAAACTTAAGGAAAATTTCTCCTAAATTCAACAAAAAGTTAGGATCTCTAACTTGAAAGCGTCACTATCTGTCTCACTCACACTTCATGTAATGACTCTCCGTCTCACTCAAACTAAAATCTGAAAGTTACGGTCTTACGGCAAGCTTTGGGTACACTAGAATCATTTTTAGTAGGTGAAAAGAAATTTTTCGAAACTGGGTTTCTTGATGAAAATTTTTTTTTTTCCGTAATCTAAGAAATATTGTAACAAGTATTATACCATTTTAGAATCCTTATTCAATGCGTCAACTTTTAAAGTTACCTGCCAAACTGGCGTAGTACATTTTTTTTTCATTACAGTCAGTTAAAGTTGGGTGAAATATTAATTTTCTATTCTTGGTTCGGCAAAATGTGACATTTTCTTCTAAGCTGGAACAGTAGGCTTAGAATTTAAAACAGCAGGTTACATAAGCACTATTCGGGATTACATAAGAAAAATAAAATTGAAATAAAGTAAAGATTTGTAGCAACAGGAGCTAAAAAACCATCACAAGGTGTACATTTTCTCGAAAACAAAAGAAATGTCTATAATATGAAATATACATGACTTAGAATTTTTTTTATATTTTTCTGGTAACTGTTATGATTTGGTCTATCACCCGATTCCGGCTTGACGTCGACTTACGGGACACCCTGTATAACTATACGACGACACAAATTTGGCAGATGATTCTGGTGTCGAAAAATGTATTTTCAAAAGCTGTGTAAAATATGCAGAGCGAGTTCCAGACTCTTCAAAGTCGTCTAGACGTCGATTATGTACTGCGGATCAGCTACAGGAATGCTATTGTGGTTTACAAATCCGCTCATCTTTGGTAAGCATACCGCCAAAAACTCGGTATAATAGAAACACAAGTAGGTGGTTTGATTCCATTATATTCCAGATTCCAGATTGTACTATTCGGTGATAGTCTATCCAACCATTTTACACCGCGAGTTAACGCAAGCTAATAATATCGCGTTCGTTTAGATTCCTCCAAATTCCATCCATATTGCTCAGCCATTAGACGTCGAATTCTATGCCCCGCTGGAAAAATACTGTCGATGAATGGAAATCAGAGCAAAAGAAAAAGTCACAAATTTTAACCAAGGAGGCATTTCCAAAGCTCTTGTATACATGGAGCGCAAGTTATCATATGAATGTAATGCCTTAGACACACAGCACTCTTAATGAAGAAATAACTAACGACTCATTAGTCTATAACGATTCATTATAAACTGCGGACACACAGCCATTTCTTTAATTTAGTTGAGCTGTCAAACTGGCTTTGATGAACTTATCACATTAAAGAAGCAATATGAATCGAATTAACGCGATAAACTTTGTTTTCATTTGTTTATTTTTCGAATTTAACAATTAACAAATGAGAAAAACATTATATTTAAAAAAATATTAATAATATAATTTGTGATTTGCATTTCTTTGCATTTCTTCTTCTTATTTTTCAAATCGGCAGATGCACAGCGGAGCTCCAGATTTACATTATATGCCAAATCTAGCACATTTTTCCTCATTATAGCTATAATGAAGGAGGAAAACACTTCATTAGTGTACTTCATTATCATCTGATTTTCGAGCTATAATGACATATACTATTTGACACACAGCATTTTAATGAATAGTTAGTGCAAATGATTCATTAGTTAGTGTTGTGTGTCTAGGGTATAATGCTTCCATTAACCTCATTAGTGGTTTCATAAAATGCGGAATTTCACCTATTGACCAGCACCAGTGCCTAGGGTATCGTTTGACCAGCGCCTATCAAAAATTTTACTATCCTTATTTTTATATATTTAATAATAATATCCTATTCATAATATAATAATAGTGATCGGCCGCACTTTAATAAAAATCTAAATGTCACCGCATCTCAAAACCATAGCAAACATCTTACTTTTGATTTTAAAACTGTACTAAAATATCCCTGATTTACAACGTTAAATAAATAATTAATAACTTTCAAAAACTTTTATTGGTGTGATAACCTTAAATTTTCCCACACTGAATAAAAGTTGAAAGCTTACATGTCGCAGGGTTACCCAAAATTTAACTGCGAATTTTGATATTTTCCATTACTTTTTTATACGTAAGACGTAAGCATGAATAAAATTACGACTCTGTTTGATAGAAATATTATAAAAATTCTTCAGATCCTTAAAGTGTGACTAATAAGGACATAATCATAATTATGTATAAAGACAGCACCGGTTTTTACCACATTTCGTCCACAAATGTTTCGTCTCACTTTCGTAATTTGAGTACATGTTAATTGCCTAGCAGTTTCCCTAAAATCTTCAAGAAATATGTATTTTATTTTGCAGACAGTTTGGTGCCATCGTGTCTGCCTTTAGTCCTTAAAAAGAATCCCAGGAGCCAGTATACATACGTATCCCTTTTGGAATTAAAAAAAAGGCAATACATGCACATTTCACATGCATATATCGGATTTCAAAATAAACACATAAAAATTTCTCAGTTGAACGGTTTGATACTTTCGAGCGATAATGATAGCATGAAATTGCTTGGACTGGAACAGATGTAAAAATTAAAACGTTTTCTCAATGCAATAGAGAATAGGAATAGAAAACGAAGAAATTGGTTTTGAAAAGGATGACTGCAATTACACGCATTTTTATTTGAAATTATTATATCATCCTCTGTTCGATTTGCATATTTCTCACATAATTATCGTATAAATTTCAGATTTTCAATGTCATGGAAAAAAATGTTTACATTTGTACCATTGATATTCAAATTTAAAGAGTAAGATCAATAATTGTCCGAAAGTCAAGGTGTTTCATAAAATCAAAAAGTTATTACAATTTCACGCAGATTATTCTGACCTAAGTACGTATACAAGAGAGGATGATTTACAGGATGATTAACGAATCTTATATAAACGTACTCTTTTGTGAAATTTCATCCTAGTTTCCTATTGTCGGGCAATTTACATGCCCATGCTCCTAAAACCGGACATATACGTTTGCGTATTTTCGTACTTTAGAAATATTTAGAAGTTTTACAAATTCAAGGGCAAAATTATTTCAAAATGTGAATTATATGAACAAATTAAGAATGCCCCCAGTTAGAGACAGATTTTATCTAGAATTTAAAACTTTTGTTAAATTTAGATAAGAATTTGAAAATATCTATGTCACTTTTAAAATAAATAAAGACTTTTCTATGAATAGCAGCTTCAGCAACTAAAGCTAGCAAAACAATTTTTTTTTAAATCTATATTCCCTGTAAATTCATACTGAAAGTCTACGAAAACTAGAATTGCTTTGTAGTGATTCCACCAAAACCGATCATCTTGGAACTCCACCATCCATCCAATTTGGATGAAACTTTTACAGTTCGTATGGAATACCAAAATTGCTCACCCATATTTTTGTGTTTCCCCTATCACACCCTCCTCCCCCTCGCTAGGGAGGTTAGAAATTTCGTGACTTTACGATGAAACGTCATTTTCAAAAAATCATATCTAGAGAACGGAGTAACCGATTTTTCTGATTCAACTGCCAAATGAAGCTTAATGCTTTATGTTTTTTGTAAAAAATATACCAGCACTGAACGAAAAAGGTTTTTGTTAATAATAGTATCTTTTTCAAAACAAAATAATATTATTTACTATTGACGACTTCTAGCACTTTTTTTATTTTTATTTTAATACTAGATGCCTTATTAATCAATGTACAAAAAATTACGATAGTGTTCGGCTTTGTTTTCTAGATATGAATTTTTAAAGTACCATATACCCAAAGTAATATCACGGGAATATTAAATTTAGTGGAACTGCTCGTAGCTTTCACGTCCATCGGAGTTTCAGACGGATTTGTTCAGATTGACTTAGAAGTTAGAATCCAATGGCTAGAAAGAGACTTAGAGAACGAGACCAGCTGGAAATATGTCAAGCGCTTGTAAAGGGAAGCGCTTCAACACCATAGACAGAAAATATCTTTTCCGAAGTGCTCTCTTACAATAGCCAAAGGAAGCTGTGCGGAAGCAGATTTTTTTTTCTGAGTTTAGGCTTATTCATAACCTATTTGTTTTTCCTTGTGAAAAGATGACTCATATGCATCTGAAACCACAGCAGAATTTTCATTCTGTAGTACCTAGTCAGCTGAAGTGTTAATTGAAAATAAAATGGAGCGCATTTAGAATAAAACTGAAATTATTCATAAAGCCCTTATTCTGATTCCCTCTGTATTCCATAAAAGCGCTCCAAGAATGCTACCCTGCAAGCGCTCCAAGAGTGCCACTCTACAAGCCCTCCAAGTGCGCTTCTCAAGAATCTACAACTGAGCGCTTCCCTCTGCGGACATACTCACGTTAAAAAGAAGCGCTGTTGCATTCATCTTTGAGCGCTTCCATTTAACGCTGAGAAGCTACGCTGCATCAAAGTGTATTGACATAGGCAAACTAAACACACAAAGTCCGGAAACGTAGAACAAAAATATGCAACGCTTTAGTTAATTTTACCTGAAAGATTTTGTATTTTTTATTTGTATCTAGGTACCTGAAAATAACAAGTCGGTCACCAAAATGAATAAAAATTCTACCGAAACATTTTGTGTCTACGCGTCTCATCTACGCTCATAAAAATTGTTGTCGCCGTCCAAAAGTGCGTTTAAATTATAGGGAAAAAATTTCCAGTAATTTTCTAAGAAAAAATTGTGGTGTTCCCTACATCAGGTCGAGGAATTGTTAGTTTTATATTGGAGCGAGGCATTGCTGACTTACCCTTTGGGCACGTCATCAAGTGCCAAGTCGACGCATCGTTAGCAAGAGTTAGCAAATTGAAAATGTATCATTTCTTCACCAAATTGGCAGTAAGTTTTTCTTAGAAGAATTCAAATGCCTTGTGACTGAATATTATAAAGATGAATTTGTGAAAATGTGAACACAGGAGTAAGAAAAGTGCCTAAAAGGCCTCAAAACATATGAGATAAAATTAACGAAAAATTAATTACGTATATCACATGATCAGATCACAATAATTTACATCTCTTCTCTTCGCGTCTGCCCGGTAGATCGTTGAATGATAGTCAGTGGAAACTCGATCGAGGTCGAATGGAAAATGATTTTTTAATGAAATTTTTCTTTAATTAAATTAAATTATATTACATTGATTAATTAGTTTCGCACAAAACAAATAAACTTTAAAATATGTACAATACATATATAACTTAATTAAAAATGATTGCGAGTAATATGAACAAACAAAATCGAAAAGAGGCTGACAAAGAAATATGTAAAGCATTAAAAAATGGCACATGAAAGATGAGCAATTCTACTAAGCCTTTTGAATCAATATACAAATTTAACCGCTGACGAGCTTTGAACTGAAACTGAAATGTTTATGTTAGCTATAGCAAATGGGAAGGCCATTTCCAAAACTCTCCTTTTCCTTTTTTTGAAAAATAAACGAGTTAAACACATCCAGGCTCTAAAGCTCACGATATACCTCTTAAAATGCAGCTTTAAATGTAAATCTTTTCCAAAACTCGCCTGCTTGTACCCTAGATGTTGAAATCATGGGGAGGGTATACTAAGTTTGTCATTCCGTTTGTAACGCATAGAAATAATGCTAGAGCAAAATGGATTGGACACCCATGCATAATATTAAAAAAACAATTGATTTTTTCATGTCCGACCTAAAATTTTGGAAATGGATTTTTAAATAAAAGTAATATTAACTTCGAGAATAGGACAAATCGGGTAACTTCTTTTTAGGGTTGCCATACAAAAATTCCGCTTTTCACAACATATTTGCACAATGCCTGAGAACGAGTCACAAATTTTTGAAACTTAATATTCGATGTTAGAGAAGATCTAAAAAAATATTGTTTAACAATAAAAGAGTCTATATAATCACTCCTTAATTTATGTAAAGTAGTCTGTCAATAAAAATGTGTAATTAAACATAATGTATTTAATTTAATCTCCATAAAAGAAAAAAATTATACAATTATAATATGACTAACAAACACTTAGAAAATAAATATGCCCAATTAATATATGAAATTAATTAAGCAAATTTCTTCTAATGAAACCATAAAATAAATTATTTCATTTATTCTTGCAGAATACCGACGACTTCCCATACTGAACTTTCCACTATACGAAAGATTACGGAAACGAAAAGCATTTGCCGACAGAGAATTGGATCCGACACGAAATTTCGCCATTTTATCAGGACTTCTCCCTTTTGAGCGTACAGTCCCAATCATTACATCTGCATATCAAAATAATTACGAAGTCCACTGTCCTATGCAAAGCGGCTGTCCTCTGGCTAAGGATTTTACCACAGAAACATCGTATAAATTACTTTCAAATAACGACAAAAGATCATGTGTAGATGGAAAATATCAGCCTGCGATGCGAATAAACATGTCATCAATGGACGACCGAGTGAAAGCACCGATTTTAGTAGAAAAGGACTCATTTAAAATTACCCGCAGAAATTCTTTGGAAAACACAAGCTTAACTGATGCTGCAGTTGACACAAGCACTACTAATCCAGTTGACATGTGTTGGAAACGACCGAAATTATCTTTCTCTATTGAATCGATAATTGGTATTAATTGATTTGCACTAGCAATCAGGAAACAAGGAATAATACTACTTTTTTAGCTTAATTAAATTTATTTTAAAATTTGTACAAATCAAAGGTTTTTGTTTATAACCATATAAAAATTTTTAACCATTGAATTCATTTAAATTTCTCAAAGAAATTTTTTTTCCTAGTTTTGGGTATAATGTAATTTAAATTCAATACCACTACTGCAAAATTAAATATTTTTATCGTTTAGAATGAAATACGATGGTGATGTACCTACAGAAAAACTCAGAGCAAACAACAAATCGAAACTCTATTATGTTTATTGGGTTTTGGGTGAAACTCTAAAGGATATGAACTCGTGCCTTCTGGTTGACCAAATTGAGTTCGATAGCTATAGAGACTTACGGAGAAAGATGCCCCCACCGCGACACATAGGTAACAAAAAACATATCATACCGCATAAAAAGGTTAAGATGAGGAAAAGGATTCAGACAAGATGCGAAGAGGTAGGTGTGAGTAGGGTAAGGATAGTCAACATTGACTTACCTTATCGTTGGGAGGGTCTAGTGGTAATGGTTTTCCATTAATCCAAAGCCCAAGCTTCATGTGGACATCTTGAGCTCATATATGGATATCCCATAGTAATTTACGTGAGGACACCGCAGTGAAAACCCTAAACAAAGGCAAGCGAGTTATAGCCTCGGAAAACATTTTTCTAAACATATTCATATATGCATTAAGTAATAATTTCCTTTTTCATTACAACTTAGCTTCTCACGATTTTGTTCGCGAAATCTTGAAAACCATATGTTATCTCGAGTTACAAACTACTCAACGTCGGCATGTTTAGGTGAATTACCGTAAGCTTATCTGAAATGAAAATTTATAAAATACAAATTAAGAAAGATATTTCTTAAGGTATATTTGGTTCTTAATCGTGTTTTACTCGAATAAAAGTTCCCCGTAATTAAAACGATTATTATACCCTAGATGAAATCTATAGGGGTATACTAAGTTTGTCATTCCGTTTGTAACACCTCGAAATAATGATGGTAGAGCAAAATGGATTGGACACTCATTCATAATATTAAAAGTTATTTTGATTTTTGCATGTCCGTCCGTCCGTGCGCACGATAACTCGAGAACGCGTATACTTAGAGAGTTGAAATTTTGTACACGAACTTTAAAAAAAAAAGTAAAATTAAGTTCGAAAATGAGACAAATCGGGCAACTCCTTCGTGGGGTTGCCATATAAAAATTTCGTTTTCCGCTATATATTTGGACACTGCCTGAGAACGCGTCGACGTAGACAGCTGAAATTTCGAACATGATGTTTTTACTATATTAGCAAATAAAATGCTAAAAATGGACTAAATCGGGTAACTTCTTCTTGGTGTTGCCATATAAAAATTTAGGTTTTTTACGCATACTTTGAAAACGATCAGTCCAAGACATTTTTATTGTACTAAAAACTTCTGCAGAATACGAAATCCTATAAAATTGGTAATAATCATTTATTCTGTGCAACAAACCATTCTAGAAATATATGCGAAAAACAACTTCAAAATCAAACTTGAATAGATCGGTGACCATACGAAATTTAATACGGGCATTCATCTAGGGTATCATAAGAATTGGTCTTAGACCAATTCTAGCTTTTTTACTTGTTTTATTTGTGTTTTGATCTACTAGAAAAAGTAAGGTGAAAAGTATCGTGCCAAAGGGCTGTAGAAGAGAGAGGGATGAAGGTAGATAGCTTTCACTGATTCATTTTAATATTTTTATACCCCCTAGATGATTGCATCATAGAGTATGCAGGCGCATAACAAATGCCAAAGGAAATACATATATTTGTAACGCAACACCATTTATCTCTCCTTCACGTGAACATTATACCTACAGATCACTATTTATACCAATTTAGTGATGAGCTGATAGATGAGTTGGCGAAGAAACTCATCGAGTCGCTCAGTAAAAAGGTTCAGTTGTCGTACGACCACATCAGATTCACTCACATTGTCGTACTTAACATAAAGGTTGTGTTAGTGGACATAAGAGCCCCCACCCGCACCGTCAGATGAGCGTTGACTACCAGGGGAGATGCAAATGAGAAAATATAACGTACACATTGATATTGTAGGCGCCGTAAAATTTGTACACCTGTTCACAATGTTAATCTCTTTTATTTTCACATACTTAAACGTATTTACTGAATTTGCAAACATGAACATAAAAAAGTTAATAATTAAGAAGAAAAGTTCAGTGATAAAAAGTTTTTGAGTAATGTTTGATTCGTGCCCCTACGGTTATTTCATGAGTTTTCCTGCGTCAATGCGCCAAGCCCAAATCAAACCAAACCCAAGTGAGGATCTGACAGCGGAGACCAAAAATGGCGGAATGAAACATACACAAATGCAGGGCGATTTTGGGTACGCTCATGTACACGGTCGTACATATGATTGCATCTCCTTTAGTTATTACCAAAGTTTACCTAATAATAAGTTAAGAAGCTGTAGAGCAAAATGGGCAAATTTCTGGTGTTTTTTTAGAATGAAACAAGTAATTTCATATACTTTCGTCTTTTGCATGAATGGGGGAAAAGAACTTGTCTATCCTCCACGATTGTAGTGCAACTGAGACAACGAGTTAAAAACAAAAATCGAGAGAACGTAGGATTACCCGAACGACAAAATCTTATTAAATCCCTCAAAATCCTTTCAACCTATTCATAATATTGTACTTCGGGCCACACTACCTCCCATTTTTAAGAAAAAGATAAATTTCGCTTTGGCCCAGATGCTGAAAAGTGATGTAAAATTCCTCTCAAATGAAATTCTCATTTTTCCTGAAAATATCAGAGAATCCAGCATGAGTTCTCCCACTTAATCTCTTCATAGCAAAACGAATGTAAACAGAAACACGTACTGTTCAAATATTATAGGATTACAGCAATAGCATGTGTCCTTTTATACCTTTTACAACAACAACATGTGTGCTAACATTATCAATATTTCATGAAAACCGGTTTTCACAAAAGCGCGCGAGCATTTTATGAGAGTAAAACGTGAAAACTCCGCCCCTTCTCATTTAATTCCGGAAATGAAACATTTGCCATTCTGTTTCGTTGCATGCAACTTGCGCTTTCACATTTTTTATCTTTAATTCATAAAATTTTTAAAGAGAGTTTGATTTTTTTTTCTTCCTTTTCTTGCCCTGTGCATTTTAAATGTAAAACATTCGGATATCTCACCAGCTTCTTAACTTATTATTAGGTAAACTTTGGTTATTACCTCGTTCCCCAGACCATAGAGAGGTTTATTCATACAGTAGAACAGCTCTGTCAAAACGGTCACATGAATAGGACGCTTCTATAATGTGATTATACTTTCTCTTTCAACATTTTTAACTAGCACACTAGTCAATGAGCCCGTTTAGACCGTGCCATTTAGGACTAGTATTACGTAGTTCGACTTACGTAGTACTAATATTAAGGTGTCTAAACATGCCGTATTACGAAAAACTAGTCCTACTTTAATTCTGTTTCTGATGCGGTATTGACCTACAAAAATTAGTATTAAATGGAGACATTACGTCACATAAGGTAATGCGAGGCTGTATGTAAATAGTGACGCCCTTATACATAATTAATAAATAATTGTTGCAGATTATCTTATAATGTTTTGCCATTAACCTGAAAATTTGCATGTTTTATCTTGGGTATTTAGTAATATAAATAGCAGTATTTCCTCATTCTGATTTTAAATTTTCTTCTATGCTACATTTTCTTGTGCATGCGGTGTACAAACAAACTCAATATATTATTTTTCATTTTTCTCCTGAAATAGCAGGCAGATCTGACAATTTTGACAACTGTCAAAGCTTTAATACGAGCGGACTAAACAGCAGCAGGATTAGTACTACGTAATTCGACTTACGTAAAACTAGTCCTAAATAGCTGCGATCTAAACGTACTCAATTTGTAATAGATACAAAGATTCTTATGTAAATCTAAAGTGAAAGAAAGAGAACTTACAGCATGCATATACTTGTTGGTACTGCAGGAAAGGGGGCATACAAGCAAAAAAGCTAATAACAATTTGTTCCATTTCCCATGTCATTCGGCTTGGTAGCACTGTCAAACTGTCACACATATTAGCCATTTTGCCTATTACACTGTCCATGGCATCTCTATGAACGAACCCCACTTTACGGTTAAACAGCTATTTAGTTTATGGAACAATACATTTGTAAGTAGATTGTCGAGATGTGTACTTACATAAAACTAACACTTCTTCCCGTAGATTCTGCAACTAGCCACCGATCGCCCATTTACTTGCGTATCATACTTAATAGCTCCCTCTTATGGGAGAAATTTTGAGGTTTTTTTTGTAATTAAAATTCTAAAATTCACTTTTCAGTAGTTTGTTCTAAGCTGTTCTACTGTATGTATACTGTGACCATAGTTTCAAATATTATTTGTCACATAATTTTGTTGACAAATGGAAATGACAATAACTTCTCTTTGTTTTGTCGTTTATATGTCATATCTGGCTACCCCGATGGTCCCTTCTAAGAGAAAAAATTAGCAAGGAGCTAAAGATATTGCTTCTGGAAATGTTGCCGATTTTTCTTCAGTTTCTTCTTATATTTTTTTTGATGTCCATAAAATTCACAAATCTTCAATTACATCAACTTCTATTATTTTTGTCTTTTTTTTTGCTTTTACCACTTTTTAAAATTGAAAGCAATAAATATCAAGATAATAACCCTTACGGAATGTAACGTTCATTTAGAGCAAAAATTTCCATCATCCGTAAGTAATCACACCAGCCAGCTCAATCTGGTCAAACCACGTACATATATCATATTATAAAAAAAGATCTTTCCTAGATTCTGGCTATCAGTATGCATTTATCGCCGAGCTGGTTGTCTCCGAACTATATTATCCAGTGTTCACTCCCTTTACTCTTTCTTGGGATATGGTGAATCTGGCCGCTAAACCAGAATACCAGACGCACATGCACATATAAATACATATTCTAAATTTCAGCAGGATAAAAGTGAACAGTCAAGAAATTTGTAAACTATCATTCTCGAAACAGTAACACTTTAATAATAAATCTAGAATAGGTCTTGCTTTATCGTTGTTTTTGATATGCTCCTTTGAAAAGGACTATATGAACCACAATCTGACTTGTCTCGAGTTTGTTGCCATAGTGACGGCACAGCGATCAATATGGTGGTTCAATCTTTCTTTTATAGCGAAGCTTTGGCACCATATTTTAGGATCGATTAAGTTGACTACAGTCCAACCCGATAAGCATTTCCGAAAAAGCCGGTTTATGTTTGAATTTTGCCAATTGGCCATAGTTTTACTAACGTTATTCGAAAGTAACATAGCTTGGTCACCAATTTTGATATCGATTCCAATTCATCATCAATTAAGCATTTCGCATGGAATTGCTTCAGTTTTTCATGTCTTTTTTGACAAGTTTACCAGACGCACGTATTTCCATGCTTCTGGGCGAAGGTAACTGCATCAAGATTACAAGTCTCTGGTTATTGGAATTGAACGTAGAAATACAGTTTCCCAACTTTTTCCGTATTATGTTGGCATCAAAGTTAAAGATAATTCCAAGATTTTTCCATGGCTTTCCTATATGGAATTCCTACAGGAATGGAAGTCCTATATGATTCACGCTTAAAAATAGTTTTAATACCACTTTAGTATTAAGGTTATATGTAATACCCTTCGTAGGGTTGCCATACAAAAATGTAATGTTTCACTAGATATTTGGACACTGCCTGAGAACGTGTCAACGTAGAGCGTTGAAATTTTGTACATAGTGTTTTCATAAAAATAGGTAATATAGCTTCAAAAAGGACTAAATCGCGCAACCCTTTCTTGGTGTTACCATATAAAAATTTAGAATTTTTACGTATCATGTGAAAACGATCAGTCCTAAACAGTTTTAATGTACTGAAAAATTCTTCAGAATATGAAATCCTATGAAATTGGTTATAGTCATTTTTGGTATTCGACGAACCGTTCTAGAGATATATTCAAAAGCCACTCAAAAATCAGATGGGGGACCATACGAAATAACAAACGAGCATTCATCTAGGATATTATAAGAATTGGTCTTAGGTCTTACACCAATTCTAGCTGTTTTACTTGTTTATTTATTTATGCTCAATAATTATTAATAACCACTCTTGATTTTGATTAAGCTAGAAAGGGCGGCAAATTCAGAATCGCCCCAAGTGGCAAAAGATCTAGCTACGCCACTGAATATAACTGTCGTAGTTTATAAGAGTTATGCAATAAGTTTTTGCTCAAATTAATTGATATTGTAAAAGTACTACTTTTTATTTACTTAATTACAAATTACATACTTATAAGCTAAAAAATGCTATACATATGCACATGTACCTACCTATTTTTATCTCTTATTCAATTTCATTGCAGTTTATTTCCATATTTTTAATTTGGTATTTTGTCAATATGACTAAGAATCCAAGGTCTGAGCTTTTGAATACTGGAAAAAACTGACGGATGTACTGGATCACATTTTATCAGCGTACGAAATCTGTTTCCATGTCTTGCATTAGTTTTGTAATAAATACCCCAAGATGTTATACCAAGAAGCAAAACATCTCCAGGTTTCTTGCTCCTCTGAATTACTAATGGACCACCAGAATCTCCGGAGCAAATTCCTTGTTTCTTATGAGAATGAATTGCACAAATCATAGAATTAGTTATTTGTAGATCAGGTCTAGAAATAAACTTCTTTTCGCATTCATTATGTGTTAATACATTTAAATCGGCCCTCATTAGAATATCAGATATAACACCATCCTTACCTTCTCCCCAGCCTAGAAGAATAGCAGTCTCTCCAGAATGATCACTTCCTGCTAAGCCGATAGTGTTTACAAAACTTCCCAATACGAATTTTTTTTCTACCCAAGCAATTGCGATGTCATTGTCAAATTTGTTCAACTTTCGGCGACTATGATGGATGAGATATCTTTTAACTCTCCTTATCTGTACATGCGTTGATAAAATGTTCTGTAAATCAGAGCTTCCTGCATATATAATCAAATCTTTGTGATTAGCCTTTTCTATGCAATGAGCAGCAGTTAAAACGGCATTGTCCTTTATTATCACAGCTCCACAGCCATGTTTGAAATCTTTCGTTAATTGAAGTGATGCCATGTAAGGATATTGACCCTTCTTTGCATGAGGCGGAACAGCTGTTACTCCATTTGCAACACGAAATACACGTTGAGAAGATCCCTGTACAAACCCTTCTAGGAATTCAATTAATGTTATTAAAACTAATAAAGATCGAAACACGCGTAGCATTCTGAATTTTCTAAAGAACTACAACTTGGATTTTAAAAGAAAATCTCTTTATATTCCACAATAAACGCGCTTTTTGGTTTAATTAATTTCGAACCGTTCCAGATGTTTAAATATTTATATTAATACGTATACATATGTAAATTCATATCTAAATACATAAACGTTTGTTTTCTTTAAGCCACTGGGGAGGTTTCATTTGAATGCTTTTGGCAACTCGAATCGTGTACCGGACTGTTTTACATTCCAATTTATAAAAGGAAGCAGTGTTGCCAGAAAAACGGTAATTGATTTACGAAAACAACATACGGTACAAAACCAGCAGTAGTAGACATAATAACAATGTGTAAATATTATTATTTACATTAACAGGAAAATTCGAATGAAAATTTAGGTATGGTTTTCTTTATATGCCTCTATATTCATTAATTAAAGAAAGAGCTGAATATCCAGATATTCCTGTACACGGTTTTATTTTAAGTTAGCTCAAATAGTAGATGAAGAAAACCGACAAGAATTTAAAAATTTATTAGAATTTACGTTAAATTTACTTTCATTTCCGCACTCAAATGTGGATTGCGAACAACTTTTTCAAAATTCTTCTTACCGAAAACAAAGCATCGCAATAAATTACAAAATTAAACAATGAACGGCGATCTTCTTTCCGCCGAACGTATAAAAAGAAACCTATTGGTTGTAAAGATTTTGAACCAACTGCATTAATGTTGGAGAAAATGAGAAGTGATATACAGGGTGTTCTCTCCATAGTGGTCAGTAGAGCAGGATGTGATAGTACTCATCTAAACAAACAAAAAATTATAAGTCAGGGGGGCCATATCAACCATTTCGCAGCTACAGGGTGATTAAAACAAGAGCTAGTTTTTCGCAAAACACCTTATATATTCAAAAGGTATTGTGGTCTAAACTAAAAATTTCGGATTTTCTTACCTTTTGACCTCTATTTTTTTTTTTCAAAAAGGTGGTTAACATAACTTTTTTTTATAAAGGCTGTCAACTGTGGAAAATATCGTCTAATTTCGGTATGACCAGAATAGGTTGTGAGCTAATTACTCCTTAACGGTTGCAGATTACACATAGGGTGTAATAGGTCAAATTAAAGAGAAGATTCGACAGCTCACAGATTTTGTAAAAAACAAGTTATGTTAACCACCTTTCAAAGAAGAAACCGGCCAAGTGCGAGTCGGTCTTGCGCACGAAAATTTAACACTATGTACTTTTTATTTATTTTTTCCAGGGAAGCGGGGTATCGTGCGAATACAGTGTACGTGTTTAAGTATTTCAATGACAGTTTGACCTATAGTCGGGGGGGGGGGGCAAGAGGACGTTGTGGCTATTTTGTGTCAGTTCAACATTCTGACATTTCATAATTTTGAAAAGAAGTTCTCGGATTTGAATTCGCGATATTGTGAAAAATAAATAATTAAACGTGATTTTTACGTAATAGTAGTGTGAAATTAGTGCGAAATATTCTTTTGTGACTATATTTTGTGTAATAGAGACTTCGGAGTCTTAAGTTATCATAATGAAGTGCGCTGTTCTGTGCTGCAGGGACGAACACAGTTATTGTCGGGGGAAAGCATTCATCAAGTAACTTTAATAGTTTTACTAAATATTTATAGTGTATTAAACAAAATAAAAGTGAAATATTTATAAAAATAAACAGCCATGGCAAAAAATTCAACATTTTACCAATGCCGGTTTGTTTGTTTACAATTGAATTGTCATTGGTGCCTAAATTATTCCAGTCATACAAAGGCAACGCCAAGAAATATTATCTGGAAATAAGCGGAAACTAAAAATTTGTTTATTTTACATAGGAATTTGGATTATAAAAAATGCTCCCCTTCAAAATTTCACGGTTTCACTACTGCCATGACGGAACGAATACAAACAGAGCACACTAATACATTTCGCCGAGTGGCTTACGTTTTCATCCGATATGCCGTTTCCTTAATAGTTATTTATTCAATGATTTTTTCAAATGAGTGTAGGCGTCATGTGAAAAATAATGCTGTCATTTGAAAAAATAATAATAATGCTGTCATTTGAAGAAAAAAATGCCTACTTATGATATTAATAATGTAATGTTCTTGTATGGGGCCCCCTTTAATCTATAATTTTATTTTATTTTTATTATTTGTTGTTATATCGCCAATAGAAAAACACAGTCTGTGAAAATTACCACTGTCTACCTATTACGGTTCTTGAGATACAACCTGGTGACGGACGGACAGCGAAGTCTTAGTAATAGGGTTTCCGTTGTTACCCTTTGGATACGGAACCCTAAAAAAGGGAAGAAAATCCCCCCCCCCCCCCTGCCATACAATTTTTTTTTTGTCTAGGTGAATACTATCACCTCCCGCTCTATGGACCACCATGGAGGAAACACCTTGTATACGGTAGAAAAGTTAAAAAAACGGTAACTTTATAGCTGAAATATGGTAAGAGTAGCAACATTTTCTGACAGCATACATATCCTTGAATCGTTTCGTGTCAGTTAATTCATGTCACAATTTCTTCTGCTAGATATGACAATTAAAAAATTCAATTCTTCTCCAACGACGAGGCAATCTATAAACTTCGTAAAAAATTTTATCGTCTGATTTTTTGTATATAATATAATATGAATATAATAATATAATATGAATATAATAAGAATTCGGCAATTACATTTTTAAAGTGTCCCCAGTTGGCAAAAGGAGTGGGTAAAAAAAGTTGAAACTGTAAAAAAATTCGGTTAAATCAGGTCATTATTTACCACTTAAAATTAGTTTTGATTTCTTTCTGTAATAACATACAGGGTGTCCTTGTAAGTGGTGTTACACCCGAAGAAAGGTTTACTTTTCCGATACGAAGAGTAATAGGTCGTTTTAAATCTAAGCTCTTGTGCTTCTTAAATCGAAAATGAAAATTTGGTATTTATGACGTATTTTTTGATAAAAATAGTAGTTAAATAAACAAAAACGAGCTAAAATTTCGGAAATTTTAATTTTTTTGAACCATAACTTTAAAGCGGAGGGGAGGAGGGGGAAAAGTTTATAAACTATTGGGAAGGCCCAACGATTGTTAATTTCACAAATTTTAAATTATCATCATATGTTGCCACGTTCAGAAGTCACAGGGTGATCTCTAAAAACATATCCACATATCTTTAAGTCTCATTATCTTGGGAACCGTTAGGACTCCCTCCCCCATACAATTTTGCGTTTGTCTAAGCATGATCTATCCATATTCGTCAGGTGCAACACCACTAAGGGGACACTCTGTACATATTTAAGACAAATTTAGCAGCTATAAGCCAGGTAAGATATCAGATTATATTGTTCGACAAACCCAAAAGTGCGAGCACCTGACCTACCCAGATTTCGTAATTCGGATTTGCTGAGCCCGATTCTGGGGCAAGATGTTGGAGTATCACTTTCGATACGAAGTGCTATCGACTGTCGCATCGAAAATTTTCATTGGCAGTATGTTGTAATATTTTCGTTCGACAAGCGTTTTCGAATATGTAAATGACATTTTCGGAAATCTTGACAGTCTTAAGTGACAGCATAAATTAAAAATTAATTAAACAAATTGAATAAAATGGATATATTTTCAAGTGCTTTGGCTTTATTTTGCGAGGACAACGGAGGAGAGCATGAAGTAATTATAAATTACTGAGACGAGCGACGTTTCTTGCGGCTTCGATATTACATTTTGGAAATTCCAAGCAAAAAGTAATATACCTCAATATGTTTTAACTGACGTGATTAATGTTGAATCGTTTAGATTTCTGGAATCCTTTCGTGTGTCAAAGGAAGCATTTATGTATATCCTAAGTGAAATATCACCCTACATTGAGGATAAAGCGAAATTGCAAGTTCCTCTTGCAACAAGATTGGCTGCGACTTTAAATTTTTATGCCACTGGTTCATACCAGCGAACCATTGGCGATGTTATGTTGCACTCAATGGATCAATCTGTTATTTCCAGAACTATATCGAAAATTACCAAAATCTTAGAAATGACTTTATGCGCTAAATGGAGAAAATATTCCAATGATGATGAAATATCGGAGGTGAAAAATGATTTTTATAAAAAGACACGTTTTCCAGGAGTTATTGGTTGCGTTGACGGAACGCATATTGATATGATTGCTCCAATTGAAAATGAGCTTCGTTTTGTTGACAGGAGAGGAAAGCATTCTTTGAATGTTCAATTGGTGAGCTTTATAATATGTACATTGTATGTAACTATTGAACTAATTCGTTCTAGGTGTGCACTTATAACTTGAAAATAATGTCTGTAAATGCCCGTTATCCGGGGTCAACACATGACGCCGGTATTTGGTCAATGTCAGCGGATAGACGGAAGTTGCAATCGGATTTCAACAATGGAAGAAGAAACACGTGGCTTTTGGGAGACTCAGGTTACCCCTTAGAACCTTAGTTAAAAGCCCCTATAAAAAATGCGACAACTGCTCAAGAGAGGCAATTCAACCATATCCATGCTAAAGCCAGGAATCCGATAGAGGGGTGTAATGGAATGTTAAAAGGTACATTCCGGTGTTTACTTGGCGAAAGAAAACTTCGTTACCAGCCATCAAAAGTCATCAAAATTGTAAATGTGTGTTGTGCTCTTTTAAATATTTGTTTATTTTATAAGTTAGAATTAATTGAGGCGGACGATATAAACGTTGGGAATAACGAACACTTAGTGTATTCAGAAGAGAATTGGGATTCGGAAGATGACGATGATGAAAATGCAGTTTTAATTCGTCAAAATATAATGAGTTCTCTGTTATAATTTAATAACACTGTAAAACTTAAATATAAATAAAATAAAATAGTTCACTGTTTGTACTCTATATACATACACATTATTCAAAGTAAGCTGTTTCAGTCTCTTTTTTCATTCTCAACTTTTCTTCTTCTATTTTTAATCTCTTAGCATTTGTTTCACTAATTTTTCTATGGTGATCAGTCTCTTTTGGTTTATTTCGTTAGACTCTTCTAATAATTTCAAGACATTAGCCTGAAATATTGCACTCTCCCGTCTTTGTTCCTGCAGCTCTTTGAGAACTCGTGACTGAGTTGTTGGCCTGCACCGCTTTCTCGTGAAGACTGCATTCGGTTTTGTTGTTGAAGGTAATGGCTCCACAGTGATATCGCAGCTATTATCGCCAACATTATCGCTACGATGATCACTTGTGGTGGTTTCTTCAGCTCCAAAATCGTTTCCTGGAAGGCCAGCCACCGCAGTGACCATACCCGTCAAAGCAATGACCCGCTCCTCAAATGTACTAAACGCCACCACTTTCCCCAGATTTCCTGTTTTGTTGCGCTCCAATTTGTCGGTCCGCATTTTTTTTTTATTTTATTTCTTAAGTCGGCCTACACCTGCGAATAATTAAGAACATGTAAGGTAATGAAAAATTCTATAAAAAATTAACACCTTTTTCCATCCATCTTCTTCTCTTGATGGGGGCCCCTCTGCATTTAACTTGTCTTTTAAAACTGTCCATAAATCAGCCAAGGATTGACGGGAAGAAGCCTTCACAAACGCGCCAGTAATCATTTGGAGATGGTGTTATGTGATCGTGGTCCACTCATATTATATAGGGGCTAGGGTTAAGAACTTTAAGTCCTGTCAGCTGACCAAAGTGAGCTTCTCACCACGTGGCAGTTGTCGGCAGGCTGGCATTCTTGCAAGCTAGCTTTGCGGAGATACGGGGGGGGGGGGGGTTCAAAAAATGAAACCTGCCTCCTGCCACAGCTTCACAACAAAAGAAAATCTCATGCCAAGTTCTATATAATTATGGATGAGGAACGGATGAGGATTGGGTGTCGGAGACTAGAATGAAAGGAATAGTCAGCAGTGAATCAACCCTGTGGTCAGGATGACATACTGGTGGTGATCTCCAGTATTGGCCGCGTCCCATCCATCCCGTGGGTATTTTAGGCCACGATGTTTACATATCCCCCGTTCTTCTGTTAAATCACCCGACTGGTGAAGGGAAGGAAGGCCTCGAGAGAGAGCGGGGACAAAATGATTATTGCCTCATGGCGCAACACTGATTCATATACGATAACATTTATTTGTTCCGAGCGGCTTAACTTCTTACTTCTCCTAGTTACAAACGTAAACGTACCTCACATCTAAGAGTCTATTTTTGAACACTCGTCACAATTTGTAAAGGGGGTCTTCTTATCGAACATCCTCATTTCTACCGCAACCAAAAAAAGGTGCCGGAAAAAATAACCGAACTATCCTTGCTGTTAATTGATATGAAAATTATACTTCTGCGCATTTAGAGAATTGATTCCTTATGGATAGATACTATTGGTATAATTATTAGTATTACGTATTACATGAGATCAAAACAAACTGACAAACAAAGCGGCAAAAGCTGGTCGAGATAAAAGAAAGAGGAAAAAAAAGGGATCCTTTCAATCTATTTAGTCTCAATATCTAACATTAAGTACGTTCTGCAACACAAAAAAAACGTAATACCAAGGCTATGCGTTCCCGACACTCCCGGTGTCCAACTTGAAAACGTCGGTAAATGCCAATAGTTCAAGGACATAAGGTCTTTACAAAGATTGTGTGGTGATACACACGTGTGCCCATGAAACACTATATATATATATATATAATATAGAAAAATCAAAAAGTATTTTCAGTTAAACAATAATTTCATGAAATGACCAAAGAAACAATTTTTTTTTTTTTTTTTTTTTTTTTTTTTTTTTTTTTTTTTTTTTTACTCACGATTTCGTCGGATCCATCGTAGAGGCGCCTCTGGAGTGCAAATTATACTTAAGCATGTGTACTTGTGTGAGATGGCGCCAAGGCCTCCACCTATATGACCATTAGGTAGATGCTTAACGCATTTAATTGATGTGGTGTATGTGTTGATTCCCTAGCTACTACTATTTGACTACCCTGTGCCCGAAGTATCCCCAGTATATAGGTCCCCCTTTTTTTTCCTTTGGATACCGCGAATTAAAAGGTATATTAATATGATTAATCTACTTTACAGACTCGATCTCTAGTTTCCGGCGGTAAAATTTCAAGGACCTGCTTATCACTCTACAATCGGATTACAACAACCGATATCTATAAGATTCGGAATTAGAAGCGTGATTACAAAAGGGAAATTATAAATTGTGTGTTCACAGTGTCCACGTATCTTCTTACATTAACTAATAATAGAAAAATCTATAGCCTGTCACTTCATTTAGCTTGGAGTACTTAATTAAGATAATATTACGCACATCTTTTTATCTTTATCTCTATATACGAGTTCAATTAGGAAAACTATAAAATTATGTGTCCATAGTATCCACGGATCTTCTTACGTTAACTAATAATAATTATGGGTACAAAAAGGTACAGTCAATCTGGGTCGTTTTCTTTTCTTTTTCTTTGTTTCTCCAGATGCCGTGCCGTTATACAACGGTGACTTGCCTAGCGCCCTGGCGGTTTGTCTGCTGTTATTCTTCCCTTTTTCCCGCCTATTTTATTTTTTCCTGCTATTACAGGAACAGCCTGGATGTCGGATTTGGACTTTAGTGCCTGTATTATTGCAAGTTATAACAAAAGTATTACCGTAATATGACTGGTGGGTATTCCGCCTTATGTAGGTAGCTCCGATTACACATGGAGTTACGATCTCCGTGCTTCGATTTCTGGCGAGTTTCTCCCTTTTTCTTTCTTTTCCTTTAACAGAGGTGATGGAAGTCCGCGCTGTTACACTTTACTCTATATGTGATTTGTGACTTAAACTTAAACTTGGATTAGTTACTGGCACATGTCGTGCCTGGGCGTACTCTTCTCGATTACAAAATGACGGTCGGCCTCACTTTGCATTCCCGCTTCCCTTCTCTTCGGACAATTCATTCATATGTGACGTTTTATTCTATCGGGTGGTACCACTGGCTTCTATTCTTTGAAGCAAGACCAACTTCATTTGATTGACAGAAACGGAATGGAATAGATTTAAACAAAAAAAAACTCCCCACCGTTAATATATCATGATGATATTCAGGCTGTCACACGTCGAATCACTATATGACGTTTCTGAAGTTCCTTTAATATCGACGACCATAACAATGGTTCTCCATAAAACTCAACATGATATTGAACTGCTGTGCAGTCGTCACTTTTTTGTTTTGTTTATCCCTAAAAGTGAGGTTATTATATATAAATATGTTTTGTAATTATTTTTTATTGAATAATTCATACACACGAAAGGTCTTTTTATATCTAGCAACTATTTTGTTCAAATTGCTTTTTTTTAGAAATATCAATTTTTATAATAATACTTACATTTTTTAGTTTGTGACCGAACTTCGTTTGCCAAAATGCACAGTGATGATTTATCAAAAATTCGACAGTCGATTTATGACAAAACTTACTGCCGTGTCGAAATTTTCGACAAATCATCGAATATCAAAAGTTTCGACAGATACAACATCTTGCCCCTGGTCTTAGTTTTTCCCTACACGCCATAGTTTTTTGTTTATTATGTAATATGAATTTAGCGATTTCGGAGTTCTTGTTGTCTCATTTAACGGATAAAATTTGTATGGAAATTTAGCGGTTAGATTTATATAGTTGCTAAGTATTTAGCCAAGCTGCTGTGGAAAGTGGTATTGAGTTTTATCAGCTAAAAGTTTGCTTGGTTTTGACAAGTAGGTGGCAGTAATTTCCACAATCATATGGTTAAGCTTCAGATTTATCCGCTCAATACGTTTTCTCCACGCTAAAATTTTGGCGTTTGAAGTTGAATAAAGTTGAAGACAACAGTGGCAGTGTATTTTTTTTTCTACTAATAAAAATCCGTCATCATTTAAACAATTCTTTTGAAAAGAAATTAAAAAAGTAAGTATAAAATAATTATTCTTACTATTTGGAGATTGGGTAATTGCAATAGCAATCCAAAAGAACACGAAATAAAATAACAAATGCACGACAGCTGATTATCTAAAGCAGCCACATATAGTTAAAAACAATGCACAATTGTAGCCGTAAAAAAGGTCCCTGTTCGATTGCTGCTAAATATTTAACCGCTAAATGAACACAATACCGCTTTAAATCGGATAACTCTAGACCACTAGCCACTCTAGAGAGCTGAAAGTTTATACGGTCTTTTTGAAAAATTGCATTTTTTAGTTCGAAAATGGGATAAATTGGGTAACTCTTTCGTAGGGTTGCCGTATACAAAAATTTCGTTTTTCTCTATTTATTTGTATACTATCTGAGAACTCATCGACATAGGGAGCTGATATTTAGAATAGAATACTCTTTATGTCGGTAAAGTATACAAGATTGAAATCTCATTGAGTACAACTATTGTAGTGGAGCTAGAATCATGTACATCGAAATTCAAAGAGTAAAGAAAAAATAAAAAAATAAATCACTAAAAATAAGCATCATTAAGTAGGAGTTACAATTCAAGTATAACATTAATTAATTGCCTACATGGCATTTAATAAAAATTGTAAATAAGATTTAAAAAATGAACTTAATCGGGCAACTCCATCTTGGTGTCGCCATACAAAACCTTGGGTTTTCACTTTATTTAACTTTTATTTTCACCTACAGTATCATATCATTAATCTTACAAGATCAATTAAAACTTTTCTCTTGTTGTTCTTAGATAAAAAAACTCAAAACTAGGCCGATAAAACGTAACAGTTGCGTTTTTCTTCAAAATCTGAAATAAATATAACTATTTTCTGAGTAAAATTCTTAGTTTATCCTATTTCTCTGGATTTTATTAATCATTGCAACAAAAATCTTCTTTTAAAGTGGAATAAATTGAGTTTTTCGGTTTACATTTTTCTGTTCTTGTTTTTGATGCGAAAGTGCCTTTATACACTTACTTTCAGCAGTCCAGCAAACGACTCGCGAGCTTAGATACTTTTTCTAGTGGATGATTCATTGTTTCAATTGGGAGAAGTGTGGGTGCAGAGTTGAAACGGAAATTTTTATACGGTAATACAAAGAAGGCATTGCCCGATTCAGCTCATTTTCGTAACAATTTTTACTATTGCTACGAAAACACCATATACGAAATTTCAGCTCTATACGTCCGACGGACAGACGGACGGACGCACAGACGGACGGACGCACAGACGGACGGACGCACAGACAAATGGACGCACAGACGGACGGACGGATGGACAGACGGATAGATGGATGGACAGACAGACAGACGGACGGACAGACGAACGGACGGACGGACAGACGAACGGACAGACGGACAGACGGATATGCAAAAATCGAAATTACTTTTAATATTATGCTTGGGTGTCCAATCCACATTGCTCTACCATCATTTCTGTGCGTTACAAACGAAATGACAAGCTTAGTATACCCTAATGATTTCAACAAAGCAACTAGAATATACAAAATATACAAAAGTAATATTTCAATTTATATTCCCGGACGGGAATCGAACCCACACTTGTTAGAATCGGTCAAAGATTGGAATAATGAATTTACAATTTATTTGTGCGCTTTCATCATTACTGGTTAATAGCCAGCTAAAAGCAACGTGATTGAATAGGCTAGTTACAATTACAAATTAAGAAATACAAGCAGCAAATCATCTGTCTCGTTAGCTCAGTGTTAAGAGCAATCGCCTGGAAAGCGGAAGGTCCCGGCTTCAAACCCCAGACAAAGCGGGTATTTTTTCCTCTTGCATTTATGATTTCATTTAGAATCGTTAAAAATAAAAATTCTTAAAATTCTACTTTTCTCTATCTTTGACCGATTCTAACAAGTGTTGGTTTTATTCTCGTCCGGGAAAAAATAAATAAAAATTGTATTTACAATTTATTTGTACGCTTTCATCGTTACTGGTTAATGCTAGGTGAAAGTAACATGGCCTAATAGGCTAGTTACAAACTTAGAAATACAAGAAGGAAAATTATCTGTCTCGTTAACTCAGTGGTAAGAGCAGTCGCCCGGAAAGCGGAAGGTGGGCTGGCTTCATACCCTGGATGAGACGGTTGTTTTTTCTTCTTATATTTATGATTTGATTTATAATAGTTAAAAAAATAAGTTCTTATAATTCTTCTTTTCTCTAATATTTCAAAACAAATTCATTTTTACTGATAACAATTTCAAATAAACTCCTTCCTTACCCGGGGCAGCGACAACGTACAGTGGATTTGAGGCGGCCGTATAAAAATATGAACCAAAGGCTTCGTTTTAAAACGAGCTGATGGACACCTGATAGAAAGCTCTTCAGGGTTTTGTTGCTAGCAACTTGGCTTCATTTTTTCAGTAGCATTTGTAGCGAAGAAATTATTTGGGCCAGCTTGTGGCTATGCTCTTCATGTTACTGTTTTTACGTTAGGTTAATTTATTCAATTTAGACATACTGTACGTACAAAGCTATAAAATTAGGTTCATTAAAAACATAAATTTTAATTTCAAAGTCTGTGCGTTTTCATCGATTCTGCTTAATGCCAGCTGAAAAGGTTAGAAAATTACAAAATATAAGACGGAGAGACATCTGCTTCATTTGCTTCATTAATTCCTGTAAGAACAGTCGGACAAAGAGCGGAAGGTACTGCCATCAACAACCGGACGAAGCAGTTACTTTGAATACCCTAGATGATGAAATCCTTAAGTATTATGAAGATACCATTCATTTGTAACGCATAGAATCTGGTAGAGCAAAATGGATTGCACATTCGCGAATAATGTTAAGTGTTATTTTGATTTTTGCATGTCTGTCCGTCTGCACGATAACTCAAGAACGCATTTACTTAAACTGCTGAAACTTTCTACATTGGCCTTTTAAAGGTCTAGGTGTAAGTTCAAAAATAGGATGAATCAGGTAAGGTGTTTGTAAGGCTGCCTTCAAAATTACACTCACTATATTTGGACTCCTCCAAAATTACACTCACTATATTTAGACATTGATTGAAAATAAGTTGACGTCAAGTGCTACAGCCGAAGATCTTAAAAATATTTGTATATAATTTGTAAAATGGCCTAAATCGGGCAACGCCTACGTGAAGTTGTCATACAATAATTAAAAAAAATTTATATATTGGGAGAACGGTCAGTCCAACCCACAAATTTTTTAATTCACTGAAAAGTTCTTCAGAATGCCAAAACCTATGATATTGGTTATAACCCTTTTTACTGTCCGATGAACCTTTCTAAAAATAAATGAGAAATCAATTTTAACGAGTTAAATTGCCCAGAAGTGATGCATATACATATGCAGCAATTCCATACGAAAACATTCAAAATTATCAACTTTCAGACCCGAACCCCCTCCGGATTCGATAATCTTTTAAAATTAATTAAGTATTAAAAAATACTCAACTAATATTTTTTTGTTTAGCCTGACGACCTGAGGTCTTGGATATAGAGTGACTCAAGATTTATGGTTTTCACTGTGGTCTTGTTTTTTAATATGCTGATTACTTGAGACCGGGTTACTCGATTCATTCGTGCGATATGTAAAATTAGGAAAATACATTTATTTTTTTATTAGCGTCTCTCCAAAATATCATATAAAAATGTTTGAGTTTACTCCAAAAACATGATTTCTTTTATTGTTTTATTTATTTTTAGATATCTTAATGAAGTTTTCGGAAAATTCGCAGATCATAATGCACTCGGTTCACTTTAAGTTAACCTTGAAATGCTTTAAATATTTTGTTTTTTCTTTAGCAATAAGATGATGTGGAATTAATTTGCAAACTTTCTCGCAAGGGACATTAATGAATTGGGCCTCCATTTTTATAATAATAACAAAATAAAATTTACGGAATTCGGTCAAAATATTTGTTTTTTACTTTACTTTTGAAAAAGTATATTTTCCAATATTTAACAAAAAAAAACATTTTAAGAAAGTGTAGAACATGGGAAAGTAATGAATTTTTCCACTTTCTCATATAAAAATTGCTATATACAGTGCAGTCATGATACAAAGATAAGAAGGTATGGCCGATTCGAGAGGAATTTTTTGGGTTACTACGTCATGCGGACACAAATGTCATTGCCAATGACAAAAGTAATTTTCAAATTGTCAAATTTCCAAGTAAAGAAGACAAACTCTTGTAATCATGTAATCGAAAATGGGTGTTTCTTCAACAGAAATATTGTGGACAGCGTATAAAACCGAAGGAATATGAAAGGGAGTTTATAGAGAATATATTTAGACAATATTTCAGGAAATTGAATTGGACAATCGGTACTGGAACTGAACTTACTCTTTTCAGTATAGATATTTTCGGAGAATGTGCTGGAGGAATATCAGGTGGAATAACAATATCTCTAGATGTCGTAACGACAAGAAATATGTCAGCTGATCATGCAACAGGAAGCAAAATAAGTACGTCTCATGTAGTTAAAACGATAATTCGAGGAAAAGGCGTGAGAGGATTTCATTTTAAATTGGAAACTCATCTATAAATAATTAATATATTCAAAATAATAAATCTTACAACGCTTTATATACGATAGCAATTTCATTTTGTTTTACAATACTGAAGGGTATTCAACGGTTGTCATGTATGTTTCCTTTCCATCTTTATAAATGAAGTGAACATTTTTTTCCATTTGGCACAATTAATTTTATAGTATCATTGGACATGGTACCCATTCCTTCGTCACGCAGTTGTTATCCAAGGCCGTACTTATCACTATAATCAACCCATTTGGATATCCAGAAAACAGGCATTGCTGCTGGATCTGTGTTCTTTCTCATCTCGTAGATTGCCGGCAAGTTGAACAGCATTAGTGTCTATAGTTGCTCATATAAATTAATTTCATCTCACCTGTACACTTAATTATTCCTGAGTCCAGTTTTGTATCGTTCACTGCCATCACATTTATTTTAATTAAAGTTGTTCTACTGCTGCCCTTGCTCTCATGATTCTCCAAAAGATCAGAACATTATGCCATTGTCAACTCAAAATTAAGAAGTTTTTCGGGATTAGACTGCGACATTACAATTATTATTTCAACTTGACACAACGACAGATTTCACTGAATGGCAATAGTCGCCACATGACGTAAGCATGCAATTGACAGAAAAGTCGGCCATACCTTGTTAATATTTGTATCATGCAGTGCAGTCATACACGCATAGATGAGGCACACTGCGGTACGTACGGAACGTATGTATGAACTATGAATGAATTACGAAAAATCTGTAGAGATTCTTTAGGAGCTGCCACAGAAAAGCTTCAAGTTCTGATTCTCTCAGTTCATACTTTCGCAACATTTGCAGCTGGCCAGATAATTCAATTATAAAAGTTGGCCACTCAAACTTTAAAAAGTATGTCCGGGCTTGGATCTACGGGCTACGATCTGGGCTTCATATCTACTTGTACGTTGTCGCTGCTCGGGGGTTACACATGCAAGAACAGCTTGCATGCTAGAACAGCTTGCATGCAAGCTGCACTGCCATACTTCTTGCACGTGTAACCTCTACTGCCATGCTGGCAGCTCAGCTTTCAACGAACTTGCATGATGAAAAACCATGGCAGCTGAGGTGATAGTAATTTGACATTAAACAGTTTACAAGATGGACAATAAGACAACAACCGAACTGCCTTCTGCTGTCAAGTTAAAAATCACGTTGGAAGGGAGGCTTGCATGCAAGCTGTACTATCTCGTGTATTCCCGAGCCTGCTTCCCGAGAACAGTAGTAAGGCGCTTGCAACTGTAAGCATGCCTATGAGGCAAAGGCATGGGTATGGAGAAAGGCAGCGGTGCATGCCTCCGAAGAAGCGCTTCAGTAGACTAATCTTCAATAGAACTTCCAAGTGACGGCTATAGAAGCTCTTGAGTTACTTACTAATTTTTCTGGATAGAGTTCCAGATTATACCTCGAAAGCGCTTAAATTGAACTTGTTTCAAAATCGTTGTTTTCTCGTCCCGTCGCTTAATACTCATTCAAGTTCTCAAAGGTTTTATTTAAGAAGTGCTTGATATTTTAATTTCATGGTTTTGAACATGGTATTTCAATAAATATGTAGCTATAAATTGCCTCAATTTTTTATATTTTAGTAATATTCCATGCTCAATTTGTCTTAATTATGCTGAAAAATTCAATTTTTTGTGTAAAATTTAAGACAATATTTTTATGTTTAATTTTCCCACGATTTTGTTCTAGGAGACGCGATTCCCTTTTCCCTTTTACAATTTTTTGAGTATGAAAATTCCCCCCATGTAGGAACATTCCCCCAATCTCCCAACACTGCTTAGAAGCACAATACTTCAAGAACGATTCTTACATATGTCACTGCTCAGCATAGAGAAGGCCATTGTTAAAAAAAAAAGGATAAAGTGTTGAGCCGATTGGTAAAAGAAAACAGAAAACTAAAGCTTATTTAATTAGTTTTTGGCGATTTCTGTTGACAACATTATAGCACCATCAAGTAAGTAATAAAATAATAGTAGTATTTCCTTCCAGTAGCATGATTATAACGATATAACGCAAACATTTTCAACAAAACTAAAGCCGCAATTGAAAAGCAATTCCTGGTTATGCATAACAAGTAGATTTCAATAGAGATCCCCTTATGATCAATGGATTTTACCAAATACTTAGATAAATTATGTTTTAGCCAATATCTTCAGGATCGAAATCATATACCTACTTCGAAAAGTTGCTTTAATGTGGAACCTCGCAGCTGCCAGGAAAAGTAGTTCGATATATGTATGCAAAATTCGTTACAAATAAACTTCATTTTAGAATTTTTTAATTTATATTTTCATATTGTGTAGAACGAAACAGGCACTATTAAATATTGTATCTTTCAATAACAACAATAACACAAAATAAGAAAAAATAAAAATTCTTTCTGAAAATAACAAACCTATATATGTATGTATGTATATTAAAAAAGGAAAACGTGAGTTCAAACATGTGCTTTGAATACTACATAGTATGTATGTATAGTACAAAGGTACTTTTCAAAATCAAAATATTGATTAATATTAGTTTGGACGAGTAAACGGTCTCTTTTCATTAGATACTTTTCCAAATCCCATATTTTCAATAGCATGTTGTCAAAACCATCACCTTCCTTAGAAGTCTCTACTGCGCTACGTAGAATATCCAATGCCTGTTGGATTTCTTCAGTGCTTGGCTTTTTTACCTCAATACAATCCGCAGGATCCAGTTCTTCTTCATCACTAGATTCATCTCCATCATTTACCAAGCTTACTATTTCGGAATCAGTAGGGTGCTGATATGTTGCTATATCGACATCTATATTAATAAAATCGGAGTAATTCATTTCAGAACTAGTAATTGGATTGATTTCATTCCATATATTGTACTAGTGTGCAATTTCTTCTTCGTTCGAAGAAGTCTCTGATTGAAGCCCCAATCGCAATTCTGCCAATGGCGTATTATCTTCATCTGTCCATTCTGAAGCTATAGAAAAGCCAGCTTTTCGGAAGCAGTTAGCCAAATGCTTGCAATTGACATCCACAGACCATGCAGCAGAAATCTCTCTTACCCAATCTAATAACGTTATTGTGCTTTTTGCCTGTTTTTCCATTACATTTTTAATTAAAATTGTCAACAACAAAGAAATCAAGTAAACATTCCTAATTTTGATAAACTTACAGTTCATTCTAACATCAGTTACAAACAGCAAACTTTGAAACAAAAATATGCAGCAAAACAAGATTACGAACTGCAGGCAGATTAAATTCGCTAAAATTTAGAACACCATAATTAAACGATATCTTTAATTTGGTAAACTTACTTTACTTCTGGAATGAATCGTACACTCCGTGAGCACGTTTCGATAATAATGATTTCTTAAAATTACAATTTATCACAAAAAAAAAAAACTCCAAACTGTATGCATCAATTTCGCAATCACACGGTTAAAGATTGTAACGTAAGTGGAACCGTAAAACAAAAAAGCCTAAAAAAATTCTATGTAAAAACGATGTACTATAGAGCAAACAACGGCTGACTTCTACACAATAAGAAAAACATCGCTGCATTGAAACAATAGAAAGCCTTCGGATGGACACTTGCAAGCGTATTGTACCGTTCGTTATACACATTTAACGCATCTAAATAGCATAGAATCAAAACCCTCGAGAATACTTCCCAAGCCATGAAACAGTGATCTATATGTGTACGTTCGGAGTCCGTTTTCTAAAATGTTCTATATTGATGCTTATGGAAAAGCGCCAAAAATTGACTTTATATATGCCATAGAGCCTAAACTACTATCCATACAGGAAAATAGTATTCCAGTAATTTAAAGCTAGGTTCCTTACCTTCCCAAAGCCTACACTTCCTATATACCTTACTTAACAAAATAATAAAATAGTTTTGATTACAAAGTAACCTTACCATTTTACGCTCAATACCTCTCAGATGAGTAATAAATTCATGTGTGTATGTGGAGCCGGAGTCCGAATCTGTAGGCAGCTACATTCGATATCATCAGCCCACGGCATGTCATGACGGCACAGCGACATTACAATGATTACTCAGCTGAGAATTTTTGTTTGAGGAATCGTTGTCATTTGGTAAGATAATTTTTTTTAAATAATTTTGTTAGGAAAGGTATGAAAATTTTATTACGGTTCGGAAGATAAGAAAGCAAGCTTAAGAATAACAGAACGCCATTTTTCTGTATGAATAGTAGTTTAGGCCGGAGAAGCTATTCAAATCAAACTTTTGTCACTCTTACATAAGAACACTGCAAATATTTGCAAATGTAAGGACTACGTTGGACCTCGCATGGGGTAGGGACGTGGTCTGTTTCATGGCTTGTGAAGTATTCTCGAGGGTTTTGATAGAATGCATAAGCAGCTCCGATAGCACAGAATATGTTTGCGAGCAAAACGGAGCGTAAAGGCTTAAACACAATTGCCGACGGCCACTGCTGATTCCTATGTAATACACACTCATAAAACGTCCCTACAGAAAATTGTACCTGTGTTTAAGGCATAAGTGGAAGAAATATCTTTAAAAATTTCAGCTATTGCTTTATTTTTTGAGAGAAGAAGGTACAGTTCGTTAAAAAGGAGTTCATTTTCGAACATCTTTCGATGTAGTGTTACCAGATTTTGGTTCGTTATAAGGAGAGTTCGTTGTAAATAATTCGTTATATGGAAATTATTTTTCACAAAAATCGTAAGTAAATGCTACTGCCAGGAGCAGTGTTCTCTATAGAGAAAAATTCGTTATAGCGGTGTTCGCTATAGAGAGGTTCCACTGTATTTGAAAATATAACTGTCGCAGTTCATGAGTGTTATGCAATAAGTATTTGCTCAATTTAATTGTTATTTTTTTAAGTACTACCTTTTATTTACTTAATTACAAATTACAAACTTATAATAAGCTAAAAAATTCTATACACACAAATGTATTTCTGTTACTAATTATCTATTCAATTTCATTGGAGTTACTTTTATATTTTTATTTTGGTATTTTGTCAATATGACTAAGAATCCAAGGTCTGAGCTTTTGAATGCTGGAAAAAACTGACGGATATACTGGATCACATTTTGTTAGCGTACGAAATGTTTTTCCATGTCTTACATTAATTTGGTAATAAATACCCCAAGATGTTATACCAAGAAGCAAAACATCTCCAGGTTTCTTGCTCCTCTGAATTACTAATGGACCACCAGAATCTCCTAAGCAAATTCCTTGCTTCTTATAAGAATGAATTGCGCAAATCATAGAATTTGTGAGTTTTAGATCAGATTTAGAATGAAACTCTTTTTCACATTCATTATGTGTCAATACATTTAAATCGGCCCTCATTAGAATATCAGATATAACGCCATCCTTACCTTCTCCCCAGCCTATAAGAACAGCAGTCTCTCCAGAATGATCACTTCCTGCTAAGCCGATAGTGTTTACAAAACTTCCCAATACGAATTTTTTTTCTACCCAAGCAATTGCGATGTCATTGTCAAACATATCAGACTTACGGCGACTATGATGGATGAGATATCTTTTAACTCTCCTTATCTGTACATGCGTTGATAAAATGTTCTTTAAATCAGAGCTTCCTGCATATATAATCAAATCTTTGGGATTAGCCTTTTCTATGCAATGAGCAGCAGTTAAAACGGCATTGTCCTTTATTATCACAGCTCCACAGCCATGTTTGAAATCTTTCGTTAATTGAAGTGATGCCATGTAAGGATATTGACCCTTCTTTCCATGAGGCGGAACAGCTGTTACTCCATTTGCAACACGAAATACACGTTGAGAAGATCCCTGTGCAAACCCTTCTAGGAATTCAGTTAATGTTATTAAAACTAATAAAGATCGAAACACGCGTAGCATTCTGAATTTACTAAAGAACTACAACTTGAATTTAAAAAAAAAATCTCTTTATATTCCATAAACGCGCTTTTTTTGTTTAATTATTTTCGAACCGTTCCAGATGTTTAAATATTTATATTAATACGTATACATATGTAAATTCATATCTAAATACATAAACGTTTGTTTTTTTAAGCCACCGGAGAGGTATCTTTTGAATGCTTTTGGAAACTCGAATTTTGTACCGGACTCTCTTATACTCCAATTTATTCAAGGTGGCGTATTGCCAGAGATACCGTTTGCTTTACGAAAACAACATGCAGTATTAAACCATTACCTTACAGCAATAAACAGTAATTTTGTCAGTAGTAGGTTCAATAATAATGTGTAAATATTATTATTTACATTACGGGGATTACCACTGAAATCTTACAAAACATAAAAAGTTAGCACAACTTTCCGTCAAATCTGTGCGTATTATCATGATAAAAATTGCATATAGTTTGAGAAAAAGCATCAACTTAGGTAATGACGTATCAAAAATAAAGATTTCGGGGCGTTATATGTATGTAATTAGCCTTAGAAAACTCTCAAATTCATAAAATTTACAAAGTTTGGTACATAATAACCTAATAATGTCACATCAAATAGATAAATTTGTACTTGAGTATGGAAGTACTTGGAGTGGAAGAAGAAGTGACGGAAACAAAACCAGTAAAAAAGTTTTGGTTACTAATATATTTTCGTTTGAAAGTTGCTATTTCAGAGACGAAAAACTACCAAAACTATGATATTATTGCAAAGAAAGTTCAGGTTGTAACAAAGATCCAACTTTTTTCTAATTGTTTAGTGTAATGATAAAGGAAATAAAGTCAATAATATTAACCACGATAGCGGCAAAAATTTCTTGTTTTTATATATTTTGCATAGAATTTGGCGTTTTTAATTCATTTCATCACCATCAGATGGAATAATGTGCTTTTGGCTTTTGCTTTTGCCATTTTCTGCATTAGGTGGTAGATGTGTGTAGATTTCGCAAAATACTTTAAGTTTTATCATTGGTAATTTCTTATTTTTGCTTAGTAAACGAGACATTTTTGTTTTTTTTTTCAATTCTTTTTTAGTAGTCTATTTTTTTTATAATTCTGAATAACTATTATTTATCATGGGGCGTGTTGGTGAACTTCGTTCCAATAGTAATGGAATAAAGAAGAAAAAACTGAATATTGCTAAGTATGTAAATTTGTGTATATGAAAAGGAAATAATCCTACAAGACCGTTACACATAAAATCGACATTTTGTATAAATTTTGAAGAAATTTCACAGGAAAGTTGGCTATATATTGTAAATAGTAATTTTTTGTTGTGGTCCATTTATGACCGAGATACGGTCTTTTGAAATTTGAAAAATGTGGCAAATTTTGCTTAGTAGATATTAGTTTAAAAATTTATATCTCAGAATGTACTCATCGCATGTCCATGAAATGAACCATATTTATTTTGGGAGCCTTCGATGTAAGTTTCCGAGAAAATTAATCAAGGTTTAATCTGAAAATTTGCTTTCAAGGATAATGAATATTTCCGTTATCTTTGAATATCTCATTTTATTGTACTTTAATACCTAATGGGTTTTAGTGAAGCTGTAGATAGAAAAAATAGAACTTCTTAAAGTTTGGATGGAGTTTTTTTTTAAATATATGTACATATGTAATTTAGGAAACTGTGAACGAAAATTAATGCAGTGTGGTTAGTTGTCAGATTATATACAGTGCGTTCGGTAAATAAATAGGATGAAGTTGGACGTATTCCTTGGAGTGTCCAGATAACACTTTTCTTGAGACTCAGCTCCCTAAATTTACTGCTTCTTTCTCAAATTTAAGGTATCGGATCAAACTTGACACTTGGTTCCAAAAAGGAGCCTACATTCTTTATAACGATAACTAACATGGTACCTCTATGTTACAAGTGAAACGGTTTTTTCAGTTTGATATATATATATATATATATATGTATGTATATAGGAACATTAGGGTGGGCAAAAATGTATGGATTTGCAAAAGTGTGAAAATGTCTAAATGCTCATTTCAGTGATATTCATTAATATTTAGAGGGCGCTCAAATCGAAAATAGTGATTTTTTGGCTACTGTGAACTTTCAGGAGAACTGTTTCAACATTTTCTTTCATAACTGTTTAATTTGACAATATTATTCTTGATTCCTTTGTCCATATGAGACAACTTAGTTATAAACTGATTGCAGTGAAAGGTGTTTTAGAAAATTTACTTTTTCTATTTTTCATAAATTTTTTTAAAACGAAAATTCGGAACCGGAACTCCCATTTTTTGACTTCGCATCAATTTTTTTTTAAAAAAGAGTGGCACGCGGGTATACTTTTTCTACTATAACCAAATCTACAATTGATTTATCTTTCTAGCAACTATAACTTAAGAGGGTCATGCAGTGTATGAAATATCTCAAAATCCGATTTTCGAGGGTGAAGCATTTTTACAATTTACAAAGAATTTGTGCCGACCGATAAAAGTAGCCACATTGTACCAATGACATCTTTCTTTTGAAATTACTTTTTTTTATTTCTTTTTTATATAAGAGGGAATCTTCTGATCACCGGTTTCAGTAAAATAAAATTTACCCAAACAATAAATCGTGCCGACAAATTTGAAGGAAAAGTGTCTGACCAGCAGCACCGGAGCGCATACATTTCGTCCGTCCCTTGCCTGCTCATTATGCAAAACGTTTTATAAGCTCCAAAACAATTCTATGGAAAATCCGACAGCAAATCTAAAATCTCGGCATGCCAATGCAATCCTACTGCTGTGCTGGTGCCCGAAATGCTTTGGAGTACAATGCACAGGAATACCGCTTTGCAACACCGAGATAAAATCCAGTGCAAGTTAGGAGAAGTTCAGTGCAAGCCTAGTGTTGCACTTCTTCTATAAAAATTGTCCCATCGAACATTTTCCGTCCTGCACTACTAGAATAGTACAACACTGGTGTTGCACTGAAAATCCCGTCAAATACGACATCAGTGTTCCGATGTGTACTAGCTCACCTAAGTACTTTAATAATAGAATAAGTAAAAGGAAGAAGTCTGTCAAATAAATGTAATTGTTTATTTGTAAGCGAAGAGTCATTGAGTTAACTGGTTAGAGAATTTGGTTTTTAAGAAAGAAGTTGTAAAAAGAGTCGTTAAACTCTTTTAGATATATATGAAAGTTGCACGAGACGTTAATCTAATATTTCGCTTACTCCTTTGATACTCTTGCGGACTCCAGAAGGAATACCGCATGTGTCACACGAGATTGCATGACTGGATCATTGAATAACGATCTTGATATTATCCTTGCTTATTGCAAAGCGAATCACGTCGAATTCAATGCATCTAAGTCCCAAAGCTGTCCCTCCTCTTTAAAACAACATCACCACCTAATCACTCCCATTTCATTTGAAGGAACCTGAATTTCAGATACACCGTCACTTAGCATTCTTGGCATTAACATTTCCAGTAAATTAAGCTGGACAGACCACAACTTCACTGTTGACAAAAAAAACATTGAAATAGGTATCTTGGATTTCTGAAAAGGTATAAGAAATATTTCATCAAATCTAGCGATTCTCTACAAGTCCTATATCAGACCTAGAATGGAATACAATTCTCACATCTGGGCTGGGGCTTGCCGTATAGCCTTAGCTTCATTGGATATTGTCCAAAAGAGAACTTTTAAGCTCATTGCCCATGTTCTGATGAAATATCTATTCTGATCCCTTGTAGATTAATTCCTGCACGCAATACTCGCGCTGCAAGTCGCGCACATCCTCTCACCCTTCAAAATGCTTTCGGGTCGTATAGTAAAATTCCGTAATTCTTTCTTCTCCCGAACTGTGCGAATGTGGAACAGTCTACCATCTTCTGTTTTTCCTCGGGCTTAGAATCTGCGAGGATTCAAGAGTGACATAAATCGGCACCTCCGCCACTTACTTCATGTCCACTAATCCTTTCTCTATCTCCTTCCTACCATGCTGTGCTTGCATCATAGAGTATCCCCTAACCTAGGCTTAATAATATAAAAAATATATATGTATATATATCGACAATAAAAGAAAGAAGTTAATAAATTCCGCAATAAGAGATCATGAATACTCGTGTTTTCTTTCTTTCTGTGCGATAGTAAAATCGCTATTAAATACCTACCTACCTAATATGTGGGATCATCAAAGCTTACAGTTATGAGAGTCATACAATAAGTATTTGCTCAATTTAATTGTTATTTTTTAAGTAGTACCTTTTATTTACTTTATTACAAATTACATACACTTATAATAAGCTAAAAAATTCTATACACACAAATGTATTTCTGTTCAATTTCATTGGAGTTACTTTTATATTTTTATTTTTGTATTTTGTCAATATGACTAAGAATCCAAGGTCTGAGCTTTTGAATGCTGGAAAAAACTGACGGATATACTGGATCACATTTTGTCAGCGTACGAAATGTCTTTCCTTGTTTTACATTAGTTAGGTAATTAATACTCCAAGATGTTATACCAAGAAGCAAAACATCTCCAGGTTTGTTGCTCCTCTGAATTACTAATGGACCACCAGAATCTCCTAAACAAACTCCTTGTTTCTTACAAGAATTAATGGCGCAAATCATAGAATTAGTGATTTTTATATCAGCTCTAGAAATAAACTTCATTTCGCATTCATTATGTGTTAATACATTTAAATCGGCCCTCATTAGAATATCAGATATAACGCCATCATTACCTACTCCCCAGCCTAGAAGAGTACCAGTCTCTCCAGAATGATCACTCCCTGCTAAGCTGATAATGTTTACAAAACTTCCCAATATGAATTTTTTTTCTACCCAAGCAATTGCGATGTCATTGTCATACATATCAGACTTACGGCGACTATGATGGATGAGATGGCTTTTAACTCTCCTTATCTGTACATCCGTTGATAATATGTTCTTTAAATCAAGGCTTCCTGCATATATAATCAATTCTTTGGGATTAGCCTTTTCTATGCAATGAGCAGCAGTTAAAACGGCGTTGTCCTTTATTATCACAGCTCCACAGCCATGTTTAAAATTATTCGTTAATTGAAGTGATGCCATGTAAGAATATTGCCCGTTGTTTGCATGAAGCGGAGCAGCTGTTACTCCGTTTACAACACGAAATACACGTTGAGAAGACCCCTGTACAAACTCTTCTAGGAATTCAGTTAATGTTATTAAAACTAATAAAAATCGAAACACGCGTAGCATTCTGAATTTTCTAAAAAACTACAACTTGGATTTAAAAACAAATTTCTTTATATTCCACAATAAACGAGCTCTTTTAATTATTTTCGAGCCGTTCCAGATGTTTAAATATTTATTAAACATTTTGGAATTAATATCTTTCGTCAGAGCATTTCATGAAGTATATGTATGCATATACATACGTAAGTACATATCTGCATACCTGAATGTAGGTAGGTTCATCGACGCTTGTATTTTAAGGCCACCGGAGAGGTATTATTTGAATGCTTTTGGCAAACCGAATCAGATACCGGATACTTTTATAATAAATACAAGGAAGCAACGAAGGATGATGCAGTTTGATAGAATCATAATCGAAAATTGCATGAAGATATAAGTAAATATTAGTTAATCGACATTTTTAAATTGCTGTTTGCAAAATTATAATACGCAGTTTTTTTACAATGAATAGGAAAACTCAGAGGCTTTTCTGTTTTTTGGTCTGACTACAGATTTCTTTTAATAAGAGGTGCTTTAACCTTACTCCGATCGTGTTTATAAGGCGACTCTGTTGTAATAGCCGTTTTCCCACGTCGTCGACTAACTCTCAATTTTGTCCTGAGTTTTCTGGAGAGAAGAAGTTAACAGCTTCTAGAGATTAAAAAAATGTGGTTTGTTCCCTTTTTTTGTAAATATTGTGCAATTCTATGTTATCAAACTTGTGCCGAAAAAAATAGAGTAATTTGTTGTATTTAATCGGTAATTACTGTTAAAACTAATAACAAACCAGGAAAAGTATGGAAATTAATTGGTGACCGAATATTAATAATAATTAATGTGAGAGAAATATGCGATTTATGTAAATTTTTCTATTTTAATGTTTATTATTGTAATAAAAATTGAAGTTAGGAAGTACTTCAAATAAAACAAATAAAACCTGCTCATTGGTGTACAATAAGTGATTTTTTTTATTTAAAAAAATTATCAGTTTAGAAAAACAAATGAAATGCTAAATCTCCACTTCTGCAAAATTTATCTTCAGTGTTTACTACTTTTCGGAATAAAGTTAGTTTAAGATTTAATAGAAATATTTTTGTTTAGTTTTAACTATTTAGACTATAATAAATTAAATTCACGTATGGCCCTTATCTGAGGACTTAGTTATAGTGTTAAGGTCGTATGAGGTATCCGACTTCTGAGTTTTATCCATTTTACCCTCTTTTAATTCTGGTTATCTTTCGCTTGTTTTGTTTTCTTTTATAGATGATTGTTCTTCACCTTTCGCCAGTTATGCACTTGGGGTTATATCTTTTTAACTTATGTTTTTTTTTTCTATATGTGAATTTTCTAACGCTTTTTTGCACAGTTTGTACTTTTCATTTTGTCTTTCACTTAGAAATGTCCAAGCTCGCGAAATAAATCACAACTTACAATCCATGAAATCAAACTCATTGATCTAACAAAAAACGCAGCGTCAAATAATGTAGTGAATCTGTCAGAATTACAATTAAAAAACTCTTCGTTAATTTTAACGCTTTTAATCATCCATTCCTTCAACAAAAACTTCTCTTTTCAATTATCATATCACTTATTAACTTTTCAAAAGAAAACCGCTCAGCGTTCGACAGATCAAATACAACTCCATTTTCTTCTTGATTCTCGAGCGCACTTACAACCTTCGTCACTTTGGTGATCTAACTTGGAGAATTGTCGGGAGGTAAATGCTTTTTGCGGAGACACCGGTTTGATTGCAGATTTCTGTTAATGCATGTTGGGACTTTCGCTATTGCCTCTGGATACTATTTTTTGGTTTATTGCATGAGTAGAGTATATATATATATATATATAAAGTTGAATTATTTGGCTTTACTTGTTTCTTTTATAAAAAATTGAGAAACAAACTTGTAATTCAAATATTGTAAAGAATGGATAATTCTATAGATAGCCCAAACCAAAATTCCTTAACTCGATGGAATAAAGATATTCATTTAATCTACGTAAATAAAAAATTACTTTGCAATTACAACTTAAACAAAAAGTTTTCAAAAAATTTCACCTTTATTCGAATAGGAACCTACAATAAAAATAAAAAAATTTTACCGCCGCACAATTTTATGACCAATAATTTTCTGAATGTAAATTTCATGATTGTTGAGAGTACTTAAAAGCCCCTTATCATTAATTGGAGATCCTTTGCTAGAGTAATCTATCTGCTCATTTAATAGATTTGTCATTTTACCACCTAAAGCATTGAGAATAGCATTTCCGGCACAAATATCCCATTTCTTTATTCGAGTTGTGTGTAAGTAAGCAGTTGCATTGTTGAATACGACTTGTAGCACCTTGTACCCTTAAAAAATAGTGATTTTTAGTAATGACATTTTTTAATAAAAAGTAACTACGTTACCAGCCCCTGCTGCTATTAAAATATGAGTATTATCACCGAATACTTGTTTTGATATATTTTTCACATCACCAGCATGAGATCGAGATACTGTAACCACAGGATTTCGGGTGACAGCAGATTCATCCTAAGAAAAAACAATAATTTAATCTTTACTTAACCTAATTATGGGAAAACTATAATGATTTTACCTTTTTAACGGAATTTAAGTCTTCAGATTTAGCTTTTTCTACCCAAGCCCAAGTTGTTTTTTGTGTGAATGGATTATGTATGACGCCAATAACGGGAACACCTTTTACAGAGACACATACCATAGTTGTGACGTACTTAAATAGTTGCTCTGGAAAATTAATTAATTAAATATGCAGAACTAGCGAAATATAACTGATTAAGAGATCCCGGGCAAACGAAACCAAAATCAACTGACGCACTCAATAAGATACATGAGGCTGGAATCGTATGAGATGAGACAACTTGCATCTAGTGTAAAACCTCACAAAAACGCGGTCCAACTAAAACGAGCTAATGGCCCTCTAATACAAAGTTCTACACATTCTCTCTCTCTCTTTCTCTCTCTTCCTGTAGTATGCCACATAAATTCTTCGCAATGATAGCTTTCTTTGGTTGAATAAAAAGTTAAAGAGCTTTCAAAAAGTGATCCCAGTTCATATGGAGATTTTCACATCTAGTTGTAAGTTGTCTCATGTATGGGACAGTACAATGCTTAGGCACTAAGCTTTCGACGAAAGCTCCAATCTAAATATTTAGTAATCTTTTAAGACTGAATGGTAGAAAATAAAGCGCTCGATTCCGAGCTTCCATTTAACTATGTAGTAGCAGCGTGAGCTTTCGTACAAAGCTTTCGATTTAGTGCCACACGCAGAAGCAGTACTCGCTGTATATAGGTATCTTGACCTAGCAGTAGTACATAATCAATGCTGTATTGACATGGCAAACATTTTTTCTTCTTTATTTTCTCTAGGAAGCATGTCTGCCATATTCAAACCGAATCGTATTGTTTTGTTGTTGTTCGAAATTTAATTGAACTGTTTTTGTAATTTTATTATTGCTTTCCATACAGCCTTTGAGATCTTTATGTAACATAACTTGCCTTCTATCTATGTAATGTATATGCACAATGGTTCAAACAAGTTGGATTAGATTGGAGGCATCAGAGGCATTGGAGTTCACAAATGGGCCAACTCGGGCAACTCCTTCGTAATCACTTAATCACTATTCAAAATTATGAACATACATATATCCATATAGAATGTACCCAATTGATAACTTTAATTATTTTCCGAATACACCTAGAGCGAACAAAACCGAGTATTTGCATGGATTACAAAACAATCCCAATCTCAAACAAATATGCAATAAAAAAGTGAAAAGAGAAAAAATTCCAAAAAATTTTCCTTCGGCTTATATTCGTCACTTTTTAACTAAACCATAAACGAAAAATATTAACAAATATTCTCCCTTTTCTCTCAGTGCATTCCTAATCCACTCCAACAACAAAGCTGCGCACACAGCTAGCAGCAGACGGGCAGTGCTTGTGCTATGACGCACCGTTAATATACATTATGTACATACGTGCAGGATAGATACCCATTTTTAGAGACACATAAGTTAAATCTATTGGCCTTTTTTTACTGGAGCCTATCGCCATCTCGGAAAGCTTTTGAGAATTAAAATGAATAAAAACCAATTTTATTATTCACTTTTTATCACGATAGAGGTTTAAAAAATGATTTTTATAAAATAAACTACTTTCGGGATTAATAATAGAATCACCTCAATCTTCATTATCGTGTTAAAATAATCGTGTAGCAACAAATTTTATTCAAGATTTTCAATCTTAATGTTATGAAAGTAATTATAACATGAAAAATATTAACAAATTTGAAAAAAACAGTTCCGCTAGAATTTACAAATATGTTTGGAAAACCTATGTACAAAAAATAATAAAAATTTGTGGGTACATGAAAAAGTTATTCGAGGGGAGAGGAAAATAACACTGTTTTTTGACGTTTTTGATTTTTTTAAAAAAAAACTCATCTTTTTCAAAAATCTAAGCCCGCTAGCATTTCAACTAAGAGTTTGTAATATTATGCCGAAGGTTTCAAATCAATATAATAAAAACTGTGGAAAATAAAAAGGGGGAACAAAATGCTTACAAATTTATTCAGCCTTAAATACCTTACATAACAGCGATAAAACCCTTAGAGGTCTATTTGTAGCAAAAACTTCTTTTTCAAGCTAGTTTCTGGGACGTTTTATGTAGAAAGCCAAAAAAATGATTTAATTAACCACAAAGTGCACTTAATTTGTAACGTAACCAGCATAATTTCTAATGCTAGATACACACTATCGTTGATTTACTCCGCATTTGTCGAACATGGTGCTCCTAACGACAATAGAAAATACCAGTGTGGATGGAATCGCTGCCGCGTTTTTCTTCACAGCGAAAAATCAAAACAGTTTTGAATTTTCTTTGAACGCTGTTCGATTTACGATGTGCGACGATAGTATGGATGAAAAGTGTGTGTCATCGTTCGTCGTTAAACACAAGAGTAGCAGAGTTCTTTGCTACAACTTTCTTACAACTTTTTAATCAAGAGCCAATAATTTAGCACAAGACAAGGTAAATCATCAGAAAATCACATTGAAAAGAAAGCTTTACAATATGCGTTCAGTTTATCTTAAATTACCTATTAGTACGGTAATTACTTTCATTGGACCAAGTTTAAAACTTTGGCAGGATTGGCCTACAAAATCCCTCTTGTGTTATAGCACGCAATCTCATATTACCATAAACGAGACTTATATTTACCTGTAAATTCTTGTGTTGCATCCAGCGGATCTATCCAAACAGTAACATCTCTAATATCAACAATTTCATCTGGAATAACAGCGGTTTCATGTAGGACCGTTGGATCTAGATCAAAGTGTACAACATCCTGACACAATTCATATCCTTTATCTTCTTCAGATATTATTGTTAATTTCGGGAAGATCCGATGTAATCCAGATTTCATTATACAATGAGATCTAGAATCTGCATCGGTGACAGGATCATCTGCTCCTTCATTGGTTTTTCCCTTACTCTTTATATTAACTGCAGCATTTTTCGAAACAGCAACAATTTCAATGCCACCCTTTTGAGCGGCTTGAATTGATCCTATAAGTAATTTCCTCAAGTTGATTTCATTTGCATTTCTTGAAAATAATGAGTTTGACCCATCACTGGACTCTTTATAAAAATAAATAACAACTAAACCAAGAAGAACTAATGCAACAACAGCAGTTCTGTTAATTCGTATTGATCGACCAAAAGTCATTATATAAAAAAAAATAGAGAAGCGAGCATGCACGCCCAGCCCTCGCTTATTTAAATAGTTCTTCTAATTTAAAATATAAAAGTAAGTTTGGAAAATAATTGCTGGTTTTCCGGCTAAACGGTAAAACGTAACGTTTCTACAAGGTAAAATGTCAAATAATTAGACTGACATTTCTATAAAAAAAAACATTGGATGCGTTCACTGCTGGGTCTGAACCCCATATCTGAATAACCGAGACACAGTTCGAGCGTACACCATTTCGACTCAGCCGACGTTTGAAACTTCAGCGTAGTGAACTTTAGTTTAACACATTATGAGCGTTGACAACTGTTATTTCCTGATCTTTTTTTCTAGATTTCTATAATCCCGGCATTTTAAGTTTTAAATTAACTCAACATCTTGCACACAAACAAATCAACTTTTCTTGAGAAGACACTTCCGAATTCACCAAAACCAAATCAGCTGCTGGTTGTAACGCAACGATTACACGAGTCAATAGAGCTGACGGACAGTCCTGATTTCGTCTGTCAAATTTACTGACAAAAAACGATTTGCGTTATATCAATTGACCAGTCTCTTCATAATAAAATGTCGTCAAGCGGTGCAGACATTCCTCTTTTATATGCATATCAAACAATTTCTTCATTAATCCGTCTTTATTCTCTACAAAATAAACAATAAAATGTATGTTAAACACTTTTCAGTCATTTCCCACTCAAAAAAGAGCAGATTAGGAATATAAACACAAATATCCACTAGCATCTACCCTTTATTTTCATTTTCCGCCATCTTAATTGTACGTTTGACAGTTTATTGACTAGTCCGTACTGACTCGTCAGAAATCTTGTCAGTACAGACTGGTCAGTAAAAAAGAGTAGTCAGTAGGGGTTTACACAAGCCTGCGTAAGTGTCAATCGCTGTCAGAGTCAGTTCTACAGACTCGTGTAATCACCGGGTAAACAACGAAAATAATGTTACCAAATACCAAATGTAAAAGTTGCACTGGAGTACAACTTTTTTACTGATTTTTTCGTGATTGATTCAAGTCAGCAACCCTTGCATGACGTAGAATGAACTGGAAATGACACTTCACATTCACAAATTCAAAATAATATTTCGAATTTATGCACTTGTTATGCTCTAATTAGGGTGTAGAATTTTCATTTACCACATTGTAAAATATTTGTCACAACCTCTTGAGCAGTTGACTAATTGTCGCATAATTAGGTGTGATTTTTGACGTTTGTTCACCGAAATTTCATTATAGTTCATTTTGTGGTTAGTGAAGACACACAATGAACTGTGTTGACAAAAAAAGTACGACAAAATATGTCATAAACACTCCTAAATAGTAAGACAAAGAATCAGAATCACCCTCCTTGTTAAACTTTGTATCATGATTCCTAGCAATGTCATACGTGCAAATACCCGTTGGTCTTTGAAGAACAAAACATTCCTGACAATATTATTTTTAAGCAAGAAGAGGAAATTAGTCAGCTGTTTCTGTCTGTCATAAAGATTTTAAGATGTGTCAAAGACGTCATGAAATTTTTGTAACTAATTTTCAATAACGGTGATGTCATAGAACATGATTTACTTTTAGTTAAGGGTTTAATTCACCAAAAGTGTCCTGTATCGGCGATCTATGTAACAATTGCGGGATCGAATTCTCCTCCCAAGAAGTTTAATATTTCAACAAGTGGAGAGTTCAAAGCCCTTTTGTTGATAGCAGAAGGTTTGAATCAATTCCAATTAAATTACTGCACGCAAGTTTCAAAATAACCTGCGTTCATAAAAAACCAATTCATCATATAAGGTGCAACCTTTATATCTCATTTGTAAAAACCACGACGGTTGTTTTCAATCAACTTCTGAGCACGATAACAGTATAAACGATGCTTGTAAAATTATTACTCTAGGATTAAAGCTTGTTCAGTGTCTTGTATTCAGAGAAAGTCCTAGAGAATTGTAGCGTCCAAGGCAGAAAAAGTAGGAAGGACTTTCTCACTACAGTCCGATTGTATTCCATTTTATGCTAAATTGGATGTAGCAAGAGCTCGAGATTTAGACGAGAGTTCGCTGTGGAATGAATTTGCCTATGAAATTCTCAATTCTGAGATTGGTGCTAATGAAAATCTAAAATTTGTAGCCTTCATTGGATGTACTCTATACGAAGGAATCACAGACGGTGACTATTCTTACTCCAATATCAAAAAACATACAAAAGCTCATGCTGCTCTTGGAGGTGGTGGTTTAGCTCTTTTTGGTTCTGCTGGTCTATACACATGGCCGACTTCAGCTGATAATATAATTTCATGTTTTGAGAATATTTATGAAATAGATCTAAAAAATTGTTGGGATGATAGCAATTATAGACGGACTTTTGGTGGATGCTTTGCAACAACATTTGGAGCCGTTTGCCATGAAATTGGACACATATTTGATTTAGGACATACCAATGATGGAATTATGGCAATGGATTTGACTATGTGAATCGAGTTTTTACAATTAACAATTTAACAGAAGTTTTACCAGATAGAGTGGTTGATACGAATTCACAGATTCCGATAAAGATCGAAGACTAACGCAATTGAAGAAACCTGATAAATTCTTAGCGAAATATTATGAGCAGAAAAGCTGTGACGGTACATTTTTTACAGAAAGCTGCGCTTTGATTCTGTTCTTCCATAAATGGCTGAACAAATATCAGTATAACTCAGTTAGTGACATCAATTTAGACAAAAGCACGAATTTAATCTGTTCTAATATT